>CM042836.1:50046787-50721037 GCA_023653725.1 Bungarus multicinctus | reverse complement strand
TTTGTTCAGTACATTGTGGTTCAACAAACCACAGCTTAATACACTGTGTGACCTCAGCCAGTAATAAAAGGTGACAAAGGTAAGCTGTTATCTGTATCCAAAATTGAATCCAACATTCAAACCTCCATTATTCTATATATGTGACCTGGTAGTTTACAAAAATGAAATCAAAGCAATAAAAAAATGAAGGTGAGAGGGAAGAGAGTTCCATCAGTTTTAAGCAGAGGAGGATGGCCTCTACCTTCATCAAAGGAAGTAAATTCCTTCTGCTTTGGGAGTAGTCCCATCTCTTCAGCAGAATGCCTGCCTTGGCCAGGAAACAAGCTTGGTTCTCTCCCAATGAGCTGAAGAGAAGGTCTCAACTACATCTGTAGAATCCTCACTTGTAGAAAGCTGGTTAACTGCCACGTGGCTTCTTGGTCAATTTCTCTGCTCAGAAAGCACAGAGTTGAAGAAAGAGGCAAAGCTCAGCTTTCACAATCCATCTTCCAACTGTTTTAAAACTGCTTACTCTGCGAGGAATTGGAGAACTTTTTTTAAAAAAAACACATACACACAACCTACCTTTGTGACTGTTGATCGATTTACTTGGAAGCAAAAAATCTCCTTGATCTCAGTGCAGCAAGCCTATGGTTTTCATCTCAAGCCAGACAAATCAAAATTAAAACTCCTTTCAGAAAGCTTGGCGACTACAGACTTAAACTCATTGGCAGATTCAAGGAGGTTCCTATGCAATTCTGTTAAGAAGCAGGGTGCAGCAAGGCTGATGTCTTGGAAAGCACGGGACATGTTTTTAATCAAATCTATACATATGCGAGGAACTTGTTCAAGTGTTTTAAGAAATCCTGCACCTGAAAGAACAGGGCTCTGATTTCAAGAGGAACATTGGTTGCCAAAAATGTTACAAATGCTGCTTTATCACAAGCAATTTGGGTGGAGAAAACAGTCCCTTCCCCTTTCTAATTTTGTAAGTCAAGAGTGAGCACCTTCTGTAGAATAGTCACGCTCAGCACTACAAGCAGGACTTGATTTTGGAAGAGGAATTAAGGTGGTGGTGGGGGAAATCTCTAACCTCCAACCTGACTAATTATGGTCTCACTCCCAAGAGTGATTTTTTTTTCATCCCAGAAACAGTCTGCAAATGGATGTGGTTCAAGATGGTCTCCTTCAGATTCTATTGGGACAAGGGATGACAATCTTAATCATCAAAGGAGAATTAGAGCAGGATGTCTGAGAAATAGATTCTATCCACCAAAGGATCTCCTACATGTTTTTTTAAAATGGATTGCTTTCTTCTGAATTGACGTCTTGGCCCTCTCCAACTCAAGAAACATACAGGATTTCAGCTGGATTCTATCCAACCACTGGAGTTTCCTTCCAAGTAACTCTGCAGAGAGTAAAGTGCAAGTGTGTCCAGATGCTATATAAACATGTGCTAGATGACCCACTTAGCTGAAGACATATTGAATTTTGTGGGCCCCACTATATAGACCTATAGCAAGATACAGTGTCTTGCTTTTGAGACTAGAAACAAGGAAGCCCACATTCTAGTCCAGTCTTGACAGAAAACCTCAGTGGAGGTTTGCAGCTGGAGACTCTCCCCAGCCCAACCTGCCTCACATGGATTTTACATTGACCTTTTTTTGTCGTTTTCTATTGAATTAATAGATCTACAGTTGTGGTGTCCTCTTGGATATTTATTGTGCTGGATGCTTGGAACAATTTCAGTCTCTGATAGTTGAGGCTTTAGCAATCATTTAGAGGGGAGGTTGTATTTATTTAATTTCTATAATCACCCGTCTCAGCCAGTGACTCTGGGCAGCTTACATCAAACTTACATTAGTGAGAGATGGACCTTTCAAGTAGGGGAGCACTAATTCGGTATAAAGATAAGGGTCCTAAATAAACATATTTCATACTTTGCATTCAGGATACTATCCTAGAATAGAATAGAATACTTTATTCGCCAAGTGTGATTGGACACACAAGGAATTTGTCTTGGTGTAAATACTCTCAGTATACATAAAGAAGGATACTATCCTGTCTTTCTGATGCATATTTTGAAGCTTGTCTGTGGGATCTGTTTACTGGGACATCAAACAAAAGCACAAAGACAATGGAAGAAAAAATGCATTAAGTTAGGATTCAGTGAAAGAAGGAAGACTTTGTCTCCTCCTTTCTCCCTTCTTAAATGGACTTGGCTAGACTCGAAGTGATAGATCTTCATCAAGCTCAAGATGTGGGGTTGCTTTTAGGAATTGACTCATTACAGTCGATGCAACTCTTAAAGCGGTCCTGCTTTTATTTCAAGCTGACACGACGGAAAGCTGGCGGGGTGGGAGGCTGTTTAGACTAATGTTCATTAATCTCAGCAACTGTAAAATATGCAGACTTCAATACCCAGAATTCCCCAGCCGAGATTGTTGTTGAAGTTGCTGAGATTGAGAAACGCGGATTTGGGGTGGGGAAACCTGGAAAGATCTTCGATGCAAGTTCAAAGCACTTGGAAGTTCTGTACAACCCTTTTAACTAACAGCTCAGGAGACGCAAAATGGAAAGGGGGGGGGGATAAAAAATTTAAATAGGAATAGGTTGCAAAGAGTTATTCCGTGAACTGGATGACTTTACTGCGCTTGATTTGGGAAAGTAAATCAAATAAATAAATTCAAAATCCCCGAGGTGGCTCCAGATCCTGTTCCTTCCAAGTTACTTCTACAACCGTTGGCTTTTCTGCTCGAAGCCTCCACGCGAGATCCGCCAGAACCTTCTCGGAAAACCGCCCAGTCTTTCCTCTGGGCTAAACGGAGCAGCACTTTTCTGCAGGGATTGCGGCGCCAGCTCTGCACTTCGAGCCGAGGCCCCTTCCCAGGACCGCCTTGTTTCGCTTCCGACGTGCCTCTCTGCAGTTTCCGCCGCCACGTTGGCACCGCCCGCCAGAAAGGCCCAACACGTGCAGTGATCTCCCTCCCCAGCTTGCAAAAAAAAAAAAAAATTGTCAACGGTGCCAGCTGACCAAAAGCTGCTAAATTCTGCCTTTCCCACGAGCGTAGCGGCTAAATTGTCCTCGCAGTGAAATTCCTTAAAGCGGGAAAACGCTCCACATACTCATTTTTCAGACACCGCCTAATGAGAACTGTATTGGGGAGGTGGCGGGCGTCTTTGTTTAAAGCTGGTGGTCGCTGCCTTAAGTTACTTGCAACGGAGTAAATCGCATTTAATGGTCGGATATTTCCGAGAAACGGGGTGGGAGTCGCTTGTATCAAAATACCGTTTGGGTGAAAACTACTCAGAAAGGATTTTCAATTTTTAGGTCCAAAGACCGAGCATTTGGAATAATAATAATCTACTACAGATCGATATATATCAGAAGATAATACACTGAACTGGAATTTGACATTCTTTAAAGAATCGTGGTGCCTCCCCAACTCAAGCTGTTTTGAGAAAATAGTTACACACTGTCTAGGGCAGCGGTCCCCAAACTTGGCAACTTGAAGACTTGTGGACTTCAACTCCCATTTAATTCAATTCTGGGAGATGAAGTCCACAAGTCTTCAAGTTGCCAAGTCTTCAAGTTGCCAAGTTTGGAGACCTCTGGTCTAGGGCAATCTTATGCCTTTATCTTAGAATAGCCTTTTGCAATCTACTTCAGGAAATTTTATTTTTAGTCAACTGACATAATATGGTCCCGTTGGTGTTTTAAAGAGCTCTAATCCAGAAGTTGCCGTTTCTCGGATAGAAACCAAATACATCGTTTTACGGTTCTCCACATAAGATAAAGCCCAGGTGTACCTTGAAGATTGACAAGTGAATTTATAAAAAATCAGAAAGGGGGACAGTTGTAGCTTTAATAACCTACAATAAAAATGTAGTAAACTATATACTTCAATTCATTGCCTCGTTCCTGAATGATTATTAGTAATCTGAAATAGCATGTTTCAGGATATGCTGGTCTTTTTTCTTTAAAGGATTTGCTGCCAGTGGAAGAAATAACTCTCGTCTGCTGAATTCCTCCCATCCTTTTCTAGCAGAAGAAATGCACCAAAAGTTCTTGCATTTAATGGCTGCATCATTAACACACATCATATGTAGCTGTCCCATTGGTTCTAATGGGATTATGCAAACATGCTTAGCTGGCTTCAAACTGATTTAAACCAGATGGATTAGGACATGCTGCTGGAGATAATGGTATATGATCGGAAAACATAAAACTTCAGTCCTAATATTAAACAAACTTATGGAAAGTAACGTTGCCCTGTGAATAATGAGATTTACTCCCTGTAGTAAGCACATTTTTTATTTAGGTTTCCATCCAATGCATTATCTTGAATTTAATGTTTGCCAAGTAACATGCTTAGGTTTTTATTGTATGTCTGTTAAAAACTGTACTCTCAATGGAGCTATTACTCTAGCCTGAATAAAAACTTTTAAATAGCATTTTGTTAGACATCAAATGAATCTGCTTAGGCTATGGACTAGGAATCCATTCAGCTCCTGCCTAACAGAGAAGTGTCCTCATAACATGTTTTCAGCTGCTGACATCAATAAGTCCAAGAGGTGTATTGAAATCCAGCCCAAATGAAAAGCCTGAGCTACGATTCTTACATGTTGTGGAGTAAATTCAGCTCATTGCTTGTGGTTTATCTCTTGAGTTGAAATGCAGTAATAAAAAAAAATATTGAAGTAAGTTAGGCCAAGTCTATGCTAGGACTCAGTGGATTTTACAATATAACTCCTGTCTGTAGTATTTCTCTGGGGAGGAAAACTGCATTAAATTTAAGGCTGCTCTCTTATGGGATAGGAAATGACAACAGGGAATACTTCCAAACAGGTCTACAAAGTAGACATACCTGAATGGCTGGCAACCAGTCCTAAGTGTAATTTTCCCCTGTAACAAATTCTCATTTAAATACACCATTTATTTAGATGAATTAACTTCCAATAAGACCTCTTTCAGGCTACTTATTTCAGTCTTCTCTTCCAAGCATAAAAAATGGGGCAGCTAATACCAACATTGTGTATATTTGCAAGTGTATTTAATTTGCATTGTTGTTTTTAGTTCCAAGTGCCAACCTTTCAAATGGAACCTTTCAAATTATCTTTTACCTAAAGATAAATCCCTACTGATTTCTGCCCTTCTTTCTAGCATCTAATTCCCTAGCATCTAATTCAGTACTCCTAAATTAGGTGCTAGGGAGCAATTTTGGTAAGATTTGTGTGTTCGAAAAGGAGTTTAGATCTCAGTGAAGCCCAACTTGTAACACCAGCTAAAACAAACTAAGCAACTGTCCAATCAAGGAATATGCCTCACTTCCAGTTACTTTCATCTGGGTTCTTAACTTACAAACCCCATTTAAATCAAAGGGGCATACATGACCCTTCTAATCTAAATATGGATATTATGCTATATTATGCAAGAGGAACATACTTCCAGTGAAATGAGAACCCAGACTAGGTATCCTGAAGCAAGACCCCAAAACTTTGGTGGATCCTCTCTCTACATATGTCCAGGAAGGAGCCCGGAGATGCAAGTTTTGGTACCTAAGCCTGGGAGAGTAGTCAGGATCACCCTTTTTCAAAAGAAGACTTCTACATAACAGAAGGGTCTCTTATGTTAAACCTAATGTTTCAGCATTAATTTGAAGTGGGGGTGGGGCTTAGCTTATTGTGAGAACTCAGCATGCTTGTTCAGTTTATCATTCAATCTTTATTGCACAAACTCAAAAAAGAAATTATTGATTCAGTCATAGGTTAAGTGGGCTTCATATATGTAGGTATTAGAATCCCAGGGAGTCTGGTTCCAGCTTTCCATATAAATAAACTGATCCTATAACTTTAAGTATCCTGATTTTAAACAAACTGAAAACTAAATCTCCATGAAAATGCTACCAGTATGTAATCCCAATCAAATGGGTGGGGAAAAATGCCTTCCAGATGAGGGGTCTCCAACTTTAGCAACTTTAAGACTTGTGGACTTTGACTCCTAGAATTCCTCAGCCAGCTTGCTGGCTGAGGAATTCTGGGAGTTGAAGTCCACAGGTCTTAAAGTTCCCAAGGTTGGAGACCCCTACTCCAGATGACTGCCACTGAGATATCCTCACAGACTGAAATGTCACCATTCAGAAGCAAAAAGAAAAATATGGATTTCCATAGGACTTATTTGCGTATAATAACTCCTGAAAATTAGTACTTTTGCTTACATATCCCACTTTGGCTGAGTCCCCCAACATAAGACACTGGATTAAACCAAGATGTGAATAGTTTTAGAATATTGTTAAACTTGCTGTGCATTGTATTAAATCACAATATGACTTATTCTGTTGGTAAAAGAAAGTCACCTGGTATAGTGATTGTCTTTCATTGCTTTGGGATCAGGGTTAAACTTTGTGTAGAAATTCAGTCATAAATCACAAAAAAAGACAGAAGTAAATCCATTCAAGGGGTTTTACTCTGAGCAAATAAGGGTATAGGACTGAAACCCAATCACAGAAACTTATCAGCATATTTATGCAGAAGCAAATGTGGTAGAACATGGTATAAGATCACAAGCTTTGTGTGCCTGCTGTTGCCATCAATCCCAACTAATAAGAAAGGTGCCAGGATTTGTCTTAATGACACTGAAATTACATCTAATATGGGAAATGATTCCATGTTTCAGCAACTATGCAGGCTGAAAATGATTGATTGCTTCATATATTATTTCTTTAAATTTGTTATCAAGAACTTTCTACTAAAGTTTTACAGGTTTTTTTTTTCTTCCCATCCTATTTCTATCTTTGTTGCTCTTTCGCACCAATACGGCTTGTATGGAAGATGGTCAACAGTAGTACTAGGAATAAGAATTCTACTTTCTATTATTATACTTCTTTTGTGCATTATTATACACATATAGAGATCCATTTATGTTCAAAGTACATGGAATTAGATGGGAAACTATTGCCTGATTCATAGCAATCCTGACTTTACAAAGTAAATTCAGTAAATCCAACTTACTTTATGATGCTCATACTCAAGAGGGCTTGCAACCTGATCCTGAGCACCTACTGATAAGTTCCAACTGATTACAGAGTAGAATTTCTTTCTTTCTATACCCGGCCTGAGGCAAGATGGTAAGTGGGCAATTAAGACTATATCTAGCAAGAAAGCAAACTGTTTCCTTTGGACTGGATTAAAGAAGCAGGAACATGTGGCCTTCTATATATTATTGGATTACACTTACTATGCTGGTGGAGGATAGATAATCCCCTCTGTAAGAAAATTCAAGGAAAATAAGTTGAGTTGTGATCAATAACAGGTAATTCAATGAGAAGAATTTGTCGATTTGTCATTCATCACATTACTTCTTTTCATTGTCCATGTTAGAATAGGAATGTCCATGTTGAATGACAACATACCTTTTGATACTAAGTGGGGATAAATCATAAAATAGTTTCATCTCACTTTGAACTTCAATTGGGAATGGATTATTAAATCTTGCACCCTTCCTAGAAATTACCTTTTGCCTATTTTTGTATGAAAATGTTCCTATATCCTTCATGTTTTGCAATTCTCAGGAATAACTATGATCTACCTCAGCAGCAATATAGCAGCGACAAAACATGTGATATGTAGTGTGGCTGCAAAAAACCTTCATTTATACACCATATACTGTATATGTGAAATGGTGAAGCAGAGGTGGATCCTAAACTGCTTAATAAAACAATTCTGTGATTTGGTTGTATAAATAGTATGAGTCATTTGGGCTGTCTTAGTAGCATAGCTGAATTTCAAAAGAACATTATGATCCAAGACAAATTTAGATAAATTACAGTGGTGCAATATAATTCTTACAAGAATGTCAGGAAAAGGGTTTTGGTTTAAAAGAAAAATCAAAGGTTCAAATTCCAGATTAAGTCCCACAAGATTTAACGATTGCTAGTTTATACATCCCAGGATTCCTGGGATCCCTGATTTCAGCTTTTGCTCTATAGCATGGATGCAAAACCTCTGGATCAGGAATTGCTTGCATCCTGTCGACACCTTTAGTGGTTCCTGCATACTTCCCAAAAGCTACAATTTGTGTATATGGGTATGATGTACGTGTAGGGGGGGGCGGTCCTGTGGGAAAATTTCCAGTGGAGAGATCATCTCATTTCCAGTGACTTGAAAAAGTCATTCATAAATTTCTTTCATAATATTCAGGTTGGTTTCTACATCTTCTAAAACTATTGGCAAAAGTGGAAATGAAAGCAACATAGATTATATACAGATTGTGAATATATCATAGATTGCAATATCAGTGTGTACCTTCCCTTCTTATTATAAAAATATCCTTTATTGTACATATATCTATCCCTTCATTTTATTCCCCCAATTTAACATGAAAGGCTGAGCTGTATTCCATCAAAGATTAACTTTTGTTTCCTGAGGCTTGAACACAGCTAAATATTATCTTCATCAGTGCAAAAAAAAAGTCTGTACAACCATCTAGCAACTACTACTGCCAGTGAAAAAAAACCATCTTTGCTTTCTGGCACTTTTTACTTCTCTTTACCCTGATGTTTACTGTTATTGTTGTCCTACATTGGTTTTTTTAATCTTAGATGAGACTTCAATCTGTAATTAATCTATTTTTAAGGTGTAGCAAAACTCTTAATATTCTTCTCAAATTCACCTGACTCATTAAATTGGATGCTGTTAGTCAAATAGTGGAGGATGAATTAAAAAGTAAAGAGTCAGTTGTGTCCTATAATTCTCTTATTCCCCAGACCCAATTTATTTCTAAATACACAATTTCACTGCTTGTAATGCTGTTTCTTTCCTTTCAAGATAAATGTGCAGAAGGAGCAAAATGCTTGGAGAGGAAAGAACTTTATGCTATGTTGCTTTATTACCAAATAAGTTTCAAATAATTGGGATTGGGATTGCATTTGTATCTTAATTTCCAGTTTCAGACTGACTTTTCTGAAGAACCCAACAATGGAGAGCATAAAGTACTTGTGGAGGAGAACTGCCTTTTTCTTTTTGGCTATGACTATTTTGAAATTAACTTTTCCCCTATTCAAAGCAAATTTAAGTAAAAAACATGAGCATGCCTGAATCTTTAACCAAAAAATATAATTATGTAGATGTTCTTTCCAAAGTATACCAAAGTAGGTGGAACTCAACCCTATGCATTTAGAAATAAATTTCATGGAGATACATTGGTTACCAGACTCTTCCTCCCAAAAGCAGACTGTTAAAATGAACATACGAGGGCACACAGCTATTAAGTTGCTTGGAAACCATAACCGCATGTTCACCTCCATTAGAGTAATCTGTATTTTCCTCTATGTGTTGGTATTCTACCTTTAGGGCAGATTGGAGGATTCACCTCCAAATTTTATTCAGTGGATTATTTTTAAGTGCCATTTGCTTATCACCAAGCCATTCACTGTAACTAAAGAAATTAAATGCAGAGTCTGATATGAAATCCTTGCTTTTTAATAAATAGGGAAATTTAAAATCCCTGAAAGGGTTGCTTTCCTATACTACAACTTTGGTTTTCTTAGTTCAGGAAAAATTTGGAACAAACTTTGCATACTCTTCTTCAAAGTTCTTATTACACACCATCCTATGGGGGACACAGAACTTGGAGATTTGGGGAGAAGGTGAATCGATGCTCAGGTGCAGCAGGTAAAACTCACTTGCTCAGTTGCTCAGATGCAGTAGGTAAGAATCAGCAACTCAGCTGTCAGACCATTAAGGCAACTAGCCTACTTTTGCCATGAACAAAAATACCCGTTAAAATGTTAAGAAACTCTTTATTTACAATCCACTTTTCTCCAATTTCCTCCAAGTCATTTGGCAAAAGCAACCATTTGCCAGGGGGAGGGAGCCAGAGGAGAATCGAGGGCTGCAAAAGCCAATTCCCCTCCCCACATTGGCCTTTGCTAAGCTCCTCCAACCAGAAGCCTTCATGGCTGGGAAACTTTTTGCTGGGAAGGCACCCAACTTCCCTTCCTGCCTACCTGAGTGGACCCGTTCAGGGCGCGCCGTCTGGAGGCCTGCAGGATCACCTCTGGGCCGCCCCGTGTCTTTTGGGGAGCCTCCCCCCCCGCACACTCCATATAGGGACAGGGCCCCGATTCCGAAGGTAGCCCAGCTCCACCCAAAGTCATTTCCCCTGGAACCCATTCAGGAGCGGCCCGCCCATACTAGGAGTTAGTATCCCGCATTCAAGAGGCTTGTCAGGCTGGGCCCTCGGAGCTGGAGCCGAAAGGAGGCCATCACGGAGAGTCCCGCAGGCAAAACGAAGGCTCGGGGCACCGCAGAGGCTCTCGGCCTTGCTCCAGGCCTGGGAGGGCAGGTGGCGGCTCGGGGTGAGCTGCGGTCTCTGAACCGGCGGGTGGGTGCAGCTCCGACATGTGCCGTTGCATGGCCTGATCCGGGGTAGCTCCGGGCTCAGTCCGTTCCGCGTCGCTACCGAGCTCCAGATCCAGGGATTCTGCCTCGCTGCTGTCGCTCTCGCCTTCCGAGCGGCTCGGGCTGCGCTCGAGCTCACCTTCGCCCGCTGGCCCAGGCCCCAGAGGTGCTCCGGCTGCAGCCACCTTCTCGGTCGGCTCTTTCTCTTTGTCTTTCTGCGCTTGCGCCTCTTTAGAATGTCGCCACTTCATGCGCCGGTTCTGGAACCAGACTTTGACCTGTGGGCACATTTATTTATGTATGATTAGTTAAACTTATCTGCCGCCTATCTCCCCCTGAGGCCACTCTAGGCGGGATACAATAATGAAAAGGAAGAAAAATGATGAAAGGGCATGTAAACGGAACACAAGTAAATTATGACAAAGGAACACAACGAGAATAAATACATCAGTATGATAACAAAAAGATTGATGGGTGGAGAGCACAAAGCAAATGATTGGGGAGAAGAGAGACAAATACAGAAGAGAGGAGGGGCTCAAAATTAACTAGGGCTAGACCGGCATTTGCTCCATTTTGTAATAGTTCCCCTCCCTGGTCTGGGATAACTTTTAAAAGAGTGAAATATTCTAGTTCTTCCTGGATATAGAAATAAGTCCATAATACAGTAATTCGGGAAGGATTGTGTGTTTATAAGGTTAATTCTCATTTTTCAAATGAAAATTTAGGGCCGTATTCTCATTAATCATCCAATCATTGTTGGGCAGATATAACTGTTTTGAGCACAGGCTTTTATATCACCTCAAGGATAGAAGGTGCTTGCTTAGGGTACAAGTGCTTTTGGTAGGGAAAGAAGCAGTTCACAATTGCTGGGCATTTGGGGAGTCTAACCCTAGGGTTCAGTAAGTTTGACTAGTGGTTAAGGCACCAGGCTAGAACAAGGAGAGCTGGGTGATCTTGAGCCAGTCTAGGAAAATCTAGGAAAGAGACAATGGCAAACCACTTCCCACAATCTTGCCAAAAACCCCTGCAGGGTTGGTAGCTGTCAGAAGTCAAGATTAGCTGAAAGCACCACAACAACAATGACTCCAAGTGTTCATTCTACCTGAGCAGAATGTCATCCATTACTCTCTGCCTCTTTCCTTTCTAAATTCGTTTTCCTGGGTCTTCTTAAAACACTAGTTCAGACCTCACAAAGGAGATGGGTTCCAACGTTTAATTCAAGATTTAAAGTTGGGCATATGCCCTCCCTCCCAGTCCCTTTTCATGCAAGCTAATAAAGGGAATTGGGTAAAGCTGAATCTGAGTGCTAATTCATTGTTTTGGCTTTCCTTGCACTGGCATTATCAAGGTCGGTGACATTAGTGGACAACAAAGGCATAAGAGAGGAAAAGGAAAATGTCTTGGATTTTCAAAAAAAAATCATGTACCAATGGGGGAATGAAATTGCTAAACTCCCTAGTTTTTCTTTCCCATCATAAGTACTTCACAAATTCTTAACCCTGCTGTTTCTAAGAGTGAGCACAGCCTTTTCCTGCAGAAATATTTTTAGGCGAAGTCAACTAGTTTAGATTTTCACTTAACAAAACTGACTTGCTATAGGCTTAGAGAGAGAGACAGAGACAGAAGAATTGGGTCTTTCTCTGCTCTCCAGCTACAACAAAATTACATACATTCTTTAATTTGTACAATTCTGCATTTAATTTGTCCCTCTGCATTTAGATATTAAAATTACAAAGTCTCCTTTCGTTTCCTAGTTCTCCATTCCATTTTTCTTGTTAAAATCTGGGTGGTCTACAGGTGATTGAGACTGGAATGTTAATCAAATAGCCCAGGCTTTTTAATTCTGGAAACTAGTAAGGAATGTGCCTCAGCCTGATTTTACTTCAGCGACTGGAGTTCCTTTCCACTTCCGACAGGATGACCAAGTATATGTAATCTGACAGTTTATCACATTTATACCTACATTTTAAAAATTTTAAACATTTTAAAGTAAAATAACATTGATGTTGGTTATGAATCTGCCTTTATAATTTTCCTGGCACTTCCATCACTACATTTTTATTTTATTTTGTTAATATAAAAAAGTTATCATTGATAATGATTCCAAGAGAGGCCACCTTGATAACATATGTAGCTTGGTAACTAATCTTAACACTGATTTTAAAACAAATAGAAAGATCTGGTTAAAGTTGTCAACTTGGTTTTCAAAGAAAGAGGTTAAGGCAGTATCTATTTATCATGGAGAAAATCCAGTGAACTCTGTGGAAATTACTTCTCAGAAGCCATTTGTAGCATTGCACTATTAAATAATTGAAGTGAGTTCAAGAAAATTAAGAGTGTGCCTGCTTTCCCAGAGAATTTTTTTTTTTTTACAAATAGGGTACAATATGTTTGTGTGTCTGTCCAAAGAAAAGATACTAAAATAAGTAAAAACATAGAATCTTGCTATGATTATATGTTGTTTCATTAAATATTATTCTACTGTCTACCCCCATCCCACTTTTTCTTTATAGGAGCCTCCAATATCCACCACCATTGACTAGCCTGGCTGGAATTGCTTGGAAATGTAGTTTCAGCCAGCCATTATTATACATTCACAGGTTTCCCGTGTCTGTGATATGATTGAATCTGGCTGATAAATCAAGGTTTGTATGTGGTAATAAGAATCACCTTCTTTTTGCTGAACAAGGAATGTCTTTTGAATCCACAGGGCTTCTAGGAAAATAGTATTGGCATTTTCCTACAGTTTACACTTTAGTTACAGAAAGTGTCCAGAAATTTTCCTTCCTTAAAAAACAGACTTCTCGGCTTATAAAATTTAACCCACACTGAGCCAGAAAGGGCATTTGTGAATGAACGGGAAGAAAACAAAGATCCCTTCTCACCCAGTGTGATGGAAAACACTGGGGGGGGGGGGGGGGGGGAGAAAACTTGCATTTGTCCAATTTCTATTATATCAATAGAAGAAAAAATATGAAGCTCAGGACTGAACTGTGGACTCAGTTCCACAGGATTAGGCTGGAGTCAGTGGCAGTTGTCCCTATTTTTGGTTTCTTCTCAGCCAGTTGTCCTTCTTCTTGCTGGCACTTCTTAGCAGCCAAAATAAACACTTTGGCTGTAATGACAGATCAATCTCGGACCTAATTTATGGTCCTGCTAGACGGTGTTATTTACTGCCTTGTCTTACTCAGGATGAAGCCATGTAAAAACAAATTGCTTATGTTGCGCCCAGAGGTTGGTGGGGGAAGGGTGGTCAAATTGTTCTTTTCTGCCCTGCAGGCGCCTCTCTCACACATAAAACACTGTCCACTTAAACCACCTTCTACAAACAAGATCTACTGAGTTTAACAGGTTATTTAATTGATCTTTATTTTTTGTTCCCCAATACATAGAACCATAAAATAGTTAGGTTATGCAACATTCCATCATGTACACACTTCCAGACCCACAAAATCTAAGCAAAGTTAAAATTAGGCTTAACATGTTGGCTAATAGTTGCTTGATTTGTAACTGGTGTGGTTGTTGCACAAACATGCACTCTGTTCAGTAAGGGCATGCAGATAGGTTACATGACAAATTTGGGAGGCAGCGTTTCATCTTCTCTGAATATGGATAAATATAAAGGAGGTCATTAACAGGTACATAAGAAATCCATTTCACATCCAATTTCCTGAATTCAAGGACCGGTGACTGAATTCAGCAATGAATCTTAACCAAATCAGGAAAAATCTTAAGGGCTGCAGTTGCACAACACCATTAACCCGTTACACTGAATTAAATTTATTATTTTTGTTTATGACTTGCTGTGCTGTGTAAATGTGACCTGATGATTTAGCTGCCCAGCTCCATGTATTCTGCCAACCCAACTGAAATAATGCTATTGGTAGTGAGGCTGTTGAAATGTTGAAACCAGTAGAAATTATTTTGGAACAAGCGAGGAATAAAAACACTTTCAGTAATATGTTACTGTAGAACCACTGTATGGGATTCAGAGTTCCTCCTCTGGAAACATTTGTTTGTCCAGTGAGTAAGAAATCGGGATACCACACAGCACTTATGGTGTGGGCATTGAGCATGAAAGGTGAAGTGGGCAAGACTATTTGCTATGTGTTAAATATAAAACCTATATTTAGGTTTTATTTCTTTGCTAAGGTGACAGATTTCCTTTGCTTTAAATAATTAGCATTTAAACTTTAACAAACAACAGCCTGTGGAAGGATGGGGTTTATAATAGACGTCCAAGCAGAATCACAGCTAAATTGCTCAATCGGGTTTGTGGCTACAGATAAATTAGTCAAAAGGGTTTTTTTAGTAGGAAAAAAAATCCTTACTTGAGCATCTGTGAGCCCTAACATGGCGGCCAATTGTTTTCTGTCCGGTTTGGTGACATATTTCTGGATTTCAAAGCGTTTCTCCAATCCTTTTCTTTGGAGATTAGAAAAAACCGCCCGGGACCACGAGCGTTTCCGTTTGTAGGTCTGAGGCAGTGTGTCTTTCGTAAGCACCGCATACGGACCTGGAAGGTTGAACAAAAAGAGGAAGAGACAGGCATTTAAGGAGCTGATCATGAGTGGATAAAAGTCGAATCCCCGCCGCCCCCGCTTGCAGGGAAAGCGCGTCCAAGGGGGCTAACTTTCCAAGAAACTCTCCAGTAGAAGCCGGCTGCTAAGAATAGCTCCATTCCTGTAGTCAAGGATCACTAATCTTGTCTTTCAGTGGTTGCAAAAGAACCCTGTCTCGCTGCTGCGCCTGAAATAACGCGGCCCACCCCAACAATTCCTTCTTTCTTTGGATCGTCTTATGCTGCTGGATCGCTAATCTATTTAACGCCTCTCTAAGGATTCCCGGGCTCTGATTCTCCTTGAAAGTCAGCGCCTTTACCCTCGATCTTCCAGATGTTGCTAAATTTCTTCGCCACGTTAACAATCCCAGCCTTCCAAAGTTATAGCCCCGAGAAGATGTCAGTTAAGACAGGAGCAAAGAAACAGTCTTTCATTAGCTCCTTTTTCACGCCTAAGATTAAGGTTGGGAGTCTTTTTGCTTGTCAAAGGGGCCATCCATAACCAGGATCCATTTGCGTGGAAGTAAGCTCTGCTGAAACAAATAACGAGCTTAGGATCCGGTGGAGGAATCCTAATTCCAAGCGCTGAGCCTTTCATAGGCTTATTTTGATGATCCTTATTTCAAGAGTAAAAGTGAGTAAGAAAGCAACCCTTGGGAAAAAAATCAACCTACTTTCCTCAGTTGGGTGCCTTCCAAAGGGACTAAATTTTAACCAGCAAAAATTGCCATATTGTCTAGGGATGATGGGAAAATCGGAAGGTAACCAGGTTCACTCTCACTTTGAGAGTGGCAGAGAGGGATTGATCCGTGTTCAGGATGATTTTTTATACCTGGAAAAGTGTCTTGAAACTGGTGCTGAACGGAATTCCTTGGGGTTGTATTTAAGGGTCCCAGGACCCCAGAAGTCTCGTTAATGGGTTCTAGAGACGTGAAGAACTGGCCGGACGGAGGCTGTAATGTGGGGACATGAACCCCGCTTGGGCGGCTGGCGGTTAGTAAAGAGGTCAGATCTGTGGGCACAGGAACAAGGAGAGCTCTGTTACAAGAGGAGCAGAATGGTGCAGGTCCCAACCCTCTCTACATACCTCGGCCACAGCCCATTGGTGACAAGCCCTGGTGGCCTGTAGGAAAGTAGGGGGACTCCTAGGCCACCTTTGAAGGTTTGGAGACTCCCAATAGACCTGAAACTGACAAACTCTTCTGTGCATAAACGCCACTGTGAGGCTCACAGCATGTGCTCCTCATCCCAGGCCAAAACTGAACTCTAAAACCAAGTCCAGTTCCATTCAAGACAAGCTGAAATCACCCTTCTGGTGACAGGGTAGGCCCAAACCAAGGAAGAACTCCAGCAACCTCTTGGATGCCTCTTTCGGCCTTAGATGCCACATGTCAGACAGATGAGGGTGGCCATAAGAGCATTTTCTCCCTAGTTACATTTCCCATTTAATATAGCCGTTTGTACTGCAGTGCTGTTAATCTGATTGGGGTAATCCTTCCCACTCCAAGAATAGGTAGAGGGAAGGGGGGGGGGGAGGAAGACTGAAGGGCTCAAATCCTGCATTATTTCAGGGAGGGCAGCCAAAGTAAGATATTTCTACAAAGAACCCAAACTGCTTTTCTGTTTGTTTGGTTTTTTACAAATGTGAAGTAGCCACACTGAAAGTAAAAAAGGCACTTCACATTTGTGACAGACCTTTATAGACCATTCTCCCTTGCTTGATTCAGCACATTCTTTAATTGAACCTCTCTAAATTTGGTTGCAAAGGGACCAACAGATTGATTTACCTGACAGCTTAAAAAGCCCATGGATGCTCAGCTACGGATTGGGCCAATGGGCTTCAATCCAAAGAAACCAATTTTCACCATGTGGGAGTTTAGACCACCAACTCAAAAATTCAAACTCAGGGGTTTGGTTTTTTTTTTGCAGATTTGATGTGATCTTACAATTAAATCGCAGCTCTCCTGTCTGCCTGCTTATCCCCTGGGAGATAAAGCTTTCTTGGGCAGTTTGCATTTGTCATAATCCACAAGGATATTTAACATTAAGAGATAGGAGCAACCAATCTGTCTTCATGAGCAAAGTCACCCCATTATTGTTTATGATGAGCATATTTATGACCCAAAGGAAAATGACCTCTATCTCAAACACCCAAATTAATCCATTCACAGATGGGCAGTGCAAAGCTACAAATGCTTACTCAGAAATAAACCCCATTTACTTCAAGAGGGACTTATTCCCAATTTTGGGGGTCAAAAAACAGGTCTACATGTACGGACAATTCAGATACTATGTGACCCTAGAGAAAAGCCACTCAATTAGTTGAGAACTGCAATGTCCAGTCCAAATCAATGAGACTTACTTCCAAGTAAATACATTCTGGAAGGAAACTCTGGCCTGAATTTCTTCCAAAGATTTCTGAATTTTTAAGCAATCCAATTGCTCAACTGTTCCATTGAGCAACAACAGAAATATCGCAGCCGCAGCAGAGCTGTGTTGGGTTCCTTCCCCCAATTCTGGAAAGGGCTGATTTTGAAGTTACACTTGATTATAGTCAGAGATTTCTTCCCCCAATCTTTTCGAGCTAATCTAAAAATGTGGGCATTAATAAAAAGATGAGCAAAACGGGTCCTACTGTTCCTCCTCTTTTCCCCACTTCAACCCACCCTTCCTGCAGGTTGTAAGCAAGGGTCCTCAACCTCACAGCAGGACCACATGGGCTTGACCTTCCAGTTGAACTGGGAAGACTACATATATTAGCCCCCTTCAAATAAAGAGACAGTACGGACCATCTATTCAAAAGGACTGTGAAAAGACCCTGCAAGAACTGGAGAAGACTATTATGCTCAAATTCTAAGAGGCGCTGCTTCTCTATCTATAACACACACACACAAGTCCTGTTGCACATACAGTTTAAGAAAACAATTTCAGTTCTCCAGAAGGGAGGAGAAAGCAAAAAAAAAAGCTAACCTCTGAGAGTGTTGCTCTCCTTCAGTTTCGGGTCGAACTCGGCAGACAAAATGCGATCAATCCCAAATTTCAAGTCTTTGCTAGAGGGAGCTGCTGCAGAGCCAGGGTGGGTCTGGCGGCTTTGCCCTCCTCCCGGGGTTCGTGCAGCCCCGCCGGAGCCGCCTGTGGGAGAGCGCTGGTGCTGAGGATGAGAGTTGTGGTAGGTAGCCGAGAGAGGTGACAGCTGAGTGGCGAAGGCGACTGAAGTGTCCGGAGCCACCATAGGGGTTGGTCTGAGCGGGGAAGCGGCGCCGTGGTACTGGGCATGGGCATGGATTCCACCTAAATGGGAGGCCAGATTAGCTGCGGTTCCTCCGGGCAGGCCGTCCACAGAGGCTTCTCCTCCTGCGGCAGCGTGTAAGATGTCCGCGATGCAGAAAGACGGTTTCTTGAGCCCCGAGGGATCCAAGGAGAAACAGCCGCCAGCGCCGGGGCCGGCCGGGGCACAATATGCCGCCGACCACAGACTGAAGTTGGAAGCATAAAATGGGGCGAGTCCGGCAGTATACATCCTGCCGATCCGGCGGCCACCCGCTCTTGTCTCAGCTCCTTTTAACCGGCCAGATGGACCCACAGACTCAGTAACTGTGTGCTCCCACTGACCCGCCGCCAGTCAGCAAACCAGTGAAAAGTAAACTGCCCCCTTTTCTCTGGTCAGCCTGGAGAGCTCAATGCCGAAATGTCTCTTGGCCTGCTGGCCGCATCGTTGGAGGCAAAACGAGGCCACACAGAGCTCAAGCCTCGCGCTGCGAAAGCCAGGCGCGACAAACAAAATAACAACAACCCCCCCCCCCCAAAAAAAAAAACAACCTCGCGCGCGCACCCACATCCAAACACATACACACACACACACACACACAAACACAAACACACCCCAGAAAAAGGAAAAGGGGGGGAAATGAAAAGTATCCACCCGCCCACGACTCTTCA
This sequence comes from Bungarus multicinctus, assembly GCA_023653725.1. Taxonomy (NCBI): domain Eukaryota; kingdom Metazoa; phylum Chordata; class Lepidosauria; order Squamata; family Elapidae; genus Bungarus; species Bungarus multicinctus. The sequence goes on along the minus strand of CM042836.1, from coordinate 50,702,157 downwards.
GCAAAATCAGCTTCCCAGACTCTTTTTTTTCCCCTGTACCTCGGAAAGAAAAAAAGAAAAAGAAAAAAGTTTCTTCTGGGATTTGATTGGACAGGGAGCGGCCAATCAGAGCAGCAGAGGGTTGGCCAAGTAAGGAAAGAAGGAAGAAGGGGGAGCAGCAAGCCACGCCTCCGCCATGACCCGCAGTTTGTGACGGTTCTCGACCCTGCGAAAATCCGCGTTTAGGGGCTCTCCGTTCCCTGAACTGGGTCTCCCTCGAAACTGCGGGATTCTTGCTAATTGGTCTCGCCGGTCCTCTTTGCCCAAGGAAGTGGTGTAGCTATGCCCGATTCGGAGCATGTAGCCCTCTTTATTCTTCACGATCCGTCCCATTTGAGCTTCAGAACCAGAACGAGGCAGCACCAAAGGCAGCTTGAGGCTTCTCTTCGGAGCCTTCTCGGGAAGGAGAGCAGGAGCCCTCGCGGCCGATGCAACGAGTGGGCATTGCCTTTCCAGATGAATTACCAAGTCCTTTCTAACGGAGTAGGAGTGTTAAAAAAAATTTGAGGCGGTGTCATTCCCCTTCATTCCTGAATATGGATGATCTGGGGTGTGGGCAGGATGAATCTTTTGTACGCAGCTCTTTTCATTCTTTGGTATAGGCTGGGGCTGATTAGTCCCCGAAACTTCCGTGGGTTGCTGAAGGATCGAGTTGCTATTTCAGTGGATAAAGTGCACCGCAGCGAGCTTCTTGGATCTATGGCTAGGCTGTTTCGAAAAGCAATTCTGGTAGGCCAGTGCAAACAACACAATCCGATTGTTTAATTTCGAAACGTGTGAGTGGATGGCAACAAGGCCTGAACCTACAAAGATAGCACAAATAAATCCCCTGGATCTGGACTTCTGGAAGTGAAAGGAGATTTTGGGAATCCGCTTCAGTCACAGAAACAAATACTAGGGAATTGTGATAAAAAAATCAGGAAGAAGAACTAGAAAAAAAACCCATGTGGTCCAGAAGAGTTTGATATCTTATAATGAAGCTCAGAGCTATCACATTTATAGGTTAGATGGTTATCCACCCTTAATTTGAACCCTAGGAACAGAAAAGTAATCAGTGCTGATCTTCAAAAGAAACATGCCTTTCTTAATGCTAATTCAATGCTCCAGCAGTATAAGACTGCTCTCTTAATATTCTCTGCAACACAAATATTGCACAGTTTTGTACAGTTAGTCTAAATTATTGTCTTTGAGTTTTAGATCTTTTTTTCTCCCTACAAAACCTATTATTTCTTCTTTAAAAGATTTTGAGTTCTGATTACCATCAAACAGGAATATTGCCTCATACAAAGACAGGATTGGCTACAGAGATAGAAATATTATGAAAACAGGGCACTTCTCTAAACTGGAGTCAGTGCCGAATTTATGTTAATCATAAAATCATTTTTGTTATACGTTTATTTTAAAAATCAGGTTGAAATCTTACAGTCCAGAACTGAATGTTTGGACGTTGGAGACAGAAATGTTTGCAACTTTTGCCTTTTCCCACATTTATCTTTTGTAAATATTATTATTTATTTGGCATATGATGAGAACATGACAGAAGAGAAGTAAACATATATACAGTCCATGTAATTATACATAAAACATGTACATATGTACGGCAGTGGCCTCATCACCAGATATCCAATTCATATTTCTGAATATGAACATGCTACTTCTGCTTGTTAATTTCAAATAAATGCCCTAAAGACCAGGTGGAAATAAATTTACTCAAATAAAAGATTTTATATTCAGCATAAAGCAAGCCTGCCCGGTCATTAGGCATTTTTTAAAAATACAAACATTCTGTGTTCCTAATATAGAACTATCCCTATCTCCAAGGCTTTTTTTTTTTAAAGAACACCAAAGAAATTTAAATACTTTCCCACAATTAGCCAAATACCTGTGCTTTGTTTTGCAATCTTTATCAGCCCCTCCAATCCTAATGGATTTTACATAAAGAGAATTTGGTCATTGGTTAGTGGAGTGGGCTTCTCCAGGCGATTCCCAAGTCAGAGTGAAACGAACCCTTTCAAAAAATCTACAACGAATGTTCAGAACTGAAAAAATATCCTACTCTTAAAATCATTGTCAATTTGATAGTGGTGAGATTGCTATAAAATTCCTAAACATACAAATCGCTTAAGGCTAGCAATTGCAGGGGTACAAATCTTCACTGGGAACTCCCATTGAATTCATTCAGTGAAGAACATTTCAGAGGAAAGATATGTAGATCAGTCTTCCATGCAATTAAACTCTTTTCACAAGTATGCCTAATGTCCTGTCCAGAAGTATGGGCAGGAAGCCATCAATTTTATTTCATTTTCCACTTTGCAGCAATTACTAGGAGAAAAAACCCTGCTTCAGCCACCCTTGCAACACCATAACTTGTTATTTTCATATTGGCACATGTTATAAACTGGATAAATCTCTGAATGCGGTCATACAAATATTGGCTGAAACTTCAGATCCCAGAATAATTATAGTATAATATACATTCACTTTTTCTGGAAAGATGAATGGCAGGGATTTATCTCCACCATTGACTAATCAAAAATCTCTTTCCAGCCCACTTTAGCTCAACTTCTGGACATCTCTGTTCAATAAATTTGAAGGCAGAGGGAAAGGATTGCCATTGTGACTTCTGCCTTTTTTCCAAAGAGCTAACTGACAGTGGCAGAGGAAAGATGCTAAAAAGAAAACTTGTTCCAGGAGAAAGAAAAAGCAAAAATCCATCTTCCCAAGTTTGGACATAAACATAATAAAGAAAAAGATTTATCAACATACATTATGATGTTTTTCTAGGTCTCTGAAAGACATCCCTTGCTGAATTAACCAGCCTCACTTTCAAAAAGGCATAGGAAGAGTTTGAGCAAAGTTATTAAGGGCCAGCTCTATTTATTGCAAAAGTAAATGGCCATGAAGCCAGGGATATTTCCTTCTGGTCCAGGTGGGCAGAAAAATGTCTAGCTGAAGCTTTCATTTTAAGGGCAAATTCAACAAATGCAGCTTTTTCTGCAGTGATTTCAGAATAATGTTTTCAAAATAGACCATGACCCTATAAGCAACTGATGGATTGTATTTATAATTACATCCACAGAAGTATAACAGTTACCTTTTTTTAAACAGCTTTTTGAGGTTCCTGGGTGACAGGAGCCACCCACCAATTTTCTGAACAGGCCAGTACTATATATATTCAACTGTGCACTGCCAGGTTTGCCCTTCTCCTTCACAGCTCTTTTCCCAAATGGGTGGCATCATTCTCAGAGAAGCAAAGCTAACAGGGGCATCTGTCCAAGCAAAGAGTGAATTTTGAGATGTCAAGTTCCAAATGGCAAGGGAAATGACATAGAAAGTCAAGTGGGTACCCACTTAATTACTTAAAGCAGTAATTAATCTCCTTGGTGTGGACTGATACTATTGTTTTGTCTGGAAGGAGTCTGCCACCCAAACAAGCGAAATTAAATGCCCTCTGAAAAAGTAGGATTGCTTCTTCTTTTCAAAACAGATTCCACATTTTAGTTTGCCAGACAAAACTACTCCCTTGTCTCCTCTCCACTAGCCAGAACAGATCCTTCACTCTTCGGCCACTGTTTTCTCCTTTGAATGGTTTTTAAGACCATTTTCTTGTCAGGAAAAGTGATTTGCAATTGCCCAGCTTGCACTATGAGGGGAGGGAAGGGAAGCTGGAGCATTTCTGGATAAGGGGACATCAGAAAGAAAGAAAGAAAGAAGTGGGTGGGGGAGGGAGAGAGAGACTCGGGATCAGCTCAGCATTTACATGTTTAAGGATATCCAAAAATAACCCATAGGAAGTCCTCTCCCAAATAAGTTACAATAGTTAGACCTAAGGATGGGCCTCATGCCTTAAGGGACAGCAAGGGATTGTTACCCAGGCAATTCTTTGTGAGGTGAAACAATCGGTAGATACAAGTTTTTTAAAAAATATATATCTAGGTGGACTCTTACAGCTCACAATTATTGCATTACTGCAATCCACCTCTTTTTCTCCAGACTAGAGGAAGAAAGCAACATTTGCCCAATTGAAAGGTTTTTCTTCAACATTATATGATAGGAGACATTTTCCCTTTCTCATGTGGTGCATAATTAAACTTCGGGAATTTGCTACCACAAGCTTTAGAAGCATACATATCTCAATTTTCATTAATTTTCATAGTAAATTTATGGCAGTTGTTTCCGTCTGCTGTCACTTCAGTTAAATAAAACTTTCATGTGCATCAAGAGTATTTCTCTAGATAAACAACAGCAATCAAGTTGGGATCATTTAGAAAAATCTCGACTGTCCACTGATAAAAGTAAGAACTTGATTAGTTGGACCTCACAGACAATCTAAGGCAACTATATTCTGTAAGTATATTGCCACTGAATTCAGTGTGCTTGTTCCTAGGTATCCAATAGCTTTGTTTGTCCCACTGAACTTTCTTTTTAATATCTAAAATTGTTCAGCCTCTGCATCTGACTGAGGAGAGGTCTTATCATTTTTTTAGAAGTACCCCATATGCACATATGAAGGACATGGGAATTTCCCTTGGAAAGATTTCTGGTCTTCACATTTCATTCACTATCCAAGTAAATAGTACAGTATGCATCAGCTTGAAATTAAATCGCTCTAAATCTCCAGATGAGAAGTAGCCACACTAAAACTGGGGATCTTGTATGATTGCTCTCCCCCAAAAAATATTTTTTAAGTGCACTAACAGATGCCAGATGAAAAAATTCTAGCTAAGGCAGAATATATTCTAACCATTAAGTAATAGTGTGCCACTGAGCATATGTTGAATACAGAAATGTATTGTTGGTGTGAACATAAAAACTTTCTCCTGCTTTTCTCCTGAGAATTCTGTTTCAGCAATCTGAATTGTTCAAAAGCCATTTAGTTGTCCTATGGAAGCCAAAATTCCTGCCAAGCATCCAGCTTTTAAATAGATCCCAATCACTTTTCTTCTATTTCTGCTTCAGACACACTTAAAACCCATTCCTAGGCGTGGTACTCAGCACTTAAAAAAGAGGAGAAACTATGCCGTTTTTGCTTGAGTGAATTGAAGGAAAGGGCGGAGTAGAAATGTAATAAATAAATGCAATTGGTGGTTTTGTGGTTGTGAATCAAGACTGTAATTGTTATGACATGAATGACTGTAGCGGAGAAGCAAATTGCCTGATCAGATTTTGGCATTTAGCAGAGAAGGGAAGAAACAATTCGCTTTTGATGTTGACTTGTTTGCTTTTTTGGCACCAGAATTATATTTCCCTTCAGCAAAACCATGAGGCATCACTACTACATTTAGTATCTTCCTTGCAGTTTGATCCCCTTCAGTCACATCACTGCAGTAGACCGGCCTAGTGGGTGGTGACCGTAAGACAGTCCAAAAAATTTCACCTCTCAATTCTCATTCATATATATTGATTGTCCTTTTGGATAAGCATGAAGGCCCATCTCCTTTGGGAGGTTTTCTTCTTATAACAGTCCAGAACATATAATGTCTAGGAAGTTCACAAGCAGGCCACAGTCTCCCAGCATCTGGCACTCAGATCTCAGAGATTCCTCTACATTCTCCTAGCTCCTAGAGCACACTGGGGAAGCATCTATTTTCCTTGTGTGTACGTGCAGGTGTGTTTACTTAATCAAATCTTAGACACAGCTCTTATCAAGTTAGGAGGTTTAAAAATGTTAGGATATGATAATCTGAAAGGCCCTCAAAATCTGGTTATCAGGACTGGGGCTCCCAGGGAACCCCAAGACTTGTCTAGGAGGCTCCATTGCTGAAGAGGAGGATTTTTATCCTTTCTTCATCAATAGTATATATTTTTGTTTTATGATATTTATTACTATGGTTTTTAATATTTTTATCTCTTGTTTTTATATTGGCTGTTTTATCTATTTTTATGCACTAGAGTAGTCTTTGGTGAGATGGTTGGCTATATAAATTTGATAAATAAAAGCTGATGGATGATATTTCCATTATCCCCAGCCAACAGGAGATAAGAATTGTCTGAGAGCAGGGAAAGGTTGAGGAAGAGATCATGGCTGGTAGATTAAGTCCAGGTAACATCTTCCCTAGATTAATGTTCTACTGCAATACCATTTTAGCCAATCTGACAGATGTGAAAGTGGACTAGATTCCAACAAGTTAGGTCATCTAAGGAGGCCAAGGAGTTATGCAGCATAAATGTTCAAGAATAGCAATAGCACTTAGACTTACATACTGCTTCACAGTACTTTACAGCCTTCTCTTAGCGGTTTACAGAGTCAGCATATCTCCCACAACAATCTGGGTCCTTATTTTACCAACCTCGGAAGGCTGGAAGGCTGAGTCAACCTTGAGCTGTGAGACTGGAACTGCTGGCAGTTGGCATTGCCTGGGATTTAAAACATTGCCTAACCATAGGGTTCCAATTTTCCTTCCCTATCCTTCTCAATATTTATAGCTTGCTCTATTTCTAATAACCTCCTGAGTAGGGTAAAATCCAAAAACGCATTGAAAACTTATAATACTAGAAATACTTCAACCAAATGAAAGGCCCCATTTATACGCAGATAGAGCGGGGGGAAACAGGCGGAATTCCGATCAAAGCTTCGTGGCCGCCATCTTGACCTTTTTGATTACCCCAAGTGGTTAGTGAAGAAGCGGGAAAGCCCAGTCACTCCAATAGCTTCTTCCGCGGGCTTTAGTTATATTCTGAGGTTCTTTGTCAGAAGCGGCTGGGGTTTTGGGGAGCCAGCATGTTTCCAAAAAGCGGTCCCTGTTCTCCAGCTGCTTCCCAGAACAAGGTGTTTATGCATTTGCTTGCTTTAAAGAACGAAAGGCCACGGCTGGAAGAGATGCCATTCAAAATACAATCCATTTATTAAATAGTGTCTTGGATCAAGATTTTCCGTTCTAATAATAAAAGTGGCTAAAGCCGACTTCACCCCGCGCCCTCCGGTATTTCAGGATGGAGGATTCAGCGCGCGCCGGATCCCTGCGCGGCAGAGACTGCAAAGAGAGAGAGAGAACTGTAACGGCTAGTGCACACAACCCGCCCCCCACCCAGAGTGGGATAAAAAAACGCTGCCTCCTTCCAGCCCCCCAAAGCCCCCGCCAGCTACGAGCCTAGGAAACTGCGCTGCGCTCCGAAGTAGGAGCGCCTCGGCCCCGCCTGACGCGAAGAAACCGGTCAGGGCAGGAAGGGCCCGGCTTTGCTCGGGCCTCGGGTCATCTCCTGTTTTCAATCGGCTCTGAGGCGGCTTAAATGAGCGGATGCGCCTGCCACATTGGGCGCCCAAAATAGAAGCGCTTGAAGAATTTAGAACCAGCAGAAATCCTTCTTTCTTCCGGAGAGACAGAGAGAGAGAGAGAAAGTGGGGGAGAGGACTTTTCTTACGAGTCCTTACATTTTTCCCTTTCCAATATTTCTGCAATTTTTATCTCGCAAGGCAAATCGCGAGGTTGACGCAAATCCATCCCAGCGTCTTAGCGCTGCGAAAATAAAGGCGTGGGGTAGCTCATCCACTGCCGCCGAGGCGAACCGAATCTCCGGGTCCGATTGCCCTCTGTAATCTGACTGTCCCGAAGCTTCGCAGAAAGGCGCGGAGGAGCCGCGATCTTCTGCAGGGAGCCGCTAAGGCGGGAAACGGGGAAGAAGGTGCAAGAACGAGAAGAAGGCAGTTTTAAGCTGTGGCCAACACCCGATTCCTTTTCTACAAAGAAAAGAGGCTGAGGATGATGGAAGCGGTAGTCTAAGTCTATCTGCAGAGTGGCAGCTTGGAAAAAGGATCGCGGGGTGATTATTAGTCCCTTTCGCGGTAGATCATGGCGGGGAAAGAGACAGAAAGAAAACCCGAATGTCTCCAAACAGCTTTTGGAGCAAAAAAGGTTGCTTCTCAAACGCAGCTGGCTTCCTCAGGCAAAAATTCCCGCTAATATAGCCATCAGACGCTCTGTTTGGCGCTGTAGTGTATACGTCCGTCTTTAATATCGTTTTATCCGTTGTATTTTCTTTCTTACTGTGTCCTGTGGGTTCAGAGGATTAGTTTAAAGGATGATATCTTTAGATAATAGGTAATGGGTACTTTAACTTTCTTTCATGCTTAGATTTTACTGCGAGTTGTCTTGCATATCTGAGCAGTAAAGTGAAGCGTAAGGTATTATAATAGCATATATTACGGATAGAAATAAATTCTTCTGTGCATAATTACAGTATATGTGAATCTTTCTACTGTTTTCAGGGGAGGTTCATTCTTCAGTACTAATAATACCAAAAGTCTATAGTTCCCAGCTTTCATGTGCTGCACTGAACTTTTCATTTGAGAATAAATACTATTTCCTCCCATCTGGTGGTCATCTGGATTTTGACAGCTCAAACATAGCAGCCCCAGTAATTATTCAAAAGGCATGTGTGCAGCAAACAGTAATCGATGTGCACATGCTGTTGTCATCATGCAAATTCTGCCTGACATTTGCAAACTTGCATATGAGACAAGTCTGAAATCATGAAACATTCTTATCACACACATTTTGTTATTCCCTACCTATACCTCTGCTTGCTTCACCTGTGGACACCTAGGCATCTGCAGGATGATTGAAGGAAGCAAATGAAAACACATATCACATTATCACACAAATACAACAATTTGAATGTTTGTTACAGAATTGTGATGTAAATTTTGATGATGGCTTTGCATATGCCATTTTGGAATCATTTGCTATGGATACTATTGCTTTCGACTGAGTTGGTATAAGTGAGAAGTGTAATAGGTTTTACACACTTTGCAAGTGATGTTAGATGGTATTATCTTAAAAACCTTTTCTCCCTCCAAAAGAGATGCTGTTCAGCCATAGCAGAATCAACACAAAACAGCATGAAAATTGCTTTCTCAATTGCTGATCTCTTTATTATCACTTTTTCCAGTCCAAGCCAGTTGGAACTTCCCTTTGAGGACATAGACACTGTCCAAGGACAACTCAAGGAGAAAACCATGACTTTACCACAGTTACCTTTAAGAGCTACTTCAGTCTGTCATTAGTCATAGACTGAGAATAAGAATGGCTGAACAGGATGTTATCAAGGCTTAACTGGGTCATAAATAGGTACAAATAAGGAAACCATTTAATAAATTGATTGATCAGTTGATTGTGCCTTGGAGTCAGTTTTTGTCTCCTGATGACTGCTTGGATTAATTCCTGCAGTTTTCTTGGCAAAGTTTTTCAGAAGTGGTTTATCATTGCCTCCTTCCTAAAGTTGAAAAAGAATATCTGGACCAAGGTGGCTTTGTGCCTAAACAGGATAAGAACACCCAGTCTCCTGATTTGTAGCCTGATGGCATTGACTTAACAACCAAAAGGTGGTTAATAGAATAGAATAGGGGCATTAAACTCGTATTGGTGGTGTCACATGACACCCACGGGCTCCGAGTTTGACACCCCTGCAATAGAAGGATATAAAACTGCTCTCTGTACCTGCAGATTAGTACTAAATAATATCATGTACTGTAGCTGTTTGCTACCATATAATGGTCATTTGGATTATTACAGTCCAGACGTACTTTTAGCATTGTCTTGAAGTCAAGTTATTATTAGCAGCAGGCATAGAGGTAGGATAAGTATCGACAATTGGGAATCTCATGATGTGATTGCTCTCTGCAGACGTAAAGATAAGTGGAGAGCATTCAGTATAGCAATGAGAAAAGTCTTGAGTGTAACTGGGTTTCTCTCAGTCAAGGGAGCATTAGCAAGAGGTGGGGAAGCTGTGAAAATGGCCAGAACTCAAATCCTTACTCCCCATTTACCAAACTATTATCGTAGGAACAGCTGCACTATAGTTAAGAAAGACACATAGAGCTTCATCTTTCTTCCTGCTTTTTAGTGTTCAGTCATTATAAGCAAGATAGAAGCTGAATCTCTTACATTTTAAAGAAATGGGTCATATAATTTATGTTATACAATTAAGTTACCAGTCTCTAAACTGTAAGGTCCTCTTTTCAACTGGAGGTTTAATACAATCCAAATTATTTTCGGGAACATAGGAAATTCAGTCCCATGTTTCAGATTCTCCATCTAACATATTGGATATCTCAGGATGAAACCTAGTAAGGCTTCCACTATTCTGATGAGACAGAGCAATGGGAGCATTGCTAACTCAAGATGGCAGGTAGCCTTTTAATTCAGTGGTGGAAAATAGCATGGATGGTAAGTGATGTCCTAAATCACTCACAAGGAAATGGCTTTAGAAGCCTACTTCCTTTAGACCATTTCCACATGGCTGCCTTACAATATAACCCAGATGTTGGTGTGGTGATATGAAAGCTGTCTTTCTTAACTGTTTTATCAGCACAGACTTGGTTAGATGACAATATAAAATGCTGTAAATTACTCATGAGGAAATGGCTTTTAGACACATCTTTGCCTTGCAGAGGAAGATGGTTCAGATCAGAGAGAAAAAGAGAAGTCCAAGGAATTGTTTTATATAGTATGGTAGGCTACAGTGTCTATTATTTTCAGTTCACACAGACTGCTAATGGGCATAATGGGAGATTTAGTCTTTTCCTGTTGGAAAGCAACAGATTGGGGATGTTTGTATGAATTATTCACCCAATCTTTTCTCATGCTAAATAACAAGTCTGGTAGTGAGCCACAGTACCAAGGCCATTCAATCCACTGCATTTTGGGGTCTGAATTTTCTTGAAGAAGGGAACAATTAACGTTCATAAACATTGATTCTCATGGGGAAGGGACAGTTTATCTGGCAGCAAGGGTAGTTTTGAGCAAGAACTCAGGGCCAAGTTGCTAATTTTTATTTGTAGGAAGATTCATTAAGGAGCAACAGAGAAAGCAACTTTTGAGATCTTATTCATCAGGTACAAATCCTGAGAACAGGATTAGCAACCTCTAGCATGTCTCCAGAAGCCAATTGTGCCAAAAATCAGCAGAAGGCTTTTTGAAAGCGGTAGGCCCAGAAGTATAGCTCCATGTACTGGGAATGGGTCCATCTAGCTCAATCCCACAAATCTCTGGAGGATGTTAAATACTTTTGTTCTGATAATACCAGGGCCATTTCCTGTTTCCAGTATTATTAAGCTGAGTTCTTGCATCAAGGACCGTGCTGTTCCTCTTTTTTTTGGTCTGATTATTGTTTAGTTTGACTGCTGTTTTAAAACACTTCTTTGAAGTGGATGGATGCAGCCCATGCTATACCATGTGGCTAGAATAAACTTTGTTGTGATCATCCTTGTTTACTTTCATCTTCATTGCACAAGCCTCAGTGAAACATCAAGAAAGCTACCCAGTCGGTCTTTGGTTAAGTTCTTGTGGTTAACTTGGCCTTGCCATCTTTCCTCACACTACAGGACAAAAGCCAGCATGTAGCCTGATACTTAGTATGGGCTTATAATGGGTTGAAAGGAAACTGAATGTCCAAGACATTGTCCCATAGTATTTTATTTTTTTCTATTCTGCTTGCCTTCTAAATGTATCAAGGCAAAATACTTCATCTGTTCCAAGCTAAAATCTCCGATGGGGAAGGTTAGATTGAGCAAAAATCTGGAGTCCCATAGACTGTATTCACACATCGCACTAACTCAAGCTAGGAGCACAGGATCTGAGTGGTGCAATCAACATAACCACTAGACACAGCACAGAGAGTTTTCTCTGTCTCTTGATTGGCTTCTAATGCTTGACTGAATTTCTTACAATAATTCTGTCTATTGTCCATTTTCTTCCTTGTTTATTACTGGAGCTTCAAGATTTTAACTTTTGTACATATTCATAAGAATCAATGAGTTCTGAGAAACATGCATAGAATGAAATCATGAAAGTTGGAGAAATTAGCACTTAAATAACTAAACACCCCTTGGTTTCAAGCAGGCTTAATATGAGATCAATCACCAAATTTAAATACAGTTTGAACAAGTACAAGTTTAGGATGATGGCCTTTGAATTATTGCTCTTTGCTGCTGATTAAAATTAAATTTTTCTTTGCCCTGTTATATGGTTTAGGGAGGAAAAACATAGTTAGTGGGAATGTACACAATCATATTGTTAATCCGCACTATATTTTATTCAAGCTTTCAGACACACCCTATTTGACATGGCTTTAACTTGACACGGCTACCATCTTTGTCTTTTACCTAAACTCTAACCAATAACAGGTTTAAGATACTGGCTGAATCTGAGCTGAAGAAATGGCATCTTTTCAATTGTGTTAGCAAGTGCGGAATAGTGTTTGTGGGGTGAAGCAGTGGGGACTTTTGGAGCACAGAAATCAGACAACTACCACACCTGGCAGTTAAAGGAATTTTCCATTAGGACAACAAGGAAGTTTATAAGAAGATTCAACAAAATTTTTATCAGGGTGGTACTTGATGAAAATAATTTAACTTTTTGCTCTTTGCTTTTTGCATTTATGAATTATGGTAACTGCTTACTGAGCTACTTTAGTCCTTTAGGAAATCTAAGAATAAAATTAGACAAATTACAGTATACAGTGCAGTTTCTGGTATGGGGGAGGGTGCTATGTAACTATTTCCCACTGTTCAAAAACTTTAAGGCCTTCTGGGGGGGGAGAGAAAATAATTTGGTGCTATGCCTGCTGCATTATTCAACATTCTTTCAAATAATACCCTGTGAACACAGCCATCGCTGAGATTTCTGGTGACAACCAGGCTAAAAGGAATATCTGTATGATGTGCATTCTCTGGAAGGTTCAATCCCAATTTATTTTATCACAGTTGAATTAAAGGAAAACCCTAGTGGAGCAGGATGACTTAAAGCCACATCCCTTGCTGTCTCTGCTTGGTGTATAAATAGAAGCTTAGCCCAAGTATTTGTAAGTGCAGGATATTTTCACCACTGAAAAATATCTGCTTCTGGTTTTCCACTCTGCATTGCAAACTCATCTGAATTCTTAGACAATAGAACAGCAGAAACCTTGCTGATTTACTACCCAGAAATAATCTACTTGTAGATCTTGATTGATTGATTTTTCCATCCCCAATCTAATCCCTATATAAAACTGTCATCATATTCGGGGCCATTCATTTAATAAAGGCATTCAATAAATGGAATTAATTCAACACACTGTATTCCTCATTTCTCCTGCAATTACTGTCCATGTGTTCTATCAGGTATGCCAAAAGTCAAGTATGGAATAAGAATAAGAAAATTCTGCCTGCCCGGTACAAATCTATCTTATTTCTCCTTTTCAGATTTCCTAAACTAAAAAGATCATAGTGCTTGAGCATTCACATATTCACAACTAATCCTTAAAGAAAAGTCCTGTGCTGGAAGAAGTATATTCTGGTGTCATCTGCTGGCCCAGTGGTTACATTGCAGCATGCCATTCTAAACAGAAGCCATAGTTGGAAAGAGAGGCAGAGAATAGATATATCCCTCATCTCCCTCAGTTAAAAATCTTCTAAGATCTTTGATTAGAAGATAGATATTTTTCCACAGAAGAGAAACTACAGAGGGTGTTTCCATCATGACTGGAAATAAGATAGCACAGAAACCCAAATAGGCATCTACATGAATAAAAAATTAGATTAAGATCTTTTTATAGACATCAGAAGACTGAGATATTGTCAGGCTGCTGGTAAGGGATGGCATACATCCAAGGGAAAAAGTAACTCTAGTGTTTCAGTCTGAAATCTCCCTAACCCATTTCCATGTGTCGCAGAGAGATGCTTTTGTATGTTACATTACCTATTTTGCACCTCTTGCTTTTCATCACTCCACAAGGCTTAATTTCTAGTGTCCTTCCCTGAAACTGTGGTAAGTTGTCTGAATCCTTCTTATGGTTAATGTCCATACTGGACACAGTGCTTAAGATGGGTGGATCCAGCTAATACAGACTGGAATGGAATTATTGCTTCCAGTATTTTAGAAATTATGCATCTGTTGATGAGCCAAAAATTGCACTTGCCTTCCCTGCAGTCAACAAAGGGCTAATGTTCAGTCTGCAACCAACCGTTATTCCAAGATCATTTTCACAAGGACTCTTACTAAGTCAGGTGTTCCTCATCCTATTCCTATGTAGTCAATCTTTGTTTCTTAAGGGAAATAACACACTTGATGTGTTTCTATTGAATTTATTCAGTTATTTCCAGGCCATTTTTCCAACTAGCCAACTAGGGTTTTAGGATATTAGCTATCTCACCCCAAATTGTACTATGTGCAAATATGATAAATATTCCCCCCATTTTTTTTTCATTCATATTACTAATGAAAATATTGAAGTATAGAGAACTCAGGAGAGACCTTTGATGCACTTGTCCTCCAGTCATTTGGCACATCATCAGTTTTTCAGAATTTCTCAAAGGTGCTATAAGGGCTAATTCCTAAGGTGCCCTGAGACACATTTCATGTGGTCCTGAAAAGTTCCAGTTCTTAAACAAAACTCCTGGGATAAAATTATTTCTTTCAGAAAAAAATCTTCTTAAATATTCCTAAAATTGCTTATTGCACATAGAGAGGGAATGGCAACCATGAAATGAATATACCCCATGACCTCCCTTACCATGGCAGCTATTTTGAGAGTAGGCAAGTCTCGCATAGTTAGGATGACCAGAATTGGGTTCAGTTTCTCTAGCTCTTTGTTGCCTTCTAGTGGTCATTGGATTTTTACAGCAATAGTAGCCATTTTGCCAAAGTACCCGCAACACTTTCTTAAGATTTTATATGTATTTGCTGATCAGCTTAATAAATAAGTACATATAGGGGATTGCTATTGTAACCACCACATTCTGTAGTTTTCACAGCTGTACTCGCTTTTATTTGGAGAATTGCCACAGGAATTTCTAGAACGAATCTCACAAAGGCTTCCAGGAATGAGGAGAAAAGTCAATTGGTGGTCTTCGTCAATTCACCCTTCCACTGCAATTTTTTTAGCCTTACTTCAAATATGCTTTGAGATGGAGTGGGATGGGATGTGCTATGGGGTGGTTGAGTTCTTTTAATGTGCTTAAAACATTCGCTTTATTTAATCCTTCTTTCAACCCACGCAGGCATCTTAAGTTCTTTTCAATCTGTCCTGACATATTAATTCTTGGTTGAAAATGATTGTGCCTGACCAGTGGGAACTGCAGTGATGGATGTGAAAGAGTCCCATGTGAAGGATTATTGGTAGTTTTAGGCTTTTAGATGAAAATCAGAGCTCTGGTTTGGATCTCCCCCCATTCTTGACGTCCTTATTTTGTACATCTGATGAAGTTGGCCAAACAGCCAAATCAAAACCATTCTTCCCATTGAAGGAAAAACAGTCTGTTTTGCTTGTGTGGTGGAAGCCTATTTTTATACCTTCTGTTTGTTCTGCAGGGTGACTCTGTTTGCTACAATCCCACCAAGCATCTATTGTTTTGAGAAGAATGCTCTTATATTGATTGTTTGTGCGTCAGCCCAGCTTTCTCTAGAACTGCACTTGGGATGAAATGAGATAATTTCCATTAACAGGACATGCATTATTAGTCCCCTGGTGCCAAATAGAGAGGCTAAGCCAAGGTTGCTATTTTTGGCCATGTTCACCTCAGGAAGGAACTTTCTCAGCTTTAATGGGATTTTGCTATTGTTGGTCGCCTTCTGTTTGACAGAGTGCCAGCAGGGTTGAAAATTGTTTAGAAAGCAACATGAAATATAATAATGCCCTGACCATTTGCTGCAGCACATTCCAGTGTGGTGTTTATTTTGAAAAGGGGGGGAGTGTAATTATTGTCTTTGGCAAGAGGGAAATAATAAAAACTCTGCTGCGTAACTCATATCTGAGGACATGTTTCTCACAGCTTTTGGATTTAAAAGCTTATTGCAAATGTCACTGAGCTGAATTGTGTACTGTTCAGCTGTGTTGCTTTGGCAGTCTCTTCCCTCAAACAAAGCATCAGTTTTGGAGATTGCTCGATCTTGCTCTGGAGAGCCACCTTCTCAGGAATTATTTTAATGGCCAGCAGAAGGCCATCATAGCAATGGCATTTTCATTCTGGAAAGTTCTCATTCTCTTCTCTTCTGAATCAAGCCCAAACTGGCTCCTACTAGGTTTTAAAGGGGAAAAAATAGCAAAACAAGTTTTGTATTTTGCTTGGATGTTAGAGACCAGTATTGATAGAGTGGACAAATAGGGGATTTTCCCCCCTTTCCTGTCATTTCTGCTCAGACTAGCTTTGCACATTTTTGGAAAGCAAACCTACAAAATCTATTTAACAGAGGTTAAAAAAAAAGGGGGGGGGGTTGATGGCTACTTTTCCAATTAACCATCTTACTTCCCAAATGCGTCAGTTCTTGACAAATTTTTTCCACCTTAAATTATTTATAAATTGGCTTTTTTTTAATGAAAGAGTATTTACTTCCAAATGAATGAGCATGCTATTCTACTCCAGGTGTATTATTGTCATCTTTTAGATCACTGGATCAAAAATTGGAATATAAGTGGAATCCAGCTGATTGTTCCATTAATGCTGCTAACTTTAACCCTAGCCCTTGGTCAACTTTAGTCAAAAGGCATCAGTCCTTCTCATGCATCCTAAAAATACATACCATTGCATGCAGAGGATTTATTCCTAGATAAAATATAAAAATTGGGATGGGACATTTTATGGTCAGTTGCAACTGTTTCTTACCAGGGAAGATAGATAGTCTAACAATGCCTTTGGTTTGCCACTCTTGAGGACAGGTCATAATTGTCCCAAATATGCTTTTTCAAGAGTCTGAATGGACGAGAAGCAAAATGTCTTCAAAGAAAACCCAGAAAGTCAAGTTGTCTCTTGAAAAAACATATTTGGGGTGATAGATTGTAGACTTCTGCCTATTCACTGATGGAAATAGGATGCTAGATGGATATTCAATCTTATACCCCAAGGCTCTTCGTATGGATGATGCTGTGTTATCTAAACTATTCATTTAGTGCAAGGAGCTTTCATTAATCAATTTCTCTACAAGATCTCCCTTTATCAGAGTTACCTAATGGGCAACAGCTAGTAAAATTGTGGACTCCTTCAGAAGTCAGTGAAAGAGTCTGAAGTAAAGTACAGAACTAAGAATATAACAGAGAGTTGAGAAAATTTGTCCAAACGTTCAAAGATCTAACTGGGGGAGGGTTCATTGAATAAAAAAAGCCATCTGTGCTACTTTTGACATACATAATTTATCATTGCTTTTTCAGGAGCTACTAATATTCAGAGGAGGAATGTCACAGGCTCTACATTGGACTTTTAAATGTTCCCTTTCAATGCAATGCAGTGACATTTGCCTTCTCTTCCAGATGGTAGTTCTTGTAGAAAATTTGGAGCGGAGCAATGGTGGGAATAAACACTTTCTCAGCCTTGACAACTCCCCAAAGATCTATTTTGGACTCACATGGTATGGTTTCATTCTATAAATGATATTTTATAACAAATATTAATAAAAAGCAGAAAGGATCTGGGACAGAAAATGCCTAATCTCTTGGCTTTCCCCACATTTAAAGCATGTCTCAGGACTGTGATTGCAAAAGGAGAGAGATAATCAGAGGCACTATTTTTCTTTCATGCTGAGTATGAAGATAATATGGAGCAGTTGACCAAGCTGCACAAAATCAAAGTCTCTCCATATGTGGCAGGTGTCTGGGAGGAGGGAGTTATATCTTCCTTAATTTTGAGAATCATAAGAATTGTCTTCTAGAACCCCAGCACAGCACTACTTCACTTGTCAGACAGATTCAGGTATTACTCTGCTGTTAGAAGCACGAACTTCAGCTCACCTGGCACAAAATGCCAATCAGTTCAATATTTCTTAAAGTCCAACCTATCTGAAAGATGAGAGTCTCCTGGGTAAAATGATGATGAAGAACAACTCTTTCTTCCAAGGGCTGAAGATAGAACTCTTTTTTTATGAGACAAAGTAATTGACCTGTTATCTCAAAGACATTCAAGCTCCATAGAATGTCTGCTCAGTATTTGAAATAAATTCTGGATAGGAAGATTTCATTCATTAGCAATGAAACTAATTGGAATTTCTGAAGGTAATAATCCCAAATATTTGGAATTTCTCTACAGTTTGTCATTTACTGGGTTTCAATTAACATAGCATAACTAAGGGGCAGAAGGTGAAATTAAATGCAGTGGGGGTGGGGAGTAGATAGCATCAAGCTTTCTGTCCCAGAATGTCTGACTTTAGAAAGACCCTGGCTAGGTTGCTCTTTGAACCTAAGCTGCCTCTTCCAGTTGTTGTAGGATAGAGTCCTATAAACAATGTCTACCTACATGATTTTGTGCTTCTTAGATAAAAGGGAGTCTGCATAAGTGGTGTATAGTAATGTCTCATGATATGAAAAGCATTCATTTATTCATGAGCATCCGGGTCGATCAAATATGCAACTCCCTAAATCGGTTTTCTGCTGCCCTCCATGTGTTAGGTTATAGGAAGCTGAGGTTAAGCACATATTGTACATAATATTATGTCCTTCAGCCATTCCAAGTGGACAGAATTTCAATTCTGACTTGGAATGCTGACATGGTTCCAAAAAATGTTAATTCCCTCAGAGAACAACAATTAATCCACTACTAAGGTTTTTTTAAGCAGTCAAAATTTTCCAGTGAAATCATGAACTTACAAAGATTTAAAGCAACATTTAGAAATCAAAATAGGAGCCCTGTACATGATGAAGAACAGCTATAGTTCTCTTTTCTTATAACAGTCATCATCATTAAGAACAAACATAATGAAGAATGATTCCATACAAGCCTTCACTTAAATGCTGTGCTGCATAATAATGATGGCAATATAACTTTTTTTTTAAAGAACAAAGCTATAGATGATCTATTTTTGATGGACACAAATTATCTTCAAGTGAAGGATATTACTAAACTGGGTAAACCTTTATGGGATGTTGGCTAAATATGGAAATAACTGGTGTACGTGGCATGCGGAATTAGATGTAGAAGATACGCTGTTATTGCAGTGTTTAAAATTATGTTTCTGAAAAACGGCAATATGTATTGCAAATCATGTTCTTTATTGTTTTGGGTACCTTAGCTCACACTCTTAAGATTAATCCAGCAACCTTCCCCAGTCTGGCACTTGCCCTCTCCCCAAAGGTGGTGGCAGTGGTAGTATGCTGCCAGTTCACAACGGTTCTAATGATCCGGTAGCACCAGTCAGCACTTGGCCCCGCGCACCCGCCCCGCCCTTTCCTGTCCTATATTTCCTTTGTAGTTCAGCTGATAGGCATGGCAGAGCAGATTGCCATGCCTCAGTTGTTTTACTCACCAGCGCTGATGGTAAGTTTTCATGCTTAAAATTGCCTGTTTTAGAACACTCTGCACACATGCAAAGCACACAACCACAGAGCCAGTAGTAAAATATTTTGAATTCCACCACTGGGTAGTGGGACTGGAATTCTCAACAAAAGCAGTAACACTCTTTGCTATGTCCAAATGCGTTTTTAACCAGTTCTAAAACTGAAAGAAGCCATTTTACTAAAGATATAACACGCCTTGTAATTCCCAAATGTTTGTTTTATAAGAAGTGACTGTCTTCATTTGGGCCCCTGTGTTGCAACTCCACTTCTCAAACTTCCCAGCATGTTGGTTGGGAATTCAAGAAATTATCCTAACACACATGAAGGACAGCAGGTTAGGAGAGGCCAGCACTGAGGAACTTCCTCCCATTTATTTTTCACAAAGCCAGCAGGATTCTCCTTCTAAACACATAAAAGGCAAGCGATAGTAAGAAGACTTTATTTTCTTTGCAAATGACATTTTGGCTGCCAGATGGCTAAGCACGGAGGAAAAGTACAATGAGATAAACAAGATAGAGCTATTGTGTTGGCCTTGTCCTCACAGAGATTAGCTAGCTAGACAGACTGACTTTGCTGAATAGCAATTCCTTTGACTTCTTCAATGTAAGTAAGATTACAGGGAATCTTTCCAACTCATTATTAAGTTTATGTGACTAAAAGGTTATTGTTCCTCAATTATTAAAATTTTGGAAGAGATTGTAAGGCAATTTACTGATTTTCTGTTATAAACTTTGGTGTATTCTTTAAATATATCTGGTTATTTTTAAGTAATTGGGCATTAATAAAAGCAATCATTGATAAATTATAACACAGAATTGTTACGTTCATATACTGTATGTTAAGCATAGATAGCAATCAATTTACAGACAATTCATAGAAGAATCAATACATATCATGCCTATTTTGCCTTTTAGACATTTTAGGCCATTAAATCAAACATAACTTCTGTCACTTTTAGCAACAGACTTTAACAGGCATCCTATGAGAATAGAACCACAGGAAAATATATGACTGATTTGATTTTTTGTGATGAAATTGATTTCATCAACGCCAACAAGGTGGCATTTTGGAGGCAAAGTAGAATAGCAGAATAATTTTGGTGTTATTCATACCATCAACATAGCTGGTTGGGAATTATTGGCAATTATTGATTAGATGACCTCAAAGGTCCTTCCAACTCTGTTAGTCTATGATTCAGGTTGTACGACTATGAGTTAAAAGTTTTGCCTGGTAGTGATGCACCAACTACCTACATATTAAAAATAGGCAGAGCCAGGGTTGGGATTCTACCAGTTCAAATCATTTCTATAGAACTGATTGTTATGATTCTGTGGAGTTCGGGCAAATTGTGCCCCAGGCTGGCCTCACCCCTCTCCACCCACCCCTGCCCTCCCAATCAATCCTTATCGCACATGTGCAACATTGCGTGCATGCCTGACATCGCTGACTGCATTCTTCCCCACCCAGTCACTTCTTAAGGTATTTCTTTTTTCTCTCCTCCCGACAATCAGATGTTCCTATGATCAGCTGTGCTGGGATTCCCCTCACTTACTGCTTTGCCCAGGGGGCTTCCCTGAGGCCCAGGAAGGCCAAAAATGGAGGGGGGCCCTCCGCCACCCCCCCCCGTGCTCCATATTTTTCCTTCAAAAATACCCCCCAGGAGGCTTCCCTGAGGCCAGAAGGCCCAATAAATGGGAGGATGCTGCAAAAAAGAAGCCACACCCACCCAGTCACAGGGCCACGCCCACCTATCCATGCCCACAGAACCAGTTGTTACAAAATTTGAATCCCACCCCTGGGCAGAGCTTGCATCATACAGTCATATCCAGTATCATGACTTTTTTGACCATATCTATGGATATGAATCTACAAAATTGCATAATTTCCATGAAAATGGAGTCTCATGCAAACTGCAGACTGGGGAAAGATTAGACAACTTGTTTTTCTTCCAAAAGGTCCTAGAGCCTTTATTTCTCATATTAAAATGAAATGAATAGCTACTTAAGTAATTGCTGATTTAGAAGATGGTAAACTCCTTTTTAGATATTCTGCAGATTTTTCCCTGAAATTGGCCATTAAATAAATATTTCTCCGATATGAGTCTCAGCAAATTGGGTTCATATATCCTTATTCTTTTAAGTATAGCATGAAAGTTACCAGAAGCTAGGACTACCAAGGTACCTCAAATGTTTGGATGAACTCTAGATAGCAGCAAGGAATGGATGCCTTCTGTATTTTGCCATGGCCATTTATTGATCATCCACATTTTTGCAGTTCAAATCTAGTAGCTCTAGAGCAGTGGTTGCCAACTGGTGGGCTGGGAACCACTGGTGGTCCGTGAGAAAATTTTGGTGGTCTGCAGAGAAATGTCCCCCCAAAGCAACCCCCAAAGCAATTTATTCAGGCTGCGTGGGAACACAAGACTGCGTCACCCACATGGCCCACCCACCCATTGGCCCCCACCCTTCAGCTGAGCGCAAACCTTGAGTAGAGCCATGCGAGCTGGAACTGGAAAGTAAGACCAACGGCAGGGGAGGGAAATCCCCCCCAGGGTGGCTTGCTGACATTGGTGGGAAAATCGGTCCCATATTCCAGAGCTGCAGTAGTCACAACACTGGCCCTTTGTTCATCCCGGAGCAGCTCCTCGAGTCCATAGCAGGCCGATGCACCCGGGTGGAGGACCAGCTGCTCCGGGATGACCAAAGGGCCAGTTCTGTGACTACTGAAGCTTTGGAATATGGGACCAACTTTCCCACCAACGTCAGCAAGCCACCATCAGTAAAAATTAATGTTAGTGGTCCGCAGGATTTAAAATTATAGGTTTGGTGGTCCCTGAGGTCCAAAAGGTTGGCGACCCCTGCTCTAGAGAACATAGAATTCAATATCTTGTAAAGTAAGATTCTCCAGAATCAATAAGAATTCAGTGATTACATGGAGATAAATGCATGTGATTTTCTCGACAGCATTTGGGAAATAATTTGCAACTGCTTTCTTCCAAAAGGTTTTTCTGACTTCCCACCTACTCTATAAGTTTGTTAGTTCTTGATGGTCTCCCAATGCTGACCCTCTTGAATTTCTGGATAACAACCATAGTCAACTATGTGTTGCCCATTCTGTGATTCTACAGCCAATATCAAATTACCAATTACTTATTTCTTTCCATGACTTATTATCATTGTTTTGAAATATGTTCTTTGTTACATCCTCTCAAATAAAGTCCAGAGTATTTCACTGAGGGTTTTTTGTTTTGTTTTGTTTTGTTACCTAAGAGCCACTCTCTTTTGCACAATATCTTCTTCAGAAGCTAAGCATCTTGTTATCATTTTTCCATCTTCCATTAATTTTGTAACCAAAGAATGGGATATAATCTTTGATTACTCTCATTAACTGCCTTCTAGAACTGTTTGGTTGCATAATTAGTACTGCAATGCATCATCTGCATTGCATTTCATTTTATATTCCCTACCTTGAAGTTTGATCCCAGTTATTTATATGTCTGCCAAGACTTCTAAAGCAGTTACAAATAATAAAGGGAAACAGCAGGCACCCTTGCCTGATGCCTTAGGTATTAAATAAAACTTACGAAAAGTATTCCATTTGCTGTATTCTTTGCTGTTTGCTATTGATATATATACTTTCCACCCACACTTTAATTTTTTCTTATCCTTCTCTTTCCTGATTTGATATACCAGATGTTTCCCTGACTTATTTGCATTCTCAAAATGATTTGGTTTGACATAATTTTAAAGCTCTTTCATTTCTAATAATAGTTGTTTCTTTAGTTCTTTCAATATCTGTCATTTGGATTAGCTTTGTTAATACCTTTCTTCTTTTCTTGCAATTGTGGCTTCAATCTACTTTTTCTGATTTTTGTAATCCTTATAATAATTTCTTTTATATAGGTTTTACTTGTCTCTAATCAAGTTTTCTCTGACATCGCTGAATTGCATTTATATTTTTTTTAAAAATTAGTTCTTTTTTAGATTTTTGTAGAGTACTGTAATACATTTTCATGGATTAATAGCTATTCATTCAGTCTATATTTGAAAAGCAATTTTTCTCCTCGAAACCATGATATTAAAATTGGGTAATGATCTTCATATGTCACTGGAGAATCTTTATTTTCCTGATAGATGCTATAAGACCCTTAGAAACCCAACACATATCAATTCTTGAATATGCATGATGTCTTTCTGAAAAGAACATATAATCCCCAGCTTTGGGGATTTTTAGCCTCCAAACACCTGCCAAAGCTAACGTGTTCATGTCTGAAAAATCTTTTTTGGGATCATATGGAAAGAATAAAATAGGATCTTGAAAGGTGGAAAAACAAAACTTACTTGGCTGGGACTATACAAGCATATTACAATACTGCAACAATGAATGCAGTGCTCAAGGTGAATTTCTTATTTCAAATGGCACCCATTCCAATCTTAGAGAAAAGCTGGAAGTGCTGCAAAGAGCAATCAACAGATTCGTATGGAGTGTGAAAAAATTTCTTGTCCTCTTCTGCTGTAGGATTCCAAGCCAATTTATTGTATCTTGCCTTTGAAACATCAGATGACACAAGACAGCAGGAAAGACATATAGGAAGTCTAGCTTGATGCCCTCTTTTGATGATTGACCAGTGTTTTGCACCAGACCTATTTAAATCCTGATTTCAGTGAATGAACTTCAGCAGTGTTTCTCAACGTCAGAAATTTTAAGATGAATGCACTTCAACTACCAGAATTCATGCTGGTTAGGGAATTGGAGCCCACCCCAATGTTGCTGAGGTTGAGAAATAAATAAGAGGATTCAACCAATATTGCTAAACATTTTCCCTACAAAATCTGCTCAGCAAGAAGTGTGATTTCACTTTGATACTCAGTTTTAGAACCTTAAAATAGTCTTGTCCTATTGAGCTGTCTCGGAAAGAAGACCTGGAACCTGTATCTGAATTTTTACAAAAAGCAGCATCTGCAAACATTATTTTTGCCTGATGTCAGGAGATTCTGTAAAGCTTGGCTGCCCTCTGCAACTAAACAAGGGAAATACACTGTAATTCAAATTGGCTTTTTAAAAAACTTAGCAACAAAAATATTTGTGCCATTTAAAAAAAACTAAGCGGTTATAAATATATACAGAAACCCTGTATCCTGCCCAGACTTTCTTCCTTGTCAGCTAATTTCCAGTTCCTACTGGAAGCAATCCTAAAAAATATTTTTGCCCAATAGTTGTTGAACTATTGTAAGTACCCTGTTTCTGCAACAATATGGCCTCCACCAACAGGAAGGCCCAGCATGATTTCTAGGCATGAAATGAACTTAAGCCCCGCCTCCAAAATTTACGCCTATTTAAACCATGTGTTTCCCTGCCATTTCTCACATCGTTTGTTAGAACTACACGAGGTGAAGAGAAATGGGAGGAAGCAGGGGGCAGGTGGGGAGAAAACTTGCCTTTAGGAGCACCCTGCAGGTAGTCTAGGCTAGAATATCCCAATCTACCTACCGATAGAACATCAGGCGACAGAAGCTCCCCGAAGGCAGAGTTACTAGCCACTTTGATCAGCCGGTAGAAGCACCTCAGGGCAAGCGCCCACACACACTCTCCTCACCACGAGGCTGCTTCTATCAGCCGATGAAAGTTCCCCAAAGACAGAGTCTCCAGCTGCTTTGGGGCAAGATGTGGCTGCCTGCGTCCCCTCACCATGAGGCATTTTTTGGGGGGCGATGGAAGCTCCCCAGAGGCAGTCATCAGCCACTTCGATCGGCCGGTAGAAGCAGCCTCGTGGAGAGGTGAGTGCGCATGGGGCGCTCTAGGTGGGGGAGGAATTAAGTCACCCCCGAAAAGATGGCCTAGCTGTTTTTTCGGGGATCAAAAACAATTAAGACCCGGCCTTATTTTGTGAGAAACATAGTATATGTACATCACTTAAACAGGACACAGTCTAAAATACGACAGGACAAGACAAAAACTGATTATTAATTCAATTAATGACTATTGGTTAAAATAATTTGCCTGTAATATAAGACACTTCATTTGTAAGATGAATTGATCCGATATTTGTATTTACATATCCAAATCATTCTCTCACACACAAATTGGTTTCTTTAACAGACGTTGAGTATAAATATGTGCTTGCACAGAGAAAGAGAAATCAGAATCTATGCTTAAACCTATGTAATACTGTAAATCCCATTGACTTCAAGGTTCATTCTCTCATGTATGAGCTACATAGGCTATTGTTGTGTTCAGTGGTGGGATTCAATTTTTTTTACTACCGGTTCTGTGGGCATGGCTTGGTGGGCGTGGCAGGGGAAGGAGATTTTACTCCAGTCAGAGGTAGTATTTGCTGGTTCTCTGAACTACTCAAAATTTCCGCTATCGGTTCTCCAGAACTGATCAGAACCTGCTGAATACCACCTCTGGTTGTGTTGGAGTTGAATGTGTTTGATTTAATTTAATTCTATTTAAAGGAATTAAAGTGGAAACTAAAAGAGAAATTCGGGTGAAATTGAAGTTTCCTCCCATTTATTCTCCTTTGCATTTATAGACGAGTGACTTCAGTGGAGAAAAGGTTAGCTAAATAGACAAAAGTGTTAAAAAACACCATGGAAGCAGCAAGGATTACCTTGCCCCTTCTCACATCATGCTGTCAAGCTTTCAGTAGTAACAGCTTCAGTTATTTCATTAAATTAGCTCCTTTTCCCTATTCAGATCTTCCCTCCCCACAAGTTATCAGTATGTATTTGGGATATAAAAGCAAAATCCTGAAATAAGTGCAATACTGCAGAACAAGGAGCAACAAATGGATACTAATCAAGAAGAGAACAAATCTAGAACTAAGGAGAAATTTCCTGACAGTGAGAACAACTAAACAATGGAAAGATGCCTCCAGAAGTTGTGGTTGCTCCAAAAGTGGAGGTTTTAAGAAGAGATTGGACAATAGGACACTCCAAAATGTTGCAGGGTTTCCTGCTTGAGCAAGAGTTTGGACTAGATGACCTCCAAGGTCCCTTTCAGCACTGTTACTCTATTAAATTTTGGTGTACAGAGCACAGCCCATAATCAACATTTCTCTACAGATGCACATAAAGAAATGGGAATAGAAAATATGCTAGTGAGGGCAAGTGGTAAAAAGGAGAGCCTGGGGTGATTATACTGAACCCAGAAACCCATCACCACAAAAGTAAGAAAATTTCTCTTGTTGCATTCTTTCCTAAACAATCTTCCTCAGCTCCTCAGATAATATAAATGCAAAAGGAAAGTTCCACATAAAGGTTCTCTCTATTTGATCAGCAGATGCCTTCAGAAGCATCATGGACACAACATATACACTCTTCTTTCTGGACAACCTCTAACTGTCATAGCAACTGGACAAGAACTACCATTGCTTGCTGATTGATTGTGACCAATATGTTGCTCAGCATTTTGTTTCAGATTCCAACTTGATCCAGTTGCTGTCTTACAATCCTGGCTTATGCATATCTTCTGTTAGTAATATATGGAGACTGCCTATTGTTCCTACCACACAAATCTGTGCCCAGCCACCACCTTGCAAATATCAAGTGACAAGTTGGTGCAAATGTTAAATGGTCTTGGGCCCTGGAAGCCCAGCTACCCAAACATTATACCAACACCCAAGGCCCCCCTCCCCTGTAGGAAAATATGCCATTGCAAATATTTACAACAGCTGATTTAGAGTTATACAGTTTCCCTTCAGCCATAAACCAGAACAAATACTTAAAGATTTATTACATCCTTCCCTCCAGGGACTTAAGTAACTGTAGTTAAATAATAGAGCAGTTAAATAACACAGAGTCCCATTATTTTACTTCCAAGATTCCTGAGAGGCATATTGTTTTCCAAAAGGATTAAGGTCTAAAAACTAAACCTCTAAATATATCCTTTGTCATTCTCAGTGAATAAAAGGGCCATTTGTAAAATTTTCTTTTATTTGCTACAGCCTTACACTCTGTTGACTCTTGAGCCAATCTCAGAGTCTTCTAGGCTTACTAATGGGTAATTTGTACATTTTCTTCTACATTGAGGAAACCTCTTGAAACCAAGTCCTTGTGATGGCTTCCTCCGTAGCTGTAATAATCCCGAGACAATGGTCATCATTTTTACCACACCCAAATTTAGTGCATGTATATACATCTGATGTATAAGGTTATTGTTACAACTGACATTAGCATTAAATGCTGCAAGTGGCACAATCTGACTGAAGCTGGTAAACTGGTGTACAGTGTTTCTATCTTACTAAATAGGATTGTGTGAAAATTTGGCCTTGCTTGATCAAAGTCATAATGGGTAATAGTAAACAATATCATGAGCCTATTTAATGATGACCATGGTGTATAGAATACTATAGTTTTGAGTTAAAAGGAGTAAATGGTAGAAGATGAGAATAAATTAGCTAATGAAAAGAAGAAGAAAAATAGAAGGATAAATGTAGGTTTGATTATAAAAGAAAAGACTAAAATATATTGTTTGTCAGAAAACATGAATTATGACATCTAGATAGTCATATGATGGAGAATGTTTATGTGGCTGCTAAAAGCTGACACTGACTTGATAGTACATAATCAATTTAATCAGATGGTTGTGGGTTGGTGATAGTTTCATGTTATACTCTAATGAGTATGAAAATGGAAGAATCTCATACCAGTTTTGGGAAAATTTGTGCAACATTTTGAATGAAATTAAGAGGAAACAAAGTGATCAACTGATTTGGCCTGAAACTTAAATTAGGGAATATGGAAGAAGTAGGTTGTGAAATTGTACAGGGTTAATAGCAATGTGTCAAAGAGAAGAATTGAAATAAATATTAATAAAAATAATAAAAAATGATGAAAGGGAAATCAGTGGGAATAGATGGAATAACTGAAAAACCGTTAAGGCCTCTTTATTTTATAAAATCTATCTTGAATTCAGGATTCAAGGGATGGAATTATTGTTCTCCTAAATAAAGAAAAACTCAGTGAAACTACAGGAAGCTTAATTGCTTGAGAAGGTACATGGCAAATTTTTCATTAAAGGAGTACAAGAGCTGGCATTATGCAAAATATGAGAAACACAACACAGCTTTATGCCAGGGAAGGACTAGTCTGTGGATAAGATTTCAGTTCTTCAGCAGATCACTGAAAAATACAGAAATGTGAGAAAGATGATTTATTGCATATTGGTTTTAAAAGCACCTATGATAAAAATAGGTTTGGATTATGAAGTTGAAAGTTGGCTACTGAATGCAATTAGCATGACATATGATGGTGTAAAATGTAAGAAGAAATGGAATTGCAAAAGGGAGTAAGACAAGGATATGTATTGTCCACTGGATTTCATGTACTTATGGATAAATCTATATAAAATATTTGAGGGTTGATATCAGGGAAATGTTAGCTGAAGGGCAATATGGCCAAATATGACGTGCTGTTGGCTGCAAACCCAAATCATTTGCAATGAAAGATGATATAATAAAGCACAGATCTGCAAATTAATGTATCAATGTATAATGTATCACAGGTCAATGTAAGCTATGTTTGACAAGGAAAGTGGAGTGAATAATTGCAGTCTATATTTAACTGGCAAAAACCTAAAGCAAATACATTAATTTGTACTTTGGCAGAATGTTTACTAAAGATGAGAAGTGGAGAAATTTTAAGATGTGCAAATACTGCAGAAAGACAGGGGATGGCATGTGGTCTGTTACAAAAATGTACACTTGTCAAAGGAAGGAAAAATGGTTCTGTATAATTGTAATTGTACCCTCTTTATTATAAGGAAGTGAGAGTTGGTTTGTTAGGCGAAATATAAAAGTAAGTTGAATGGGAATGGGGTACTTAAAGAATGTGCATGATAAAACAAGGGAAAGATCAAGAATGAATGAAGGTTTAGTGGACGTCAATAGAAAGAAAAGTGAGTACAGTAACCAGCATAAAGAAGTATATTATGTTCGATTTAATAATATCGAAAGAATTAATTATGTTTCAACAGAAC
This sequence comes from Bungarus multicinctus, assembly GCA_023653725.1. Taxonomy (NCBI): domain Eukaryota; kingdom Metazoa; phylum Chordata; class Lepidosauria; order Squamata; family Elapidae; genus Bungarus; species Bungarus multicinctus. The sequence continues at coordinate 50,672,901 of CM042836.1, read as the reverse complement.
CAACATATAAAGGAAGAGTGAGTGGATCAAGAAGAAAGAAGAGACTGAAAAAGTCAAACTTAAATGGAGTTGAGGTGAATCTCAAAGACAGGTAAGACATTTAAAGAGCAAGTGCATTGTACCCAGATACATATAAGAAACTATGCATGAGTGTAATGGAAGTGAAGATGCTTTGCAGGAAAAGAAAGTTGAGGTGAGATATAACAATTTGTGTTGTTATAAATTAGTTTTAGCTCTGTTTACTTAAAGGCCAATGAAAAACCATCTTGTTTCCATGAAGTCCCCAGGACCAAATTTGATTCAAGAGAATTCTTACTTTTAAATCAGGGATACTAACAGACCAAAATCAAAACTGTAGGAACTAAATTAGTTTGACTCCAACTAATAATAAAGAATTGCCAATAATGTATCCAATGAGGAATTAATTTAGAAGGTCTATCTGTATTCCTGAATGTTCTGTACTTTGGACTAGAACTAGTGATCCAGTGAAGACCCTAATTGCATTACAACATATTTGTATCCTTCTTTAACAACTATAAAGGAGGTAATTACTGTTCCAGGAAAAGGAAAAGGAAAACAAGCAATACAGGGTGAAGAGGAGGGAGGTCATATTAACAGCCTTCTGACAACAATATGCTTCGGCTGACTCAAACATTCTCTCGCACACAAACACATAAGCATACAGACCCAAACGTTGTGTGCTTCACTTGGTTTGAAATATAGCCTAGCATTTATCTTGGCTACATTAACAAGATCTGTTTTACCAATACATTTATATTTATGATGACTAAGGGCAGATTATAGCTGTTAAAGTTGGTCCTCCTGACATGAAAACACGACTTTGTCATTAATACATTTTGTAATATAAACTGTGATGTCAGGTCAGTGGAAAGGGTGAAAACTTTCCTAAAGTATGCGCACACCACTTTTTTTTTTTCCAAGCAATTGAGCACTAATGGAATAACAAAAGGTCATAATAACAAACCATTACAGCTTTGGTCTTGGCAACTGAGCCCACAGAAGAATCTGCAAGAAACAGCCATCATTTCTCCAGTGTTATGGCATAAGGATGACAGAAATGGTACACAGATGTGAGTACAGCATGGCGGTAGCTATGTGAAAGCTAAACGATCAATTAGTCTGTTGTTTACCAAAAGCTTTCTTAAGTGATGCTAACCAGAGCTCAAGGCAAGAAAGAAGATCCCAGAGACTGTCATAGGAAGCTCTCAGAGCATGTGTCCAGAGGCTAATATGACAGTTTTATTCAATCTAACATTTCAAACGAAACACCAGTGCAAGATGCAAGAAAGGAAGGGATTGAATGATGCTCCAATTTTCTTATCCCGTCTCACAAATTGAGTGTATGCAATATCTAATGGTTTAAGGGCACAAAGGAAAAGCAACTTCACATATAGTTATCGGATTTGACATTTTGCAGCTAGACTTTGAATGATGCTACAAAATGTCTTTCCTATCTTACACTTTTCAAACCCTTAGTTGCCACTGGATAAGAGTTGGCACACACTTTGGAGAGCCATGAGGTTCATCCTTTAGGAGGCTAAGGGCTGCAAAAGAGTTGGAACCATGGTTGGAAATACATGGCTTTCTTTTTTTTTTAAAAAAATGTGTTTTTACATTTTTTAAAATAATGAGGTGCTTATTTGAGGATTTTAAGCTACATTTCCCAGAAGTGGGCTGCTGGGGGTTTGCGAGAGCCCCTAGCTAAGAGTCTGTGCAGTTTGGAGAATCCCCAAATCCCACTCCTGGCTGGCCCCGCCCCTCCAAGGAGTCCCCACGTGGCCCATTTTGGATGCAGGTAAGTGCAGGGCACGCGTGGAGGCTCAGGAAGGGTGAAAAACAGGCTTCCCAGAAGTTTGGGAAGACCAGAAATGTGCCCATTTCCAGCTTCTAGAGAGCCTCCATAGCCCGGGGAGGCCATTTTCACCCTTCCAGAGGCTCAAGGAAAGCCTCTGGAGCCCGGGAAGGACAAAAATGCCCCCCTCCCGGTGATGCAGGTGGCCAACTAGGCCATGCCCACCCAGCAACCAGGCAGAGAACCTGTTGCTAAAATTTTTGAAGCCCACCCCTGACACTTCCCATATGTTTCCCAATTCAAAAGGATAGGGAAATATGCTTAATATTTAACTATTATGACTGGAAGAGGAACTGTGAGTCTCATGTAATGCAGGTGGCCTATTATTGCACTAAGATACATATTGGAGATGCAGCTGTTTCATCTCTTTTGCTTGTGAATCTCTCTTGTACTTCTCACCTTTGAAGACTCAGCAATATAGATTCCAGCAGCTCCATGGAATTAGAAGAAATGCTACACTTAAGAGCACAATCCGATGTCATTCTGAAATTTCTTTTATATTGTATTTCAGAAATAATACAATTATTAAATAATACAATAATACAAATACAATTACAATTACAATTACAAATACAATTTATTTCTAGAAAGATGGTTTTTACTCTTCTAGAGTGGGAATTCATACTGAACCTCATGTTCTAATGGATAATGCCCTCAATGATACCGATTTCAGAATAAATATATTCTGAATGTGTAAACATAAGCTATCAAAATATATACATGGATTAAGATATAATTTGTAGCCTTTTGGCACAGTAAATAAGTTAGTCCTTTCGGTATGTAGCCTTTTCTGATTACTTTCAGCTGTCTTGAAAATCAACTTTGTATTTTCACACTATACTAAGAAATTCTAATACAACATAACTTGTGTAACATCAAGATATAAAATATTCTATTATAAAATTAAAACAAAGCCAAATTATGTTCTGAAATAATTTATACAGAATCTATATGTTAACATTCTCCAAGCAACTGAGCACTTACAGGAGTGTGTTCCACAATACTATAAATTCACATTACTGTTCCATGCACACTTTTTAAAAAATAATCAGCCAGCTCAATATTGCTTTAAATATCAAAAGGAAAATAATAAAAAACTGAGTTCACAGATTTCAAGTTAGTTCTACATTGATCCAAACAGATTAGAGCTAGTAAACATTGAGACTGAGAAAAGTATCAATAGTTTGTTTAACTACAGTATTTTTGTGTAAGTCACATCTGCCTGAATTTACAAATATACTAAGCCATATACCAAGATTTAAACATCAAAATGGCTAGATTCATACAATATGCTAGGCAAAAATCAAACTCTTTTTAAAAGTAGTGTCTCATTTGACTCTCCTGAGTGGCTAGAATTAGAGCAGAAAACTTTAAAAATGTTCTTAAATTATCTTGGCTACATTTTAATTTATTTTCGTGGCAGCAACACTATTGTCAAATAAGTGATGAGGTTGTAGGGATAGGAATATTTTTTGCTATTTGGACATCTTGGAGAGAAAGTAGTAGAAGAATTATTTTCTTTTGACCATTTACCCAGCTGAGATTTAGTATCCTGTCGTGCTAAACTCTTCCCACACAGGCATAGAAAGCACTCTGCATTTGCCAGAAGAGCTATTGGGATGATTATGGAAGATTTTCCTCCACCCAAATTTATGGTGCCCCCCTGAAAAGTTTACTCTTAGTTATATTTATAATGGCTTAAAGGCTCTGTAAAAACCTGGACATTGACTCTGCTCTGTTAAAATCCTCAAACTTTATTACACAAAAATGAGGATGGATGCTCTAATGTTAGAGAGCAGATGACAGGAAGGGAGCTTGTGGGATCTTCTGTGTTATCATTAGGCTTGTCAAGCAGTCAAAGAGTTATTAGTAGCTTAACAGGATTTTAAAACTGTTGATTAAGTAACTAATAAAACTAAATAGACCTGTATATTACCAAAACTCTGATACCATTCCCTTCTTGAGTTGGTGAAAAGAAGAGTAAATTAACTTGCAGTGGAATAAACAAAGCTACCACTTGCTGTTACAACTATTATATTTAATATATATATATATATATATATATATATATATATATATTTGTTTCCTCCAAAAACAAATATATATATATATAGCTTATTAGATTAAACCACAGAAGAAACATAGATCTTAAAACATACACAAACATTTACTGAATTAATTGATCAGATTTGCTGATTCTTAAGCCTTACTGTAGTGAATTAATGTCTACATAGTTATTTTTAATCAGAGATGGGAACTTGCTTACTTTCCTATTATTATGCTGAAAAGGGCTATTGATATTCTACTCTGCTAAGAATACTGTTCATCACTTGGCAATGTTGAAAGTAATAAATGTAAATCCAGCAAAAGCAGCTTCAGGCATAGTAGCAGCCCTTGAACTTTACAATGAGACAAACCTACAAGTTGGTTATCCAAGCAAAAGTTCTGTTATCCATAATCAGAACAAGCATTTGCTTAGATTATAAACAAACATTTATTTTTTTGTTGTTGATGATATGGTCCTTCAAGTTAATCCTGATGCCTGGATTATTACAGAAACAAGCCCATATTGCTTTCTTGGCAACCTTTTTCTGAAGTGAAAATTGCCACTGCTTTCCTAGGCTGAGAGAAAGCGAGCAACTGGTTCAAAGTCACCCAGTTCATGCTTAAGACAGGATTAAAACTCCTGGACACCTGGTTTCTAATCCAACACCTTTAACCATCACAGGTAGCCCTCCCTTAACAACCACAATTGGGACCGGCAACTTCATCACTAGGTACTGCACTTGCCAAGCATAAAATCGTATGACCACAATGAACTTATGCCACTTTCATTCAATCATTAAGCAAGTCACCATGATTGTTAAGCAAGACATCACATGACCACAACTTGCAATTTGACTTCAATATTCTGCATTAATTCTGCATAAGCCAGTTGGGAAGCATGGAAATGATGATTACGTGATCATGGGATACTGCAATCAAAGCTGGGGGGGAGGTTTCCTTTGTTGTAACTTTGAATAGTTGCTAAAAAAGGCAGTTGGGAAGGAAGGACAATCTATACAACAAATTAGCTCTTCCAAAAAGGATGGGCAGATGGCCAAAAAAAAAAAAAACCAGGGGTAACTAGATAGCAGCAAAATATTACAGTATAGCTTTCTATATCTCTTTGCTGCCATCTAGTGGTTATCCAACATGCCTGTGCTATCTAATATCTTTTATTCCATCCCATAACAGGTCAATTGACTTCACCTCCAAGATAATGCATCTCCAAGCAATAAAGATTCTTCATACCCTGAAGACATAATGTGCTGCTGTCAGCTCAACATAAGAAAATCATACTTTAAAGCTCACCCCCCTTCGTTCTGGTAGCTTCCCAGCTTTGACACAACAATTTCTCTCTCAAACTTCTTTATTAGGATTCAGCTTCTTGAGCTTCTTTCAGATCTGCCCACAATATCTACACCCAATTTTCAAAACCAGTTTCTCTTACCGGTTCTAAAAAGGTAAGGGAGAAGACAGCAAGGTCCCACTTTTTAGTTGGAGAACATTGGTCGTATAAGTACTATTCCTTTTAACAACATTTGAAAATAATTAAGACTGCTGCTATTCTAGTTGAGAAAACTAAGGGACATTTTTGTACTTTTCTGCTTTACAAGAACTTTGAAATGTGTGTTTTTCTTTAGAGGCAGCAGTCCTGCTTGTACTCATTGTGAAGTTCAGAAAATAATAAGGGGTATGTGTGTGTGTTTATTTGCCAGTTTCTTTTACACTTGTCAGTTTTTATCATGTTCCAGCTCTCTCTCTTTCAAACAAGAGACTTGTTTTCTGATTAAGTTTGACGGGATCCAGCTAGTTGCATAATTACGGCAAGTCTGCTTCCCTCTGTTCTTAACTATTTCTCCCTTAGTTTCTTCCCATGTGATTTCTTTCTCACCTTATTGACATTTCAGAGACGCCCAAATGAAACATGGGAAAAAGGGCAAACCAACCAGCCTTTGCCATTCCTGCCCCAGAGCTTGACTGATAGGTATTTTCTCCCTTGATGATGACATGCTGAAAAGGGATGGCAATAAAGGCAGAAGAGAAAACAAATCACCTGATCTATAAGGAATAGTCCACTTACAAATCAGAACAATGCAGTGACTTGCAGCAGACACTAAACAAAAAAAAACAGAAAGATTGAAACTGGGACCGTCAAGATTAGGGTACCTGAATGGTTCCATTACTGACTCAAGGATGGGTAGATATCCATTGAACTGAGTACTGGGGAAAGGCCCTGAGTATCTGAGAGAAATAATACATCAACAATATTGAACGCAATACATCAACACTATTGATTTGATAGAAGACATGAGTAAGCTTTTCAAGGTCACACAAGAACCAATACAGCTTTTGCCATCTATTTGGGGTTCTTTGAATGTAAATACAGTCTTCTTAGTCCTCCAGAGATAAATATCTTGACAGTTAAAATATATTAAATATTAAGTGAAATTTTGTAAGTGCTGAATTTTTGTGATTTCATAATCTACAATAGCTCCATGTAGTGCATAGGAGTCAAACCACAAATGTTACAGATAATAGATCATAGATCATCAGAGTTGGAAGGGACCTTGTAGGTCATCTAGTCCAACCCCCCACCCACCCAAGTGAGAGACCCTACACCTTTTCTGGCAAATGGCAGTCCAATCTCTTCTTGAAAGTCTCAAGTGATGGCTTTCCCATGACTTCTGAGGGCAAGCTGTTCCATTGGTTGATTGTTCTCACTGTCAGAAAGTTCCTCCTTATTTCCAGGTTAAATCTCTCCTTGTTCAGTTTCCATCTATTATTCCTTGTCCAGCCTAGATCAGAGGTCGTCAAAACTCTTCAGTACATCGATTCCCTTCATGAAGTTTCAGATTATTCTTTAACCCTCAAACATTTCCTACATTAAAATAATTTAATAAATCTTTCTTTAACTAATAGTACTATGAATAGCAATGATGACAATGAATAGCTACATCAACCCTTGGTGGTTGATACTGACCACTTTGGAGAATCCTGCCCTAAATTAGTTAGACCATAAGCAGGAACAATCCAACATAAACTCTGAAGCAGATGTCATCCTAAACTAGTATTCTGCCACTTCTGAAGAATAAGATTCCTTCCTGAGTTTATCTGGTATAGATACTTTCTGGGAAATATTAGCATTCTAGCTGTCCATTTAATTGTGTCCAAACCCGCAACCAAATAATGTCCAATCTACAAAGGCTACCACTTCACTTTGCAGGCTCAATTATAACATATTTTGTCCTGCTGCTAACCAGCTAAGACCAAGAAATAACCAAATTGCATAGCTAAACAAAATCACATCTAGCAATTCTCAGAGAAGCCTAGCTATTGGTTACTGCAAACTCCAGCCACAGATGTGGAAAGCTTATACGTTTAAGTAAGCATGCTGTGCTGGTCAGACAGTATATAGTTAATTGATAGTTGGTAGTGGAATTTATAATTCCAGGCGGGGAGTGTGCTGGTCAGACAGTATAGAATTGGGAATTGGGAGCTGTCCCCTTAAGGGAATGCCTCATGGGAATCATAGTTAATGCCTTATGGGAAATGTAGTTCATGTCATGTGATCACATCTATAATCCTGAATGGTCACTGAATTGACCCTTGGTTGGGTTGGGGGAGTTTCCTTTATTCTTGCTTGGACCCCAGCATCGTGCTGGTGTCTTTTCCTTTGCTCCATCGTAATGGGATGAAGATAACTATATTTTCACACTATGAAGATGACTATGCAAAGATTGGACATTAGATGAATCTCAACATAACTGTGAGTTATACCTTGAGGATGCCTATTACAATCCAATAAAGAAACTTTGTATGGAAGCTTTGTAGAATTTATCTGTCTTTATATTCAACCAGAAAGTTAAGTTAAAAAGAGAACACATGCAAAGAGCTGTAATCTTACTTTCTGATGCACTATCACATAGATTCACACCATCTTTGACACCGCAGTGGTTTAAAAAGTGTCATTTCACTTTTTAGAATTTCCAATGGCTCTTTTCTATCTGGGGTCAATATTATGTGGGTCAATGCTTGTGAGTCAGCATGTATCTGAAGTTGTAAAGGAATATTCTGCAGAAATATGATCAATCACAGGAACATCTGGAGGGAGTGCCTATAAAAAGTCACAAGGACATCTCAAGTATCCAAGGCCCTGCGTGGCACGTGAAAACCAGGTGTCTGACTTTAATTGCACTTCCACAGAGACTCTTGAACAAGTAAGAAGTTGTCATACAAAAAGGCAGGTTTGCCTACAACTGCTCATGTATGGACATATAGATCACCAGAAGTCTCCACGCTTACACAATAACATAATATTTGTAAATGGTTTCTTATTCTTAAAGCTTAATAAAGACTTAATGCAACTAAACCTCCTGGCAGCAATTAAGATATTGAGGTGTACTATGTTTCCACATGGTTATGGACTACAATACAAAAACAATTTAACAAAATGCATAAGCAGCACCTCCCATCTTCCTTCCCACCCAGGCCAGCGCTCCTGTTATATTTATATTCATTCATTGCTATTCTATTTCTATTAATTAAACATTAGAATACTGTATTTCAATATTTTAAAGATGCTTATTTACACAATTCACCACAGGGTGGCAATATTACCATTCTGTATAAATGAATTCTATCTGCAATTGTCAATATCTTTTTAACAAACCAAAACTAGAATTTCCCATAAATTAATAAGTCATAAATTACATATTATTACTTATATCTGCATCAAAGAAAATCAGAAGTCATTTTTTTTCTATTTTTCTTTTTCTGTGAAGGATAGCATTCATCTAAAGGTTTTTGGTACTGGTTGCTAGAAATCTGCCCTCATTCTATGACTGCTGAATTCTCACCAGAACTGTCTTTACAAGATCCATTTAGCAGGAAATTAAGACATCTTTCTTGATTCAAGAATCAAAGGCAGCTTCCCAACTGATGCTACAATGTTTGAGTTAGATGCATTTCATCCTAGCACTGATACCTTAGGGAAGCACACAGGACCAAGGGCCTCACATTTTGGGAGGTAGCAAAATCTTGTACATTTCTTAATGGACAAATGTTTAACAAACATGAGCTTGAGTTATCCATAGTAAAAGTGCCTAGAGTTTATTTAATTATTTATTGTATCCATAAAGATTCTCTTCATTTCTGAAATATAAAATGTCTTTGCATAATTATACATGAAGCATTGCTGAAGGATTTTGTAAATGTGAAATATCTCCATGGCCACATTTTTAATCAATTAGTAATTAATTTACAGAAATTAACCAGTTAATTTATTATTGTTCAATGACTAGCTTTAGTTTTTTTTAACTTTCTGGAACAAAATATACCTTTAAAAATGAAATCCAATAAAGCTTGATTGAATAGCACTGTAAAATTTCCATATTTATTTATTAGAAAATTTATCTTGCCGCCTATTCGCACATGGCAACTCAAGGTGGCTTACAGGGATAACTACAAGTTTAATCATGGTAACATAGAAGTACAGTGGGTATATAAAGTCTGCACACACTTGTTAAAATGCCAAGTTTTAGAGATTTAAAAAAAGCAGACATAAATCATTTCAGATGTATGGAAATTCCTCCAGTAAAGAGTTTTCTTTTCAAATTTACAGGTGTTAATTTTAGACAGCTCAAAATCTGTAGGCTTGTTTTTACAAATGGTCAGACATTAGACATTTAGCAATAAGTGATGCAAGAATGCTGAAGAGGATTTCATTTGTCTTGACTACACAGGTAATCCCCAGGTTACAAGTGTTCCCTTAGCGAACATTTGAACTTACGCGATGTGTCTTCTAGCATTTGCGAACAAAGCCCGAAACAACAAATCTTGTCAGTTGTTTGCCCTTAAAAACAAATGCAGAGGCTCTGCAACATTTGTCCTGAATACTGTTGGCCAAATGGAGCTTCTAAGGGGTGGATCTGCTCCTCAGAAGCTCCATTCTGTCCTCTGTGAGTCTCCCCCAGTCCATTGCAAGCCAAGATGGAGCTTCCATTTTGGCCTGCAACTGACTTGGGGAGGCCTATGGAGGGCCGAACTGAGCGTCAGAGGATCAGATTTGCCTCTCAGAAGCTCCATTTTGGCCAACGACCTGCCAGACGAGGCCTGCAGAGGCCCGAACAGAACTACAGAGGGACACACGCAGCTGAGAGGCTGGAGAGGAGACTGTTTGCTAGATCTTCACAAGGTAAGTGACTCAGCATGGCAGGTTGGGAGAGGGAAGCAATTTGGGAAGAATTAGGTATTTCAGAGGGTTGGGGAGACCTTGGGTGGTCTTAGGCAGGTTGCCTGTTCCATCAGTAGGCACCCATGGCCTTCACCACCCTGAAATACTTCAATGTGAGCTTCACATTCGATTTGCGAATGCGTGGGTGAAAAGAGGGAGTGATCCTGTTCAAGGTACGAGATTCATTCCCACAATTCCTCACGTTATGAATGGGATGGGCAGGCTCCATTACCTTTGTAACTCGAGGTCTATCTGTACAATAAATGCCACATAATTTTCATTATATCCTTATATTTAGCATTTTTGGGAAATAAATAAACCCAAGAATATCCCAGAAATAGATATACATCCATTTCTAAAATAGCATTGTATTCTAATATGGAATATTTTATTTTCACTATCCCAACCTCAATATTTTTCAATCAGCAAGGCACAGACACACCTGTATTGCCTTAAGAATACTGACTGAAAAAGGTTCTAACTCTTATTTGTTATTCATGCAGTTTGCCCTTCATTCAAATTTTGCTTGAAGCAGTAAAGGGACCTAACTGAATGTTTCAACTGTGATGATGATATGTTGAGGTAGATTCTCAGTCATGATGACCTTGATGATTTGCCAACAAACTGGTGATGACCCTTAATGACCAAATGCAACTGCCTAGAATGGATAAGTTCCCAATTAAGATGGAAGGAAAAAATGATCTTAAAAAATGAGTACATAATTATATACAGAGAAATTACACTCCACTGCACAGGTGCCTCCCATCATGAGATTATCTTGTACACAGGATCCCCAACTTCAAGTATTCCCGTTTCCTCAACTCCATATAGCCACCCAAAAGGAGGATTAGACTTATAGTCATGTTCTTCAGAAGGATCACACTTGCGATAACTGAAAATAAAGTAAAAAAATGGAAAAACAGAATTAGAAATTATTTTGGAATAAAATAGATCCTATACATTCCAGGATATAGATGAATAGTGAACTTCAATTTTGCAGCATTGGAAATAATAGATATTTATCAACAGTGATTATGATAGCACAATCATCTATTAGAATGGAATGTTTTCAAGCAACGTATTCTGTCATGGTTTATAGAGGCATTAGTGTCACAGCCGTATAAAATGGAATTAAGCTAGAGACATTGCACAGAGGAAGCAGTTACTTAGTTTCTCTAAGTAAAACTGGATTTACAGTTTTGCATAAATTATTAGAAATATTGGAGCTTTAATTGCCTCCTCAGAATTGTAAGTCTAATAGATGCAAAAGCCCGTGCTTCAAAATCAGAAAGAGAAGAAGACAAGGAACTACGGTAGTAAAGGAAATGAAGAAAAAACTTCCAGTGGTTTCAGTTAATTAATAGAATAAAGTATTTCAAATTATAATAAATGGGGAATTGCTTTGAAGAAACTAATTTAATTTACTTATGAAAAATTGGGTCTTGACAAACTGACTGATTTAAATGTATACCATGTGGATCTGTCTGCCTAACATTGTACGTGTGAGCTACAAAAGATTTATTGGAAAGACAGCTTAAAGTGCTAAAGTATTTGAAGATGTTAAAACAATAAGAACATTCCTCATCATATATGTGGTGCTGGTTTCTGTTTGTAAATTGCTACTTCATGCTGAGTAACATTGTGAATTGGCAGTACTCCAAACATCTAAAGAAGGAGCATTCATAAACATTATCTGCTACCTTTTCAGGGCTTTTAGGACTTGCTTTTCACCCATGATCCCAGTATCTGGATCCACTGTGGTGAAGATGCACCTACAGACATATATGGCACATTTTAATTTCATTTAATAATAGGAATGTCTTTAAAAATGAAATTATTTGTTTGTGTGGGAACATGAGATCAAAATACCATCATTCAAATCTCTTACCTTGGACATGACATTTTTCCTTTCAACTTAACAGTTCCAATTAATATGTCAACCCAAGAATCCTATAGCAAAGAAATTGAGTCCCATTAGATATTTTGTAATTGCATTATTATTTTCCAATAACATATATCAGTTAAAGAGCAACAGTTCTGCATGGTTTTCTTTTTAAAACCAATATATTCACAAGATCATATTTAAAAACCTATTAAGTTTAACATCTCAATAAAACTCTTTTGAGGCATATCTGCAATAACATAAATTAGAACTCAGATGGAGAAAAATAGCAATGCAATCACCTAGTTAAGATAGACCTGTAAGAGCAAGTTTAAGCTAGTAGTTATGACACCAGGCTTGAAAGCCAGAGACTTTGAGTTCAAATTCTGCCTTAGCCATGAAAGCCAGTGGGTGACTTTGGGCCAGTCATTTTCTCTCAACACAATCCATTTTACAGAGCTGTTGTTGTCAATAAAATAGGAGGAGGAAGTATGTTGGATATGTTTACCAATTTGTTTATAAAAATAATAAAGATAGGATACAAATAAATAGAATAAAATAATAATAATACTTACTTCTTCGTAAGGACTACAGCCTTTAACAACAATATTTGGCCGGAAGATAGTTATTGAAGCTTTCTTTTCTAACCTTGTATTTAGATCATTCAAGGAAGCTTCAGAAATCAGCAAGAGTGGGCTGCCTTCAGCATAGGCAACCTTTAAAAATAAATACAAAAAACGTCTACAATTGATAATCATAAAGATTGGGATTTGTCTCAAAGTGCCACCATTGGTTGACATAACAAAATGCAATCTTCAGTTGTGACCATTTCATTCCAAAGACCTTACTGCAATTTGATAAAACTACACTTTAATTTCATAAAATGCTTTTAATTAAAACATGACATATCTATTTCATATTTTAACTGTGAACATTCATAGATTGCACTAAGTCATGATATATTTAATTATGAACACTGTTGAACTGTAATCCTAACTGGTAGGTTTCACATAAACTGCTAAATCATAAATCATAGCTTGCAACACACATGAAGTATTGCTTCATGAAATCTTATGAAGTGATATTTATTTATGTATTTACGTATTTATTTAGTAGTAACATACTACCCATTATTATTAGAAGTTTAAAAATGCTTGCAAAGGGAAATAACTAAAGATATTTTCTAATCATGGTTGTCAACTAGGTGTACTTAAAGTAGAAATGAAAGTTATGAGCTTCAAATCAATAGGATGTGAAATGGTTTTTTTTTCTGCTTTCAATGTTGCAATTCATATAAATTCTTCAATCATTTTTCACCATGAAAATAATCCCTTTGCTATACAATCTTCCTGGTTGAATTAGTAAAAAAAGTTTACCATCATAATGAAATAAATCAAAACTATATCTTTTAAAAACCCTATATTTTGGCTGTTGCTTAGTATGAATAATGTGAGGATAAGATCACTTCCTCCAGATCTTGCAACTTTAAAATGAAATCTCAGTGAAGCATTTTATATTAAGACATTTTCTTCCAATTACTAAGAATAATATGAATCATTTAATTTCTGTGGCTTATCTTTATACATTCAGTGCTCAAGTAATCACTTAAGCCTTATTAAAACTCAAATATATAAGAATCTATTCTGTTAGCAACATGCATGATAATTCAGTGACTTAATTCCTGAGTTATTCTACATATGCTGAAGAAAATAGTTAAAAGATATACAATATTTATTAAGAAGCCTCAATAAACAAGGACAATGAAGAGGAACGATCTTGGCTCCATTTCTCTTCCTTGATTACATTTTTTTGGTACAAAGATGGTACAAATTCTGCAGATATAAGTTTTTCTCTGATTATATGTATGTTTTGTAATACATAAAGAAAAAGGTGTACATGAAATTGTTATATGCTTTATTCTGATCCCAGAGCAAACATTCTGGAAGTCACAACATTATCATACTTTTCTGAGAAATTGACAAAATACACTGAAACTTCCATACTGTTTAATAATTCCAATACATTTAGCTAAATACAAATCATAATTATTTCAGTGGAGCATACCATATAATATAGGGATTAGGATAGGACTGGGGAGATTGAGGATGAAGTCAATTTCAGAAAATTATTGGATGATTTTGAGCCATCCAATCTCAATCTAACCTCTTTCACAGAAGCTTGTATGTAAGCAACCTTGAATTATTGTAGCAAAAGGAGGAGGAGGAAGAGGAGCGGAAACATTTCAGCCATTACTATACCGTGTCTCCCCAAAAATAATATTCAGTTTAATTTCCTTTTGGGGCTTGAAAATAAGCACTTGGACTTATTTTTGGGGAGGTCTTGTTTCTTTTTAAGTGTAGGAAGTAGCGAGCATCGGGGGGCCCATTGTAGTTGGAACACAGCTACCGCTGGCCCTACACTCTCCATCCCAGTATCTGTTTACCCACGGCTGCAACAGGCTAAGCTCTCAGTATGCCCCGGCCTTCAACCACCCTGCCTGCTGGCCTAGCTGCTGCCGGGACACTTCTCGGTGGGAGCGGGCGCCATGCTCGCTGCTAGGCAGCTGACCATGTTGCTACTGGCCTCACATGGGCTCTTTCCCTTCCTGGCAGGGCAGGTGGAGGCCTGGGCATGTCGAGGATTTGGCCCTGATTGAGGCCTCAGGCAAGACAGTGGGATGGAGGGAGCAGGGCTGGGGGTAGCTGCCCTATCACTTTTTGCCCAAAGCTTTGTCTGCTTGTAAAGGGGATGCTTTGAAACGGAGCTAATCACTCCATTTCAAACAGTCTCCTTTGCAAACAGAAGAAGCTTTCAGTCTCTGTCATTTCGCTATCCAAGCAAAGTGTGTTTGGTCACCTGTGGGGTGCTTGGAAACGGAGCAATTTGCTCCATTTCCAAGCATCCCATTTGCAAGCAGACAGGGCTGCCTCTCCCTCTGGGTAAAAGTGTGCATCAGAGCCAGGCGGAGGCAGAGGCGATCCCAATGTGCTGCCCACTGTCCCACCATCTCTTGGCTTGCCTACACCATTGCTGAACAAGGACCGACACGAGTGCTGGGATCACCTGCTTCCCTCATCCTCTATGCCTTGCCTCCGTCTGCTGCCGATGCCATCGCACAACCGTCCCGTGAGCCTCACATCAGTCAGGCAGCAGTGCAGCACTTCTGGATCACCCTGTCTGTTCCCCCCCTGCTTTGCCTCCATGCTCTGATTTATCGGTATTTGCACCGTTCAAGGGACTAGTGGGCTGCGGCTGCTGCCTGACACAGTTGGCCTCCGCGCACTTGCCGTCTGTCGTGCTGACCATGTCCATCCCCCTGGGCTTATTTTGTGGGTAGGTCTTATATTAGGCCCATCCCAAAAAATCAGGCTAGAGCTTGCTTTTGGGGTGGGTCCTATTTTCAGAGAAACAAGGTAGAAGTATTTTTTGATACAGAAAGTTATGGAGTTTAAAACTAATGCAGATATTTAAAATACATTCTTGAGGGCAATTGTATTCTTACCTCATCTTTTGGTAGAAAAGCAGGCAAGAAATCACATGGCTTTCTTGTCACCATATTTGTTTCATAATGGACCAACCGATAATGCTCTGTGTTCAAGAAAGTAGTGATCCATTCAGCTGCTTCATCTCCACAGTCCCGGCCTTGAGTTTGGAGTCCAAAACGTCTAATAGAGCACAAGAGACATTTCTGCAATTTCTTGGAAGCTAGACACTCAATATAGTTATTGTTGTTCCAGTATTTCATGTTCTTCTATGCTTCGTCTTTCTGTATTCTGCTTGCATATAAAGCAGCTTAACTACCAAACCACCCATGAACATTTAAGATTGCTCCACAAATTTAACACCACTGGAATTTTTAATAATTTAATTTAATAGCTACCTAAAATAACAGGAAAAAAGGATAGAAAGAAAGCCACATTCAGACGATGATCCAGTAAAAACATAAAGACATTTACTGAAAAAAAAACATTCATGAGTATTAATAAAAATCAGAGATAGAATTATTATTTTAGCTCTGAGTATCTTTCTATCATACAAAATAAATAGCACTAAGAAAGAGAAAACAAAGTGAGTTGACTTTATAAGCTAACACAAACTCTTCCAAATATTAGGATACCAGCTTGATACCTGTGCTTTGCTACCAAACTATGTTGTCGGGTTTAATTTTGGGGGATGAAAATAGGGGGAGGGAATTCTGCCTCTGCCTACCAGCATCCATCAGTATTCATCTGGCTAACGTCCTGTCAATGTGTGAGAGAGTTGAAGGCTGTTTGGAAACTGAAGCATTATTTGCTCTGTGAGAAAGAAGGAGACAGCAAGGAGGCTGGGCGTGGCTTAGCTCAACTGTTCTGTACTAAAGCTGCTTGGTGCTGTGAAAGTAAAACTGAAATTGAAATTCCTATCCTCTGCTTGTGTTTTGCATTTGGAACAGATTTCTTTTCAGGTGAGGAGGGGGAGTAGAACTCCCTAGCATCAAAGCATGCTAATAATAATATATGAAATACTAATGCTCTGATGGTCATTTTGAAAAATCCTTTCTTAGTGAGCCAAGAGAAACATACATGCCAAACTTAAAGTTTGTAGGCTTTACGGTTCTAGAGATTTTGTGATGATGCATGAGTGGTATTTCGCTTTTATATATATAGATGGAGAATGTGGAAATTAACATGCATGAATAAAAATACAAATTGGAAAAGTAGCAAAAACAAAGAGACACTTCAAAAACATTTTACTACAAGAATTTAGTAGTGATCAGTTAAGGGCAGAAATCTTATCAAATACATTGTAAAAGGGAAAAAAATTCATTGAAATTAATAAATTATTAATGATTAGTATAAATTACTAGTCATAACAATTGCAGAATTGCTTACTAAAATACATTCAATATAAAATATAAGGCATTATTTTGTATAGTATTAAAATATAATATTGAGTTTTTCCCTTTTGTACTATTGTTGGCATTTTTTAAAAAAATTATGAATCCGCAATATTAGCAGGAAGATACACTTTTAAAAACCGAAAGATTAATGAGGGCTGCAGTGAGCAAATAATGATAAAATGATGTCAGCAAGCAGGTGGAACTTGGTGCCATTTCTGAGTTTGGATGGTGTAGAGTTATTTTGAAGAAAGAGGTTTTAGGTTTAAGGGTTACATTTATCTCCTGAATCTGCCTTCCACTCCTATTTTCCACTGCACAATACTAGACTACTGTACCTCTATTATTCAGCAGACTACAACAAAATGATAGCCTCTAGAGGGATTTTTTAAAAAAATTCCTAGAGCCTGCACCCCAAATATTGTAGTCTCCACACTCTGGGATATTGTTACTACCACCGGTCTCCAAATTCAGTTGTCCCAGACTGCCTTTTCATTTAGAAGGCCTAAAAGGCTCTTGGACCCACAGTATGATTGTTGGGCAACCAGCATTTTTATTTTGTGTTATTCCATTCTACCATTTTTCTTGTTATGCTCCATACAAATCTGAGTGACTGGGGAAATATATGGAAAAAAATCAATGGAAAGGATAAAATTGAAAAACTTGTCAGTCAAGAAGCAAGAAAAAAAATAAAACTTTTAATACGTGCAATTCCAGATTGAATTTGTCTGTGGGAGCTCAAGAGGAATTCGCAGTGTCTTCATTCCTGGGGCATTCAGGATTAAATAGTCATCTTCACAGGATACATTAATTAGAACCATGCGAGGAATGTTCTTAGCCGATACCATTTGTCCATCTTTTTTTATCACAGTCCAAAATCTACATAAGAAAGAGCATATATTGTTTAAAAACATCTACATATGAAACTAATAAGCAACAGAAATATACTGCAGCCTTTAAAATCAACTAGACTCAGCGGTATGCTGGGCCTGACTGGGGAATTCAGAGAGTCCACATGTATTAAAGTTGCTGTGGTTGAGTAACACTGCTCTAGACAAAGAATTAAAACAACAAATCTATTGTAAATCTTGCTAATGATACACTACTACTTGTAGTAGAAAAGAAAGAGAAGAGAACATGGCCTCAGGGAATTTTATCATTTTTTTTTCCCCAGGAAGGTTGAGTTGGGTTGGATGTTGTTCTCAACTCTTTCTAATCCAGTGGAATATTGGAGTGGAATTTTGTAAATTCTATGGCTCTACTATCCACCAACAGAATCAAACAACACCAAATGTGCTACAGTGGGAAAAGTTGGCTAAAAAATATGTTAAAAAAACCTAGAAACAGTAGAAGCTGTGTGCAGGGAAATATTCCAGGGAAAAATCCAAGAGATGCAATTGGTAAAAATGCTATTCCATTCAAAGCTAGCCACATCAATCTAACCAGGACATATGCAGCCCATCCTGTGCTTTCCAGTGCATGCAAACTGAAATGCACCATGAAGAAGACCCTGAAACAGAATATATTGCCTGACTTATATTACTTGGTGCATAAGCGCACCAACGTGCCTACCGTCCCTGTCCTATTGTTTCTTTTATTTTTCTTATATGTACCCATTTCATGTATTCATAACTATGTATCTATGTATCTATGTAACTATTATCTTGTAAGCGATTGACAAAGAAAATGCAAATACTTCCAGTGGTCACTGTTTGTAAAGGGGTTGGGAAAAATTCCTGAAACAATGCTTTTGCTACTTTACTTGATCTAATTCTATACACAAAAAGCACAATAAAAGATATATTCTCACTCTTGGGTTTTGCAGCTAGCCATTTCCATAACAACCAAGGCAGCATAACATTATTAAGAGAGACAATGAGCACGCAGGATACTCTTCCTATTGAAAGGAAGTAGATTTCCTACTAGCCAATGCAATTAGGGATTCCTTCTGAAGAGGAGAAAGACATCCCTCTAGAAATCAGGGGCAAGAAAGTAAAAGAGGGAAAGCTTTGAATTGTACTGTATAGGTACTTATAAGAGCAATCAGGATTTCTTCCAAATACCACAATTTTCTTTTCTTTGCCCTATATTTACTATTTATTTTTATTTTGCCCAACTTTAAGATGGGTGGACTCATATCTCAAAATTCTGACTGGGAATCTGGGAGTTGAAGTCCATCCTTAAAATTACACAGGTTTGAAAAACACGGTGTTAGGCTATCCTTCCATAGTCCCGAACTAGCGAGAAACTTTTCTAATACAGTACATTATTTCGGGTTTTTTTTTTAAACTAGATCTTCTCCCTCCTCCCTCTCTTGGAGTAGTAGCAATCGCTTACCAAGGTCTTGATAAGTGTGGATGGGACGGGGTGGGTGTTACTGATTTCCCCTCAACTTGGATAAACAAGCAAGCAATCCAGAAAAATCCTCCCCCCCCCGCCCAAATTCCAAAGGTGCTTTTCCAAGAGGCAATTTGGATCGGGGTCTCCAACCTTGGCAACTTTTAAGACTTGTGGACAAGTCTTAAAGTTGCCAAGGTTGGAGACCCCTGATCTGGATGACTGAAAATCTCCATAGACAATCTCTCCGAGGTGTACTGGTTTACTCCAGCCCCAAAGAAACGGTCCTTTGGAAAGGGCTTTTCCGCGGCCAGCTTACCGGTCCCGCAGCTTCTCGCCCCGAAGGCCCAGCGAGGTCATCTCGGCTCGCTTCACAGCCACCCCCCGGCAGGATTTGACCGGGTAGATGAAGAGAGCAGCCACCGTCCCCACCAGTTTCAGCTGCGGGCAGCGGCTTCGACGGCTCCGCTGCCAACGCCAGGCCGCCGCGAACCCGGAGAGGAGAGCGGCGGCGGTGCAAATCCAGGCGAGCAGAAGCGGAGGCAGCGGCAGCCCTGGGGAAGGGGAAAAGGCGGCGGAACCAGCCATAGGGGCGTCTGCGAGGGAGAAGCGAGCCTGCTCGCTGGGAGTAGTTCTCGGTGGGTGACTCTTGCAGGGTGGCCGTCGACCTTCTTCTTTTCGCAAAAGCGGAAAAGGAGGGTGTCGCTTCTGCTCTTCTGCCTAAGTTATATAGGCCTCCGGTTAGAAGATAAGAGCTTCTCCTTGATCATATCTACACCGCTCTTCTCCTTCATTGGAAACTCCGGGCAGAACCAGCCTTGCAACCTCTGCCCTTTCTAGGCAGATGGTCATCTCGGTTCCAGGCAGAAACAAAATCAAATGAACAATGCAAAATTAAGTCACGTGCGTTTGTTCAAGACAGCACTACACTGGTGAGTAGGCTGTCTTTTAAGAAAGCTTTGGGCACATTAAAAAAGGACTTTTCCAGGAGACAACTGGACTTCCTTGTTTGTGTTTTTTCTTTGAAGACTCTTCACTTCTCATCCAAGAAGCTTCTTCAGCTCTGACAGGATAGTGGGGAATGGAATCCATCCTTCAGAGCTGAAGAAGTTTCTTAGATGAGAAGTGAAGCGTCTTCAAAGAAAAAAAACAAGGAAGTCCAGTTGTCTCCTGAAAAAGCACCTTTGACCATGACCTGGATGACGGAGAATTTCTAGACAATTAAAGGATGCTCACTGGGGACTAAATTTGCAGAAGAGTAAGGAAACTGGAATGCATTGATCCTTGAAAAAAAAGAACCATGGGTTTTGTGGCATCTGTGACAAAAATTACAGTGAAAAGCTGGGTGTGTTGTATGTGTCCGTGTGTGTGTAAATACACACACACACACACATATGGCATGGCCTATGTGCATGTGTGATTACTTTACCAGCATCAGAAAGGCTGATTTTTCAATTTAATATTTCCCAACAAATCTTTATTTTCAAGAGTTTATACTAGCAATAATAGAGAATCTATGACAATGCACTTTTCAGTTTTCACAACAGATATGTATGATCCACCAACTACAGTTATCACAGATTTGAAGAGGCTGGATTGAACTTGATTGCTGGAATCAAGAAATAATGTAAATGTAAACTGTCAAGACTGTCCATGGATGGGAGAAAAAGCAGACAATTTACTTAGTCCCAACACCAAATTTTTTGAATGACTACTATTGTCCAAAATTAAAAATAGTCAAAAAGCCAGACAATGTTAGATTTTAAAGCGAAGGCTTCCAGGTGGTGGGCATAAAGACAAATATGATATATCCTGCTTGTGTCAGGTATCTGGTAACTAGTTTAAGATCAGATTACTGGAACACAGATTCCAAAACAATGTTAGGAAAAGTTAATCATTCAAAATTATATCTTAAAAATGGACAAAGGTTGGAAAACATGTCAAACCCTTAGCACGCTAGTTGGGAAGATATGAGCCAACAATAAGGTGCCTTGCAAGATAGTCTTGGGATCCCCATTTCCATAGAATAATGTGAGCATATTTGAAATAAAACTAGAGATTTACTGCACCTTACAGTGTACTTGGTCTTAATGTCTCAGAACTGATATTCTCCTTCCCTTTATCAGGGAGTGTTGCCTGCAGCTTGGGGACAACTAAGGCTGAGGGCCCATCTCACTAAAAAGGTTATATGAAAGTTTCAATTGACCAGAGCCAATTTGGGTGATTCTCCAATGGTTACAAAACATTTGCAGATAAATTGCCAAGTGGTCATGGCTAGTCTAGTGAAGAGAAGGACCAGGGGAGACATGATAGCAATCTTTCAATATTTAAGGGGCTGCCACAGAGAGGAGGTCAAGCTATTTTCTAAAGCACCCTAAGGCCAGACAAGGAATAATGGATGGAAGGTGAACAAGGAGAGATTTAACCTGGAAATGAGAAGCTTTCTGACAGTGAGAACTATCAACCAACTATCAACCAACTATCAACCAACTATCAATCAGTGAGAACTATCAACCAGCTTGCCCTTGGAAGTTGTGGGAGCATCATCACTTGAGACTTTCAAGAAGAGATTGGACTGCCATTTGTCAGAAATGGTGTAGGGTCTCCTGCTTGGGCGGGACTAGTTGGATGGACTAGTTGACCTACAAGGTCCCTTCCAACTCTGATTATGTTATCGGAGGTCAGTATCTGTTTAGGCCACTTGGTAATGATCATCGCATCTGTAAGATTGTAACTGGGAAGGTAAGAAGACTGCATGAATTAGGAGGAAAAAAAGGGATGTGTACTTTTGTATTCACATAATGCCATGTTGTTGATTGAGAATCCAAATTATTATGTATGTAATGTAAATGATGTAATATTATAATATATATTATGTAATGTTACATATAAATGATATGATGGAAAACATCAAACACCAAGGCGCAGAAGTTCTTCAGGAAGAATATGGAGAGACAGAATGATGAAAGTGATCTCATGATGACATGATGTAAACCCCATTGCTTTTGTATGTAGATCACAACAGTGCATGCAAGTGCTAAAGAGGCAAAGTTTGCTATACTGGGTGATATCATGACATTCTGATAAAAGCAGCTAAGTCCTACAGATGCTGCTCCCCTTAAGGTAGCTGTGTCTGGCAGGGAATAGAGTAGAGTAGAATAGAATCACGAGAGTTGGAAGGGACCTTGGAGGTTCAACCACCTGTTCAGGCAGGAAAACAGTGAACAATTGCAAATTATACATAAATAAATAAAAACTTGAGCACATAGATGAATTTCTGTTCTGATTGCTTATGGTAGGAAACAGACAGGCAAATTTTAAGATGAACAAATGGTAAAAGGTAGTGAATAATATTTGGTCTGCTTGAAGGAATGCTTATTGAAAGAAGTGAAAATATATGTACGGTGCACGAGCATTTCTGCCCGCTTATATTAAAAATGAACGTATGACAGGAGAAATAAAAAAAATGAATGGGATATTTCAGTCTTTGCAGTAAAAGAAAGAGTTATAAAGGGTACTTACTACATATATATGGACTGAGTTCCAAAATGGATGAAAGTATGAAAGAAGTCTATTGAGGTGATTTAATAACAAGCAATGAAGCACAAAACAAATGTATAAAGGAAAAGGGAGGGCCAATAAAGATGTAGCTGAATGGAGTTGACATAAACAATTTGCACTCCTTGGACCTGAGGGACAAAGATCTTGGGACTGATTCAGCTACCTGCTATTTAGATCCATGCCCCTCCTGGCTTGTTAAAACAGCTCAGGAGATGTTGTATGAGTAGGTTATAGCTGAGAAGCATTAGCACAGTATAATTTGAAAAGCCTGGTTTTCCCCTTTAAACTCCATGGTACATTTTGCTAATTGTAATACCAATAATATATACTGCAGAATAAAGGAAGAACACACCCTTAAAAAGGAACTGCATTCTTGTATCAAATCCATAATTTTATGATACATATCATTTAAGCTTAGTAATCACCCTAAATCAGACTATTATGCAAAATAAGATTATTAATACTTTTGCAAATATATTACTTTAATAACTTCAGATTAATAATTACATGGAAAAACGCTTGTACATTTTATATTTTTATTTTTAAAAATCAAGAAATAATTTCTGTATCATTTGCAAAGTTTACATTCAGTAACTTGGTAATATTCTTATAAGCAAGAGCATATATTACAAATGTTAATAATCCGATCTCTTAAAAATAAATCACATACAAAGTATGATATGAAGTAAAGAAAGCTTAACGATACGTATTTTATCTTTGTGCATAATATAAAAAGGATTAGGAAACATGAGGCTGATCCAAACTTAACATTATTGTATTATAACAAAATCATATTGAAATAAATGCAATTTAGTTCCAAGTAATAGTTAGAATAAGATATATAAAAATATTGACTGATAGTGATGAATTTGGAACTTAGAATTACAGAGTTAAAAAAAAACAACATTTAGGCTATTAAGCCCAAATCCTTGCCTGGTGCTGGAATCCAAATTAAACCATATTAGACAGATGGCTCTCTGCATGAACACATCAAGCAGATGAGAGCCCCACCATCTCTCATTTCACTGGTTCCACTGTCAAACTAGTATTGATTCCTTCCTTCCTTGATTCCTTCCTTGATTGATTGATTGATTCCTTCCTTCATTCTTTCATTCATCAATTTATATAGCTACCCATCTCACACACAAAAAAATTAACAATGAAACTATAAAACAGTAATATATTAAAAATAATTACTGAGAAAATTTTAAAAACCATGATTAAAAGTTAAGAGAAGGCAGCAGATATCAAAAACAGTAGAGCTACCTAGGAATGTGTTTACAACACGTAATGGGAACCTGCCCCCCTTATATCTTAAATCAGTCACTATTTAATTAAATCCGCTAGTAAGAGAGAGAACAGTCTTGATCTTTGTTCCATGTGGCATCCTTTCAGGTATATGAATAGGGTTATTATATCCACCCCCCCGCTTTTCTTAAGGAAATCACACCCACCTTTTTCAATCTCTCTTCAAACATCTTAGATTCTCATCCTATGATCACCTTTACTAATCTTCTCTGAACCTGTTTAAACTTCTCTGAAACTTTAAAGTGTGCTGCTCACTCACAGCACTGAGCCAAAAAAAAAAAAAAGAGTGAACTGATTATATACATCCCATGATTTGGAAATTATATATCAGCTTGATGTAGTCTAAAATTGCATTTCTCTTCTTTGCAGCACATCACATTGATGGCTCATACTTTGTTTCACCTCTCATAAGCTTTCCATAATCATTATGTATTAATTACTATAAAGAGTTGAATTATAACATATGTTTTGACTCAATTCTAGAAAGCAGAAAATCATTTATTTATCACCAATACAACTGCATTTAAAACATGACAGAAAGTATTATTAGATGAAAGATAGAAAAATTTCATTAGAAAGATAACAGCTTCAAAAAATATATTGAAAAGATGTCAAGAATGCATTTCCACTTGGAAATTTCTATCACCACATTATCTTGTAGACATGGTCTCCAACCTTAAGTGTTCCTGTTTTATCAACTCCAAAGTACCATCCAAACAGAGGGCTTGATTTGTATATATGCTTTTCAGAAGGTTCACATAAGCGGTAACTATTAGAAAAAATAATATGGTCATAATGAATTACTCACAAAATAGTTAATCAGATAACATTTTATTATAACTAACAAACATAAGTTTCCTACATGCCTGAAATTCCAAATTGTTTCAAAATTTCACAATCACATAATAACAACTATTTCGAAAGCCTAAAATTAAAGCTGAAACAAACATAATTGTTTGGACTATTGTTAAATTGAATTCAGTGGGACTTCAGTATAACATACATCCTTAAAACTTGCCCTGTACTTGAAATCATATTTTCATTTTTTAAATTGAATAATATTTATTTCAATTGTTAAGATTATTAACGAGGGAAACTAAGACAATGAAAAATTGAAGATGTTTCTGGGACACGTATATTCGCCTTCATTCATGAAATGCCTAATTTTATTAATGGACTCTGAGGTAGTAAAAATTCACAAAACAAGGAAATTTTGCTATTGCATTTGCTCCAGTTTCTCCAACCTGCTTCCTCCAGGCACACTGGGAATATAACTGCCAGCCAGGAAGCTGCAATCTCATCTCATTTGGAGGGTACCAGTTTGTGGAAGGTTGTTCTCAATAAAATTTTAGCCCTCCCAAATGTGCAAAGACATTTGAAAAAAGCCACAATCATGCACACTGTGTGTGTGCGCGCGCACACACACACACATGCGCGTGCCTTCAAATCAATCTTAGTTCCTGGCAACTGCCTGGAGAAATTCCCGCAGGTTTTTTGTTTTTTTTTGGGCGGGGGGAAAGTTTTTTGGAATTGGTTTGCCATTGCCTCCATTCTAGGGCTGAAAGTGTATAACTGGACCAAGATCACCTAACTGCTTTGTGGCTAAGATGGGACTAGAATTCACAGGCTCCCAGTTTCTAGCCTAATACCTAAACTACACCAATCTGGCTTTCATTAATTGTACTGAAGATGCCAAAATATTTTATTACCTTTTCAAAGTATTAAGAGGTTCTTTTCTGTCTATGATGCCGGTATCTGGATCAACTGTTGTAAAAATACACCTACAATGAAAAAAGATGAATGAGGTAACAACAGCCTTAAATTATTTCCAGCCATGAAATACAATAACAAAAAAGGCATACCTGGGACAGGCCGCTGCCCCTTTCATTTGTGCACTTCCAATAATAATATCATTCCAGGTGTCCTACAAAAATATAATGGTTTGGGTATTTTATTTCTTATATAATCCAAGGCAATTCAATTTGCTGATATGAATTTTGCATTATTATGAGCTTTCTGACATGAATGTAAATGTTATAAAAGAGACCAATAAAAGTAAAAGAGACCAATAAATACTTCTGAATGATGTATTTCATAGATGAAAGTCAGATTATGTTCCCTGTTTTGAGTTTTAACTATTCAATTTTACAGAATTTTATATACAGTCTGAAAATAAAGGGATACACCTGGTAGTAACTTAATATTTGTACATTATAAATACTCTTCTGTCTGCAAAATATTAGTCAAGCTTTGCTACTTACACAACCCGAAATTCTGTTTTGTAAATGGTGTTTGCTTACCTATTTGAGGCAATTTCATTTGGAACATACCTGCAGAAAGTATGGGGACAATTCCTACCTTTTTCAAACCCCTGCACCGGGCCCCCGATTCTCAGGAAGTCTCCTAACCCAGGGTTTCCCAACCCTTGGGCGGTAGCCCACTATCGGGTGGTGGCCTGTTTGAAACTGGCTTATGCAAGTGATAGGTGAGTACACGTGCACAGCTCCCCTTGCGTGAGTGGCAAGCACTTGAGCTTACATGTGAAGTTCCATTTGTGCTCGCACTGAGTGCCTGCCATTCACACAGAACCATCCTCTCTCCCCCTCCCCTGCCAGGCTCCCAAGCCAGAAAGCTTGGGGACTGCTGTCCTAACTTTCCAGAGGTGATTTTTGATGAAGGACATTGGGAAAAGAGAGGAACCAAGAAAAAAATCATGCCAGATCAGAAGACTTCTGCAAGTCTGCCAGCAAAGAAGCAGACTTTGAAACTATATATCTGTCTATACATAAGTGAAAGAAAACACAGTATGATGAATATGCCTGGTTGATGTAGTAATCTCACCATTAATGCTGTGGTAATTTCTCCAAATATTCCTTTTTGCTACATATTAAAATGACAATATTATTGTTTGAATGAATATTTCTTATAAAAACTAACCTTTAACCTAATCTAAGGCTTTAGAGTCCTGGAACTCTAGCTTTCCTCACAAGTTCTTTGGTTTTCTCCAAAAAAAGGGATCCTTCATGTATTTTTTTAGGCCTTTATTATTCAGTGTAAGTAAATTAGGCATCTTACTGCATAGCTACATTGTGCATTTTATGCTTTAATACTGATATGTAGGTATGATTTCACCTTGAACCTAGAAATCCATTGTGATCAAATAAAGAGCAGATTGATATTTCCACTTGCCAGGGGAAATAATTGACATAAGAAATTTTTGTTGAAGAAAATTATTTTAAAAAATATTCTGTTCAGCAAGGTTAGCTTTATTATTTTTACCCACAATAGATACCCTCATCCCTTCAATAAATTTAGGAATGTATTAAAGAAAGAAAAGCTTCCTTTCACTGCAAACACAACTGGCAATAATATAAACTTTCCCCCAATTTAGTGCCTGCTGTAATGAAATCCATGTTAAAAGAAAAATAATAAAGTCCATCTTCAAAAAGATTTCTTTTATTTAGGAAAATATCAAATTGGCAAAGTCCATGGTAATTCCAGATCTGACCCAACCCAGAATTACCCCACAATATTAGAAGTTAGAAACAACCCCCATAACTCACATTCTCCAACAGAAGTATTATAACATTGCTTGATGTTATAAATCTCCACCTCCAGGGCTCCAAGCCTGGACAGCTCATTTCCCACAGGAAAGAAGATCACCTAACCAAAACATCTCTCTTTTATCTCCACTCCTCCCACCTTAGGAATGTATCAAGCCCGCAACTTTCCCCCCCAATGACTACCACAGAGAAAATAAGAAAAAGAATATATACTAAGACTAAAATGGCTACACTTATGACAATTTCAGGCTTGACACCTGCATTTTCTAGACTTGCAGCCAACTTCCTGGCTGAATCATGTGAGAAGTACAAGTTTAAAAATGTTTTATTAAACAGTTACATGCATATGTAAGTGCAAAATTATTCTATGTGTAAACTAAAAAGTTATGCCCTAGCTTACCTCCTCATTAGGACCACAACCAGAGACCAAAATGCTTGGCCTGAAGTTACGTATTTGAACTTTCTTCTCCAGTCTGGAATTAAGCTCTTCCAAAGAAGCTTCAGAGAGGAGCATGATAGGACTACAGTCAGAATAGGCAATCTAGAGAAGTATATTCCATAAATGAATAATGTCAAAATGTTTACACAAAATACAAAGAGACAGTCTGTAGCACAAAAGGAAGCAGCCACAAAATAATTGTCTGTACGGAAAGGGGGGGTTCCTTGTTTAACAACCACTTGTTCAACAATCATTCAAAGTTATGACAGCTTTGAACAAATGATAGTTAAGTCCTTGGAGTTTCTGCTATTGCAGGAACTATGGTCCAGGCATATGGCTCAACATTATGTCGCAGTGAGCCATGGTCACATGATTCTAATTTCCAATGTTCCCTGACAGCTTCCCATAAACAAAATCAAATGGGGAAAACAGCAGGAAGTCAGATGTTGTCATGTGAGGTCCTCAGAATTCCCATCACTTAGCAGCATAGTCATATCACACTGTGCTTTAGCAATGGTAATTCCAATCCCAATTGCCATTGCTAACCAAGGACTATTTGCAATATCTGGTAGCCTCATTAAATGATGTGTTAAAATATCTGATCACAGCCATTTGCTGAAGAAAAAGTAGATTGGTCACATGAAAATCTTATTTTATTTTTATTTTATTTAGTTTGTCAATTGCTTACAAGATAATAGGTATAAGTAAAAACATAGTTATGAATACATGGATACATATAAGAAAAATAAAAGAAACAATAGGACAGGGATGATAGGTACATTGGTGCGCTTATGCAGCCCCCTACAGACCTCTTAGGAAAGGGGTGAAGTCAATAGTAGAAAGTCTAAGGTTAAAGTTTTTGGAGTTTGGGGAAGAAACCACAGAGTCAGGTAGAGTATTCCAGACATTGATCACTCTGTTGCTGAAGTCGTATTTCCTGCAATCAAGTTTGGTGCGGTTTACCTTGTATTTGTATCTATTGTTTGCTCTTGTGTTGTTATGGTTGAAGCTGAAGTATTCACTGACAGATAGGATATTGCAATGTATGATTTTATAAACTATACTTAAAGGTGGCATAGTTCTAGGTTTTCTAGGTCTAGAATTTTGAGTCTGATGGCATAAGGTATTCTGCAACGAGTAGAGGAGTGGAGAATTCTTCTTGTGAAATATTTCTGGACTTTCTCAACTGTGTTAATATCAGATATGTAATGTGAGTTCCAGACTGATGAGCTGTTATTTGAGTATTGGTCTAGCAAATGTTTTGTATGCTCTAGTTATTAGTGTAATATTACCAGAGGAAAAGCTACGTAAGATTAGGTTAACAACTCTTAACGCCTTTTTGGCTATGTAGTTACAGTGGGCTCTAGCACTTAGGTCATTTGAGATGAGTACTCCAAGATCCTTGACAAGGTTTGGATCATCAACAAGGTCTTGACTATTCAGCCTGTATTTTATTTTCTGATTTTTTTTGCCAATATGTAAATTAAATATATTCAGGTTTTACAACAAAGACCCCACCCAGCCACTATTTGGAAACTGATTACGAAGGCTACTCTCCTTGCAAAGGGATCTCCCATACAGTGGTATTTTAAAAAAAAAACACATTTATTCTACTATATTTGTCTTTTAGTATCAATCACCATTCCTAGGCAAAAGAAAAAGAATGACATCTTTAAGTGAAACTCAATTGCTTTTTTCTTGGCAGCATTATGCAAATAGTCTAGTATCACCTTCTTACAGGATGTTTTTGACTTTGCAATCCTCCCTAGTGCCCTGGTTCTGCCTGGTGATTTTTCATCAAATATTAACTACTGTAAGTCCAATTCTGTATAGAGTTTAGAGATTAGCTGTGTTTGCATGTCCATAAATAAATGAATATGACTAATAAATACACCGTTAAATACACTCAAATTGTTTCTGAGTACATGATAAAAGAGAATATCGGTTGAAAAACAGATCCACTTATACTGTAACATGTACCACTGACCATTGAAAGCACAAAGCTCACCTTATCAGTGGGACGAAAAGGTTCCATTAAATCTTTTGAATTCCTTGGAACCATATTTGGTTCAAAGCAAACCAAGCGGTATGGTCCTGACTTTAGGTAGGCTGTAATCCATTGAGCGGCATCTTCACCACAATCTCTGCCTTGCACATCAAAGCCAAATAACCTAAAAGAATTGTGAAAGGCATTAATAAGATCTCTTCTAGAACACAATTACATTTAATAGAATCATAGAGTTGAAAGTGACCATAAATGTAAATTAGTCCAATTGCCTGCTCAGTGCAGGATTCACTAGAGATTCTCTGAAGATGACCACCCAGTTTCTATTAGAAGACCTCTAACAAAAGAGTAGTCACATTTCCATTGGCTGGCAGTTCATATAGTCAGAAAGTTCCTCCTAATGTCTAAGCCTCCTTCCTTATTGTTTTAACCCACTGGTTCTCATCCTGGTTGTTTTAATTTATTGATTCTGGAAGAGCAGATATAAGTCTACTTTCTCTCTCTTCTAACTTTCAAATATTTGACAATCTTTCAGGTATTTGAAGACTAATCCTCAAAGAACTTACTTCTCAGATTCTTTGCCATTTTGTTGGCCTTTCTCTGAACTTGCTTCAATTTATCTCTTGTCTCTTTTGAACTACGCTGACAGAATTGAACCATTTACATTTAACATTCATAGGCATGATGGTCTCAGAACAGTCCCGCCATCCTTATATGACTGCATTTTGAGTGATTGGCAATCTATTTATTCCACTTGTTAATTCATTTATTACTGTGATCAAGGAATTGCCATTTACATTTCCTCTGCTAGTTTTCCCAGAAAGTAATTACAGTAATTCTCCCTTGCACTCAAGGAACAGATCTGAAAGCTGATGAAAACTCAAGTGAAGACCAATGTTTTCTCCTCTCCTCCAGAAGGCTCAGAAAGTCTTTGGAAGAAGGGGGAAATGTTAATTCAAATACTGGCATCCATCAGCATTTCTTCCTCTCCTCCAGAAGATTCAGAAAGGCTCCAGAGGAGGTGGGAAAACACTAGCAAAGTTTATGTATTTTCCTTCTTCCCCCAAAAATAAATTTAAAGTTCCATAAATAAAATTCTAACTCCTGTTTTCTTTAAATAACTTTCCCTCTTCTCTCAAAGTTCTTATCATCTTTCAAATCCATTAGGAATTTCATGAAATAACTCCAGTAAATCTCTGATATTTCAGTTTATAACATTTATAAAACCAGTATTTCTATTTCTTTAATCTGTATTTGTTAAATCCACCTTAGAAATCATTTTAGTTTATCTCCAAAAAGATTTTGTTCATCATGCTCTAACTTTTGGCTCCAATAAAGAGTTAAAAAGTCCAAGCACTTCACAGGCCATGAAACAAATATTTTCTTTAAACTAGTCATCTTGTGTTCTACTATCAATTGTTGTGAAAGTCATATGTAAACAAGACAGATTTTCCCACACAGGAGCTCTTACTAATTAACTTCAAAGTCTAACTTGATTTCACAAAGTATTTATAAAAGTTTTAGTATTTATAAAAGTTTTACAGAAACAATTCCTGAAATCACCTCATTGCTGTATTTAAAACAAATTACAAAAAAAATATATCTTACAAAGCTGAAAAAATGTGATGCTGTTTCTTTTTAAATGGATTGAAGAGAATTCCACACAGCAACTAGTAGACTTGTGATTTCCAAGATTTTTCAATCTTAAAGGAGCAATGAAAAAGGTAAATTTCAAAGTGATGAAAAGGATGAGATTTGTAGAATCTTGAGTCCTGAAAGGCTGCATTTATGGCTCAAAGCATGATGGAGCCAACAACTTCCAGCAATTGCAGTCTGTTGCAAAAATGATGGTTTCTATTGTCTACTCATAAAAAACAACTGTCTGAAGTACATATGGGCAATCTCCAAATCTCAGTTTCTTCCAGATAAAGTTTTGGCAGTCCAGACTTCGTTTGCAGCTACCTATTTGAGCCTTAATTCCCTCACAAACATTAGTTGTCATGCCTCACCAGAAACATTCTCTGAACAATCTTTAAATAAAGTAAATTATGTTTCTTACTAATATGATTGATACGTGTATATATGAATGAGGAGAAGGACATGGAGAAGGGGGCAGAAACTACATCCTTATAAGATTCAGATATAAGTTAAATATGATAAAGTGTTGGTGGAGTGAGAAAGAAAGATACTGTCAGAAAATCTACAGCAGTTCTGCTGATAATAGAGTGAAGTTCATCCATCTTGATTCTGAAATGTAAAAAAACAAAACCTGCCCCTCCAATGATAAATTACATTCATTCAGGCATTATAGCAATAGGAATATTATGTGAGAAAGTTATCAGTGGACAAAAATAGTTAAGTTTGATTAAAAGATTTGATTCCCAGTGTTAGTCTATGTTGATTTTCTATCAGCTATGAATATCTCTAAGCAATCTGAGTTAACTTGAGAAGTACATTAAAATATATATATTAATTATGTTGACTTTTGAATCAATGTTACTGTTAGCATCTCCATGAGGGACACAGATCCTAAACTGGTTTATTAAAGTCAGTTAGCCCAATACTAATATAAGGGTCAAACTATTGAGGGACCAGATATGTGTAACTAGCATCTCTTTAAGCATTTTCTAGAAGCAATCATGGGGATACTAGACTGGTTTAGAAATGCAGAACTGTGAACACTTTTAATTTTGTACTTTTTCTAACTACTGGTATAAGTCACTTTTTTCCCTGTTATCCGAGAAGTTGAAAAAACATAAAAGAAAAAGTACCTGCAATCCCATACTGGATTTTTTGTTGACAATTTGACTGGAATACAACAGTCTTTCATTTCTGGAGCGCTCAGGGTCAAATAGCCATTTTGATTGGTGATAGAGACCAATACTAGTCGAGGCTCTTGTCGAGCAGTCACCATGTGTCCATCTTCTTTTATCACAAGCCAACATCTAAGTTAAAAACATACCAAAATATTCTAAATGCTGAAAATCAATCCAACCTTTCAAAAGGTAACTTATGCTAAAATGTGAACAGTAGACTACTAATTTAGCATTGCCTTTTATTAATTTCCATTCTATTTCCAATGAATGAATGAAAAAGTTCTACTTTAAGGACTCAGGTGACTTTAAATTATTCTGGACTCTGTAAAAAAAACAGTGTAAATGCAATTGCTTCCCACCAGAGACATATTAGATAATTGAGAATAGAACACATTTCTTAAGAAAGGACTGGCACTAGCAGCCTAGTGGGGTTTTCTGGTTCTGCCCGCTCATGACTTATGGGTTGCTTTTCAGCCATGTTCTACAGTTCTGGGAGAGAAGCAAATGAAAAAAGGCTCTTAACTAGGTCTTTTGGAAACTTATCCAGAGAGTATCTGTCGGCCAGGAAATGCATTGAAGCAAAATTAAAAAGAAGAAAATCCATCTAGCAAAGCATTTGTGTCTGAGTAAGTAAGAAAAGGGGAAAGAAAATCCTGGACAAACATAAGAAACTGACATTGCAATTAAGCATTCAAGAAATTAGATTGTTATCCTTATTTGGATTATAAACAACAAACTTGAAGACATCCCACATTCTTCTATTATCTTTGTTTTGTTAATTGCAAGAGGCTTAATATCAAGAAGGGAAAGGAATGAGAGGAAATTTGAATGCAACTTTCCAGAAGTAATTTTGATTTTTGTATGTGCATTTACATTGCTATTTTAAAAAAAATTGCATCTATATGTACATAGGCATCTGCAGTATTCTGTCCTCTATAATTGCTGACTGAATGTATAAAGGCAGATAGTTAACTCCACAAAGCATCCATACAAAGTCTTTTTATTGGTTCATCAGACATCCTCAATATAACTTAGAGTTACATTGAGATTCATCTCAATGTCCAACTCATTGCATAGCTGACTTTCTGGTGTAAAAGGATCGTAATCTTTCATCCCCAAATGAAGGAGCAAGGGGTTGAGGCAGCAGCATGTTGCTGGGTTCCAGGCAAGAGTGGGGAAACCTCCCCCAACCCATCAAGGGTCAATTCAGTGATCAATCAGGATTACAGATGTGGCCACATGACATGGACTACATTTCCCAGAATACCTTAACTACATTTACCATTGTCACTGCATTTATTTTGGGTTTGTCTGGTGAGCTCCCATAGAAGTTTCCTGAATATACCAGAATGGTTATTGTAGGCGTTGTGCATTCTGGATATTCTTGTCTTGGATGGCAAACCTCAGACAAAGAACATTCCATGCACGGTGCAACGTTTGCATGTTTACCTGGAGAAAACGTTTGCATGTTTACCTGGAGAAAACAAGACCTTAACACCCAGATAAGACGGAACAAAGGACAGGAACTGAAGCTTATGTTAATCTTAACTAGAGTTAATCTTAACTAGAGGTGAATATATAAATTGCTTAAGCAGATAGTAACAAAGGTTGTCTAAATAGATGTATAGTGTATAAATTAACCACTGGTATGCTACTATGGATATAGACAGAACGAACTCTGGCAATAGAGCAGATAGCTCTTCTTATTTTCAACCTGACAATAAAGAAAACAGCTTGTCTTATCTTCATGTGGTCCTGAGTCTTGATTCCTACAGGTTATCATGTTACCTTAGTAACAAGATATGAGTATCCAGTGATTTTTGATTTATGTGCAGGGGAGGAGTTTTATTTCACTTTTACTTTCCTTCATTTTTCTTTTGCTTGCGTCTTAGAATGTACTGCTTTTTCTTTTCTCCTAGTTATTTGTAAATAAAGTATGCTGGCAACAGAAAAACGCAATTCATTTCCTCTAATTTATAAAGCTGAATTTTTTTGCTTTGACATGTGGTAGCAGAGGATGGTTCGTTTTTTCTTTGCCAGTTGCCTTGATAGTAGGCGGTTGAATTTGTTTTTGTTAGTTCACAAAGTCTGAGGAATTTTTGTGATTAACTTTAATCAAATCTACAATGCCATGAAAGAAAGGTAAAACAAAGCGGAGAACTCGGTCGGAGGAAGATTTATCCTTTGAAGTACCTAAGGAGGAGATAAGAACTTGGCAGACACCGCTGGCTACTGCTACTCATCTGGAGGAAGCTGCCATGGGAGGACAAGAAAGCAAGTCTGTACCAAGTTTTATTTATGATGCATGCTTCCAAACTCAGCCTGAGAAACCAGAAGCCCAAAAATATGGAAAGCTTGATGCTAAGCCTAAGGTTATACAGACAGCTGAGCATTTTTCACCCAAAGGGAAAGGTGAAATTCATTATTCTTCATTGAGTCCTGAGTTGCAGGATTATATGCAACAGATTGCATTTTATGAACACAGTCTACAGCAAGCTAAGGCCTATGCCCTGTCCTTTCAGTCAGATAAGGGTCTGGTTGGGGTTCATGAGTCCTCCATCTTGCCTTCTTCATTGAAGCCAAGGATCCACCCACAAATTGGTCACATGGGTATGGTGTCAGACCAATCAGAGCAGAGAGCTATGCCTACATCACAGCTACCTCGTGATATGTCTTGTGATGCTGACTTAGCTGAAACAGCAAGAGCTTCTTTAATTTCTAATGTTGTAGCACCATCTGCTGGTGACTTGTGTGAAATACATGAACAATTACAAAATTTACAAAGAGCTTTTACAAACTTGTCAAGGAGTCAGTCAGCTATACAGATGCCTCCAGCAAGCCAGCCAGTGCCGACATCTGTGCCAGCTCCAGCGCCTCCTGGTATCCAAGCAGGCGTTGCTCAACCAGCGCAAGTTATACATGTTCCTCTTCAACAATCTTCTATCACCCCACTAACTGGTGATTCAAAATTAAAGTGCTCAGGACAAAATTACTAGGCATGGGTTAGTGAGGCTGGCATTTTACTTCAGAGAGAAAGTACTCACTGTATGGTGTTTAATCCTCCACCACAACCTTGGCCTCCTGACATAAGTGGATTGGATATTAAAACATACACAACATTATTGATGTCAATGGACACTGAACTGCAGATTACTTTTTCTCCTGATGCAACTGCCCAACAAATTTGGGCTCAATTAGAAGCATGTTACCAGCCTATTTCGATTGAATCTACATGTTTGCTCTTAACTGACTTTCATGGTTCGAAATTGAAATTTGGTGTATCTATTGGAGAACATTTGACAAGACTGAAAGGAAAGAGAAAAGAACTTGCTGAACATGGTTATGCTGTGGATGATTTTCAAATGATCAGTGTTATTATTAACTCATTGAATTATGAATGGAAAGATGCATTTCGAAGATTAATCAAGTGCCTATTGCTCAGCGCACAGTTGATCATGTATGAAGAATTTTAACCAAAGAAGAAGCATTCATGCACACCATGCCATATTTGAGGGAACCACCTGCACTGAGAACCCCTATAAGGCGCAACTTCCGAGGAAAGGCTTTCGTTCCAAGGATGCCAAGATGCTACTACGTCTGCGGTCATCTGGGACACATCGTCCATGATTGTCCCCAACGATCTCCAGCACCTGTCATGTACCAGCCGAGAGGAACAGATTCCAGAAGCAAGGGCAGAGGCGAGAGACAAGGTCATCATGGTTTCAGGCGTGATCTACAAGCTCCACACATCACATTGGCGTTAACCAATGATCCACAATCTCATCCAGATTATGATAGAAGACATCTCTGGACTTTGGACAGTGGGGCAGCAGTGCATGTTACCTATAGAAGAGATCTCTTCACAGAGATGCACGATATATGTGAACTGTACACTTTTTCAATAATACTGTTCAGGTCAAGGGAAAAGGAACTGTTTATATTGAAGAGATAGATGCATTTATTCCTGATGTTTATTATATACCAACAGCAACCAGTAGTTTGCTCGTCAGAGTCATTTGTCGAGAGTATCCAAGTACCAGGTTCACCATTTTGAAAAAACAAGTTATGTGGTGAAAGAAGGTAATATTGTTGCTGAAACCATATTAATTGGTGGTGTTTATTACCTAAAACCGAAGTCTACCTCGCAAGCACAGGCAAGCATACCTTTTCAAACAAGAGAGAGAACAGGCCCAGAGAGAGATGTTCCAGAGAGAGATCCTGTTGCTATCCCTAAGGTTCCTAAAACCAACAAAAGTAAAAAACAGGTTGCTCAAAGCAAGCCTAAGGTTCCTAATAAGAATATTGAGAATTCACTAACAGGTAAACTTTTGCATTCCAGGTGTATCCATAAGTGGCATAGAAGATTGGGGCACGCCAGTTTTCATGTTCTTAGCAAGAGGCCAGAATTCGTAAAAGGTTTGGATCTGAAGGGGTGTAAGGTGTTCTTGGATTGTGCTGTCTGCAAGAAAGCCAAATCCAAGGCAGCAGCCATTCCAAAACGCGCTACACGCCTGTCAACACGCATTTTTGATTTGGTACATACTGACATAGTAGATCCATTTCCACCAACACTTGGTGGTAGAAAATATTTCTTAACAGCTGTTGACAATTATTCTAGATATGGATTTGTATTTTCTATGAAGGAAAAATCAGAGACCTTTCAGATCTTTAAAGACTTTGCAACCTATATCAACATTCAACATGGTGTTCACATCACTAGAATTCAAAGTGATTGTGGTGCTGAATTCATGTCCCTGCGTTTTCAGGATTGGATGCCTAAGAATGGAATTCTGCACCAGACCTCAGCTCCTTATGTTCCTGTGGAAAATGGAGTGGTGGAACGCAGAAATGGAGTTCTGCAAACCATGATGCGTTGTCTCCTAGAAGATGCTAATCTGAGTTTCCCATACTGGGGTGAAGCAATCAAATATGCAAACTATATCATTAACCGTATCTGGAGCAGTGTAATCAACCAGACACCTTTCTTCGTGTTATATAGATATAAACCCGATTTGAGAAATATCCATATTTTTGGTTCATACGCTATGGTGAATATTCCTTTAGCTCAAAGAAAGAAAGGAGGTCCAGCAGCAAAAAGACTGAGATTCATGGGTATTGATGACAATTCCAGATGCAGCAAGTTCGTTGATTCCGGACATGTAATAGTGGTTTCTCAATCGTTTAATTTTGAGGAAGATGCTGACTGGTCCAGGATTCACTCTAATGATCCTGGTGTTTATTTTCCTAGAGATGATGTTACACAGTCTGATGATCGAGATTATCAGGCGGATGTTCCATCAACTACTTCTTCTCAACCAGAGGTTCTGTCTTTGCAAGCCGTTGATGCTGAGGCTAGCGACAAGGAAGAAGACGAGGACGAAATGGGAGAAGAATGGACCGTTGTTCCGAAATGTTCCGAGAGGGTCAACAAGAGGATCCCTCCGAAGAGATATTTGTGACAATTGACAAAAGCACCTGTACCTTTGATTTGTGCTGTTACACTGCCTCCTGACAACTTCACACAAATTAAGCATCTTCCTGATTCAGAGCAAGAGAAATGGTATGAGGCAATGAAGGCTGAAATGGACAGTCTAAAGAAACTCAAGGTGTTTACGCTTTGCAAATCCTCCAGCAAATAAGAAAATTATTGGCACCAGATGGGTCTACAGAATCAAGAAGAAACCAAATGGTGAGTCATTATACAAGGCCAAACCTGTAGCTCAGGGTTTCGCTCAATGTTATCCTGAGGGCTACACAAATACTTACCCACCGACAGTTCGGACTGAAGGCATGAAAATTGCTTTAACCACTGCAACTATTCTTGGTTTAGAAGTGTTCCAGTTCGATGTTGAAACAGCTTATTTACATGCTGACCTGGATGAAGAAATTTACGACAAAGGTCCTCCAGGATTCCGAAAGCAAGAAGGGGATACATGGCTCTTAAACAAAAGTCTTTATGGTCTGAAACAGTCTGGTTTAATGTGGTATTTATGTCTTACTGACAAACTAAATTTAATGGGTTTTATTAAATCCGAAACTGATGAATGCGTGTTCACAAAAAGATCTGAGAATGCATATGAGATAATTCTTGTTTATGTTGATAATATTGTTTATATTGATCCAAATAAGCAAATGAATGAGAGTTTTGTTAAATCTTTGCAGAAATATTTTACATTGAAATCTTTAGGTCACATTAACACTTATTTGGGTGTTCAGATTACTAAAACTCAGAAGGGGTTTAGTATTTCACAAGAGGACAAGATTGAACAACTGTTGCATCATTGCACTATGAAGAATGCTAATCCAGTTCGCATACCTATGCAAACAGATTTCCATAATCTGGCACATGAACCAAGTCCTGATTTTGAAGATCAAACACTTTATCGTTCAGTAATTAGGTCCTTGTTATACATTAGTAGTTGGACCAGACCAGATATTGCACTTAGTGTTAATCTTCTGTCACGACATGTAGGTAAAGCAAAGCAGTTTCATTGGTTATGCATTAAGAAGTTGTTGAGATATCTGAAGCACACTAAAAGTATGAAGTTGTTAGAAGCGACACATACTAACTATGCAGAATTATGTTGTTATGCAGATTCTGATTGGGCAAGTGATAAAAAGTCACATAAAAGTACTTCAGGTTATATGGTGTTCCTAAATGGATGTCCTGTTTACTGGCACGTACGTAAACAAAATTTCATTTCTTGTTCATCTACTGAAGCTGAATATGCTTGTGTTTCAGATGCATGTAATTCCTTAACATGGTTTGATGCTTTAGTTACAGATATCTGGACTCACCCGATACAGCCAATCACCGTGATGAAAGACAATGAATCTGTGGTTCATATTTCCAAAACTCGTTTCACAGGTTCTAGGTCCAGACACATTGACATTCGGTATAAGAACATAAAGCAACTAGTCAAACAAGATTTTATTAAATTGCAGTATGTGTCCACACATGAACAGATTGCTGATATGCTCAACAAACCACTTGGAGCTGCTCAGCAGGAATATCTACGTGAGAAGATGTGCTTTACCTGATGTCCGCTCATCAGACAAAGAAGGGGATGTCACTGCGTTTATTTTGGGTTTGTCTGGTGAGCTCCCACAGAAGTTTCCAGAATATACCGGAATGGTTATCATGTTACCTTAGTAACAAGATATGAGTGTCTTGTGATTTTTGATTTACTGCGCATGAGTAGTTTTATTTCACTTTTACTTTCCTTCATTTTTCTTTTTCTTTTGCTTGCGTCTCAGAATGTACTGCTTTTTCTTTTCTCCTAGTTATTTGTAAATAAAGAATGCTGGCAACAGAAAAACACGATTCATTTCCTCTAATTTATAAAGCTGAATGTTTTCTCTTTGACAACCATGATGCATTCCCTTAAGGGGACAGCTCCCAATTCCTAACTAACTATCCCACTTCCCATTAACTATATACTGGCTGGACAGCACATGCAGCGCTCTTGAACTATCATAATTTAATCCTGATCAAATCAGTAAGGTATATTATGGAGTATTCTTATTCACCATATCAGAATAAAAAACACTAAATTGAACCATAAAAGGGGCCATTTAAGCTATTAAATCCAACCCCTTGCTTTCTGCAAAAATTCTACAATTCATTAGTCTACAGCAAGCTATGCATAAGATTCCTATCACATACCTGAGGATAATTCCCTTATAGTCACTCTTAATTTGAAGTATAGAAGCATTCACTGAAATAGGAAAAATATTATTCTACTACTGTTTTAATTCTGATTCAATGTTCTTTCATCTAAAGTTTTTATGAGATGATCACTACGTCTTAGCCACATGTAATTTATAGATATCTAAACATAGCTAGTTTCCACTTATACACTTTTCAAGTATATCTATTATTACATATTTTTTAAGTTCTTCCAAACCGCTTTTGAAACAATTGAAAGGCATTTCAAACAGTTATAATAGCCTCCAGAGAGAGTATCTTCGGTTTGTTTTCAAGTAGTGGTGCTTGTGCACACGAAACTGGAAGTGCTGTCAAAACATGTTCTCATTTTATCTATGCAAACCAGTTTCAGCCTTGCCAAAATAAAATAGTAGTCTGGTTCAGTGTCACAAACATTAGGGATCCTATAGTAAACTTTAATCTTAAAATGCAATCATCTCGTTTTTTTTTCTTGCTTAGCAGCCATATCCCCATTCAAATCACTAGTTTTATTTGTGGGGGGGAGTGTTGTACAAATTCACGTGTCGTTTTAGGAAATCACATATACAAAGTTTGAAGATTCATTTTAACTGATTTTTGTTTACCTGGTAAGGAAAGAAACACAACAAGGGGCAGGAAAATACAGAGAGCTCACCAAGAAAGGAGACTTGTCTAAAATTGCCAATTTTATCCCAACAAATCAAAGCCCTGCCCAATAATTGATGCACAAACACACACCAAGAAAAGGAGACAAAAAATATGTGGGTCACTTCAAATGTGATGGCTTGGTTTTGGATTAATGCCTGACTAAAAATTCAGCCTCTGAGGTTTTTAAACCAGGGGTTGCGACCTCACGTGTTGCCTAATGCAGCCAACTCTGAAAACGTGATCCGAAATTCAGAGCAGCTACACCAAGTATTGGTAATGCCAGGAACCTGCTGGAAACAATGCCGCATTAGGCAGTAAGAGCTGCTCCTTTCCCAGTCAAAACGGCAGACTTGGGACAGCTCTTGGCATATTTACCTCGTGCCCCATCCCCATCCCGACCCCGCAGCCCTACCTGTCGCGCAGATCTCCATCCCGGAGCCCCAATTTCGTTACTTCGGCCTGCTGCACAGCTACGCCCTTACAAGACTTGATCGGGTAGATGAAAAGCCCGGACACCGTGCCCACCTGCTTCAACCGCAGTGGCCTTCGGCGGTCCCTCCTTCGCCAGTACCAAACCGCAGCCATTCCCAGCGTAACCAGCACAGCCAGAGTGGCGGAGGCGGAGAGCGGGCTCAGCCCGAACTTCGTCAGCGAAAACGAACGGGAGCCCGTCATGGCGACGCCGCCGCCAGCAGAACCGTGCAGAAACTGCGCCGTAGCGGGGGGCGGAAGATTTGGAGAGGCGCTCGTTTGAGACAGGCGGAGTTACCCGTCTCTTCAACACTCCGGAGGCCCGAGAGCGTGGCTGGGGTTCGGCCGAAGAAGTCTATTGGGCAGGCAGAGAGGCTGGGTTTACTTAATGGCTGGATCTCTTCAACGGGAGTATCTTTGTTGCTCCTTGGCTGTCCGGGCCCTGAGCACATCTGGGATTTTAAGGCATGTGGCACCTAAAGCCAACCTCAGAACGCCTGTCGTTTAATAGAAGGCAGGTTAGGATCGCGTTAAACACAATATTGTGCACTAGAATTTAAAATGAAAACAGTTAAATGCAAATGGACGGCTGAATTTCTAATGAGTTCAGGGAAGGGAATTGACCTTCACAATCCCTTTATTCTGCATGAAAACTTGACGAGTTGGTTTTGATCTCCCAGCTGCCTTCGTGTCGGTAATCAGATATGTTCGCGCAGTGTGCACCCTGGGAATCTCAAAAGTAGCGTAAAAGCAACCTAGATCAGAGTCCAGGTCAGCATTTTCTCTTGTAAACACAATGTTATATATGACATTAATCT
This sequence comes from Bungarus multicinctus, assembly GCA_023653725.1. NCBI lineage: Eukaryota > Metazoa > Chordata > Lepidosauria > Squamata > Elapidae > Bungarus > Bungarus multicinctus. Next base: position 50,630,339 of record CM042836.1, on the reverse strand, counting down.
AGGTATTTTCTCCACAGCTGGTCTAAACTAAAGCATACTGGACAGATGGGGGAAAAAAGCTGACTTTCTGGATTGTTAATGTCTTTTGTGGCTCAGTAACCAAACGTTGCTATCCATATTGGTGGTATGCCAACATACCACTACTCTTCCACTCAGAATTCATTCTTTCTCAACAACAACTGATTGCAAGAAACGTGCACAAATGATGGTATTGTAATAAGGAACAACAATGCTGCGTTGCTTAATATTATTTCTGCAGCAGTTCAGGTTAGCACAAAATTCTCAATTTCTTCTCTCTCCTTTTTATGTTTGAGTTAATCAATTTACAAGATTAACATTTAACCGGAAGGCAAAATGAACCAGATTCAATTCTAAAGCAAGGATTCTCAAACTGTATGTTCCTGTGAGTTACAAGCAAGTGCCAGGAGACACAATGTTTATTGGGCATGTGCAAACAAAACGATTCCAGCCAGAATTTAATTCTAATCTCTGGACAAGCCAACTCCAGGACATGATCTTATAGATTGTGGAAGCTCAGCAGCATTCATGGAGTTATTCACCCTTTTGCCACAAACAGGTAGTTTGGGAATATTTTTCTCAATGAATAAATGATCACATATCATATTTGTATTCATTTGCTCAATTAGGTTCTTTTTATCTAATTTTAGGACTTGCATCATCATAGTTGAGTTCATATTTATGCAAAAACATTGAAAATTTCAAAGGATTCACACATTTTTTTTAAAGAATTTTTATTTTTAGACAAACTTACACAAACAAAACATAAAACATAGAACCATCTTCCAGTTATCTACATACAGTGTGTTGGTTGGTTACAAATCTTTCGTGTATCTTCTCCATAGTCCTCACTTAAAGTTTGTATAAATTCTCATATTATCAATTAATATATATGTATACATTATTATCATTGCTAATCATTGGTTCTCCTCTGTCCTGGTCCTATTAGATCTCTCGGCGGCTTTCGATACTATCGACCATAGTATCCTGTTGCGACGGTTGGAGGGGTTGGGAATTGGGGGAACCGTCTTTCGATGGTTCTCCTCCTTCCTCTCCGACCGTTCGCAATTTGTGTTGGCAGGAGGGGAGAGGTCCACCTCTAGGCCCCTGGTTTGTGGGGTGCCTCAGGGGTCGGTTCTCTCCCCTCTCCTGTTCAACATCTATATGAAACCGCTGGGCGAGATCATCCGTGGTCTTGGGGTGAAGTGTCATCTCTATGCAGATGACACTCAGTTATACATCTCCGCCCCGGACCACCCCAACGATGCTGTGGGGGCTATGTCCAGGTGCCTGGAGGCCGTGCGGGATTGGATGGGCGGGAACAGGCTCCGGCTCAACCCATCCAAGACCGAGTGGCTGTGGTTCCCGGCGCCCCGATATAGCCAGTTGACTCCATCGCTGGCTATTGGGGGGGAAATTTTGCCCCCCACAGAGAGGGCTCGCAATCTGGGAGTCCTCCTGGATGTGCGGCTGTCGCTTGAACACCATGTCGCGGCCGTCTCCAGGGGGGCATTTCATCAGATCCGCCGGATCTACCGGTTGCGGCCCTTTCTGGATCGGGACGCCCTGCGCACGGTCACTCAGGCCCTTGTCACCTCTCGCCTGGACTATTGTAATGCCCTCTACATGGGGCTCCCTGCGGGGAGCACCCGGAGACTCCAACTGGTGCAGAATGCGGCCGCGCGGGTGATCATGGGGGCGTCACGTAGCGCCCACGTGACGCCTCTCCTGCGCGAGCTGCATTGGCTGCTGGTGGCTCTCCGGGTTCGCTTTAAGGTTCTGGTTCTGACCTTTAGGGCGATCCATGGCATTGGACCAGGTTACCTACAGGACCGCATTCTACCGGTGATCTCCAGCAGGCCAGTGCGTGCACACAGGGAGGGCCTTCTCCGGGTTCCGTCGGCTGCCATGTGTCGCCTGGCGGTCCTGAGGGGTAGGGCCTTCTCTGTGGCGGCCCCTGCCCTCTGGAATACTCTGCCACCGGAACTGCGTACCGGCATGGACCTGAGGTCCTTCAGGCGCGCGCTGAAGACCTGGCTTTTCGAGCAGGCCGGCCTGGGCTGAGAGAGGGTTTTAATTTGTCTCCATTGCTTTTTAGTAATTTTAATTTGGGGGTTTTAAGGGGGTGGGGTGGGCTTTTATATTCGGCCAAATATTCAATTTAATCTCTTTTTAATTTTTGTATCATTGTTGGGGTTTTCGATTGGCTGTACACCGCCCTGAGTCCCTAGGGAGAAGGGCGGTATAAAAATTTTATAAATAAAATAAATAAAATAAATTTATTTGACTAAACCATTCCATCATTTTATATGATATTCAAAATATTCATATTTAGGTATTCAAAATGTTAAGTTAATTTATATTATAACAATTCATTACATCATCCTAAGTCTATCCAATAGTAGTACATTTTTATATTATCTGTATAATTCTATTATCATTGTGTTATAAAATTCTCTAACATGTTTCATTACCATATTTTTTTGTCTAACCATTGATAAAATAAATCCCATATCCTATAAAATTTTTTATCTTCTTGTTCTCTAATTTTGAATGTCAATTTACTCATTTCGGCACATTCCATTATTTTTTTAATAACTTCCTCCTGCATTGGTATTTTCTCATTTTTCCAATTTTTAGCAAATACATTTACAATCAAATATTTCAATTCCCTACTGTATATTTCCAGTAAAATCCCCAATAAAAATATCTCTGGTTTAAAGTCTATGTTTTTTTGTCATTTTTTCCAACTATGTGTGGATTTTAGTCCAATATCTTTTTGCTTCTGCACACGTCCACCGCATATGGTAATATGAACCTGGTATCTGATGACATTTCCAACATTTTTCGGATTTATTCTTAAACATTCTTGCTATTCTCATCGGGGGTAAGTGCCACAGGATTCACACAATTTTAAGTACCATATATATGTAGGTGTGTGTTTGTGTATCTATGTATGAATGTATGTGTGTGTTCTTTCCCTCCTTCCTGAATGTCATTTTATTTTTTTATTTTATTTTGGTCACCAAGAGCCTTTATCAAGCACACACAAATGATGTTTGTTTGTTTTTCAATTAATGGAATTTATCCTTGGATTAGTATATACTTAAAGCCAGTTTATTTCAATAGGATTTATTTCAAAATATATATTCATAGGAATAATTTAATGTTGCATAATGTTACTTTGCACAATTGCAGCATGATTTTAAATAACCTAAGAAAATTAATTACCTCATTTAGCTACAGTCTTTAATAAATATAACCTAACTTCCATTATTGATATTTGTCTTACAATTAAGTTTTGATCAGCTTCCATTAAAGTATTTCAAAATCTACCTAATTAAAATCAGTAAATGTAAAATGCAGGTATGTTCAATAAATAGGATTATTTCCATTTGTTGAATGACTTAGCTATTCTACTACATTAAAAATTACAGTCCAGTAATAATTTTATGAAGGGCTGTGAGGATTACTTCCAAGATTTGAGACAGCCATTTGAAATCCTTAAGCCTGTTTCTACATCCCTACAGTACTGTATGCATCCCAGGAAAAGGAAACGCAAAAAAGAAATATTTTTGTTTCTTTCAAGACAGCTGCAAAGATATCTTTGGTGATATGAGGTCATAAAAGGTTGCCTGCAGTAGGGAAGATACTTCTGACATCACAAAGGAGGCCTTAGCAACAATTGAAGCATAAATACAACAATAATTGCCTTGTGAGCTCAGAGTGCCTTTGGCTGGCTAGGTGGGTGTAATCTCTGCTTGTCTTTTTGACACTTGAGATTTCAAGTGCCCAGAAGATTATTTCCAGCTCTCCGTGAGCCCAGACTCCTGAGCTGGAATTTGAGGTTTCTGCTTTCCAATAAGCATCTTTTTCAAGGCCTTTCATCCAAATTGTTGGAACTCCTCAAGCTAATGTTTCCTCTGGAAGTATTGCAAGTAAGTTTTTCCATTTTTTTTAATTTGGTTTGTCAATTGCTTACAAGATAACAGGTATAAGTAAAAACATAGTTATGAATACATGGATACATACAAGAAAAATAAAAAAAATAAACAATAGGACAGGGACGGTAGGCACGTTGGTGCGTTTATGCACGCCCCCTACAGACCTCTTAGGAAAGGGGTGAGGTCAACAGTAGACAGTCTAAGGTTAAAGTTTTTGGGGTTTGGGGAAAAAACCACAGAGTCAGGTAGAGTGTTTGTTTGGGGAGACAATAACCAGCTAGTTCGCTACACGAGACATCCCCAGATGAAAAGATTCACGGTTTTGAATCAGAATTGACTTTCTCGTTATAGTTATTTTTGGGGCTGCAACTGGTGGTGGTTGTGACATAAAATACTTTCAGTATCTAGGCTGATTCACCCACTATTTCTATGCAGAAATAATTTTATTTTGGTAACTTCCCAGCTGTCTTCAGAACATGTTACATAGGAAGTTGGCTTTAGTATTACAGTACTAAATAAAAATATGAGCAGCTTACTTTCTACTGTTGTACTGGTTACCAAATGGGCTCTGGGAGACATAAAAAATGGAATGGAGCTCTGATTTATTATATCTATATTTCATCTTTCTTTTAGGAATTAACTTTTGCATCTGTTCAAGTTTTATAAGCCTGCAAGACAACCTAAGCTGCACATATCATAGTTGACTGGGGATTAGATCCAAAATGTTTCTAATTTAACTCCATCATTATCACCCTTATAATAATACAGCTCTTTCACCTGTTTTTATCTATAGGCATTGCTGATGGAGTGTTTTAATGGCTTGAATTTTAACTTTGTGCTTGCTATTTTATGCCTTATTGGAAATTGTGGAGGAAACAGTTTGGGGTAATTTTATTACATTCCTGTAAATTGTCTTGCAATCTGGATTGATGAAGACAGTATATATAACTTTGCAGATACAGAGATGTTTTTTAAGAGTGGGTGGGGTGCTGTACTTTTTAAAAAAGGGATCCTTCAAGGACTACGTTTTTATAGTAAGCAGGGGCAAAATGTTTTCTTTTGGGGGGGCATCTTGCTGTTGATTTTTTAAAAAGGGAGAAATCAACCCATTTGAGTTTTTTGAGAAATTAAAACTTGATTATGAGGAAAAATATGGAAGTAATTTTGTTGCCTAAACATGATGTTTTGGAAGGTTTAATGACATCACTTGAAATTACAGGCGCATGGCTGGGATATCCTGTGGAAAGCAGGTGGATTTTTTAAAATACATCTAGATTTTGTTTTTAGGATTAATCAGGGAAAAAATATCCCACATCCTGAGACCCAAAGGAGAAGTGCTTGTTAAAGAAGCCACAAGAGCTGAAGCAGCATGGGAGACTGGAAAGCTTACATCAACACAGTTCTAAAAGACAAGAATATTGAAGATGTAGCAATTGTTGGACATTCTGATAATAAGTCTGTATGGGCATCTAAACCAGGAGGTCTGTTGGCAGCCATTTCTCCTCAGGAGGTTGGGCTGATCACTGGGCAGGATAGAAAATCTTTCCTACAAACTGGAATCACCATTGCTGGAAAAAAGTGCAGTGTAATCCGTGACAACTTGCTAGTAGAGAAAGATGCTGTCATGGACACCAGAACCAAAGGTGGTGACAGTAGGTCCATCTGCATTGGGAAATCTTCCAAAGCTCTTATCTTTCTCATGGGCAAAAAGGGGGTCCATGGAGGAGCCCTGAATAAGAAGGTGCATGATATGATAGCGAGCATGAAGGCAAAAGGCAGCTAGATATAGGGATTTGCCTGAATCACTTTTCTCCTGAAAGGAGGACATGGGGAAAGTATTGGTCCTTGAAATAAAAGCATTTGATGAACACCTTGCCTATTTCTTTGAACTATGAATTGGGATAGGAATTGTTATGGATCACCTATTCCAATCTGAAGGGAGGGGGTAGGCAAAGAGATGATACAGGTGGGAGGAATGATTCCCAAATATAAAATACATGAACTGCTAAGCAGGAAACTAATTGGCACAATGTTTAAAAAATGCTTTGTCCTGAACAAGTCCTCACTGGAATGAATACATCCAGCATATTTTATTTTATTTATTTATTTATTTTATTACACTTCTTTACCACCCCCTCTCCCAAAAAAGAGACTCGGGGCGGTTTACAACCAAGATAAAATGACATAAATAGTAAAAAATTTAAAAGAGATTTAAAAGAAATTAAACTAGTGGCTGGAATAATATTATAAAAGCAGAATAAAAAGGGGTAAAAAAGTTAAAAATATCCAAAATTTAAAACCCTAATAATTAATACTAGGCCAGACCGGAAGGTCTGAAGGTCAGTGATGGTCCGCATCTCCGGGGGTAATTCATTCCAGAGGGAGGGAGCCCCCGCAGAGAAGGCCCGCACCCTCAGGGTCGCCAGCCGGCATCATCCAGCTGACGGCACCCCAAGAAGGCCCACTCTGTGGGAGCGCACTGGCCGGCAGGAGGCTGATGGTGGCAGCAGGCGGTCCCGTAAGTACCCAGGTCCCAAGCCATGGAGCGCTTTAAAGATGACCACCAACACCTTGAATCGCACCTGGAAGGCCACTGGAAGCCAATGCAGCTTGCGCAGGAGCGGTGTAACATGGGAGCTCCGAGGAGCCCCCAAGATCACCCGCGCGGCCGCATTTTGCACCAGCTGAAGCCTCCGGATGCTCTTCAAGGGGAGTCCCATGTAGAGAGCATTACAATAGTCTAAGCGGGAGATGATGAGAGCAGAAGTGATTGTGCGAAGAGCGCCTCGATCCAGAAAGGGCCGCAACTGGTAGATCCGACGGACCTGACAAAAAGCCCCCCTGGCGACGGTCGCTATATGCCCTTCTAACGTCAGCCGTACATCCAGGAGGACACCCAGATTGCGTGCCCTCTTCGTGGGGGTCAGAATTTCTCCCCCCACGGCCAACGATGGAGTGAGCTGGCTGTATCTGGGCACAGGAAACCACAGCCACTCGGTTTTGGTCGGGTTAAGCCGAAGCCTGTTACCAGGCACCAGGTCATCACTTCAACGGCTTTGTCAGGGTGGCCCGGGGTAGAAATGTACAGCTGAGTGTCATCAGCATACCCCAAAGCCACGGATGATCTCACCCAGAAGCTTCACATAAATGTTGAACAGCAGGGGCGAGAGCACAGACCCCTGAGGCACCCCACAAAACAAGGGCCTCGGGGTCGACCTCTGTCCCCCTACCATTACAAATTGCGAGCGGTTGGAGAGGAAGGAGGAAAACCACCGTAACACGGTGCCTCCCACTCCCAACCCCTCCAACCGCCACAATAAGATACTGTGGTCGACAGTATCAAAAGCAGTATCTTAGAGTGACACCAAGTAAACACCAAGGAATCTGGAATTTGTCTTGAAGAGTCAAAAGAGCCAGATTCTGACTTGGATTCGAGATTAGTTCGAGGTTACATGGTATTTGGCCACAAGTTTTAATTAGAAACATTCCAGCCTCATTCAAAGGTCTGAGATAGGCCCACAACCAGGAAGCAGGAATAAGTGTCTTAAGAAACTTGATTGAAAAACTTATGATGGTTGACTCCCCCCAGTGGTTCATTTTATGTATAATACTATAACCCAACTATTGAATCATATCACTATTCGGCATTTGTTTCATTTTGCTTTTTGAAGAAAAAGAAAAAAGTACATGAAACATTTTGTTAACTTCTGCTTAAGCTCAAACATGCTAATTTAATATTCTTTAAGAATATTCAAGCGTATTATTCCAAACCCTGAAATTCACTTTCTTCAATTCCTTTTTTAAAAAGTAACTGGTTTAGCAGCTGGCATTGATTCCGCCAAATTATCAATCCATCATGGAAGTTCAGAAAGTGATTATACTTTTGCTATAGAAATTCCAATATGGAATATCCAGTGAAATTTAGTTGTCTTGCCTTTCCTTTGCCTTAGTGCAAAGTTCAAAAGGATTCTTGCATTTGTGCTTGATGCAAATCTGTGCAAGAAGTTTATTATAATAAAAATGTAATTATAACAAACTGCAGATTACAAACCTCCAAACCCATTTTGGCAAATGCTTCTTTTGGTCTTTCAACTTGATCATAAACAAGAGGGTTGTCCCAAAGGTGTTTTTCTAGAAGGCAACTGGACTTTCTTGGGGTTTTTTTCCTGAAACATTTAGCTTCTTGGAACTATTTCCTAGAAATTATACCCTCCCCTCCCTCCTAAGGAGTAGTATAATTTTTAAAGAGGTTTTTCAAGGAATTTGGGCAGAAGGGATTCTTGTGCAATTAAATTAAATGACAATGAACAAAAATTTATTCCCCACCCCCCACCCCCCTATAAAAAAGCAGTGGGACAATATAAATTTTATGGAAATAAATGATAAAAAATATCTGTACTACCATTTATCATCTCCAGGGGAAAAGTTCAGTGAGCCATACACTTTAGCTGAACTCAGTGCAATTCTGCAAGTAATTGGCCAATCATAGAATTAAAAATAGAACCGTTAATAATAAATACTTGGAGAAGAAAATAGTTCTGCAAAGATAATTGGTTTCACTTGCAGTTCTTGGGAAATCATTTTAGCAAGTATTACCCATTTTCAGCATAATCGGTTGTGCAAAATTACAGAGGGAATGATGTGCAGCTAGAGGTGGCCTTCATTGGCTGTGCCTGCACCATGTATTATCCTAATTTTGTTATGCTCTACATAGCCTTTCTTATCAGGTGGACTCAGCATGGCATGGCTGGCAAAGCTCTTGGAGTAAGGGGCTTGGAGAATAATTTAGTTAGGGCATGAGCAGGAGGCTGTAGCATCCAGATACTCCAACTGACAAACACAGTTCTCACCGCAAAGGAAGGAGAAGGGTCAGACAACTGAAATGGCAGGCGAATGGCTATGAAGGGACTGGTAGGTAGAGGAAGACTTGACAGTGGTCCTAAACTCTAATCCAGCATGGGGACTATGCCATTTTACCAATTCAGTAAATGAGGATGGGAAAACAATTCTGGAGGTATAGTTTCAATTAAACAATAACAACAACCTTATCACAACAGCACTCTCTGTGCCAGAGAAACATGTCTGCTTTTAATTGTTTTTGTAGAAACCCAGATCGTTTTGATGAGTTAACTTAGGTTTCCCTTATTTTTTAGATAATGGAAGGGGCAGCAGCATGGATATCAACAATCCTGTTTTCTCCCCATGGTAGGAGCTCTATTTTTGGAAATATTGCTGACTCCCATCAAAACAAGCCTCTTCAACAAGAAGCTTAAAATAGAATTTTTCAAACTATTTTTAAAATGTATATTTTAATTGATTTTGTTTGGGGTTTATTTTTTGTAAACTCTGCATAGCCAAAGGAATTAGAAAGTACAGACATTTATTGATGTAACAATTTAAGTCTATGTACTATTTTGTAAAAAGATTTTCTCATTCCCAATAGAATTTGAATTTTTCACAGTAGAGGGTGCTGAAGAGCAGGGTAGAAATTTGAGTTATCATAATAGAAATAGCTGCATCTCGTACACGTTCCATTTAAGTCTAACTTAAGATTTCACATTGATTTCTACTTTGAAAAAAAAAGTATCTTTAATATGTCTTATTTCTCAGATATATAACCTGCAACATTTATAAAGCAAACAAAGCATCTATAAGGGGGAATGGGCCAAATAACAAATTAATGCTTGCTATGTGACTTATGCACTTGGGGCTGGATCCAAATATGAAGGGCCAGGTTTTGCAGTGTGATATCACAAGGACCTTGTGCAACGACCCAGAACACAACTGATCACAAATTAAATAGGTTCCTATTATGTAATGGGGATTAATCAGATCATTTGAACAAGAATACCTAGCAACCGTGTGGATAATTATCATTATTCATGATAATTTTTTCATGCAAATGGCCTTGAGAGAAATATTCAGAAACTGTTACAAAAAACAAAAAAGGCAGAAGCATTCCTTAAACTCTGGAAATTGAGAAAAATATTAGGAAGAGACTTGAACTGGCTCTTCTCTGATTCACTGGGGTGTAATAAAGAAAGGAGGACAATCTCAATCAGATCTGCAAGATTCTGTCTCAATAAAGTTTAGTTCTAATGTGCTTGAGGAATCTGCTTCCTGATCTGGATTACCTCAAAGGACTGACAGTCTCTCACCTCTCCTTGCTATTTTCCATGACTTTCTCTCTCCCCAACTCCGATTATATGTAATATGCCTTTCTCAGAACTATGCTCCATCCATCTGATGAATGAATGAACAACATCTATAAAGCTGCTGTGAGAAACTAAACATTACAGCAGAAGACACTGATGGTTTTGCCGTACAAGATTAATGTCATCAATCTACTAAAACTGTTACCCAGGTATGGATTCCTCTTGTTCACTCTTTCAATTAAAATCTGTTTTTTTCCAGCCAGATTAATGCTTTCAAAACCTGAATGACTTTCATGGTGTCTGTTCAAAGATAATCTTCATCAATTCTTGGAACTCTAAAATATAACCCAACCTCCTTTTCATTCAAGATTAATTCCTTCCAGTTCTCCATACCCTTTATCTGTTATCTCCTGTCTCTTCTGCCTTTGGTTGGGTCATCCTGCTCTCATTCTTATTCTTTCTAGGCTAATCCCACTACCTGCCCCCCAAGTGAGACTCTGATTCCCCCACTTTCTATTTCTATCTAATTTGGGATATTTCCAAGTCAAGCCCATCTCCTCCTTTCCTCACCCATCAGGAAATGGAGAACACCTCTTGAGATATGTGGATTTCATGGCTGTAAATGAACAGAATGTCCCTAGATAATTATTTGATTATCCATGCAACATTTGGAACGCATCTGTATATCCCATTGTAATGGATCATTCTAAGAAACAGAATGCTATTGATAATGGCAGAAGTGTACTTGTTCTTGTCCTTTCTTTTGGGTGGGACTCTTGAGATTGTATGCTTGAGGAAGGGAATTGCGTCATTTCTTATAGATCTTATATCAATAATTGTGGGAATCTTATTGACTAAAGACGAGGAAGAGGGAAGGAAAGTAGACTAATATCATTCAACACAGCCATGTATTCAAATTAATTGGTTAAATGTATTTAATTTTTCTTTGTAAATAATTTTGTTAACATGTTTATTAACAACCTAAAACACAATGCAGCCTTAAAACAGTTATACAAAATAAAATCTGGAACATATACTGAAAGCAGAGGCAAGCAAAAATAAGAAGCATGGAAATGAATGTTATTTAAGCAGAAGCATATCATTTGGGAATAGAAAGACTGGAACCTTTCATTACATAGATGAGAAAACTATTCCATCCAAGCTGTTAGCCCAGATTCATACTTTTCCAGTGAGATCTATATCTGATTACTTATTATTGGTTTCTCAGAAAGATAGATTTTATTAAATAGTGTAATAAAAAATATCTGTCCTACATAAGCAGGCAACATAAAATCATATACAGGATATTTGGGCTGCTGTTGCAACAACTCCAGAACTTGAACAATGAAGCAGAGCTATCCATGGCATGCATATACATTTGACATTTCCTTGGAAATTTTGGGTGAATTGAAGTCTCTGCAGAGAGAAGCTTTCTCCCTCTTTGCTTAGAAACTATGCCTTAGATCTTCTGTAAGTAGATTCCCAAACAGCATAATTTCTTTGGACTGGTGATTCAGTGTTGGCCTGTTGAGTCTCTTGTATCACTAGAAGATCTAGAGAAATGCAATCTATTCCAATAGCTTAGTGTCTCTCAACTTTGGCAACTTTAAGATGGGGGGACTTCAACTCCCAGAATTTTCAAGTGGAACATCTTACATACAAATGAGAAAAAATAATAAAGGCATGAATTGCCTAGAAGGGTAAGCATAACTTTCACCACTACATTAAAGCAATAAGGATAGAAACTGCTTTAGAAAAAAAAAAAATGCCCATCCCAGGAGTTTGCCCAGAATCTCTGCTGAATGGTGAAAACCGAACCTACTCTACAGTATCTCTTCTCAATTCATGTGGACTCTGAAACTGCTAGAGTTGAGGGGACTATAGACCAGACACATACTGAAGAACCCCATATTCTGATCTTTCGGTACCATTCTTCTGATTTGCTCCCTCAGTCTCTGCTACACAATCTTTCCTCAGTCTTCCTCCTCACTATCCTACTTGATTTTTTTAAAAAATAAATGGGTGACAGATAGTTCATTCCAGTCAGTGAAACTGCAAGTTTCTGCACTTCATAAGGAGAGTTTAAGCCTATATTGGGCACTATATGAAAGATTCACGAACCATATCTGTCTTAATATTTTTTGGGGGAGCAATTAGTTTCTCTTTTGGAGTGCCCATTCTTCTTCAACTCTTCTCAGTTGATTTGCTTCTCACAATACTCCTCTGGCTGAACATACAGATGCTATGCTATTACAATCTTTCCTAGCATGACATTTTGGAGAAGCTTGTAGTGCTTGTATATCAGATCACTGGCCAGCATTTTGATGGCAATGTGGTCTTGCCAAAAAAGCAATTACTTCTCTTAACTTCCTTCTCTCCTTTTGCCTTTTCTCTCTCCTATCATCCTTTATCTTTTCCTTTTTTCATTATTTTTTGAATGGACTGAATCCCAAGGGGGTTTATGCATGTTTAAATCTGACCCAGTTAATTAGTTTTATACCTTTGGCATTACTTATTTGTTTTAATTGATTGGTATTAAAGCACTTAGAGAATCATGAAAACAGCCAAATGTTTTACAAAAAAAGCAAAACTGGACCCATTTTCCTTATTCCTCCTTTGAGGGCATTTACAGAAGATGAAGCATATATAAGCAAAGAAGAAATTGCTGTCCTCCTCAGTTGTGTTGTTGTCGTTGTTGTCTTCGTCATCCTTGTCCTCCTCAAAAAGTAGTTAGATCTATCGCACTGATGTACCCGTCCAAACAGCCAAGCCAAGTGGTGAAGTGTAGGCTCTGGCCAAACCCTGCAGGCCAAGGATCAGATAGCTGCATCCTTTCTGCAACACTTTGCCCACATTCTGAAAGTAGTGAAAGAACATTATTAGCATGAGGAAACAATTCCCCCCCAAAATGCTACAGTTTAACAAATATTATTACAGCACAAAAGATGCCAGTTCAGCTCAATCGGCACAATTCTCCCAGATTCCTAGAATGTCCACTGGTTGGGGAGAATATGGTTGGATCGACACTTAGCCAAGAAGTTAATTGTGTCAACTTGATTCAATCACTGTCTTTAGGCCAACATATCTAACATCAGGATAAAATCAGGGTTATAGCTTGAACTGCTTTCATGCTGGCTTGCTCCAAATGTAACTTTAAATGCCTGAGCCATTGTTCATCATTCTCATGAAGTGTTGTTATGTGTTTCATTTCTTTAAAAAATTTAAAGATTTTTCTTTCTATTTCTTCCATGCCTTCTTTTCAACTCAAATGGTTTAAGAGTAAATTACCAATAATGTAAACCAAGCAGTAAATCAACAAAATCATAAAAAAGGATAAAGAAAGACAGATTAAAAAAAACACAGAGGAATAAATGCCAATTTCCATCTGATTTTTCTCCCAGAAAATTTCAGTGCAAAAAAAATTAGGCACAATGCTCTAGGGCTAAATTTCATAAGTGAATATTGTAGTGGTTTGCATTTTGAAGCACTTTTGAAAGGCTATGCAGCCACAGGAACCTGGTGCTTTTGTCAGAATGATGAAATAGTCTTACATTGCAAGCTCCAGTTATGCATGCAATATTGTGACACGTGGAAAAGTGGTGAGGCTTGCTATGATGCTTTCATTAGTCTGACCCTCTTCTTTTGCCTCCCCTAACCCCATTGATCCAAACAATAGTTGGAAGGGGGGGAAAGCAACAATACAAAGTGGTTTTAATATACACATCCAGATGCCACACATACACAAAGCATTGATTCCCCATTCCAAAATATCACACTACTATATTAATAAAGGTGGAGGGAGGTGGGGTGAGGATTTCCTCTCCCCATTCCAGTCAAGGTGATGGGTACCAATTTACAGGCTAGTGAAATTAGAACCTGAACAGAACAAAATGATCTTTCCCTTCTGAATCTTAAAAAAAGAAAGAATTGCTAAATATTCTGTCACTCATCTACTTTTAATCTATGCAAATATTAACATGTTGTTTTATTGTGTCTTTAATGGCACGATTTCCTTAAAAGAGAGAGGTAAATAGAAGAACTAAAGCTGGCACAAGGGACAAAGTTAACCACCAGCCAAGGAAGGAGCCCCCTGATTTTCATCCTGACCCTTAGTATTGCTGCTGTTGGACTGTGATGGCTAGGAAGGAGCCACTGCAAGTTCCAAGAAAGGCAAATCCACAACCTCTGCCTTCCTTGTTTCTACTCTCTGAGTAAAGGAGCGGATAAGGCTCAGGAACAAAGGGCAAGCATTGGTGATAGAATAACATGGAGTTAATGTTAGGATACAACCTCTTCTGAATGGTAAATGGCTTTGCAAAAGCTTATTTATCATGATTAACTTGGTTGACACAATTTTCTGAGTTTTGCCAGAACACTGAACTATAAATCAATCAATAACAACAGGCTGGCTTTTCCTGTAACACCAGGCTACATAAAAATTGGTTGCTCAATTTGTGGTGTGAATACTGCCATAGTGAGATTCTTCTTTAGGAAGGCAGTGTTAAGAAAATCAGCAGTACCAACGGAGCAAAAGACGCTGGCCCTTACTTTTTAAAAAAATTCTGCAATTGGGAGATTCATAACACGAGAATGTCTGTTTTGCCTTGTTACAGTGCTAGTCCTTTTACAACAATTTGATAGAAGCTTTCTATATTTTTCTTGTACATAGACAAGCCTTAAGGTCAGCAGGACAAACAAAAGAGAGGGTATCATAAAACAATAGTACAGGAAATGTCCTGATAGGTTTCAGTGGTCAGGAAATTGAAATTGGCAACAATCAAGGACAGTGCTAGACATCACCTGTACTCACGGCATTTAACAATCCTTGCAATGCTTAAATAGCAAAGATTCAAAGAAAGCATGTTTATTGTTACATAAAGGTGTGTCTGACTTTTATCTTACTCTGTTAGATAGTAGTGGAAGGACCCAGGAATGATAAGAATGTATGAGAAAAACAATAGAAAAGCAGGGAGGGGAATTTAAGGGTAAAGGAACAAGAAGGAAGAAAATATTGAGGTAGGTTTATCCTTTTTTAAAAATGTAAGACAGTCATGGGTCAACATAACAATATCAGTACTGCAGCAATGATAGAAAAAAGGGGAAAAGAAGTAGATGGTTTTCTTCTTAATACCAGAATAACACAATAGGTAGTGAGATGACAGAATATATATCATATAAAAGGTGTGATACAGAAGATGTAACACAACACAACACAAAAGTTATTTAGACAAAACTGCCATTACAGTATTATTTTTTAAAAATAACCTTGACATGTAGATTTCAATTCCTATCAGCTAAGCCAACAGAAAGGGATTATGGGAGCTATAATTCAGAAGGCCCCAAAGATAATGTCTGGATCTTTCTTTTAAAGTAAGATTGATGTGAAAATACACAAGACCTGAAACATTCACAAAACATCTCACTTCCTCCAGTATAATCATCTTATCGTACATCAGATGGGTCCAGTTGATGGTGCAAATAACACAATGGAGAAATCCAGGAGATACTTGAAATGGAATCCAAGCCATTGCCTTTAGCCTAAAAGATACAAGATCAAACAGCCTGGTGGTCAGGTTCAAAAACGCAGCCGCAAGTAATTGCAAGCTCATCATGAACCATCTCATTTACTGTGATTTAGTTATTAGCTTATGGACTCTGTTACAAGAATGTATACAGGAAATTGAGGCACTTGATTACAGGTAATATAAATAGTTTCGGTGAATGAATTTTCTGAATAGAATCCAGTTATAGAACAAACCTAGAACTAAGGAGGAATGTTCTGACAGAGAGAACAATTACCCAATGGAATGGGTTATCTTCAGAAGTTGTGGGTACTCAATCACTGCAGGTTTTTAAGAAGAGATTGGATAGCCATTTGTCCAGAATGGTACAGGATCTCCTACTTGTTAGGGGGTTGCTTGCCTCTCTCTTTCTAGAGCAGGGATAGAAAGCTATTCTATCCAATACTCCCATTATTGTTCAAATTGAGCTAGTTAATGTAGTTCAGCAATATCTTGAATATTTTGCAATACCCAGAGATTATTGAAAATCTCCTGGTTAAGTGCCAACTGCAGGTCCTAACAGAAACAACACAACTTCCTTCTGATATTGCTGTGATTAATAAAGCTAGGCGTACAAACTAGATATTCAGGAGAAAGGATAGGGGATAACATTATATTCTGATGCATAGCACAAAACCCTGCACTGAGAATGAATTATAAACTAAATATATTTCTTTCTCTAGATTCTGATTGGTGGGTCTACAATGCTAAGTACAGCATATATTCAAAAATTTGCCTGCCTTTGGATTAGAGTACTGTATGCAAATATCTCCATACCTCTTTAAAATAGGAGTCCCATTTGCACATCATGGGAGTCAGAGGAATCTAAACATGCTGTGCAGAACTCTAAACAGTACAAATAACTTGCTTAATTAATCCAAGGGGAGTTAAAATTTAATCACGCACAAACAATCTTTTGAGGGCTAACTAACTCCATCTCCAGATTAATTAATCTTCTTGTATTGTGTGAACTACTTCATGACCGTTAACATTCCTCTATCCTAACACAATATCCTAGTGTTTCATATACTTTTTTCCCTCAGGATTCTTTCCCATTTTTAAAAATGATGGTGGACCAAAAGAGTTTTTGTTTGTATGGGTTTTATTTACCGTTATTCACTGTACCTAAAATGGTGCATTCACTGCTGCTACTTTTTCTAATGATTGTTCGATGGGATTTTAATATATTATTCTTCAACATAAGCTGGCAAATAATTTTGATTTGGCAGACTCCTAATAGGAACTAGGAGAACCTCCAGGAGTCTTCAGGATCATACTTTAAGAAATTTATAGAAACCTTTCTGCCTTGATAGTTTTCAACCCACACAACAGATAAAAGGGGGAAGCAATGGTTGAAGGTATTTGCCCTCTCCAAATAGAAAGATTAAAAGAGCAGGAACCTCAGTAGTAAATATGTGAGCTGTCCAATATCCTATCAAACACTTGGAGGATTTAAAATAATGGTTGTGAAATGGCAGATCAAGCTGTCTATGATCCTTGCTATTGGTAAACAAAGGTGAATCTGTTGAATTGAGAAGATGATTGGGTTTTCTCCATTGTACAAACTCAACTATGATAAACTGACTTTCAAGGGATACTAAAATATAGGCAGAGATATCCTCCAAATGGTTCAACTTGTCATTATCTTTTCTTCTGTTCAAAATAGAGGACTCTTAAGACTTCACTGATTGATATAAAAGTTGATCACATGTAAGGCACAACTGCCACTTTCTTCAGTCTAGCAGCTCAAGAAAGTGACTGAAGTTTCAAAAGCAATTGTGTGCCACAGGAAAGGCTTGATCACAGCCCAAATAATGAAGCCCTGATTTCAGCAAGGAGCAAAGTAGTGTTCTAAGAAATGGCATGCCTTTCTTTTGTGGTTACTTTCATACAGAGTACAGTAAAAGTTTTGAAGCAGGACATGAATATTTTATCAAGAGCATGAGCATACAAAACCACAGAACTCAAATAATTTTTCTTTTGGTGGTTACAATTGCTAAATCAGATGATCTGTATACAACAAGCCTACTATCTCCACTATGTGAGTCAAAATATTGAATTTAGCTGATCACTACAACAAAGTGGGCAATCCCAGAGTTGCATGAATCCCCGGTCCCATTTATTTTGCAGCCCTCGGGGCTTCTGAAATCACAAGCTCTGGCATGATTTTCAAGTAGAAAATGAACATTCGAAGTAATGCATCCATAGGAAGCAGAAGTCTGAAGCAGGCAAATTCCTCAAAGAACAGTTCAGGAAATCTGTAGTAGCTTAATATAACTGAATGGCAAAGAAACACTTGCTTCTCTAAACGAAAATAAGAAAAAATATTGGAAAACTTTGGGTTACTCACTTGCCATTATGGTCTTGTCAACTGTACTCTCAGAAAATGCTAATGCAACCCCCGGTTATCAAAAATTGTCCTTCACAAATTGCAATGATCATGGACAACGCTATATCTGTTATGAAAGCTTTTCCAGCCTGGTGCTCTGTAAACCTTCAAAATCTTGGCCATAGTAGCTGAGACAGGCTGAGCGGAATAACTATCTGAAAGATATCAAGTTGTCCAAAGATACCTTAAAATTGTTCTCTCATTGCTTCTTTTTATTTCATTGGATGATAATCAGGGTGGGAAAACATGTAGTCTTCTAGGTAGTGTTGGAGTGCAATTCATTTCATTTCTTACCATTGGTTATGCTGATTAGACCTGAAGGACATTAGACTTCAACAACATTTACTATATTACACAAGGATCGTTACTAGATCCAGACTAAAATTTCTAGCCCCAGCCAAGAAGTTAAGTGGGCGATCTCAGGCCTTCATTATCTCTCAGCCTGCTTTGTAGAGCCAGGGGTCCCCAAACATGGCAACTTTAAGACTTGTGGACTTCAAGCATAGTTGGCTGGAGAATTCTGGGAGTTGAAGTCCACAAGTCTTAAAATTGCCAAGTTTGGAGGCCTCTGCCTTAAGCCTTCAAGGGATTGTATGGGATAACAAGACAGGAATAAACTGCCCTAAATTTCTTGGATATAAGGAATCGTATGAATGGAAAAATTAAATAAACAGCAGGAATAACATGTGAAAGGGCTTCTCAAGCTGTAATAAGTTAATGCTGATCTATTCTCTAAGTTGCCATCTAGAAGCTGTTCTGAAAAGAAATGTTGTCTGCTTTGCTGCTATTGTGGGAGGAAGATACACACTTTTTGCTAACCAAAGCACTGACAAAATTAAGATGCCAAGAAAAAAGCAGCAGGAAGATAAAAAACATCTGCTGTCATATGGATTTGCTTAGAATCTTTTCCATACAGAAATGACACATCCCTCCATAGATCTCTAGGTAATCATCAACTTCACTTTCACACTGATCAAAATAGTTTCTTTTGAAGAGAAAAATAAGCCAACTAACTCCCACGCTATATAACAAACTCTTTGTTTTTCAGAGATCATCCTCATTCTGTTTCAGGGCTCCACAGAGTATCTAAAACATGTCATATGCAGATTCAGATAATTAAAATCGCATATTTATTTAGACCTTACCATCTCTATATTGCAATAGACTTTGTGTAGTTCACTGCAAAAAGAAAAATTATCTAAATACACATCTCTTCCTTGGGTCTACTATCCTTGCATTCTTTTGGAAGAATAATTTATTTTGCAATTCTTTTTCATTCCTGATTTACTATGACTATTCTACTGGTATTTTCACTTATTTTACTTTTTTCTTCCATGTTGCATGATTTTCCCTGCACTCACCCACAATTCTAGAAGTTGAAGTCCACAAGTCTTAAAGTTGCCAAGCTTGGGGACCCCTGTTCTATATAGTGGCCTTGACAGGACTTACTTCACTAAATCAAGGAAGGTGTAGTTATGATGGGAAGACCATAATAATGTCAATAATTTCCAAATTACAGAGTCCACTGCAATAAACAGGATTGAGGATTTAATTCAGTGACAACCTTTTCTCCTTGTTTCTGAAATAGAGATTATATTCTAGAATGGCCCTAAAACAGTTTCTAAAAACTCAGCCATCATTTCACTTGTTACCATCCTACAAATATATAAGGCAAGGAAGGGGACAGAGGGGTTAAAATGTTACAGGTGAGTAAGCCTTCATCCATGTTGGTACTGATCCAGATTGAACCATCACCCTTTTCTTTTTGCATGTGCCCAAAATAGGAAGGATCTGACTCAAGACATGACAATAAAAATATTTGCTACAACCCAGCAAATTATCCATTATTATATATATTGGAGATCTGCCAGGAGTGTGTGTAGGTTTGCCACTGGCAGAGGCTGTCTCAGTGGCATTACAAGATGACCAGCTTAATGTGGAAGATGCGGCCAGTTAACAATCCTGAAAGGGGGAAAAAAATTAAATTTCAGCATCCAATGACTTTTCAAAGGCTATTTAAACTTCACAGTCTTTTCCTTTACAAAGTAACAAACAAAAGGCAGGAAATCCTTCTTTCACTTGAACTCAGCTGTGGAACATCCGCTTGGAAAGTGAACAGAAACTCCGACCTGCCACACCTTACACACACACACACACGGTTGGTCGGGACTGCAGTGCAACCCATCCAGCGACCACTCTTCCGATACTTAAGATGCACGGTCCCAAATCTTCCTCTCCTCCAGCGTAACTCCTCGTAAAACCCTTGCACTCCGGGAAAGAGGAAAGTAACTAGTCTCTGAATTCACTTTCCCCTTTAAACTCTGATAACGGAAAGGGGGGGGGGAATCTGTCTGTAAACCAACTCCTGTAAGCACTTACAAAACCTGCAAAGTTTCGTTATTTGCCCCCCCTTTTTCTCTTAATCCCCTTTTTCTCTTCAATGTGCTCGACCCGCAGCCTGGATCGGGTCAGTGTCTCAATGAAGATCCTCAGCCATCCAAGTAGAGTTGTTTGGAAGTTGAGTCATGGCAACGGGGCTTCTTTTCGCGTTGGTTCGAAATGTTTCGCTGCTTATTCCGCTACTCGGAGAACGAAACGTTTCGAACACCCGCACCCACACAAAAAAACCAGTTGCCATGGCACAACTTCCAGATTGGATCAGATGACATGGCAGCAGGGTTCCAATATCTTAAGAGGCTGCCACAAAGAAGTTGGGGTCAACTTAAATCTCCAACCTTGTCAACTTTAAGCCTGGTGGACTTCAACTCCCAGAATTCCCCAGCCAGCTAGCTGGGGAATTCTGGGAGTTGAAGTCCACCAGGCTTAAAGTTGACAAGGTTGGAGACCCCTGGACTAGAAGAGCTCCAAGGTCCCTCCCGACTCTGTTATTCTGTTCTGTTCTGTTCATCCGCCCGAGCGGATGGCGGGCCAACTCGAAGGCTCCCCGAGCACCCGAAGTCCCGCGTGTTCAATCTTACCTTGCCGTATTTCTTAAGTCTCTTCTTGCGCGCCTTACTTGCGCGCTCCGTTTTCCTTGGCGAAGGCGGCTGCTCGCCGTCCCAAGCGAGAGGCTGGTAGTTGTCCGGGAGGGCGGCAAAGGCCACTGTTTTGGAGGCGCAGCCAGACAACTCCTCTTCTTCAGGCTGGCCTTCGGCAGCCGTCGGGGTCTCCACTTCCCGCCGTTCTTCCTCTGTGAGGATGGAGACCTTGTCCTCCGCGGGGTTGCGCCGGCGGCGGAATTTAGCCCTCAGAGAGCCCGCCACGGGCATCGCGCTAAGAGAGAAAGGAGGGGACGGTTTCGAAGCCTTCCCTCCCTGTACCCCCCGAAACAGGCCGCAGAAGTTCCCTTCGCAACTAAGCCCGACAACAGGTGGAGCTCCAAGAGACAGGCGCACGCGGGCCTCTGCGTGGTCTAGCCTCTGGAGACGGGGAGAGGCAGATGAGGAGGGCCCTTCCCTGCTCTGGGCAGGGATTTTGCTAGCGCCTCTCCAGAGTTCAACGTCCAGCCGCACGTTGCACTGTTGACACTGCCAGCCAGTGTAGCCTTGGCGGCTCCTCTGGGCTTCCAGCGCCTGACCGTGCGCAGGAATCCAGCGCTGGCATTTGTATGATCAGGCCAGGAAGGAAAGGCTGGGCCTTTTTTCTTTTTTTTTAAAGGCAGATTGTCTGGTAGCTGAAACCTCTTTTTTCATCGGATATTAAAGGAATTTGCTTTGGAGTAGGAAGAGTTGTGGTTCCAATTGCCCTCCTACTCCCCCCCCCCCGCCTCTTCCTTTTGAACCTTTGACTATGTAATCTGGTGGTTTCAACTTTCTAATAGAGCAAG
This sequence comes from Bungarus multicinctus, assembly GCA_023653725.1. Lineage (NCBI taxonomy): Eukaryota > Metazoa > Chordata > Lepidosauria > Squamata > Elapidae > Bungarus > Bungarus multicinctus. Next base: position 50,608,446 of record CM042836.1, on the reverse strand, counting down.
TAAAACTAGAATTAATAAGATTAGGTAATTAAAAGTTAAGAATCCACTTCTGCAGTTATAAAGGCCTACTTGAAAATGAAGAAGCCAGTTTCTCAGTGCAGTTCAGAAACAAGAGAAGTGCAGTTCTTATGTCTGGGGACAGCAGCTAAACCTTCCTAGGTGATCATGAAAGCCCCAATTCACAAAGCATTAGGTCGACTTACAGTGAGGCTTTAGAAATATTTAATGGCTTATTTTGCAGAATCTTCTGCTTTGAAGTCCTTTTTCAGTCAAGGTGGCTCTATGGAGCCAAGTCAAGAAATACAGTATCACAGTTACTGCTATTTCATTGCCATTTCCCCATGCTATCAGTTTTATCTCTTGTAAGTGTCTGGTACACGTAAATCGTATATATTTTGCTATATTTTCCTGCCTCTAATAAGTAATCTTATTGAACTCATCAAAATGAAATGAAATCCAGTTAATATTTAAAATATGAAGAACCTCATGAGCAACTTTTCATTTTTTTATTTTCTGGCAAAATGGAAGTACTGAATTTTTTTTTATTTCTTAAGTTTGATTTCTCCTGATATTTGCTTTATTGGAAAATTTATTGAGTGAAAGCAATAAAATTGTTTATTGCTTTTGTTCAACATGATATTCACCTCCAGCTTAACCTACATTTTTATTGTTTTGGTGGCTTGTCATCCAAATACTAAACAAGACCATTTAACTTCTACATTGAGGAATGTGCTGAGACTTTCATGTTTTTGGACTGTGTTTTGTTTCCCGTTATCTCCAGTCATTTGTCCATGTTATGTGGATTTGATGACAGTTCAAATTAAGGATTTAAAATATTCTCAACCAAGTTTACTCCTGTTAAGTCTCCTCTTCTGAAAATATCAAGAAATCCAATTATCTTTTACAATAACCTTTTGTAAACAGTTCTGGATTGACTTGATTTTGACAAATTTTGTCATGACAAAATTTAAGTTAATTACAGAGAGAAAGAGAAAAGAAAGTATATTTATGAAACAGGAGGTCCTCTTAACAGGAGGTTAGTAATCGTACAATGGCTAAACTAGACCTGCAATTAATCCACATTCTATTTATTATGCAACAGGCAGGCTAGGGAAGCCTGAGCAGCCATTCCCACCACTTTCTATTTACATAACAAACAAATCAAGAGGCTGGTTAATTGAATTCATATAATCAACACTCAAGCTTAATTTAGCTCTCATAAAAGGACTCAGGGGAGTAAAAGAAAAAAAAAAGACTTGGAATAAATACCACCATTCTTTTTCAAATTTCTACAGTGTGCTTTCCATGCAGACCACATTGCTTTATAATCATGTTGCCTGTCTGAATTCCCAATAGCCATCCGGCAATAACAAAATTCAGAGTTTGAGATCTATCAGTGCACAGTATCTGTAAGAAATTTGTAGCACTGTGCTATGAACAAACTTCCGTGGCTTTAGGGTTCTATCTTACATTATATGCTATGATTGCTTCTTTAGTTATATCCTGCTTGCAGAAGTTGATTGGCAACTGTCTGATTTCTTCAGACAGTTACTATAGGAATTCAATACAGTTGATCAAGTATTATCTCATGACTCAATGTCCAACTGCATTATAATTTTCAAATACTAAAAAGAATCAAGAATTACACATTTCCCCCTCAAAGGAATCATCAGAAAGTGCCTCAAGGAGCAATTCAGTTTCTGATGCTCATTTCAAGAAAATGTCTACCTACTGTATATTCTGAGGTTGAATGAAGATACACTCAGAATGAAGACCTGATCTCTTGACTTAAAATAGCTTAAAAGAATAGTAAGCACCTGCCATCTGCAGGTGAACTACAAGTTCCTTCTGTACAGCCCTGAGTGTGCCATTTGATGGGACCCAGGATACTTGTACTGGTAGTCCTTGACTTACTATCATTTTAGTGACCAAAGTTATGACAACACTGAGAAAAGTATTTTACAAATGGTCTTCATTCTTATGGCCATTGCATGTTGCAGCATCCCTGCAGTCACATGATCAAAATTTGGGCACTTGGCAACCAGCATGCATTTACAACAGTTGAGTGTCCTGAGGGTCACATGATCACCATTTACAAACTGCCCAGGGGCAAAGTTAATGGAAGTCAGATTCACTTAATGACTGCATGATTCACTTAACAGCTGCAGCAAAAAAATCATACACAACGGGGCAAAGCTGTCTTACTTAGCAATGGAAATTTAGTGCTCACTTATGCTTGTAAGTTAATGACTACCCATATTGAACAAATCAAGCTGGAGATCTTTCTCAAGATGCAAATGGTTAGGCTCAAATTCTCATTTTTGGACAAGTTTTTATTTATATGTCACATTTTGATCTGCCCATCTCCCCCAGAGGGGGTTTATGCAAAGGGCCAGGCTTCCTTGACAAATTTATAAGGTTGGAAGAAAGAAAATGTCTACCCAGCACCAAGGTGGATGCATTCAATTACAGTGGTGATGGGTGCATCAGTGGAAGACCTGAATAACCAGGGTGAGAGCAGAAAATCTAAGTGGTCACTAATGGAACTTTATATATTTTATAAACTTTTTAAATGTGTTTTTTCCTAGGGTCCATCTTCCACATTCACTTGCCGACTCACGGAAAATAATAGCTGTAATTTGCAGAGATTCATCTAAAAGTATTCTTATCATATGAAAGGAGACCCGTCTCTCAAAATGAGAGTGGTTACCCTACGCTGCTGATGCAGAAGCAACTAGAAGAGAAAATCCTCAATTATTTGCGAAGACCTTCTAAGCAATTAAATCTCTATCTATCCAAAGCTCAGTGCTCTTGCTTTCCAAAACAGGCAAATTCTTTAAGCCAAATGTCTTGATTCAGCTTTATAGCTATAATTATTCAAGAAGTTGCTTTATATCATTTTGTAGCATGCTACATTGAGATGTTATGGAACTTAGTCACAAAAACTAAACTAGTGAGGTAAATCTAGTTAAACGTAATGTTAAAAATGAAGCCTTTTATAATCACTGACTTAGTGGCTATTTGAAACCCACATTATCTCTTCATACAAATCTTTTGTTTGGCCATGTGGATCTCTGTTGTTTGCACTGAATGTTCACTAATGCCTGAAAGCCATGTAAGGAACAGTTATTAGCAACTATACACTTGGTCTGAAAATGTAAATAATTTAGACTATATTGTTTGCACCTACATTAAACCCAGTGGGAACTTTTTGTAGGACTTCTGCATGATTCAAAATGAAGCAATCTCCTATATACATTTCAGATGTTTTAAGGCAGAACTATATTACAACTTGATTTTGGTTCACCAAACTGAAAAAAACCACTCACTCTGGTGTGTATACTATAGCTATTCTACTGGCATGGGTTTCCACATTGTACTAAGTTAAAACCAGCCAAATAATATTAGAGTTTAACATGTGCAAGCCAAAACAATTTGGGGCTGTGGATTGTAAGGAATGCGGCTTTGGTGATCAAGAACGCCTATACACACATCCATACTAAGGCATAAAGCTGATGTAGATTATTCCACATTCATTTTTCACCACTGAAAAATTCACCATTGTTTTTTTTATTTCTATTGATAAACTTCTGAGTACACTTTGATAATGTGGTGTACAAATTGTGCTAAAATAAATCTTTTAAAAGGAAGTTAATGTAAGAATTGGACTTACAAAACCAAATTACTTCTAAAAATAAAAGGTAATACATTCAGGCTAATTTTATATAGCTGTTTTGAAATTAAAAAGGAAATTTTGATAACTCTGCAAGTCTCGTTGTCATATAACTGAAGTGGCTATGGAGATTTGCAATCAGTGGATGGATATTCACAAATCTCTAAACTTCTGATGCAAAATATGAAACCATTACATCTTCCCTCCCCTTTCTCACAATTCCTTTGCAAACTACATCCAGTACAGATTGCTACATAAAGAATAAGGCGACATATTTGATAGTATGGAGATCTGTTCAAGTAAGTTTTTAATAGAGTGCACCAGTGAATGTGAATTAGGATGACTTTCATTAAAAAAAGTTTAAAGGAATACCAGATAAAAAGGAACACAGTTCTTTCTTGCCAAAACATCATCTGTTTCCTAAGGCAGTACATGTTCATCGCTGAGCAGAACTGTTACAGAAGAGCTACATCACAGTACAGTACAGCATCTCAAGTCCATCTGTCAGAAGCCATTTTCAAATGGCACATTTAGCTACACTTACAGCCTTCTAAATTCAGGTTACAGAGTTTATCACATTTTTTTTGCTTTTAAATAAAGTGATAATTTGGGGTGATTTTTCTAATCTTTTTAGGAGTGTGCAGATGGGGTCATATGTTGAAGTTACAGAAATTACAACATTAAATAACATTGCACAACCAACTGCTATGATTAATTCAGTACATGAAAATCAATATTAAAAATGTACCATGTTCTAATGGTTTTGCAGTTTGAATCACTAATTATGAAGGGGTTTTCTTATCTAGGCAACTGCCTGCACACAGCTGCACTTCATAGGTGTAATGATTTATAATAAATACAAGAAAGAGGGCAAAATATCCAAAACTCAAAGATACATGGGAACAAAATTTATACAATCACATCAAACAATGTAATAAACAATGTAGGCTTAAAAGTATATGAAGATCCATGTATTCTTTGGGGGAAATTATTCTAAAAACCAGTTAATTCCTGAGGTGGCATTTAACATTAATTATAATTTCACAATTCTTGTGCTATGAAAATCTCAATATGAAGGTAATATTTTCACAAATTGGGAATTGTAGTCTTCTGAAGGTAACAAACAGTATTTCATATTACAATATGGATATATGGTGTATATTTTTACTCTAGTGAATCATTGGACCCAAGGATCTAAGGACGTTTAAGATAATAAACATAATCCAACATTTTACTTTATTCCTCAGTGTGTTTCAGAAACCCATTTTCTTCACTGTTAAGTGCCAACACTGTAAACATGTTTGCATTTTTTTTTCTGATCTAAACACTATTTCCTAAGGGATGGTAAGAGTGAAAAGGGGAAACAGGAGGAATCCGGTGTAGACTACCTGCCAACTTTCTTTTACTGAATTTATATGTGGTTTGTTACAAAGTAAAATTAATTAGGCTACATTTCTGAAAACCATTTTTGTGCATTTTTTTAAAATGATGGACAGTTTTTTAAAGAAAAAATGCATGGTAGAGGTAATATTTATAAAAACCACCAAAAATTGGGGGGGGGGGGGGGGGGAGAGAGAAAGACTAGGAAGAAATTTTCAACTCAAAGTAAACATACTTCTGTGCTGATGTCTAAACAACTATACAAGATCTGTATTTAAGCCTTCTTACTATACAACTTTGTGAACATAAAATGAACAGAATGCTCTATGTACTTACCTGTTTTTTAAATGTAGGTCATACAGAATTAAATTTTACAATTCAGAATAACTATGTATAACCTTATTGCAATAGGAACAATCTCTACATGGGGAGTTTCACAGGCCAATCGTATTAGGCATAACCAGTACATTCAAAACATAAGCTTGAATCTTCCCTGATCCCAGAAATGTTATTTCTCTCTACAGCTTAAGCTCATTTGCTATTTTGGATGCAATGTTTTTAAAGGCAATAGAAGTTCCCGATATTCGCTTGAAGCGGACTCCGTTGAGTGAAAGGCGTGGCAATTTGCATACTTCCATCTCCCACTGAACAAGGCTATCCTGTCGTGCATCCCCATGAACACAGAAGAGCAGGAATCTTTCTTTTTGCTCGTAGTCACAGTTGTTGGCATCTAATACTTTTCGAATTTCTCTCATCATATCGTTTGGGTCCATGGAACTCGTTGTTTTCATACTCCAGGTGAACCTCAAAGACCGTGGCTTGGAATCTTTGCCATCTTCTTTTTCTCTTTCTTTTGGTTCCCCAGAAGTACTCCTGAAAAGATAAATAATATTTATACCCAAACAAAGCATTGGGTCAAAATATCATTTCAATTACAATCTTGTTTCTAAAAATATCAGTGTAACTCCAAAGGAGACTTCTCAGCTGTCGCCAATTTAGCCTTCTTTAGACTGGCCATCTGAATTCTGTACAGGGCTTTGAAAATACACAAAACAGAAGAGAAAGAAAACATGCTTAAAAAGCAGCAGGAAAAGGTAGCTACCCTGTTATTCTCTAGAAATTTATGTGTACACCTCTTTATTACGGGAGTGTGTTTTGCCAATTTAAAGATATAGATCTAAAAAGCAAAATTAATAATTTTGGATGCTTTTCATTTTTCTCTTTGACAATTAAGTCTTAAACAAATAGTATGCTCCAACTACATAATTAAATAATTCTTGTTATATTACTTTTGGAGGGAAGAAGGGGGAAATCTGCATCCAACAACTACAAGGAATTGTTTTGTGCTACAAAAAAAACCCAGAAATAACACTAGCACAAGCAGCATGGTGTTCTTTGCATCTTCTAAACAAAATCAGAAGCATTCAGTAGGATAACTGACAGGAAAAAAAATCTCCCCAATATTTAGTGTACTTTAGGCATCAATTGACATACCACATTTATTGATTTATTTAAAAGATTTATACAGCCACCCATGTTATATTAAACTCTGGGCGGCTCCCACTCTTCCATGATATTTTATGAATTTTATGTTCTGGAGCACTTTGTCAATTGGGATATGAAAGAAACACAACTGTTATTCAATATCAGAATTGTTACTCAATATACCATGTCTGTGTAGACTCCTGGATACTGGGTTAATATGTCTTGGATAAACAAAGGAGCTTCCTGCCCTTTTGAAAGCAGCGCACCTCAACACCAAGCACATGACAAGCCACCCCCATAACAAAATAGCAAAAGAGAAAGTGCATTTGGCAAGGATCTGAGCGGAAGAAAGAAAGGGAAGATTCCAGGGTGGATGCAGAAGCACTTGTTCGTTTCTTAAGATCTTTTTATCTTCTGCTGAGTATTGCTTAAGCATAAACAAGTCATCAACTGAATTTGACAGCACTTTTCCATTAAGTTATGGTGTTTATCATGTTAAGAGCTCTTTCGTCTCTGGTGGTGCTGATATGTCTGCACACACAACCTGCAAGACTGAACACTGTTAGCATAATCTGTAGCACATGCAAGCTAGAATTATTCCAATTGTCTCATACTATTTTTACAGATACAAATAAGAACTCTATCCTTATTCATGTGGCTAAGAGTTATTGCCACTTATATGCACTTTACTGCATTGGGTTAATGACCACAGCAGGAGGAATTCTGAACTCAATAGCTTAAGGCAGAGATTAGCAACATGAAAGTTTATATATTAAATGTGTCAAGGGCCACCTTCCATGAAGCATTAGGAAGTATACAGCATTCATATACCTTGCATATCTTGATGTGAAAAAGCAACTCTTATAAAACCGCCAACCAAACCATGCAAGGTATATGAATGCTGTATACTGTTACTAAGAAAGGAGTGCTTGCTCAAATTCTAAGAGCAATTTCATGCACACATGCAGTGCGACTGAGGTGGCAACATAGGGTGTGCATGTCTTGCCTCATACTCTACAAGAAACATAAATGAATGCATGCAATTTGGTTGGGGTGTAGGTGCACTTCCAAATCATCATTCTGTACAGTAGACAGACTATTTATATATAAATATCTACGTGGCCCTTGGCATAAATCAGGGGTGCACAACTTTCTGGGACCAAGAGTCGCATTTGCTTTTGGGAATTGCAGTCCAAAATATGGTGGCTACCGAAAGGAGCAGATGGAATATCTTTATTTTAATTCAAAATGAATTACCATTATAGTGACTGTGTTAATCAATAGTTAACATGATTATTCTTTGTGTATTTAATATTACTTTACGGTTCATTAACAATTCTACAATGTGATGACATTGGAACACCACACTACCATGGTTTTTGGAGGTAATGTGCAACGTTGGGGATCTTCAATTGTGCATCCCTGGTCAAACCTAGAAGTCCAAATAGGATCTATGGAAACTAGTTCAAAGGTATTCATTTAATGATTAAAGATAATATTGGTCCTGATTATGTTTCTGGATATGCCTGTGTTAAGCCAAAAGTGACTTGCTGAACATTAATAATTTTGCTTGGTATTTGCAGAAAAGCAGCAAATATGGCCAGAGTGCTTATCGATTTAGATGATTAGGCCCTCAGCTTGTTCTTGGAAAGACAATGTAGAGTAACACTCTGACCTTGGAAAGCCTTAGAAGGAATTCAGCAGCCCACACTAGGAACTGCTGTATAAGAAACTGCAGGCAATTGCTGCTTTTATAATAAATTATTTAAAATAATAGGAATTAAAGAAGAAGTGAGAAACTGAACTCAGATGTAATATTTTAAAGACACAAGTTACTTCGAGATTTTGCCATTTTACATATTAGTTTAAAAGCTTTCAGAATCATGAGATTTTGAGCATAAAGGGACCCAGCAGCGAAGTATTAATAGTGGCTCCTCACCTTGAGGTGTCAGTTCTGCCACTGGTTTCGCCTTCACTTGGATCCCTCAAAACAAAGTTAAGGTTAAGATTTTAATAAATGAAGGTTAAAAATAAATGAGTCAAGAAAACCTGCATCTAGAACAACATTTAAATTACTGATTAACAAATATTCAGCATAAAATTATAATTTACTAAGATTTTAATAAACTTTTCCACAGCTGCAGCTTTTCATATGCAACTCCAATTTATTTTTACTGGAGTGGTCAACTTTAGTTTCTTCATTCCCATTCCTATCCTTTACATTAATGCTTCCCAAACCTGGGTAAATTACCCCAAATTGGGTGGGGTTTTTTTTGGATAACGATATACAAGCTCATTACCGATCATAACAGGCACATTTAAAGAAGGGCTTTCTGAGAAATGGTTTTGGATAATAAAGTTTGGGAAGCACTGCATTAGTGTTTCTCAATTTAACAACTTTAAGATGTCTGGACTTCAATTCCTAAAATTCCCCAGCCAGCATGGGAATTCTAGAAATTGACATCCAAACATTTTAAAGTTGTCAAAGTTAAAAAAATACTGCCTTACATTATGGCTAAAAATAACCATCTGTTGACATATTCATAAACCAAAGTTTTGACTACGCTCTTGTTTTATTTTACCCATTTCTCACAAAGGATAGCATTGTTTAGTGCACTACACCATTCAAGACCCAGGAATGATTATGTTTAATTATGCCTCTAACATTTGCTATGTCATGACTTCATACAACAATACTGCAGTTCATTTGATAATGATATTAGGAATATATTTGCCTGCAAACTTAGGGTATTAATATCTGAAAATTTCCATATTAAATTTATATCTTCCAGCTTCAATAGCTCCTATTTAGGAACTTTCTATATTGTTATATATTGTGAATTTTAATTTTATATCCAACTATTTTTATTTCAATAGATGAGTCAGTTATACTGAACAGAGCACCCATTTATGTAAATGTGTTAATGCACAATTCATTATTATTTCATTCAATATTTTCACTGAGTACAGGTAAGTCCTCGATTTATGACAACAATTGAGCCCAACATTTATGTTGCTAAGTGAGAAATTTGTTATGGCTTTCCTTGCCACATTTGTTAAGTGAATCACTGCAGTTGTTAAGTTAGTAACATAGTTGAATCTGGCCTCCCCATTGACTTTGCTTGTCAGAAAGTTGCAAAAGGGGATCATAAGAACCCAAGCTGCCATAAATATGAACCAGTTGTCAAATATCCGAATGTATATCACATGACCGTGGGGATGCTACAATGGTCATAAGCGTGAAAAATGATAATCATTTTTTTCAATGCTTTTGTAACTTTGAATGGTCACTAAACGAACTGTTGTAAATCAAGGACTATCTGTATTTATAACCCTGTCTGTGTTACAGTTGCATAGCATGTGACCAATCAAATGAAATGTAGCATATGCTTGGTACTTTCCAGCAAAAAATACATAGCTTTAAGATTATTGGTTCCAAAGTTATCTAAATCAATAAACAGTTGGTTTATTTGCAAATTAATGAGAAGTTTTAATTTTGGTTAGTCTACCTTGGCCCTCTTCTGTTGGTCATAGATTATTGCATTTTGACAGGCACCATTTTTAACATGATTCAGGGGGCTTTTATAGATAACCACCAGATCGCTTTCAGCTTAATAGGTCACAAACTTTGCATGCTTGATATATGCAGAAAGTTTCATATATAAGTTAGGGCGCATTTTAGATAAATTATTCTCTATGATATCAAATCATTAATATGCTATGTGATCTAATGCTATGTCTAACAGATACTCCAGATGCCACCAACCATTTGAACACTAAAGAATACTTGTTAGTGAAATGTGTTTCTCAATCTATTATACATGAGAAATCAAAAGGCTGAGTTAACAAATATTGCAATTATAACAATTCCAAACAAAGACCTTAAAGCTGTTTTACAAATATCTAGATACCTCAGGAAGCTTAAATGTGATATATGAAATATAAACGTGAAGTGCTATGGACCAAGTTCTGTACTGAAGTGATCAAAGAATGCAATTCAGAAGTGAAAAGTGCTTTATTAAAAACAAAATATATGGTACAAAAGAATAGTCAGTGTAGAACTCCCTCTACAACTTAAGGCATTTAAACAAGATTCATAATATATGCATTTAGAAAGTAGTGTTTCAAGGTGACACCTGGTTTTGAAAATACAAATTTAAAAAAAGGTGAAATTACTTTTAACTTTCTGAATGTTTAATTAGATAATAATTGATTTGGTATTTAAAATCTACTCACAAAGTATATTTTGTAGCCTACAAGTTTTAGAGTGACTGCATTAATTAATTTAAATTTACATTGTCTGCTTTTCAGGAGAAAAGATTCCTTTTAGCTAGTGCTTAAAGTACTGTAGCAGACAGTAAAGCATTTTGTCCTGTGTATGAGAGATAAGGCTTATAAAGATGATGGCTACATTTTCAATGTTTAGAATTTTACTTAAAATACAAAAAATCTGGAAAATCAGTTTAAAAGTTTTAAAATAAGTAATCATGAATACCAGATTCATGCAGTATGGACATGCCAAAACAGAGATGCTCACCACAATTCCTGTTGTTGAAATGACATCCATGTAGGAATCTTGTGGTAGAATTGGCTTTTAATGTCTAAAATGCTAGCATGCCTATTAGCATTTTCACATACATTGGCCAATACCATACTAAACTTTACATGTCATGCAAGAGATCCAAATTTCTTTAGTAATGGCATCAACAAATAAAATCATAATTATTGCATTCCAAATCTTGAGAACATTTGGGCTTCAATGGGGCTTCTATGGAGTCGTAACACACAGCACCTGAATAAAACCTGCTTAGTTTTAACAGTAATTAGCCTCTTATTGCAGATTTTGTAATAATCTGGAAATGCAAACAATGGTTCTTACTAACCTGCGGACAAATTTGGAAGTTATCTTGCTTATAATGCCAGTTGATGTTCCCCTTCTAGTTTGAGCAAATGTCCCTGTTTCGTGCGAGGGTGAAGCAGGGGGCCCATTGTAAGTGGCATTGCGCCTCTCCCGTAACTGCTCGCCATGGAAAGTGCTTCGGCTTGAACTCCCCCGAGGAAATCGGGTTCTATCTGGAGTGGTAGTGCTAATACTGTGAGCAGATGGGGAAGCAGCAGGTGCTCTCTGAGTTGCACTACTGAAGAGGGAGAAGAAAGTTTGAAAAGCAAAAGCAAAAGAAAGAAGCAAGCCAAGGGAGGCTTACATTATGATTGGCACCTCTCAAACTTATCCTGGACTAAAGCTGAGGCTGAAATTGACATGCGTTCTCAATTTATTACAAAGCTTATGCTTATGAATAAATGTGGATTGCTTATTTAAAAACAACACTTACTGAAAAAGTAAGTTTAGAAATACTTTTGAAAAAGTACATGGTTATATTTACAAGGTATTGGTTTCACAAGCATGGAGTCCATTTGAAAACAGAAAATTATTCAAATTCCTATGTATCCTTTAAAATATAGTATTCCTGGCTTGTTTAGTCTCTTAGAACTGCTTGTAATTAAAACAGTGGTAAAACCAATAGCAAAAGTGCTGTAATGTTAAAAATACACACAGAAAAAAAAACTACTTCTTTTATCCTCTCTTTAGATTTTCATTTTCCAGCTTACTGACTCCTTCAATAACTGGTTTCACATTTATTTCATGAACTGCTTTCCATTCTGATCTCACCCTCATCAAATGATACTTCAACTTCAACCCCAAGTAGGTCTGCAACAGAAATTTCAGAGCAACACTGTGTTGCTTATGGCATCATTTCTAATAATTTAATAATGACTTCTGATCAGGAAAATAATTAGTATATTTTTGAAATACCTTGGTCGATAAGTTTCAGTGCCATCTTTGATAGTTGGAAGTGCAACTTTTATAGGATGACCAGAGGCTGACATTGACTTCTGATGTCGAGGTCGTGCAGATATGGCAGAAGAGACCGCAGAGCCAGCAGAAGGAGTACTACTTGCAGACATTTCTGTTAGGCTTTTATTACAGGGAGGAAGAGGTTTAGAGGAGTATCTTGAAATAAGGTGTTCTCTAGCAAAGTAATTGCATGTAAAATTTCCAAAGAAAGGTTATATCCTTTTTTTCCCCAAAAAACAAGGTTAAAGCCTAGCATAAACACCAGCTTTTAACAAGAAATGCAGCAAATGTTTATACTGGCTCAAGAAATAAGGCAGCTACCCTACAGCAAACATGGCTGTGTAACCTTCATCTTGCTCCCCCAAAAAAAGAAAAAAAGAAAGGAATCTTTTCACCAGCGACATCCATTTATCTATCGATCAAAGGAAAAACATAGTATTTTTAGATTTGGTGATGGAAGAGGTAGAAGCATATTAATTAAGATTCAATTAGCAGATTTAGAAAAGTACACCAATAAAGGAGAATAATTTCCTACCCAAACTAATGTTATCTGCTGTCTAATTAGGAAAAACAATTATGCTTGACTTCCTTGATCAATTAGAATAAATGCTTTGAACTCTTTGGCACAGCTTAGGTCTATCATGTCATTCACTTCACTGCAAATGTAATCAACTGATTTCTGAGTACTCAAAACTGTTTATTCAGGGGGATCTTTTTTCTACCTATGTTTTTATAATTTCAGCATTTAAGAAAATTATGTTTTTCTTCTAGCTCTATCCTGATGAGTTTGTACAACATCCAGAATTCCCAGCTAATATAGGATTTTAATAGTGGTGGTTAGTAATTCTGGAAATTTTAAACCCAAACTCTGAAAGATAACCAAGTTGAGGAAGGATGCCCTATATGGAACCTATAAAAATCTTTATTTTGTTTTGCTTTTGAAATTAACTATTCTCAAAAGCCAACATATAATCCCTCCTAGGACTGAAGGAAGGAGTATGTGGTTAATTGTCATAGTGTAAGGAGGAAACTTTAATATTTTATTAAGTTTTTATTTAATCAGTGAAGATTGCATCAATTTCAAGAAGTTATAATACCTCTGCCTGAATTCATGGCTCATTCAGAAAGTGTAGGACCCACCTATCTTCCTTGCCGTGTTTTCTCTCATTATTTTATTTTTTCCCCTGTCTCCTTATTTGAAGTTCTTTCTGGTAGTTGCAATTTCCACAAGCCACTAAATGAAAAAATGTGTCAACCCCATGGAGCTATTAGACTAGCTTTAAATAGGAAAAGCAAGAGGTTTTGCACTTTGGTCTGTTTAGACAACTCAAGGGTGGAGGGGAGAGATAGAGGCAATTAGTAGAAACATAATTAAGGAATGCATGTGTAGAAGAAATGAGCAAGGGAGGATACAACGCCTCTATGGAGGAATGACAAGAAGCGTGTATATAATCTTTGCAGGTTTAGCATTCCAGCTAACTTAGGGGAGAACGTTTTGAAAAAGAAGCAATTTAATTTTTGCTGGCATTTTCCAAGCTGACCTGTGCATTCAGTTGACAGCTTTCAGCAAGGACAACAAAGGGACCAACAGCAATTACTGCCCACAGTTACAGTGTTAATCATTGATGTATGGCTTATGTGTTTATAATGCTCATGTAGCAGCAGTTACACATAGACGTTCACAGACCAAATGAGTTCCACTGTTAGTTCTGCTCAGGAATAATGGAAGTAACATCAGAACAAGGCTGTTTGAGGTTAATTGGGCTTCTCTTAGTTTCCATTTTCCTACAGAACCTGCTTAAATGATTTGTTTCCAAGCACCCCACATTATGTTGAAAGTGAATAATTAGGAGATCTTTGATTTTGGGGAGATGAGGTTTGGTACCTGTTGTCTTTCCCATTCTGAATGGCAGAATAGCGGTCCGTAGAACGTTCACAGACATAGGTGTTCCTCCGTGTCATGCTAGTTCCAGAAAACATATTGTTCTAGAAGAGAGGTGGACACAGATTTACACATAACTAATGGTAGGATGAAAAAGCACAAGTTTATAGTACATTATCATGCTCATAGACAAGAGAAATGTCCTCTTACTTCTGTTTAAGAAATCAAAGGCTTTCACATTATATAAAAAGAACAAGCTCTCATTATTAAGATTTCAAATGCAAAGTGATAGTAATGATGAACAGTGTCCTGAAGGGAAATAAATTCTTTATAGTTTCTGGCAATAGCTACTGCAATTATCTCCTAATAATACGCCTCAATGACTATTCACAGTTTTAATTAGCCTCTACATATAAGGTATAGTTTAAATTCAGAGTAGAATGCAACATCAGCACAAATGATGGCGCAAACCACAGCAAACAGTTGATCTGGTGGTTATGCTGGGGAGGAGGGGGAAATTCTCCACTTCAAAAATGGGTCTGAACGAAAGGCTCAATATCTTTCCTCAGATACAAAGGCCTGAGTGCATCTCTGTTATGTTAGTGGGGATATGCATGAGAACTGTAATGTAATGTTAATACCAAGATTAATACTAGACCAACAATCAAACAATACCCTAATCAAGGAACTACCAATGCAGAAAAACAAAATAACAGTAAACAAAACCTAATCAAGGAACCACAAAGTCCACTTTCACCAACACTGACAGGGCAAACCACTAGTATATAAAATGAAAACAAAACCCATTCTCTTCTAGCATTGATGACATTACCTAGTTTGATAATGAAGTGTCTGGGGAAAAAAAACTAAGCTCAGAGAGGACCAAAGAGCCCACAAGGTAAAGACTGCTCACTTCTAAGTCATATGTCTAAGTCATAATTGTAGCATTTCAGCACACAATATCCTGCTACAGCTATCAACTGTTCCGCATTACTACAAACAAAGCGTATAAGTACTTCTGAAAAGAGATAGCATTATCTCACTATTGTGGTTCCAATACACTTAAGCTTAAATTGCCACCACAATGGCTGATGATGCTATAAATTACAATGCAGGTATTTTAATATAAAAAAAAGATAGTATAAAATTATTTATTTATTTATTTATTCGTACTTCTATACCGCTCCCTCTCCCAAAAAGGGACTCAAGGCGGTGTACACTCAACAAACATGATAATACAGAAAACAGAAGCGAAAACAGGTAAATAATCAAGATGGCCAAGAATCACCCCTATAAATTTCCAAAATATAAACCCCAATGATCTTATTTGGCTAGACCGGCTTGTTTGAACAGCAAGGTCTTAACTGCGCGCCGGAAGGTTAGGATGTCTGACATGGCTCGTATATCCGGGGGGAGACAATTCCAGAGGGATGGGGCTCCCACAGAGAAAGCGCGTAGTCTCGGGGCTGCTAGACGACAGCGATCCAGTGGTGGTACCCCGAGCAAGGCAACTCTGTGGGAGCGTACTGGGCGGCGGGAGGTTGTTGGTGGCAGCAGGCGATCCCGTAAGTATCCAGGTCCCGAGCCATGGAGCACTTTGAAAACTGTAAGTACCACCTTGAAACGAATCCGGAAGGCCACAGGAAGCCAGTGCAGCCAGCGGAGAAGAGGTGTTATGTGGGCGTCCCGAGGGGTGCCCAAGATCATCCGTGCAGCTGCATTCTGAACTAACTGTAACCTTCGGAGACTTTTCAAGGGGAGCCCCATGTAGAGAGCATTACAGTAGTCCAAGCGGGAGATGACGAGGGCAGAGGTGACTGTGCGAAGTGCGTCCAGATCCAGAAAGGGTCGCAATTGGTAGATAAGACGAATTTGATAAAAAGCACTCCTGGTGGCGGCCGCAATATGATCATCCAAGGATAGCCGAACGTCCAGGAGTACACCCAAGTTGCGTGCCCTTTCCACAGGGGATAATGTCTCTCCTCCTACGGTCAGCGATGGAATAAGCTGACTGAATCTGGGGGCAGGAAACCACAGCCACTCGGTTTTGGTCGGGTTGAGACGAAGTCTGTTATGACCCATCCAACTCCGTACGGCCTCCAGGCACCGGGTCAGAACTAAGACGGCTTCATTGGGGTGGTCAGGGGTGGAGATGTACAGCTGAGTATCATCAGCGTACTGGTGGAATTCCACCCCAATTATGCTATATGAATAGGGTTTTTTCCACATTCTAATTATGCTCTCTGCCAAATATATAGCAATAAGGCATTGCTTATTTGATTCAAAATAAAGGAGTCTGCAGAGTTGTCTGGAAGCTAAATTGGAAGATGGGAAGGTGAGATCTTGAGCAACAATGACAATGAGAGACTAGGCTCCAACTGGTAATCATAGAACTTTTCTTCCATGAGTACGGTCTTCTTTTCAGGATTAGTTGAGAGATGCCAAAATATAACTTCACCTGCAAATTCTTCAATAATCCAAATGATACAATTATTTTTGCTAGTCTTGTTTGCTTAATTTTATATGCTACCATCAAGCCAGTCACATAAAATATTAAACTCAACAATAATTATAAAGATTTGTTATGTGCTACAGAGATCTGACAGAACAAGTGAATAAAAAAAATTCACTTACACTTGGAACAACTGTTGATTTTTTTCTTTCGGGGCCTACCAATGGACTTGCTGTCACCTCACCTTTGGACCCAACTGTTGTGCTGCTCAATTTTCGTGACATTTCTTTATCCCATTCTTCTTTATATTCACTCTCCACACTGTTTGCCTGAGCTCTTTTCGAATATGAGACAGCAGGAGGAATGGATGGGCCAACTATGAAACCAAGAAAACATCAATGAGATTATGTATCACCTTCAGTCAGTTTGATATTTACATTTGCTGAAAAACAGTTAACATTTTAGGACATATTTATGCAGAAATATTAAAAATTCAAACAGGTTCACACATTTATAAGTGCCACTATGCTCGTATCCTTAACCCATCTTCATTCATTTTTTTCCTTTTCTCCAGTTCCCATGGCAAGTATGTTTGAGAAAGAAAACATTTGCACACCCTAAGTTTGATACCACATGTTAAATTTTATGTTTAAACTATCTCCTGAGATACAAAGTTAAACATGGAATCTTCCTGCAAATGTGAACAAGTACTTACTTTTTTCTGTAAGAAAGTAACCTTACAGATTCAAAATAAAAGAACAGTGAATATGGTAAATGAATATATTTGGATACATTTTCTTTGGCAGAAATAATGGTTTTCAAATGCTTCATATATAACCAGAAGAGAAGCTATTTTTGGATTTTTTTTTCCTTCCTTGTCAAACTCTTCTAGTTCAATGATCGCCTAGGTCTCTTTGCTTGTACTGCATATTTGAGATCCCCTTAGAAATTTTTAATAATATTCAAGTCTGAAGACTAAGAAAGTCAAACTTTAATCCATATCACTACAGAAATCATGGCTGAAAAAAGGTGGATATTTCGGCAACCAAAATGTAATTCCAATCATAAAGCACTTATAGAAAGATAAAAGTTTAGTAACGCCCCTGGTTTGAGTATTATTGAAAATCTGTGGAAAAAGCTCAAACAAGAAGTACATGCCAGAAGAAATTATGATGAATATAGACCAATTTGCTTTCTTCAGAGTTAAAATAGCTACAGACATAAAAAGAAATGCAAATGAAAACTACATCTTTTCAGTAACCCAAATTATATTTATACAGACAGCTCACATGATAAAAGCACCATGATGTGTTAAGCAATGTTCAGGAAGGTGTTGTTGCCAAGCCCCCAGGAAAGAGAACACAACTTAAAATTATATTCTGCTACTTTACTTGGTTGAATGCCATCCCCACCATGTTCACTGAACCGACGCTGTTTCTGATTGGCTGATATACTCCGCTGAACCTTCAGGTGAGCAGGAGATTGCATAGAGCTGTTGTTGAGGTCACTTCCAGGTCGAGATCTTTGACTCAGAGTAGTACTGGATAGAGACTCGGTCCCATCACACTGTAAGGATTAAAAAACATATTTGGAAACCAAGATCATCTCTCTTTTCTCAACTACACTATTTCTTTCTTAAGTTTAGTTAATTTAAATAGTACAATTAAGGACTACTTCTAAAGTCGCATTAGAACAACATTTATTACCAAATGATCTTAATTTTGGTAGAAGATTGCAGATTTTTTTTCATAACAAGATTTATTAAAAAAAAAAAAGTAAAATGCAGCATCAAGAGCCTGCTACTGCAAAGGAAGGCAATGAGGCTTTTGTTTATCTCTAGAGAGGAGTCAATCGTCCTTAAAATTCTGTTACGAAGGAATAATTTGAATGTGTAAATTGCTATGATTAAATGGGGGGAAAAACTTTGGTTATAATGTTGGATCAATGGGACAATAGGTGAAGTAAAGGATTGAAATTTACAGTGAATTATAATTTGAAAAATATTTTTACAAGATGATGAATTGTTGGCATTTAACATCTAATAAACTGTCAATGATGTATATAGGAGTGTCAATTGTTGGAAATGTAAACAATCTGAAGGTACTTTTTATCAACTTTTGTGGAAATGTAGAAAGCTAAGAATTATTGGAATCAGGTATATATTTTAATTCAAAGAATTCTTACACTGAACACAAAAATGAAGCCAAAGGCTTTTCTTTTAGGTTTGATGGATAAACAGATTGAAAAGGGAGCATGGAATTTTGTTTTCATATGTGATAACAGCAATTTTTCTTTATGCGCGACGATGGAAAGATCCACAGGTATCCACAATGGAAGAATGGATGGTGAAACTAATGGAGTTGGTGGAGACGGCAAAATTGATTGCTTCAATTAGAAAAAAAAACTTTATCTTCATTGCTACCTGGAAACAATTCTTGGACTTTTTATGTGAAATGAAAAAAAAACAATGAAATTTTAGCTTTGGGATTTGATGACTAGATATGTTTATTGATTCTAGAAGCACTGTACATTATGATTTAATTTAGTTCAAAAGGTCACTGCTTTTTCTGTTTGTATCTCTACTGAAGGAAGTTGACAGTTCCTTTTTTTGGTAGCACTTTCTCTTATCAACTGCACCCTCAATTTTGCATTTTCCCATCCCCTTTTTTCTTTCTTAATACCTTTTCCAAAATGCAATAAAAAAGAAATGCATAGATTGTTTTTCAAAAAGCAATTAAAACATTTTAGTGCTACAATGCCTCTAATTATCTGTGACTATGGGTGGTCACCTTAATTTATGCAATATATGCGTTGTTTAATGTTACTGTTTTTATTATTTTCTTGTTTCTTGCCTTGCTGTAAGCTATTCAGAGTCTCACATTTGAGGCAGTTTACAAAGATGATGTATATAAATAAACACCAGTTACAGAAAGGATGATAACATTCTTTAAAGCTTTTCCATTCCTAATTATACTCCAACAAGGATGGTTTTCCAAAAAAACAGTGAAAGAGAAACGAAGATCAATCACAAAAAGACAGGTGTTTGCTTGTAGTGAATGATCACTCTTTAATAAACAAGTCCCTGATTTATGAAGCACAAGCTTGCATCCATTGATCCAGTTTATAGACTTCCAGCCTCTGCCAGCTTGTTTTCTAAGATTTCTGGCTTGTGACAAAGAAAAGCATATCTTGCTTTTATTTCGCAATTCACATAAGGGGTGTGTGTGCGTGCTAGAAAACACCTTAAGAAATTAAATAGCACCAACACCTTTATTTTTAATCATTTTGCACTATAGAAGAAAACTTCCAAACAGAATAGAAGTTTATTATTTGGGTACAAATGAAATGCTCGCAAGACTCTTAGTGTTTATCTAAAGCAGATAAAATCCATGAAATGTTAAGATATTAAGCAAGTTAAGCACAACAAGGTAGCCTCCAAAAGAAGTGGAGGACTACTCCCATAACTGTGCAAACTGCAGTTTAACACAAACAAGAAGATTTTAGAACAACGATGGAGACCGTTTTGGGGCTGGCACATCAAAAATTCAGAAAATGCCCAATTTGACTTTGCTGGCATATCACCACCACCCCTGCCCAAACAAAAGAAAAATAATTCTGTACGTTTTCATTTTTTAAACAAATACAGTCCAATCATGTGCCTGATCCCCAGGATCTGCTTATCTTCAGGCGGTGTTCAGTTTCTGTTGACGGCCCCAGCTGCTTACCCAAGGCTGTGCTCTCGCATGGCTTCCAGAGCCACTGAAAATTGCACAAGGATGGAATGTCCTTTTACACAGTTTTCAGAGACTGTAGAAGAGCATTCTCTGAAACTGCTTGAAGACTGAAAACCTTGAGGTTCTGAAGGCTATATGAAAGCACACCCCATTATTGTACAATCTTTGTAGCCTTCAAAAACTGCAGAAAAGCACTCCTTTCTTGCACTAGTTTTTAGAAAGAAAATAAGACGAAGCTCTGCAAATGCTTTCTAGTATTTTCCCACCATGGTAGCATATTAATGGTGTTAGACTGAACTCGAGGTATCACAATCATGTTTATGCTTCTGATAATCAGATATCAAGATCAGAGTCCAAAAGTTTACACTAATTAAAGTGAGAAAAACATGTAAAGTCCTAATGATTGTTACAGTAGTAATAATGACCCTAGGCTTTATTGAAACTCCCAAAGCATTCAACTGTTTGTCAACGAGCCGTTGTCCCCCAAAAATCTATTGCATGCATAGATTAGGCAAAGGTTTTAAAAAATGGCTAATGTATAAATTCTCACCCTGTGAGTTTCAAAAAGTTGTTTTGCTTGTTAGTAAATGCTATGGGGAGATTAGGGTAACACAAAGCACTCAAGCAACCACATAGTTTGAAAGGCTTGTGCAACTACTTCCAAGGCTATCCCTGGCTGTCTGCATATTTATATGCACAAACCCTTCATTTTCCTGAAAATGAAGCAGAATGCTTGTCTATGTATTCACATACCCAGACATGTACGGGGCCAGGAACAGCCTTTGAAGCAGCTATGTTAGACAGTTCCCTTAATATGTCAAGAGGAGGTACTTTATTTGTATTAAAATATTTTACCAAAGTGTCCCTTTCAAAAGTTTGCACAAACCTAGATAATATGATCTATCTCCTCAAATTAGAAATGCAAAACAATTTAAAATAAAGGTTAAAAAAATGGTAAATTACCTCAGGTGGTTTTCTCCCTAGAAGCAAATATGTAGCCATTACTTCATCATATTTTTGGTTTATTAAGGAGTCATGAATTTCATCTCTTGCAAAACCCATAGTGACCATTATATCTAAGGGGAAAAAACAGAATTTATTTCTTATAAGACTATCTCAAATATTTAGGCTAACATAAGGGCATTTTCTAATGTACTGTTTTTGTCCAAACCAGTAATAATTCTGGGAATATCTCTGAACTAACTATATGTAATTTTCTATTTTATTTATTTAAAGTATTTGTACTTTATATTTAGTTGTCCAGCAACATTTCAGAAATTCATAGATCACAAATCTGTTTTAAAAAATATCTAACCAGACAGCCAATTCATAATGTCTCCCATGTTTTATGAAATGTTATTGCTAAACCTAAATCTTCATAGAATTAAGAACTATAAAAGATAGAAACGAAAATGAAAGGATACTGATTATTTAGTGTCCTCTGTATCATGGATCCTAATTGCTAAAGCCAATTTACATTTCTTTTTTAGCACAAAGTATAACTGAACAGAAGTATTTCTCCCCTGAATTGCCATTCAATATCATATTTCAAATATGTCTGCCACTGTAATAAGAAAGGAAAATGCAAATCATGTTTTCTATGATAAGTGACTGGAGAATGAAGAATTTGGAGTAAAAATGGTATTCTGGAGACTCGAGCAAGACATATGAATTAGCTCCAATCACATCTGATATATAATCAGATAGCACAGAATGTAGGTAATACTTGGAGAACCTAAAAAGCAATGAATTGTTAGATTAAAACTGTTACCTATTCGTTTAGTGTCATTAAAATCTGGTTCAGGTTCAGTGTATGGCTTTAATTCTTCTTCTTCATGACCGACATTCATCCATCGGTCCTTCATAATTTGCTTGAAAATAAACATAATTGAAAAATGGAATTACATTAAATTATTTAGAGGGGGAGGTATTAAAACTTCATTAAATGAAACAATATTCATGTTATTTAAATATATAGTTTAAAAGTAGCAATAAAATGATTAATTCTATATCCACTTAAAAAGATAAAGGCATTATCTTCGACAATTGTTCAAAAGAGAAAATCACTCTTTAGGTTCAAAAATTATGTCAGTCATATAATATGTACAGACAAAATTGAGCAAAATATGAACTTCAGTGATGGAGGAATACTTTTTATCCAAAAGAATCTTGGGATCAATTATTAATTTCCTCAATAGGCAGGAAAGGATCGGATACTGAAATCTAGAAAGCCACTGTAAGATACTATGGATTATACTAAACTAAACAGGCCCATTGTCTATGGAGATTCTCAGTCATCCTGGTCATGGTTGTCCCAAAGATGCTTTTTCAAGAGGCAACTGTACTTTTTTTGTTTTTCTTTGAAGAAGTTTCGCTCCTCATTCAAGAAGCTCCTTCAGTTCTGATTGAATGGTGGGGAATGATTCCTTGCAATGAGGTGCTCTGGTCTTTAGCATTCTCTCTGAGAGTCACTGAGGTCCTTTGTCATTAGCACTCTTCCTGAGAATCATTGAGGTCCTCAATGACTCTCAGAAAGAGTGCTAACGACCAGAGCACCTCATTGCAAGGAATATAAATCTTTCCATTCCCTACCATTCAATCAGAATTGAAGAAGCTTCTTGGTGAGAAGTAAAATGTCTTCAAGGAAAAATAAAGAAAGTAAAGTTGCCTCTTGAAAAAGCACTTTTGGGGAAAACATGCTCATTGTTTTACTTAAAATTAGTCAGTTTTTAAATTTCCCAATTAACTAGCAAAAAATATAATGGTAACCCACTGCTTGTTTAGGCTATTCTTAATTGAAAATAGTTTTTAATTGTAACATAAATATTAACAATGTATTGGTTGACCAAGAATAATGTTTCTTAAAATTCCAAAATTATATTGAAAAATTAGAAAACTTCAAGATATTAAGCAATAGCTTAATTTGTTTTGAAAATATGTAATTTATCCTGGAAAAGGCAATATTTTGATAGATAAAAGGATGAAGCAGTATGTACTACTTTGATTTTTCATTTCAGTATGTTTTCATTCATTTCATTCATTCATTTCAGAGTATTTTGTATTTGATAATTAGAAATAAATAATCCTCTCTTGAGCCTGTATTCTAATAACTAATATTTTTTGTAAAATGTTTTTGAGTTGTTTACTATAAGTTTTTTTAAATTGTCTAACAAATTTGCTAACATATTGCAATCCTACTCATTTACAAGATCATTAGAAGTCAGTGGACCTCTCTTGATAAATCTATTTCACAACTTAAACAATTCTATCAGAGACAACTGTTCTCCAGAATGAATATACTTATCTAAAACATTTTAAGTCTGATGATATATAGTATTTTGCTTTAAAACAGGCTTTCTAAATTGCCATCATAAGCATTCAAGAGTCAAAACTTCTCCAAAAGTTGCCATTCACTGTAATTTTTATTGTGAGTCAAAGAAATTATTAACTATATGAAGAATAGTTAGAAGTATTTAATTAATGCAAGTTGTAATTATGTAAGTTAATTAAATCCAATTTAATTACTATGCTGATTCCATCCATGTTTTGGAGTACAACCTCCCCAATATTACTTAAAGGCCAGGCATGGCTTTTGGGCCAAAAGTCTAATACATTTAGGTTAGGGTCTCAGGAAGAATCACAGTACCAGTTTTAAATCCCCCTAGGGGTTAACTTATTTCATTGAATTGGATTAATAAACAAGAAAATATTCAGAGAACTTACTTCTAAACTCCCTCTCTTAATTGGATTCAACACAAGTAGCTTTTTCAGTAGATTTTCACAGTC
The DNA here is from genome assembly GCA_023653725.1 of Bungarus multicinctus. Classification (NCBI taxonomy): domain Eukaryota; kingdom Metazoa; phylum Chordata; class Lepidosauria; order Squamata; family Elapidae; genus Bungarus; species Bungarus multicinctus. The sequence continues at coordinate 50,584,197 of CM042836.1, read as the reverse complement.
TGTGGACATATAGAATGGTATGCGGTACTTTCCACGCAACACTCGTTCTCGCAATTCCTTTTGAAATCCAAACAAAGAAAATAAATCAAATACTAAGGCAAAAATTCAAAAATCAAACTTTAGTAATTTCAGATATTATTTCTACCTTTAGGTTCTGACCGTCAAAAGGCAATGATCCACTGACAAGAGTGTAAAGAATGACTCCAAGACTCCAAACATCTACTTCTGGGCCATCATATTTCTTTCCCTGAAAGAGTTCTGGGGCAGCATATGGTGGGCTTCCACAAAAAGTGTCCAGTTTGTTGCCTACAGTAAATTCATTGCTAAAACCAAAATCTGCAATTTTAATGTTCATGTCTCTATCAAGAAGAAGGTTTTCTGCCTATAAAAGGAAAAAATATCAAATACATAATAGATACGTTTAAAATGTTTTTTATACCATTAATAATATAACAGCTATTTAATCTAAAGAACTGTGTGTTTTATGAAAATGTAAAACATTTAGAATGTCAAATGTCCGCACTTCAAATAATAATTTCAATTATATGCTGTTTTTCCTCTTTTCTTCTATTTCTAAGCTGCCACCTTGATTGCAACTTTATATCAAATTGTCATCAGGGAGATTTGTGAAAAGTATAACACTTAATAGCCTTTCCTTTTTCAAAATTATTATTGTGGATTCTAGAGAAATAGCAATAGCAACACTTCTATACAGCTTCATAGTGCTTTGCACCATTCCCTAAGCAGTTTACAGAGTCAGAACACAGTTGAATAAAAAAAATAAACAAAAATAAAATAGTGTTGTATTTAGAAAAAATAGATAAAGATCAGTATTTTTGTTATCCCTATTTCTGATTGAAGGGCACATGTACACACAAAACAAAAGCAGATGTATCTGAATCTTCTTTTAAAGATTTATACCAGGTAAGAATTATTAGTTCCAAAGGTTTACCTTTTTTTACTATTAAAAATATGCACTCTTCTAATGTGATATTTTCTAAATTAATTATTTGAATTATTCAATTAGTTTATGATACTTAATAAGATTTTTTTTGTTTAAAAACTAAGAATATAGGTAGAAAAGGTGACTTATGACCATTTTTCACACTTAATCATTGCAGCATTCCTCTTATCTCATGATCAAACTTCAAATCTTGGCAACTGATTCATATTTATGATAGTTGTGGTGTCCTGGGGTCATAAGGTCATCTTGTGATCTTCTTACAAGCAAAGTCAATGGAAAAACCAGATTCACTTAACAACCATGTTACTAACTTAAAAACTGCAGTGATTCACCTAAAAGAGTGGCAAGACAAATCGTAAAATGTGGCAAAATTCACTTAACAAATGTTTTGCTTAGTAACAGAAATTTTGGTCAATTGTGGTCATAAGTCAAGGACTACCTTTAGATCAGTGGTAAAAAGAAGCTTGTAGCTGATATGTACAAAGGCTTTAAATTATTTTCAGTTTAAAGGAGAAATGAACCTGAGAACAACGTTTTAGAATTATTTGAAGAAGATACACACAAAAGGACAGAAGACTGAGCTATCACATATTATAAAATGTTACTCTGAGAAATGAATAAACTCCAGAGGAAGAGTATCATCTCAGACAAAGAAGAACCTTGACATATAACCTTGCAAATAAATTCTTGCAATGTGTGTAGTACACATATTTATCTTTCAAAATACTTTAGAAAGGTACTGTTAACTGTCAAAATTAATTTTACTGCCCATCAACTCCACCAAGTGCCTCCTTACTTGTGTACTTTTCATTTGATCTAAGGCAGTGATGGCTAACCTTTTCGGCACTGAGTGCTGAAATGAGAATGCAAACCAGAAGAGCAGCTCCCTGATGCGCGCGTGGGCAGGAGTGCTGGAAACCAGAAGCTTAGCTTACCGGCCTGTGCATTCGCACCGGCCACCTGGTTTTCCGGTTTCTAACATGGATGCGCACGTGAAGGCCAGCTGGCTGGTGCTGGGGAGCTGCTTTTCCAGTTTCTGGCGCTCTTGCGTGTGCAAAGACCAGCTGGCCGTCAGTCATGTGTGTGCTGGAATCCAGAAGAGCAATGGGCAATGGCTGGCATGCCTGGAGCGATGGGTCTGCATGCCACTTCCAGCACATGTTGCATAGGTTTGCCAGCACAGACCTAAGGCTTTAAATAAGTTGGAGTCTGAGTTTTTGTTGCACATAAGCTGCAATATGCTAGGACAGAACTCTGATTGTGATACTGCTGATACCGTGTTTCCCTGAAAATAAACCCCCCCAAAAATAAAACTATACCGAGAATAAGCTCTAGAATGTTACACATGTACCTAATATAAGCCCTACCCCCAAAATAAGCCCTACTTACACAGCCACCACCCATTCTGTCTGGTTGCTCGTGAGGCCGCCAACACAAGGTGAGGTGAGGCAGGTGTGGGGGATGGAGCTCCCCTATCTGTCCCACACCAGTTCCCTCAGGGCCCCCGCATTTAGGCCATTCATGCCCTGACAACTACCTAGCAGCAGCAGCCATATCCAACAGGACTCCACCTGGCCGCCGGCCTACTTCTTCTACCTGCTCATGGACGCAATGCAGCAGGAGGACGAGTGATGCACTGGTGCCCTAGCCAAAAGTGAGGCAGGTGTCAGGGCATGGATGGCCTGGCTGCAGGGGCTCTGAGGTAAGTCAGTGTGGGGCGTGTGGGGCAACTCCACCCCCCACCTAGCCTCATGGCACCGGTGTGTCACTTAGCTTCCTGCTCCACTGCAGCCATGAGCAAAAAGAAGAAGTGGGCTGACGGCTACATGCAGTTCTATTGGAGCCATCACTGTGAGGCAAGGCAGGCGTCAGGGTGAGGGTGGCCTGGCTGCAGGGGCCCTGAGGTAAGCTGGTTTGGGGTGCAGGAGGCAGCTTGACCCGTGCCTCATGGCAGCCGCATTCATGTGCTACATGGCCTCCTGCCTCATTGCGGCCAGAAGCAAACGAAAAAAATGGGCCTCGTGTACATGGGGGGGAGAGAGATAAGACTTCCCCTGAAAATAAGCCCTACTGCTTATTCCAGAGCCCCCAAAAATATAAGACTGGGTCTTATTTTCTGGGAAACATGGCAAGAAACATCTACAAGTTATTGCTCAAGTTAAGGCATGTAAAAAAAGATACATGAGAAACAGAAACTAAACTAATATACAGTAGTAGCTTAGTCAGATCATGTTTTGGGGTTTTTGCTGTACATGATTGCGTTTCCACACACATAATACTAAATAATGACCTAAAGAAAACAATAGGCTTTAGACAGACCTTTAACTAAAAGAAGCTATTTCAGTGACAGTGAAAGAAGGACTTAGGAGGCATAAAATTAATATAACAAAAGTGCACATGGAGAAACTAGACAAGGTCGGGACACATTACAGAAAAAAATACAGGAAAAAAGCATTTCCTTAAAGTCAGCATTGAATCTGTTACATATAACACATGTTTTTCTCTACAGAAGCATACATTCAAATAAGTATTATTTTCTCAGACATGTAAGATGAAGATGAAGACCATTTAGAAAATCTAAATCTATCTCTAAAATGTTGTTCACAAATTTATTTTGTTCTATAAAGTTTCAAAAAAATTAACATACCTTGAGATCCCGATGAACAATGCACTTTTGATGACAGTACTGCACAGCAGACACAATCTGAAATATCATTGTCTTTATTAGTAAAATAACATATAAGGACAATCCTAACAATAATTGTATCTGTATAATTATAAGACATTAAAATTAATCTGCAATAGTAACTTCATACAATGCTTACAATATGTCTATATGTATTGTAATATAAAGCCAACTGTGATAGGAGGCTGTTAGGAAAAATAAAAATGATTTATTAATCTTTAATGGTTACATTCAGTGATCAATTTTTGCAATTGTGGTTTTTTAATATTGGATTGCTTTATCAAATCACAATTAACATTAACCTTAGAACTGGCATGAGCAACACAGAAGCTGCAGGTCAGTACAATGATTCCTCATCCAGATACCCATGGTTAATGAATTCTAGGCAGAGAAGAGGTTTCAGTCAGTGGCTTTTTATATCATAATGATTGAGATTCAATTATCTTAGCTCTCGCTAGTTCCCATGTTTTGGAATGCATTACTTTAACCAAAATTATTATGCCTTATTAGTTTTTGAAATTTAAATCCTGTCAATTAATATATTTTCTATATTAAAACTATAATTTTAATATTTCAATCATTATGCTCATACTTTAATGCAATTAAACAACAGAGGGGTTGAAACCTCTCCTTTGCTCTAGATTCAAGCATAGGAATGCAATGAGTTGCCACTGAAGGAGGAAAATGATCTTTTTGTACAACTGTAGCTTCCCTAAAGGAGGTGATATGATATACCGAAAACTAGTCAAGCATAATTTGTACAGTATTTTAAGCAAGTATTTCAACCAACCTCAAGTCAGGCCAAAGGAATTTAAAGATGCAGTAGATTTCCCCCAAAATCTAAAGGCCAAAAATACACTCCTCCCATTCAAGTGTTAATATTATTTATTGTTATCTACATAAATAGATCTACATCCGCATCCACATCCATTCTTGTTCGACACTTAATGTCATACACATTATGTGCTAGCCATATATACAATTACCAAGTCACTATGAACTATGTTAAAATGTTGATTAGGAAAGGCATACAGAGAGCCAACTGCAGGAAGATTCGCTGCCAAAGATTCACTGACCCCTAGAAGCCATTCCTGACTTGATTTTTCCTGTGCCAAACTGGCTGCTTGAGAAAGTCCTCATTCTGCTGCCTGCTGCCATGTGTACTGTATCTTTTATAAAACATTTGTTTTTATTGCATTTTTGAGGATGAATCATTTATCCATATGGAAAAGTCACACATTCTCTGAAGATTGAGGTTGGAAGGAGCAGGAGTTTAGTAGTGGGTACAAAATTGAGAAAGAGTCAATGGCAATAATACATTAACAGTGGATCTACCACTCAAGAGGGTTAGCCGTAAGGTTCAGATGGGGACAGGAGGGTAGAAAAAGGAGTTGATACCACAACATGTAAGCATGCTAACAAACATGTCTTCATTCCTTTTTGTTTCTACTTCTTTTATAAATATAATGTATTAAATTATAATTATCTATTCATTTTCAAAGATTTTCAAGATTCAGAGTATAATAGAAAATGGCGCAATTTTTTAAAGAGATAAATAAAATTTCTTGTTTATTAGTTTTGAAACCTGCAACACATTAATATTTACTTTAAGGATAAGCTGATCCAAAATTTCTATTTTGTTAAAAAAAATAGTTTTGCTATCTGAAATTCCATTTGAGAATTAAGAACCAAACTTAATTTTATTTAGAAGTATATATGTTTTTATTTATTTCATACCTGCCTAAATTTTGCACGGGCCTCTTTCTCTTTCATTCTTCCATGTGCAACCAAGTAGTCAAATACTTCTCCTAAAATAAATTTAATATTATTACACTATATAACACTAATGACTAAAATATATCTTCTGTACTTACGAAGTTTTACAAATAATTAAATTATCTTTAAAACAATATTTTTTTCATTTTATATTAATTCATAGAGAAAACTATGTGTCTGCTTCCTATAATAAAATAAAATTTGTATTCAGATTATATTTTAATATCATATTTAAGGGTAAAGGTAAGAAGTATTCTTCCCCTTCATAAACTAAATATCAGTAGGAATGAAGTTTTTTGTGAAAAATCTGATATCAGAGGAAGCCTCAGTTAAAGCCTGAAATGGGATTCATTACATTATCTATTGAAAACTAGGTTATAGCTCAGCTTGTGTTTTTCAGAGACACAAAGCATAAAACAGCCCCCATCAACAACAGCCAAAAAAATAGTAATTTCCAGTTAACCCTAACTTCCAGCTCAACTATGGTTCCCATGAGGTGGAAATAAATCAACATTTTTTTTCACAATTCTCCAGCCCCACTTTCTAACATCTGCATTACATATTCCACACATTAAAAGTAAAACAGAACATTAACTTACCTCCACTAGCATATTCCATTATTAAATATAATGTTTTCTCTGTTTCAATAACTTCAAATAGTTTAACTGAAAGATAAAATGATAATAAATTGCCCAACCATAAGCAACCAAGAATATTTGAAAACAAGGCTGAATACTTCATTTCTAAATTGATGTATCACATCCACATCACATATATGAAGAAATGCATGCTGAAATCATAGTTTGGTTCTACATATGTGGCTCTTGAAATCAAAACCATTCACTATTCTCCTAGAATTAGATTGGATTAGAATGGTGCCTGTTTTGATTCCCCTGAAGAAGAAAAGAGTTTCCCAAAGGAGGCAGCAGAACTGTTAAGAACCAAAAAGACAATGCCCTGGAATATATTAGCAACATGTCTATGATGATGGAAGAGTTTTAAGTTGACAAGATTTTAGCATCCTGGAAACCTGCTTATTCTGATGAAAGCAGGAGCTGCAAGTCCGTACTTTCTATGCAACAATGTGTGTACCTTGTATGAAACAAGCCCTCTGGTCAATTCACAAACAATAACTTGTCTCTTGAACAATATTGTTCTACCCCTCACCAGCCAGAAGAATTGTCATCGCATAGTAGGTCTTTAAAGATGGGAGAAACTAAACCAGAAAGGGAAAGTTACACACTTTCATTATGAAGTGGTACCAATTTTCACTAAATCTTTAAAGTCTATTTTGATAAAACTATTATCACATTTTCATAAATAATAAATAATAGCATATAATGCTTATAAAGATTCATAGCACATTGCATGCATTATTTCATTGTAATCCTTGTAGCAATCCCAGAAGATGAACTATAGGAATGTATTATCTTTGCCATGTATTTATGGCTGGGTGAGGAAAACTGAATCTGAGAAAATGGCTTCCTAAAGTTGCTAGTGAATTCACAGCAGCAAAATTTGAACCAGGAATTCCTGATACACAGCTTACTGCATTATTTTAACTACTATGCTAATCAGCCCAGAATTACAATCCTGATTATAGATGTTTCCACAATGAGAATTTGAATTACAGTACTGTAATCAGTTTCTTTTCATTGCTAAGCAGAGAGAAACTTTCAAGGCCAAAAGGGGCAGAGCATAGACTAGGGCCAAGTTTTTACACTTTATCTGTTTCTAAATTGGTATGCTGGATATTAAGACTTCGCCAACTACATTGGCAAGAAGACATTTTTGAACGCAATAAGCATTTGAATCAAATACATATAACAAAAGTGCCTGTTTTTTGTTTTAAATATGGCTTCTTTCAAGGAAATAATCTAGAATAGATTTTACTATGTAATGACATAAAAGATTGATTATGTAAGGGAATTCCGAAACTGGATTTTTAGACTATGATTCTGCCATAGCAAAGCTGGAAAACCAATTAGAAAATTCGCTGCCTGTGCAGAAATAAATGAAACAATCTGCATCCGTATTACTATATTCCTACAATTAAGTAATTATTTTCCAGAAGAATTAGTTTGCTTTATTTGGGAAAGCATGAATTCTTTAAAGACCAAAAGCAATATTTATTAAAAGTCTAGAAATTGTGTATAATGATGTTCACAAAACAAAGTATTAACTATTTTGTTTCAAAGGTTTTCCAAAGTTCAAAATTGAATGTAGAAGAAAAATCTAAGATTCCTACCTATATTCGGATGATTCAGTATTTTCATTATTCGTACTTCTCGAAACAACTGTTAAAAAAAAACCATGTATCTGAATAATTTTTATACAATTTAATAAATTATATAAATATTAAAAGAATATATATTTAGGAGTTTGATTTAAAACTTAGTATACTACTGCAACAGCAGTATATATATACAAGTAAAGGATAAGTTCTTAAATGAGTTGTATTATTCTTAGTACAAATCAATTGGATTTACCTTTAATGATCTCTAACTTTTCAAATTGATTTCAATGGTCTCTTAGCTTTATTGCCAATATCCTTTCAGGTCTGAGTTATAATTAATATAAATGTACATGACTTTCTAAAATTTCTTTCCACATTCAGCTACTATCTGAGGTTTAACAGGAAATGATCTTATTAGTTTTTCAGATTGGTTATGCCATTCATATGAAAAACATAATAATAAGAAAATCAGGAGAAAGATCTGAAGAAATACTTTTTTTAAGCTATACAAAATTATCATTTCTTGCAGAAGCATTTCAATACAACAGTATAGCAGCAGTATATCAAATCAACAAAGCAGGGTAGATATTGTGCAAACATAAATTAACATGGAAACAGTTTGGTGTCAATGAACAATTGAAACATTGATTTTTTTAAGTTTCATTTAAGAAAAAAAAAGTTAACTGATATTATCTCAACCAGTTCAAGGATCATGTAACGCATTTATTTATGCTAGTTTAATAAAATGTTAATTTAGATAAAGCAAGGGATTTGTGAGATGACTAATAAATAAACTAAATTAACATGAAAAATTTATTGCTCTTCATAAGATCACCGAACATGGTAGACCTGCTCACAAAAATTGTCAAACAAGTGTATCCAAATGGTTGCAGTGCATAATATAGCAGCTCACTAGTCAGAAGCTATTTCAAGCCACATTCTGAGAAATACCTGCCATGGTTATGTTTGGATAGTAGCCTAGCTAAATGCTAGGATGAGAAGACAATATTTCTGATAATAACTGCATTTTTAAAGTAAGTATTTTAATTTTAAGAGAACTTGTACACTAGATCAACATTTTTCTCACATATTACTCACAGCCTACATCAACAAAGCATAACTTTCATTTACATTTCTTGTCAAATGCACCTTAGCAAGCACGTCATTAAACACTTTTGAAATAATATCTTATTATATTTTAAAAAAATCAGAGAGTCACTTTGGTCTAGTTATTAAGGCACCAGGCTAGAAAGTATGAGGCTGTGAGTTCCAGTCCAGCCTTAGCCATAAAAGTCAAGTGGGGCCAGTTACGCTCACTCAGTCCAACCCAACTTACAAGCTTGAAGGTCTTGATCATCAGATCAGCCTGTTAAGTTACTCAATAGAAACAGAAAGAATTCTCCCAAATAGTTCAGTTTTAGAAGGTGAGTATCAAGTATTAAATTCCAGATCAGAGGATTTATTGCTCAAACCTATACACAAGACTCTAATTAACTAAAAGTCAGTAGTACACTGGGGCTAGATAAGTGTTAATGGAACTCCAGGGCAACTGGAGTGTTTGTGGACACATAGTAATTCTAGGCTGAGTCCTCTTTTGACTTCCCTCCCTCAGCACTGCCTCTCCTTCTCCTATAGTAAGTCAACTAGTTATTATTATCTATTCCCATATTAAATCAGGATGTATTGTAGCTGTCATTCTCAACATAAACTACAAGCAACTCAAGCAGACTACTATTCTCAGTGTTTTTCAATTATCTTGTATGAGCAAAGAAAGAAAAGAAAGAAAGAAAAATAAAAGGTTGGGCTTGTGAATCCAAAATGCTAATGTATTATGACAGAAACATTACCTTTTGTAGACTAGTAGGATTTAACTGGGTTTTATCTATAATTTTGACAGCAACCTAAGGATGAAAAGGCAAAAAATAACTTTTTTAACCAAACAGTTAAACTTTTTACAGTATGGAAGAATTGTTTATTTTAATTTAGAATTTAAAAATCTCATCAGAAAAAAGAGGGATAAGTAAGCCAAGAAGAGAATTCTTTCTCTTCCACCCACATTATACTTTAAAAATTTATATACACTGTTTTACAAAAATATAGTGACAGACCAAAATCTGTCCACAGAGCTGCTGGTGTTATACGTCTTATGGTACTAACAAAGTTGCCACACCTCAAGAACAAAGTTCAAGTATGTATACTACAGACAGCCAAAAACACCTTTATATGCTGGATTTCATTTTCAACAATGAAAATATGGGACACATATTTTGTAAATAAAATAACAGTTATCAAGCCTAGCCTAAAAAAACTTACCTCTCTACCTGTAAGAACATGTCTAGCCAGCTTCACTTTAGCAAAATTTCCTTTTCCTATTGTTTTTAATAAGCGATAGTTCCCAATGTGAGGATGCTCTTCATTTACAGAGGTGATTGAGTTTCTGCAACGCGGTATATTCTGTCGACTACTTGATTTTGTGGGTTGGATATGAGATTCAGAATATCCATCAGCAGAAGTGTGCTACAAGATTAAAAACAACAAGAATCACTACTTTAAACTTTATAGGATTTATGATTTCTAAAATAGTTAAAAAAAATTAAATAATGTTTTAAAAATAAGCAAATGCTATGTTTTCCTTTCTTAATATGTTTCTTTATTAAATTGAAACTTGGACATTTCAGTTCAGAATTGAACTAACATCTAATTTTCAATTCAAATATAATGGAAAGGATTAATAACTGAAAATCACATAATTGCTATTACAATAGTCTACTGATTATTTATTAAATATTAATGTTTAAGTTTTAATGGAAATGTATACCATAATGAAAAAGAATGCATTTGGCTTCTTATCAAATGCTATATATCTAGTTAATATTCTGCATTTTTATAGGTTAAGTTTTTTTAAAAATGCAATTTGTGATATAGATTCAGTTCATCTTGAACCTACATTGAATATAGCACAACTCACCACTTAATTTGGTTATTAGTTAAAAATATCTCAACTCTATATAGGACAATATAATACACTATAGACATGCAAAAAGCTATAGACTTTGTTTAGAAGGCTAGTTCAATTCAGAGGATGCGGCTATTACTACCATTTTGAGTGTTGGGGTTGTATGTATATCCAAGCATTTAGATTCTACCACATAATTTCTCAATCCAGTTTTGATTGTAAAGAGCGAAATTTCTAGTACCATAATTTTGCAGACTTTTTTCCTTCAATGTTTATTTTATTCACAATGCTAAAATACAAACTCCCCCTCAAACGAAAAAATACAAATACAAAGCAAAACTAAACAAGACATTAAAAATTATGCATTAAAAACATACCTACACATACAGACCTCCCTAGTTGAATACTGATAAATATATTTCAAGAATAATAATCCCCCACCTCGCTTGCGAAGCAGGTCTACAGATTAGGAACTTCTACAATTTTGTTTACCTGACCAGAATAAGAGACATCAATCTACTACATATATAAACAAGCATAGTTAAAGGTAAAGCCAACAGCGAAGTTAAACTTCAAATCCTCTGTTAACAACGTATTATTATATTTAATTCACAGAAAGTTCACAACAGTTTCTAATCTACTATAAACCACCATTATCATTATCTCTGGTCTGTCCAGGATGAAATATTCTTGATTGATTCTTAATGATACAACTTTTCCTTAATTTTGCAAACAGAATGAAGTTATTAATCCTTTGGGAAAATTTTATGATTGCAATAATGAATGGTGCACACTGGCAAGGTTGTTTTAAACTAACTTTGCCTGAAGATTTCGAATACAGAATGCATTTTGGATGGTGACAAACAGTAGTAAAAGTTTGGAATTTTTAAAATAAAATTAGACATTTGATGATGGTATTTATGAACACGGCTGATGTGATCCTTTCCACTCAAAGTGGATATCCAAAAGCTTATGTATCATTTTTTGGCAGCAGCTAAAAGCGTACAACATAATACAAACATATTGATAATTTGTAGGTGCAGCATGGTAAACAAATTTTAACTATTATTTTATTCCTGGACTTTAGTATGGTATAATATAGTGGTAAAACACTAGTATAACTAGTGTTTTATTAGGTCAGCCTGTATTGGATATACAGTACATAGAGAATGAAAATCTGTGCATTATTTGTTCAATGCTGATTTATTATGTTTTCTTATACATTAGGCTGCTCTTGATATGACATAGAAGCAATATTTGATATAAAATATTTGACTCACAAATTGGCACACCAAAATGGAACATAGCACTAGCACTAGAAAAAACACTTAGACTTATATACATGGTGCTCTACAGCAGCAGCCCCCAACCTTTTGGGCACCAGGGACCGGTTCCAGTATCCAAGGGGATTTCATACAAACTTGTTTTACTCGATGTTCAATGTTGAACTATTCCCTAAATATCAATTTATTAATTTTAACTAATCTTCCACTCCAGATTCATGCAAATCAGTCTATAATTCAGGGCCATTTACTTTATCAGTCGCTTTCTGAAAATCAACAAACATTTCCATCCACATCCTCATTTACTTCGTTGTTTTATTAAGCATTCTTTTTCATGTTTCCCATTATGTTGCTATACAGGTATCTATGGTATTCTGCAGCATAAGCCCTTTCAATCTGTTGCAAGCAGTTACTTTCACCTGCTCTTTCCCTCTATACATTTTCCTTGCATTTTGTTGGGAGATTAATGTATCTTTTATAACATTTTCATATTAGATTAACCTTTCCTTCTAACTGTTTTATTCTCATTCATTACTTTTGATTGTTTCTTCTAAATTGGGGGTCGCAATGTGCAGCTCTAGAGCCACATGCGGCTCTTTGGGCCCTCTCCTGTGGTTCCCTGTCGGATGATCCCACCACTAGCTGCCCCTGCCCCTCGCCCTCCCCTCCCACTACTCACTTTTCGCCTGCCCTGAGAAGAGAAGGGCGACAACAGCGGATGGAAACATATTCCGTATTCCAGGAGTGAAGCACTCCTCTACTTGCCTTTTTTTCTGGCCCTTGTTGGTGCTGTGCACACCTTGGCTGTTGATGTGCCCTGCCAGCAGAGCTGGCAGCAGACTTGGACAGTGAGGAGGTTGAGGAGGAACATGGGCCAGTCTTGGAGTCTGGGGAAGGCTCTGGTGAGTCTGTTTGCCGGGACTTTGCTGGAGAGGAATTCCCTTTAATCTAAATAAAAAGGGTTTTATTGAGACAAGGAGTCTGTTTCATGATCTTGGGAAGCTGCTGGGGAGATGAGCGACTTTTCTCCACCCCAAGACAGTGGCTGGGCCGGTGACAACCAATGATCTGCGTCATAATGGGCTCCAGGAGGAGGAGGGGACACAGTCTCCCCCATTATGAAGTGCACTAAGTTTAAGTGTGCTGCACGAGGCACTGCAAGACCAACAAGCAACCATGGAGGCAGCGAGAGCAGCGGCATTAGCCACAGTCGGCCTAACCAGTGTCTCAGGGAAGAGAGAAAGTAGTGTCCCCCCCATATTCCTCTTGCCGCCTCCACGGCTGCTTGCTGCTCTTGCAGCACCTCGCGCAGCACACTTAAACTTATTACAAGGTGTGCACAGCACTAACAAGGGCTGGAAAAAGAGGCAAGTAGAGGGGCTTTTCGCTCCCACACTGGAATATGGAGCGAGTCTCCATCCATTGTTGTCTCCCTTCTCTTCTCAGCAAGCGAGGAGTGAGTGGGAGGTGAGGTAAGGGGCAGGACCAGCCAGTGGTGGGATCATCTGACAGAGAGCCACAGCAGAGGGATAAAAGAGCTTCATTTATCTGGGAACGACTCTTGATTGAAATCATATGGCAAAAAGCACTCAAAGAAGAAGAAAAAACAACATCAGCAAAAAAACAAACAATATCACCTGTTTTTGGAAATGATTCAAGAGGGAACACAACACAGAGAGAGAGAGAGAAATGAGAGGGGGAGAAAGAAATGAGAGAAAGGGAAAGAGATGAGAAAGAGAGAGGGAGAGAGAAAGATGAGAGGAAGAAATGAGAGAGGGAGAAAGAAATGAGAGAGAGACAGAAAAAGGGAGAGAGGGGGGAGAAAGAGAGATGAGAAAGAGAGAGGGAGAAAGAGATGAGAGAGAGAAAGAGAGGGAGAGATGAGAGAGAGAAAGAAAAAGAGAGAAGAGAGAGAAAGAGATGAGAAAGAGAGAGATGAGAGGGAGAAAGAAAGAGATGAGAGAAAGAGGGGGGGGAGGCGGGGGGGGGGAGAGAGAGAGCAGTTTCCCAGAGAAAAGAAAATACTGAGAGCCACAAAACCTGAGTAGGCGTGGCTGGGGGGGAGTGAGTGACATTGAGATGGCCATGCCCACCCAGGTTTTGTGGGTCCCAGTGTTTTCTTTTCTGTAGGAAACTGGTCCAAATGGTTCTTTGAGTGTTTAAGGTTGCAGACCCCTGTTCTAAATCAATTTTCTCCAGATCCATTTCAAATACTACTAGAAATGGTCTGTCCAACATACATAACCTAACCTTAACTTCACAATTATATTCTTCACTAATTCTCTCAATGTTTCAACAAAGTTATTAACTTAATGACTTTAGAACTATATATATTTATCTGCTATGTAAAAATATTGACAATCTTAAATTATGTATTTGAAACAGTTCTTTTTCTAGACAGAAACTTCCTAAGTGGTCAAAAATTCTTGATTTCTAGTTTATTTATTCCTCATATCATCTATTCTAATAGAACAACTTTTTCCCATATATCATATTAATTCAGATCATTTAATATTTTCCTAAAATGCATCTTTGTTTTTCCATTATCACCTTTCCTTGGAATAAGGAATTAGTGGCAACCAATATATTCCTCTTTTCCTATGCTTTTATAATAAATTATGTGATTTCAATTCTTATTATCTAACAAGCCTTTTAGTCTTTTCATTCATAATTAAAGCCTTATTCCACTTCCCTGCATTATGCATGCAAAAACTCTGCAGACTTACAGATATTGTATTTTTCCTTTCTTTTCTTGATTTCAGAAACACACAATGTATCTAGTTTACTTGTTTTCGTTTCATTTGTTAATTCATGCTATGTATCTTTTATTCGTCTTAAATTCCAAATCATAATCTTCCATAAGCCGATTGCCACCAGATGGACCACAGATATTGACCTTACTCATTCATCATGGTTTTGATTATCTAATTATCTTATTTAATAAGATAGCAAAAATATAAATAAGGTTTTAGTACATTTTGGCCTTCATGCCATAAGCACAACCAATGCAGAGTTTATCAAAAGTTATGCAAGCAGGTAATTCTAATAGAGGATTACAAGTCAAAAAACATTTGCTCAAACCACCAAGAGATAAAGGCAGCATACTGACATACATAAAGAATATTCTGCTTGTTAGCTCCCAATTATTTTTTGTATGGGTTTTGTAAGGTATATTTGCTTCTGAGTATACAACTTTCCTTCCAATTATGCTACTCTTTGCATTTATTTTTTGTTTTATTGTCTTAATTAGTATATTGCCTTCAGAGAACAGTTTTGAAAACATGTCATAAAAAGCCTGGTAAACAAGCAAACTTCCTAAGGAATTTTAGTCAACATATAGAAATACACTTATCTTTAAAAATACACCAAGCATGTTTCTTCCCACTGTTATTAAGTTATGCCAGCCTTTCCTTCTTGTGTCATATTTTCTTCATGTGGATGCTGCTCACAAATACTTTCCAAGGCAGAAAGTAATAATGACTACACTACACTTAAAAAGCAAAACAGGCTATCTGCATGATTACACATACTCTCATCAATGTAGTCACAGAAACATGTCACACACAAACTGCTGCATCTAGAAATGGTGACACAAATCCTAGGGAATCCAATAAAACCCTAATCTAAAATCATTCACTTGCAAATGTTGACCATAAACAAAAGTTATTACAATAATTTGAGAACCAGTTGGTCTTAGTGGTTAATATACCAGACTAGAAACCAGGAGACAATTCTATTCCTGCCTTAGGCATAAAAGCCAACTGAATAAATCCTCCCATAATACCACCTCTTACAATTCTAGACAACACAGTATCAACTGTAGAGACTTTCAAATTTCTAGGTTCTATTATATCACATGATCTAAAATGGACACCTAATATCAAAAACTTCATCAAAAAAGCACAACAAAGAATGTTCTTTCTGCGCCAACTCAGAAAGCTCAAACTGCCCAAGGAGCTGCTGATACAGTTCTACAGAGGAATTATTGAGTCTATCATCTGCACCTCTATAACTGTCTGGTTTGGTTCTGCAACCCAACAGGACAGACACAGACTTCAGAGGATAATTAGGACTGCAGAAAAAACAATTACTATCAACCTGCCTTCAGTCGAGGACCTGTATACTGCACGGGTCAAAAAGGGCTGTGAAAATATTTACAGACCCCTCATATCCCAGGCATAAACTGTTTCAACTCCTTCCTTCAAGACGACGCTATAGAGCACTGCACACCAGAACAACTAGACACAAGAACAGTTTTTTCCCGAAAGGCATCACTCTGCTAAACAAATAATTCCCTCAACACTATTTACAAAGTCTACACTACTATTACTGTTAATCTTCTCACCACTCCTTATCACCCATCCCCTCCCACTTGTGATTGTAGGACTGTAACTTTGTTGCTTGTATCCTTACAATGTATATTGACTGTTTCCTAGTATGATTTGATTGCTTATTGTACCCTATGACTATTAAGTATTGTACCTTATGATTCTTAACTCTTGACGAATGTATCTTTTCTTTTATGTATACTGAGAGCATTCGCACCAAGACAAATTCCTTGTGTGTCCAATAACACTTGGCCAATAAAGAATTCTATTCTATTCTATTCTATTCTATTCTATTCTATTCTATTCTATTCAGGCCACTCACGATCTTTCAGCCCACGATGTTAGGCTCAAGTAACAAATGTATCAGTCAACTCCTGCTGCAACCAATAGATCAACACTCAGTAGGAAATATTCATTACTTGATACATAATAAGAGATATTTAAAGATGTTTGAAGAGTGATTTAAGAAAAAAACAAAACAACTAGTAAATGAAAGATTTGTTTATGATTGGTTTAATTATTATAGAATTTTTGAAAAATTTAAACTTGATTAAAAAAGTTACGTTTTCGCAGGAGCTAAATTTGAATTGGGTATCATTTATATTCTGGAGATGATCACCTGTCTACCTGTATATGAAATATTAATTAAGATTAACCTAGAAGATGAATATGTCAAAGATATACCATGAGACCCTACGCTTGCGGGAAAAATGCTAGGATTTTTTAAAAGGGTTTTTTCCTGGGGAAAAAATATAAAATTAAACCAAATTAAATCAGGCTTCTGATTTATGCAATATGTTGTAATTAGAATACACTTTAAAGTTTTTGAATAATGAAAGAAACAGAACACCCATTGTGAAAGATAAATAAAATATAGTTATTCCATTTAGCAATGGTATTACATCATGCAAAATATCATTTGTAGTCAAAGTATCTGTGTATTTGTGTATATATAATATATAATAAATACATACATGCATATATACTGTGTGTGTGTGTGTGTGTGTGTGTGTGTATGTGTACACATACACATACACAAGAATACTGCCTTAAAATACAAATGTTCAGTAGAGGTCTTCTAGTGCTATAATGGCACTGCAATAAGACATACCATCGATAATCCCTTAGACATGTTGCTATAACTATGTCTAAATTTCCAAATTCCCACCATAAACTTTTTTATTTAACTAACAATCTCTTAATTTGTCTCCCAAATTAGTTTCATAAATTAATTTCATTAGCATTCCCATCAATTATCAGGTTTCATAAAAATAGCTAGTGTTCCTACCTCCTAAACTGGGATGCGAATACTTTGGAACTAGAAATAAGTCTACCTTGGGAATGCATGATCACATTATTATTGTGGCAGTGATGACTATGGGATTTTTTTTAGCAAGAATGGCAGGATGAGCTACAATTAGATCCAGAATCACTGGGTGTTAGGTGACATACAAACTTAATGAATTTAATTTAATCTAAACTACTGTAGCACACTAAAAATGGATAACAATTTAAGCCTTTTACAATAAAACTTTTGTCATAGCTGAGCATTATTAGCTTTGATAGCATATATTTCAGTTTCATATGCTGGACAATAGGTCAGTTCTTTCACATACTATTTTTCTGGAGCCAACAGCATTCTAGAACTCTGAGAGATTTAGTAATATTCACTGTTTGTACTCTAGTGGAACACTAGACCCTACAAAGTTTCTAGACAGCCCCTCAAGACAAATAATTTTATTTCATGTGCAGAGACATTAAGGCAGCTGAACTGGAATGGTGCTTAATCTTCTATTCAGGCTAAATTCATAAATTACCAACAACACTATGGAATCTGCTATAGTGCAGCTGTTTGCATGTCCATTCAGCTGTTTGAAGAAAGCCATCATAAAGACAAAATGATTTGCCATGGTTATTTTCAACACTACCATCACTGGTAGACAATAAGTAAAGTAAGCAGTTCTTGTCCAAATATTCAAATATTACCACCTGGCTTTGAAGCAGATATTCTACCAGTTTCCACATTTTTAATAGATATGTCCTCTGATCAAACTTTTTTTTTTCATATGTAATAGCAACTGTCACCAACACACTTCCTTCAAATTGAAAAAAAAGGAAGGAAGCAGGAGCATCTACAGTACTATTTAAAATGGAGTACACAAATCAAATGATTTTTGAAGCAAACTATCAAATTGATTTGAAAAATTTGTTTCCAAACTTTAAACAAATTTCCAGAACTCATATTTCCAAACTGAATCTTTCAACTTGAATCCTTGCACTAATTCTTGAAGCCTCCCTACTTTATTTTCTTCTCATAAGAAAGGGTAAAATTATTTTATGTCTGCACAACAACTCATCCTGTCTACTCCTAAACCATTAGAAATTGATATACCATGCTAACAGGGTGATTATTGCACACAATTGAATATAATAGCCTTTCCAGTCAGAACATAGGACCATCTTTTCTTCTGGATTTTAACAGATGGACTTAATAATTGATGAAGCACTTACACATTCAACAGACAATTACTTCAGAATATTTTAGTTCTATAAGGAACATTATGTTTTATGTTAAAACTATAAGCTGAGGTGGGGGATGGATACACACACACATATTTGGGCTTTATGGAACCTCTTTATATCATATCAATATTATTTATCTACTTGATACTTATAGCTGCCTATTTTATTTTTATGTAATGTTAGGCAACTTCCAATAAAGCAAATAAAAACCCAAAATATGTAACAAAATAACATTAAAAAGACATAGCAGCTAGGCATGATCTAATCTGTTATCCATACAACCAAGAGCTGGGCTCTATCCCATGCTGAGGGCTCCAAGCTTTCAAGGCTTAGGAAAAACCAACAGGGACAGGTCATTTTAACCTCAGAAGGAATGATTTCCAAAGAGTGGGTGGCATAGTGGAAAACTATGTCCAACTCTTATATCTGATTTGCTATGTCTAATTCAGTGGTTTTTCACTTGTGAGTCAAGAATTTAGAGTGAGTTCCCAAGCCTTTTAGGGTGGAACACCACAGACCTGTTGATAAACTGAAAGTTCCTTCTGCACAGGGTTCATGATGAGTTGAAAGCTGATACAATAGCACTACATAGATTTTCAACAGAAAGAGGTGAATTTGAGTGTATACACAACCTTTCTGCTACCTTTGAGTCATCTCTTCTTCTACAAACTCCAAATTCTCAGCATCTATAGGCCTTCCCTTCTTATTGACTCACAATGGCCTTGACTAAAAATTCTGTACTGCAATATAAATAGGTTTGTTTCCCTGTACACTTAATTATTACATCTTGCTGTACACTTAAGTTATTATGTGATACTATGGGTGTGTCGTATGAAATCTCTGGTTGCTGTATGTAAAAAAAGCAGAAAAGGTGAGTAGTCTAAGTTGCGAATATAGCACTAACTTTTTAAAAACCAATTTGGACTTGTATAACCTCAAAATGTGGTAAAATAACAGCACAAAGAGAATCTTTTTAGACAAGTTTCACATTTCTTATTGATCATGGAATTGTCAAGCCATAGTGTGAAATCTGGGGTGAAGTACTAAGTAATGAATAACTAAACTAGAATGATCTAAAAAGGCACCTTGAAGCTGAACACAGAACTTTGATGGCAAAGTTTTTAAAAAATAACTTAAATGACAGTGAGTTGACAATCTAGACTATATATGGTAGATAAAACTATATATTCTGCACAGGATGCTCTTGTTCTTACATTGCCTGGCAAACTGCGAAACAAAATTTTAAAATCTCCCATGCTTTACAACCACAATGAATATAAATTCTGGGAATGAATTCAGCAAGGAATAGCTATTGGCTGAATGCAGTTTCTCAGCATGCCTTGGGACAATCCACACATATGGGTTGATTCAGCCTTTCGGCCCAGAGACTGAGTCATCAATCTTAGCCACACCTCTTCCTGTCAGGGAAGGAAGCCCCCTAGTCCCAGTCACGACAAAGGTGCAGCCACCTGATGATCTTCTTTTATGGCGTTGGCTCTGCCTCCCACCTGGACACTGGACCAGGAGGGAGTGGATTATCCCAAGACATGCTGAGAAACTGCGTTCAGATAAGCCACGCCTATTCTCCAACATGCCTTTGGGATAATCCAGGCATATGGGACATACCAAAGCTGGCAGTCCCTATGGGCGGGAAGAAGTCTGGTCCTGTGCACTCCCATCTGTATGCATTCGCTGGAAACCATTCTACTGAAGGCCACCTCTGCTGAGGCATATGTGTCCAGTCTGCAGTGCTTTATGAATGGAGATGGGGAGGACCACGTCACTGCCCTGCAAATGTCCTCTAGTGAAGCTTGCATCGCCCAGGCACCTCTGGTAGCTGCACTTCTGGTCGAATGGCCTGTTACCCGTCCATGTGCTGGAAGAGCCTGGGTAATTGAAGATGGCTGAAACGAAACGGACAGGGCTTCAGTTTTGCGATACTTTGATGTATGTTTGATGCATGCGCGAAGACCCCTCCAAACATCCAATTTGTGCCATCTGTGTTCTCTGTCATGCGATGGAGCGGGGCAAAAGTCAGGTAGAATGACTTCCTGAGCCCTGTGGAAACGAGAGTTTACCTTTGGGATGAAGGAGGGGTCGAGGCGCAGGACAACCCTGTTGTTGTGAAATGTGCAGAGGTCTTCCCTGATTGAAAGAGCTGCAAATTCCGATATGTGCCTGGCCGATGTGATGGCCACTAAGAAGGCAAATTTGAGTGTTAAGAAGCACAGGCTTACAGATTGAAGAGGTTCAAATGGTGCCTAAGTAAGAGTTTGTAACACTGTAGACAGGTTCCAAGAAGGATATCTGTAACTGTTGATGGTTTGAGATTCACAGTCCTTTGAGGAAGGAGTTGATGACTGAATTTCTGAGATATTTCCTGAAACAGATCTGGGTGGAGACGCCACTCGATGTTGTCTACCCTGGTTCTGCTCAGGTAATCTGCCTGTACATTTGCCGTCCCCAATATGTGCTCTGCCTTGATTGATAATAGGTGAGCTTCTGCCCAGATTCCCAGTTGCTCTGTTTTGGACATGAGGGATCTGGAGTCGGTCCCTCCCTGGCGATTGACATGTGCTTTGGCTGCTACATTGTCTGTTAGGATCAGTACGTGTTGGCCGGTCACTGTGCTTTGGAAGTGTCTGAGAGCCAAGTGAATGGCTCTCAGTTCTAACCACTTTATGTTGGGTTGAAGGTCTGCTGAGGACCATTGTGCCTGTATAAGCTGGGACTGTAGATGCCCTCCCCCATCCTAACACGCATCTGAAGTGACTGTTATGCTATTGGGTTCACTGAATAGAGACCCCTTGGTGATCACTGGGGAAACTCACCATCTGAAGGATCTGAGAACATCCAACTGTAGTCAGACCCTGATGTTGGAGGTACTGGTACCTGCTCTCTGGATCAGTAGAAGGAACCATTGGAGAGATCTGGTGTGCAATCGGGCCCATGGTACTATGGCTATGCACGAGATTAATTTCCCCAGAAGTTGGGAAAGCACCGCTAAGGCAGCTGCTCGCTCTGTTGTGATCTGAGTGACCAAGGACTTCATGCTGTCCTGACGCTCCTGGGACAAATAGACCTTGCATAGAATGGTATCTATCACTGCGCTCAAATGAAGGAGGTGGGTAGATGGTATTAGCTGGCTTTTCTGAAAATTGATGGAAAATCCGTGGTCCTGTACAACCCAGATTGTGTAATTCAGGTCTGACCTGGCTTATTGATTGGAATTGGACTGGACAAGGATGTCGTCCAGATAGCACTGGATGTGCACTGGGATTGTTCTGAGGTGTGCGGCCAGCACTGCCAGCACTTTTGTAAAGGTCCTGGGGGCTGATGACAGTCCAAATGGTAGGACCTTGTATTGATAATGGCCCCCGGCGTAATAGAACCTGAGAAACCTCTGATGGGAGGGATAGATAGGAATATGGAGGTAAGCCTCCGTCAGATCGATGGACGTTAGGAGATTGCCCCCCGCCCCGATGCCTTCCAGGATTGACTGCAGAGATGGCATTTTGAATTTCTTGTACTCTAAATTTTTTGAGATCCAGGATCGCTCTCCACCCCACCCCCCGAGGACCTGGGAACTACGAATAGAATGGAGTAAAACCCATGCCCCCTCTGGACCTCCAGTACTGGCTTGATAGCCTGGATGTCCAGCAAATGCTGGACCGCCGTGTCCATAAGCTCTTTCCTTAAGTGGTTCTTGGAGGCTGGGCAACAGTAAAGGTCTTTGGAGGAGTGGACAGAAATTCCAGGGTGAGACTGAATTGTACTGTTTTCAGGACCCAGGAATCAGATGTGATGGTCTCTCATTAGTCTGCAAATAGGGCCGGCCAGCCGCCGATGGGGGGAAGGGTCCAGCAGTCATTTGGATCAATGGTAGGGAAGACCTCCTGTGCCACGAAAGGGCCGCTTAGATTAAAACTGCTGGTTGATTCTATCTTGAAATCCAGATCTATCTGTGGGTCGATCTGATCTGGGCTGGTAGGATCTTTGGAATTGCGAGAATTCCTGACCTGAATCTGAAGTACGAAATGGCTGCCTGTGGGTATAGGAAGAAGCCCTCCTATCAGCCCTCCTGTTAAGAGAGGGGAATACCTTCCTCTTATCTTTGTTCTTGACTAGGAATGCATTTAAGGCCTCTCCAAATAAGGGAGCTGAGGCCACTTTCCATTTGGTTCTAGCATCTGTTTGCCACTGTCATAGCCACAGCAAACAACGAGGAAATGGTGGAGGCCAGAGCCCTGGAGGAAAATCAGGCTGCATGCAAGGAGGAGTCGGCTGCAAATTCAGTGGCCACCACCAATATGTTGATGTCCTGATGCATTCTGATTTCCTCAGGGGGAATCCTAGCCTGTAATTGGCGGAGCCAGAGAAGGGATGTCCTAGTGAAAAAGGAGGTGGCCGCAGCTGCTTTGACCGTGCAAGCATTGGCCTGGTGTGTCCTGCAGAAATTTTATTCTACCTTTTGTCCTCTGCCTTAAGGGCCTCTGCTATGTCACCCAATATTGCAGAGGGAGAGATCAAGGACGCCAAAGGTTCATCCAGAAAGAGAAGTTGAAGTGACTCAGTAAGGAGAGGAGCCATATTGAAAAAAAAAATATCATTACCCCCTGAGGTGGGGAAGGATCTTGGCTGCACCCATTGTCTCTGAATATAACGTCCAGAAATAACTTGTGACAAGGAATCTCCTGTTGGAGAACTATGGGTTCAGAAAAAAAAACCTGCTGTTGGGCCCCTGAGTATCAGGTGAAGCAGTTGGTATAGTGAGCGGAGGATAAATCTGGACAGTGGTCCTAGCCTTGTGGAGGAGAGATTTAAACAGCCCCAGACTGAACAGCCCCATGAATGGGGGTGGATCAGGTGATAGGTCCTCATCTTCTGAGAACCCCTGCTCTCCCTGAACTTCCTCCTCCATCCCAGATGCCCTGCTTCTGATAGAGTGGGCTGGAGAAGTGTCCCTCTGGTGTCTAGGGAATCCCATGGAGGCCTGGTATTGCACTGGCTGAAATGGCTGAGGATCAGATCTTTGGGAAGATGAAAGTCTCCTCCGCTTCAGGGTAGAGGCTACCCTGAGAAAAATGTCCTGACCAATAAGGGCCTTAAGGTCCTCTGATAATTCTGGCGCCAATCTATCTGCTGAGTGCATCCCTGCTGCAGTTGGAGTAAAAGTGGCCTCAGGTATTCCAGCCCTGTCCCTGACCTATAAATCTTTGGGTTGGATTTCCTCAGCAGATGGGATATATCCTTGCTCCCTATATCCCTCTGGTGACCAAGCCCTGGAAGCTGCAGGCAACTCCTGTGTTAATGGCTGCTGAGGGAAAGAACTGCCAGGCTCTGGCAGTGGGGAGGAGGAATATCTCTCCTGGTCTGCTTGCTTCTGAGTCCTGGAGAATTGCTTTTCCAATGCTTTTTACCTTTTTTCTTCTGCTCTTGTGAGCTTTCTAGAATAAAGAGCCTTTGCCTTTATCTTGTTAGCAGCCTCTTTACTTGCAAATCTGGCTTTCCTGGGACTCTGCTTGGATCGTTTTGCACTCATGGGCTCCATGCTGCCTTGCTAGGAGGAGAGCTCTCTCGGTCCTTCATTCCTCTGCCCAGATGGGAATTCAAGCCCTGGAAGCCTTCCCTGGGCAGTGGCAGTGGCAGCCCTACCAGTCTTCTGGATAGCCTGCACAACTCGCCATACGGTCAAAATGGCCACTGCCAGCCCCGAAAATCAGCGGTTAAGCACAAAAGGGAAAGCGGCTGCTCCAGAGCTACCTGGTTAAGCTTAGGTGTGCAATGGTGCGCTGGGGGCAATCGTGGCTTCAGCGCCCCCCTGGGGTGGGGGATCGTTTTAGGGCTCCCCCTTGTCTGCCTGGGCTGTTAGGCCTTCAATTGGTAGTTCAGGGGGCTGCGAAAAAATGGAGCAGGCAGAAGACCCAATTGCTGCCTGTTAGCAATGTTTTGTTTCTTTTTAGGGAGTTTGCAAACCTTTGGGAGAATTTACACTTAAACTGCAGCTTTCTGTACAAATTGTTACAGCCAACCTTTGCCACATCTCTATAGGGCCAAGACTAAATTATGACTGGGGCTAGGGGGCTTCCTGCCCCGACAGGAAGAGGCGTGGCAAAGATTGATGACTCAGACTCTGGGCAGGAAGGCAGAATCAACCCATATGTGTGGATTATCCCAAAGGCATGTTAGAGAAATGGAATAGTTACCATTGTCAAATAACACCTTAAGTATATATATTTATAGTATGTAGATAATGAAAAAAATACTTTTCAGTCATACAGCTTATGGAACTCAGTAAATTGAATATTTCAATACAAGATCATAAGCAGTGATTGGTCTACTTTAACAGAGAAAGTGACCACTTTGAAAGGAAAGCAGAAAATATGGACTAAGAAAACAAAAGAAAACTGCTTTTCCCCCCCAATATTAAAAAAACATGCTTTTGAAAATGCTGAATTGTCTGACATAAAAATGTTATCATCAGACATTTGGACAAAGCAAATCTTGACTCTCTGCTACATTTTAAAGGATGGAAATGCAACTGAGTATACAGCCCATCTGTTACTGACATTGAAGATATGGTTGATGAAATTTCGAGCACTGCTAACCTACAAGAACAGTTTATCAAGATTCAAAACAATGTCACATTGTGCTATGTAAAAAAGGAAAGAAAAAAACCCCGACTAGAAACACTGAGTGCACTTTGGAACAAAGTGAAAAGGAAAAAAAAAAACCCAACTCTAAAAAATGAGGTTCATTAAAGTTTTATTTCCCTTCCCTACAATCCGTTTGTGTAAAACAGATTTTCTGCACTTTGAATGGCAAGAACCAAGCTTTGAAAATGAACCAGAGCATGATTTAAGATGCAGAGAAGAGTCAGAAGACACACCTATTGCTAAGAAAAGATGGAAACCTTAGTCTTTTACAGGAGCCAAGGAACAAGAATAGCTTTTATAGTTTTAATGTTTTTAATAATTATTTATCATGGTTTTAAGTATCTATTATTTTATACACACACATATTTTTATTGTTGTATGGGTCCAAAGTCCATAGCCATATAAATTTGAAAAATAAATAAAAAAGAACTTAATAAGTTGGTCATCAGAAAAGAGCTAAATTTAAAGGATAATTTATGAAATATACAGATAGTCCACACTTCATGACAGGAACTGGGACTGAAATTTCCATCTCTAAGTAATGCAGCTCTAAAGCATGGGATATGACAATGCCACTTAGCCATGGAAATTCCAGCACTTCCAATTGCCATTGTCAAGTGAAGCACCAAGAGGTCATTAAACAGGGATGTCACATGATTGCCATTTGCAACCTCCTGCCAGCTTCCCCATTGACTTTCTCAGAAGCTGGCAAAGAAGGTTCCAAATGGTGATCATGTGCCTGTGGGGAGCTGCAACATTGTAACTATGAATGAGACACTGAGCACCTATATCATGTGATCAAGGGGATGCTGTGACTGTCATAACTACAATGTAAGTGCACTCATTTAGCACTGTTATAAGTTCCAAGAGACTCTGAAAATACGGTTGTTAAGCAAAGTCCGCTTGCAGCACATAAATATATTTATACCAGTTGTCTTGATTTCATATATGCTGATAGATGCAGATAAATGCAGATATAGCTAAATAATCAACACTGTTCATCCACAATTGAAATAAAAATATCAGTACTATTCTGGCGAATGTTAAAAGTAAAGATTCAGCGTAACAACAGAAAATCTACTTTTTCAGAAAGAAAACTGAAAGTTCCTGTCAAATGGATTGAATAATCATCCAAATCAAAAAGTTTATACTTCTATGCAAGATGGGATTTAAGTTTTACCCTCAATGAGCAGTTTTTCTATGACATTTTCATTCTGGAGATGCAGCACACACAAAAATGACATGTTACTGGCACAAAGTATTACTGCACAAACCTATTACTGCATTATAAAGTTCTGTGCAACAATCTCCCTCTGTGACAAGCTTTCCCTGATTTGATGCTTCCAGCTTGGTTAATGAGTGCAAATAAGCCAAAATTCTGGATAAAAGGCTGGAGCTTTTAAAAGTGAGAAGCAGCGTTTCCCATATTTGTGAGCATGATCAATTATTTGTTCTGCAGCAGGCAGTCAATAATGTGTTAAAGTCTTCAATCTTCCTTTCAGTAAAGATTGTAATTTACTAAGTTGTGTCCAGTTTCTCGCAAATCCAGTCAAGTGCTGAGTGGGGTGTTAAGTGTCCGGAGAGCTATGAGCTACTGCTGTGACTAGTGTGAAGCCTGACACAGAAGAATTCCAAGAGTTGGAGATCTGTATATCTTGAGGGTGTCAAGTTGGCTGTATCAGTCACCATAATAGCTGCAATTTGCATTAATCTCTTATATGCTAGATTATGAAATATACAGCCATATTCTCAGCAACCACAACTATTGGCATATTATTTTTAATAATCAATGGTTGTGAAGAAATCTATTGCCAACATTTGTGCTTTTTTTATGCAAGTTCATTTAAACCTATTGTGCATTTAACTTAATTCAGTAGGACCAGAAATTTTAAGAATTTCCAAGGACAATCTAAGTACAAATGTAGCTATCCAGAGTAATTGAGAATCGGGCAGTGTGCAAATTTAATAAATTATTAATATTATTACATACGGAACAATGTGAAATTACAGCTGCCAGGTTTTTACCTGGTGTTGGACTCATATACATTGAATTCTTCCCAGGAATCTAAGACGTTGTAATGTATTAATATATAATGTATGTTTGGGTCCAAATAGTATGGCCTTTTGCAACAGTCAGTCAGAAATTCTGTCAATTTTCTAACTACCATCCAATACTTTCTGCCCATAACTATTAGAACCACCATGGCTGTTTTATGTAGCTTCTTGCAACCCCAGAGCTGCAGTGCACCAAGAAGCTCCAGAACCACAGTGTTGCAAACAGCAGTAGAATCATGTGGTCCTGAGGCTGCTGGTGGTAGAGTGTAGGATGGCCAAATGGGCATTGATGGGGGAGGGAGGCGATGGAGGCAATCCCTTATCTTACTGAGGCTTGGGACTTGGAAAAGAACAAGCCCAGGATGGGTTGGTTTGTGGTGTGGTTCCTCAGCTAACAACCAGCAGAACAACAATGGGTGCAAGATTGTTGTCGTTAAGCAATGTAATCATGTGACATCATACTTAACCTCTTAGTATCTGAAAGTTTGATGCCACTGTGGTCATAAATTGAGGATTATCTGTAGTGGTAAATGTTAATGAGCCCTTTAATACCCTATAATTCTGAGATCCTACAATGTGATCAGTTTCAAATCCTATTAATAAAGAAGGAAGCACCATACAAAACTATGTACCATGTCATATTTTATCAAACATCCTAAGGCAATATTCATTGTCTTTCTTATGAAAAATATGGGTAGTCCTTGACTTACAATCATAATAGAGCCCAAAATTTCTGTTGCATAGCAAAATAGTTGCTAAGTAGTCATGCTCTATTTTATCATCTTTTTACCATGGTTGTTAAGAACATACATCACTACAGTTGTTAAGTGAATCATGCAGTCGTTAAGCAAATCTGGCTTCCCCCATTGATTTTGCTTGTCAGATGTTCCCTAGGCAGTTTACAATTGACGATCCTAGGACCCCAGATGCTGCAACCATTGTAATTATATGCCGGTTGCCAAGCACCCAAAATCTGATCACGTGACTGTGGGGCTACTGCAATGGTCATAAGTGTGAGAACTCATGTCACTCATAAGTCACTTTTTTCAGCGCTGTTGTAACTTTGAGCGTCACTAAACAAATGCTTGTAAGTCGAAGACTACCTGTATGGAAACTTTACTTGATAACTGCTAGCACCTCCTTTAGCAACAATGGTATTTCGTATACCTGTTGATCAATCCATCACACAAATTTGGTGGTATTTTGGCTGATTTCTCTTTATAGAATTGCTTCAATTCACTGTTATACTTACATTGATTCCTTGTTTTACATCATACAGTCATTGATTAAAATCATACTCTAAAACATGAACTATCTGTTGCGTATCCTATACTCATTTAAAGTTCAAGTCACAGACAAGTAACTTAACATTTTCCTATAGAATGTTTGCTGATATAATCCAAAATCCATCATTTCCTCAGGGACTGTGACCTGTCTAGATCCTTAGAGAACAAAGGATCCCCCCACATGATACTCCCAATCCTGCAGAATATTTTATTTGTTCTAATCTAATTGAGTCCACAGACTGAAAAGCTGAGGTCTCAAACTGGGAGAGTGGGTTTCTCATATTTAGCCAGAATGAAATACTGCATTTTAACAAGATAACCTAATTCTAACCACGAAACAGAGGGTTCAACGGCAAAGGACATAAAACTACAAAGCTGTTCAAACCACAAACAGCATCTGAAAAGAACCCTCAAAACAAAAATAAGCAAGAAACGATAAGGCTCTAAGCAGATCATAAGATGCTGCTAATATAGAAGCAACTCTGCTGAAATTCACATTTGACTATAACTGAATTTGGAGTGGGAGCTTGCTTTCCCACCTACTGCAATGACATTTTTCATTAATGCAAACTAACAAACAAACACCACCCCTCACTTTCAGCTCAGTTGCGGGCAAAGCATTATTCCACAAGCCTGATGGATCATTCATATAGTCCTGGGCAAACTGGAATTTGAACAAATTGTTTCTTCCTTGATGCAAAGCCATGATGAATCCCAATATAGATAATGCAAAAGTTTAACTAGCAGATCCATTGCAACTTCTCAAGCTCTCGTATGTTGTTATAGTAATTTTTGCTAGACAACTATGGAAACCGAAATGTTTTCTTCATGTGTACATTTTCTATATGACTGGATTGATGGAAGCTAAAGTCCTTGGCAATAGTTTTTCAGCCTCATAAGCATCAACAATCCTCTTCTAGGTTCACCAGCAATTTCTTTTGACACGGGTATCATTTACTTTCACATGCCTGTGTTGTAAGGACTGGCTGAGGCATAACGTATTTTTTCCAGCAAAGACACTGAATTTGATCAAGTTGGATAGTGGTTTGTTCAAAGCCTATGAAGATTAAGAAGATAGTTTTGAAAATAAAGATAAACAGATACATATATTCATTTATCTGAGAAGAAAACAATCGTCTTATTGGTTCTTAAGAAGAACAACAGAAAAAAGTTGAGAAAACCTCTTTGCTAATAAACTGAAAAATAAACCAGGTTCTAAAGTGAAAGCATTCTAGACGCTGAGATTTCTGGAACTTTTATCATTTGCTTTTTCAGAAAATCTTACTAAACAATGCAGTGAAAATCATGCTTTAAGTTGAGTTGGATCTCAATAGCCTGGCAATGTGTTCAATAAAGACATGACACAGTTGCATGTTGTTTGTTTAACCAGAATCTCTTTATCTATTAATAGAACAAGACAAAGCTCTGATCACATTGTAGGTCATGGTACTGTAGGATTATAGATAATTCTAACGGGTTCTTAAACTTTATCTCATCACTGTAGCAGCCTCCTTTTTTACATTTTATTATGGTAGCATAATAAGAAGCTATTAAAGCTGATCATCTACTAACCCTGCAGAAGTCACAGTATGTTGAAGTTCCTGTTTCTGACCACCTGCTGTAGCTAAAAGCATTGACTGAAAATAGAAACATAGTAATCAGTAGCAAGACAATAATCAAGGTGTAACAGATAAGTTTAGGCAATGTTTGCTGCAGAAGCATAAAAAGAGCCAATTTTGTAGCAGTAGGTAGATGCTAGTGTTTAAGAATAAAAGCAAAAGAAAGGACAGGAGTATGTTCGGAGAATATACAATACCTAATATTTATGATTAAAACAAAAAATATATAACATTTTAATAGTTTTAAGAATTCATTTAATGTCACAACATTTATTTTATCTAATCAACAAAATTATTAGTAATAAAATTAATATATTGTCAAAATTAACCATTTATTTTTCATATATCAATACTGGCATAATTAATGTTTAGTCCCATCAAAAATAGAAAATATATTCACAATTTCAAACCATGATCATTTTTTTATTATTGACTTTTAACTGATTGTACTGTTTGGAAATTTTCATGAGTGAGTACAGTTGAAAATTAGAATAATAATAGAAATATTTTTTTTTAAATGTAGTTGTTTGGCATAGTAATATGGTTAAGCGAGCAACCAGTTTAACGACATATACTGAATTCATGCATTGCAGCAAGGCACCATTAAGTAGCCTGGTTTGTTCATCATGCAGAGCTAAAGCAAACAAATCATATTAATGCTCTATTGAAATACATGAACCTAGTTCTAAACTGAAAAGGTCATATTTTGATTTTGCATATTTTTATTGATAGTGCTGGATATTCATTTGTAGGCAACTTTGCAATTTTTTAAAAAATACCATGATGACAACTGCTATATTTATTTGATTTCTTCCTGTAAATACTTTTCTTATACTATGGCTTTAAAGTCAAAAGAACAAAAACATACAAAGCTTGATGTAGCCATGCATATTAACAGTATGCATAGCATATGTTATAATAATACTGCACAAAAGATAGGTGATTCTCCATAACTGCTTTGTCTAAACCTAAGAACCCAAGAACTCAGTTAAGGAAGACATGCCCTGCCCTCACAAAAAGTAATTTTCTACCTCCAGATGATACAGCAGAAATCAACAAAGGGCAATCTTAATTAACAAATAATATTCTTGTCATTTTCAGCCAAATTGAAACTAACCATCTATATTTCCTGATTAAAAAAATACAACAATGTGTTCTGAAGTCCTGAAAATGTCCAATACTGCTTCAGATCAGAGGTAAGTTAATAATTCTTAAGGCAGAAATGTAAACCATTCAACTCAGTCTTCTTTCTCAACATGTGGTCAGCAGTATTGATTCATCAATTCAGATGGTCAGATACTTTACTGATTACTGAAAAGGAATTGAAAGGTTGCATAGACATCATGAAGTCACAAGGGATATAACACAGTGTTATTTATTAGATGTATTATTTTATCACTGAATCAGAGCTCAGCAGTTACAAACAATAGCAAGATATGCTACCATATTCTATCCCAATCCTCAAGAGCAAGGGGTGGGATGCAAATATTTTTACTACTGATTCTGTGGACATGGCCAGGTGGGTGTGGCCATGTGATTGGTTGGGCGTGGCTTCTTTTTTTGCAGCAGCTCCCGCTGCGCTCTGTTTTTTTTTTGCCTTCTGGGCCGCAGGGAAGCCTCCTGAGCAAAGCAGTAAAACAGCTAGGGGGATCCCGGCACAGCTGATCGTCGGAAGGAGAAAAAAAGGAATACCGGTAGCTGTTTTTTTACTATTGGTTTGGCCAGTTCGGTAGAATACCATCACTGTTCATTATATATAATGAAGCAAACAACAAAATATGTATGTCCAAAATGTTTCTACTGATATTGCAACAGAATTTTTATGAAAGTACATTATACCTGCTTAATCCTTTTAAAACAACAGCAGCCATGTAAAATGATGACTTACAATGCCAAATAATTTCTTTACACTATTTTCAGTCAGTTTGCTCATAAGCCACCTCTCCCAAATTTATGAAATATGTTTTATTTTATAATAAAACAAAAATGGAACTACTCACTATGGCAACCCCTCTACTTCATAATTAGAGCTAGCCTTGAATGTTGCCTACAAGTTTAATAAATTATGGCTGTAAGCAGAAGTGGGGAGTCAAAAAAGTTAAGAGTGGTGGAGTCCTTGGGAAGACTTGTTAACTGCCAAATCCAGTCTAAATATCTGGCTGTGTAACCAGCCATAATTTTTTAAATCTATAAGCCACCCAATTCTCAATGACACTGAAGTTGTCCTATCACACTTTATCTCCAACTGCACATCTAGGAGATGGAGAGACTGGTCACACCATCTACACATCTCTTATTGAGAAATTAATTCAGTGTCCAATATTAATTAAGAGACATAAGAAATACCATTATTTATTATATGAAAAGTAACAACTGAATACTGATTTGCTGTAAATTAATGTGTAAACTCACAATTAGTGAGTTCATATCTACTAGTCAGAGGTATACATGATTTTAATAGCTCACCTACTTTTTGTTTCTTTCATGTTTTTAAAAGTCATTTAAGTTGAGAATACAGACCTTGGTAGAAGTTTCACTAAACTTAGTGGAATTTACTTATGAATAGCATACAGGTACTCCTTACTTAACTACAGTAATTGGGACAGGCAACTCCATCACTAGGCAGTTGGTAAAGCGTAGTGTCATGTAACTATTCCTGACATACAATGACAGTTGTGGCAGTTACAGAGGAAAAACTGTGGTATTTTAATGTGTGAGATGGTTAACATAATATCTATTATAGGTAATTAAATGTCCAACTTGGAAAGCAATCTCCTGGTTCTGAAAGTTAAAAAAAATGATGGTGATTTTTAGAAATCTTTTATAACCCATATTTGCGGAAAATATTTTTAAAAATTCACATGAAACTTTATATAGAAGCTTTCATCAAAAGGAAAATACAATCTCCTTAAAAAGTATGTTTATATTAAAAAAAAATCTTTTTGATACTGCAGATAGTTCCTGATCACTTGAGCTACTTGGGATGCAATAGATTCCTGCATACGCTGCAGAACCATATATTGTTCACGGGAGAAATTATGTGGTCATTGTCATCATCATCATCATTTCAGACTGTCCCAATGAATCCAGTAGTGTCAGATTTTGCAATACAATATGGTTAGGACTGTGTCATTGCTTTTCTCAACTGGGTTTCTCAGGCAATCTTTCCATGCATACACTTTGTTTAATGTTAGATATTCAATCTTTTCTCTCAATGTACCTGTTGATAATTGATAACATGAGACTACTATTTTGAAACTAATTTCATCTGTACATTACTCTAGAAAAACTCTGGAAATAGTATATTATCTGACAAGTGCATCAACCATGAGACAAGCATTAACATTCCTTAATCCTATATCCTATATCTGTTAGAGTTTCTAAAAAAACTCTTGTTTGGCACCTTCATTTCTGGTGCCTTATGGCAGATGGTGCATTCCTTATTTCCAAACTATAATAGGATGATTATTGTGCACAGTAGCTGAGTTATCTCAATTTTCTTAAAGGAAAGCAAGACTCATCAAATTTAGGCTATGAAGAGCTGACAAAAAGGATATTCACTATTTAAGACATTTGAACCAGACAACAGTGAATGACTTTTGTACAGGGGAAATAAGGTAGTCAACAGAAGTTGAGTCTGACTTCAGGCAGTCTTTATCTAAAACAAACTTGGAAGTCAGCCTTGGACTTTACTTCTGGTAATGGATTTTTTCTCTAGAGCCTCCTGCAAACTTCTCTGGTACTTCCAAGTCCAGAAAACAAAACCGATTTCCAGAAAAGTAGATACAGTGGAACTAATTTTTACATTATCAAAACAGTCTGAATTCTATCTACATTCTCATCCATACACAGGAAGTGAGATCGGTTACAAGCTGAGAAAACCTTATTATTCTAAAATTAGAGGAATGTAATGTAAGTTAAAAAGTGGCTACATAATCAGTTAATTAAATTTGATTTTCTAAAGCAACAATACAAGCTACTCATATGAAAGTGGGCCCAATCTACAGAAGTCAACAAAGAGTAGTTGAACATTGAAAAGTGAAACTAACAAGCTCATTTAATACAAATAAAAGTTCCATTTAATATGAGCAAATGTCAAATGTAAGCATTCTCATATCCCATGCCAGGCACATAAAAAGCACAGCCCATCAAGTATCCTTTTTGTGGTCTCCAGACGCCAACTGGATGATCATGCAAAAAATCTAAGGCCTTTTTTATATTTCAGACAATTTGATTTGGGCTGAAGGTGCAATAAGCCTTGCTTAAGGCACCTCCCACAGCCCTTAAAATTCCTTAAAGTTAAACTGTCTCCCAAAATGGATCCTAGCTCTATTCAGTTTGGGAATATGACAGTGATAGTAATGCTGTATTATGTCTACAAATTACTCTCCTATACCTTCTTAACCTCTATCTTTTTGTAAACCCAGGTAAAAAAACAAAACTTGCCATCTTTTTATTATTGAAATCTTACATAGAAGTTCTGGCTTTCTCCCCAGAATTTCTATGCATTACTATTAAAATAAATGTTGAAATAAAATATTTGGAGTTGACTATCAGAATCTAAAGAACATTCATATGAACACTAAATATCATTTTATTTAATGAGCTCATTTTAACTATTATAAGAGGAACAACCAAACAGTAAAGGACTGTCATCCATACATGGAATAAAAGAAACAAAACAATCAACTCAAAACTTTAAAATCCAGCATGCAAAATGTCAAATACAGGCAATCAATGTAAAACATATTTTCTCCCCTATCTTTCAAATCACGGGTTGGCTGAAAATCTAGAATGTTGGCACTTTATCTACAAATGACATTCCTTCTGAAGTTAAACAGATTTTGCTTCTGGAAGAGTTTCTGATAGCCAAGAGCATTGTGTCGAGAGAAACTATTATCCTTCATTTTTCTTTGCAGAGACTGCAGTGAGTGCAGACAAAGAGAAATCAATTCTTTGAAATCCTATTTAAAAATATCAATATCTTTCTGGATAATATTTAGTGTAATAATAATTGTAAAAACTTGAGTATAAGAATATTCAACCGGGGAAAGAACTACAAATTAAAATAAAAAACATTTTAAAAGCAACTGTTTATCTACAATATTTCAATTATTTTATCAATTGCTGACTCACTGTAGGAAAATTATATATGGGGAGAAGAGACAATAGCAACCATACTTACTTCAGATTTTAATTCATTAAAACAATGAAATTGTTTTAATAAGGAAATTAGATAAAAGTTCTAATACACAGCGTACAATAAATGTTTGGGTTGCTAAAACAGATATCCTTGGTTGAAGCTTATTAAAGAAATTAAATAATCATTTTCAACATTCTAGAATTGCTAATTCATGTTTTTCCTAATCAATTTTACCCTGAGAACCACATTCATGACTTGTCTGTCCTGCACTTACTCAAATCCAATTACCCACTAACACTATTCAATCTACAGTGAAGGAACTTCAGAGACCTTATTTATTTCTAAAGTCTATCACCTGTTTCTCATTGCAACCCATGCCCTCAAGTTTCAATGCACAGAAGCATCACATTTTCAAAAGTAAGAAACTTATCATTAGAGACTCTTAATAGTTTTAG
Organism: Bungarus multicinctus; assembly: GCA_023653725.1. Classification (NCBI taxonomy): domain Eukaryota; kingdom Metazoa; phylum Chordata; class Lepidosauria; order Squamata; family Elapidae; genus Bungarus; species Bungarus multicinctus. The sequence goes on along the minus strand of CM042836.1, from coordinate 50,548,231 downwards.
CCAAGTTGGTAAGCAACAATAGTTCTTGCTTCATGTAAAAGTTAATTTAAGGCCAATTTTTGCTATTTTATGTACTTTTTGGGAGGAATATTATGAACAGATGTTAAGTATTGACTCCTTTCAACAATATTTTTTTCAGTTATGCTAAGTGACGATAAATGTATACTTCTATGCACAAAAAAATTCTACGCATCTTTCCTGCCATAACTTCTTTTCCCTATAATGAAAACAGGACAGGATCCTTACACTGCATTAAAAACTATTTTTTTAATTTACACGTGAAAGTATTAGCTAAGTCAAACAAGATCAGAATTATTGAGGTATCGGCAATAAGAGGTGGTTGGTGTCCATACAATTACTTCATACAGCATTCTGATTAAAACAGTCTGGAATTCTTTAATTACACTGAGCCAATGAAAGCAAAGCTATTTTTACAGTCAGCATTTCCTTTCCTTCCCATCATTGCTGCCACACACTTTCCCATTAACCGCAACTATTCAAATCAGAACTGATAAATGCTGCTTAGCATACTGTCAGTGATTCCAGAAAAGAGTGAACAGAGCTTATGTTTGCTTAGAAAAATAAGCACCATCAATAATGATGGCATATTTCATATGAACACTGTAAAACTATTGCATCTCAAATGTCCTTTCCCTCTCACTTGTAATAAATTCTGACATGTTACCAGAAACAGTATATAATGCCAGATTTTATACAACCTGGATATTCAACTTCTCTTCCTTAAGTCAAGCAACTATTAACAATGTGAAATGGGCATTCCAATCATATTTCTGCTACCCCAAGTCTAACATCTTGCATCCTTGAGTGTGTCTGTGTTTATACAACACCATTTAAAAATACTTGCATGTATTAAGACTTTTTCATTCTTGTTTTCCCCTATTGTACTGTTCCTATAACAACCATCCAGTGAAAACTAACCATTCCTTTTTATTTCTGAAGCTGTTATGTGAGGGCAGCATCCAACAGTAATTGTTTAGATGAACCTATATAGGAATGCTGCACAAGACAAAAACAAAACTAAAATTGTGTGAAGGGGGGAGGAATCTTACTTCTTGCTATGGATGATGAATTGACAGAGTAGCCCTACTTCTGGAGGTCACAATATAGGCATCTCTGCTTGGCCTAGAAGATCCGGGCCGGCAGACACAGAATAACTACTGGATCCCAAGAGGATCCCAAGGAAAAAAAAATGGATGTGCATTCCAGTGGGTAATCAGTACTAGCAGAGGCATCGAAGGATCCGAGCAGAAAGTTTACCTGCAACGTTACCTTCTGCCCAGATTAACCGTTCTTTCCCCACCTCCTGCTTGCCCATGGACGACCGACTATCCAAATCATCTGGAAAGCTTCCACGTAAATCGAGACTGGCAGGCCAACAGCAGAACTAGACACACCAGAAATATTTCCCAGCGGCTGCACTGCGGGGGGAGGAGGGGGAACCGGAGTCTCGCAGCACGAAGGAAGGACAGAAAGTCGCCCGGGGAAAAGAAGCCGGCCCCGGGTGTGGCGAAGGGAGGGGAGGGAAGCATCCCACCGAGGCGTGGCTGCAGTACGAGGTCGGGGGCGGAAGGGGGATTCAGAGACGGCCTTCCCGGAGGGGGGGGGAAGTGGGGGTGTTGACCCTTCGCTTGAGACGGAAGAGGCGCCGGGCGTCACCCCGAAGAACACCTCGGTCCTCCCTCGGTTCCTCACGAAAGCAAAGCCGCCCCTTCGCCCCTCGACTGGCCGCGCGAAGGAAGCCCCGGTCGCAAACTGAACCCCGGCTGCACTCACGTTCTCCGTGTCCCGCTCGTTGACGGTGGGCAGCGGCGTGCGGGTGGACATCTTGCGCGTGCGGTTGCGCCGCCCTGCAAAGCCGGCCCGGGCCAAGACTGGGAAGGGCCGGCCCCACGACCGCCTACCGGCCTGGCCCCGCTCCCCGCCCGCCTTTCCCACTCCGGGCTGGCAGGCCTCTGTGGGGCGGCTTCTTTGCTGGAGCTCTTTAGCGAGGCGAAGGCGGCCCCTCTTAGACTCCCGGAGTCCCTGCCATGGCTTCTGGGTCGGCTGCCCTCGCCGCCGCCCCCTGGGCCGGGATCACGGCGGCGGCGACGGCAGCGGCGACTCCTCCTCCCGCTGCCGCCACTGCGCGCTCAGGTGAGTAGCCGGCCGCGCTGCGCAGGAGAGCCGGAGCTCTTCCCTCCCCGCATCCGGCGGCGGCGGCGGCTGCTCCTCCCCGTTCCCCTCCTTCCTGAGCCGACTGGGGACCGCGGCTGGCGCTGAGCTACCCGCGAAGGACGCGGAATCGCAAAAAGCAGCCGGTCGCGGGCAGTGCGGAGAAAACGCTAGGGGCGCTTCAGACGCGCGGCTCTGCGGAGAGGCTCGCGCTTTCATTCATTGCTGAGCCTCCCTCCCGCCGAGCACGAACGCAAATCCACACCTCCCGCCCTTTCGGGCTGCTCCTCCTCCTTCTCTTCACGCTGTCGAATTCCGACGGAGGAGATTTTCCGTGCGCGAACGATGCGCGAAACCCACGTGGAGTTTGACCTGTATCTTTTCCAAGCCGGTGGAAACGGGGAGATTCTTGTCTTAACAAGGGTCCCAGCGTAAAACCAGTCCCTCCTTCACCCCGCTTTAGTTTCTACGCTTTTGCCTGGCGGCTACCTCATTACATTGCAGGGAAAGATCTTTGGCAGCATTTTGCGTCCAGACTGTGAGACTCGCACCCGACTCTGTCTGCTTTGATTAAAAAGTTACTTAAAGCAGAATTTTGCAATGGCGACCAAGAACAGGCAGAATTAGACTAAATGGCATAGTCTTAATTCTGCCTTTTCAGAAGTTCAGATTGAATCTCCACTGTTAAATTGGTGGAAAAGTTGAGGTGAGCTGGACGTAAAAGAATGTAGTGAAAACTGCTAACGACAATCTTCAAAAAGGGATGCCAAAAGTAACTTAATAGTTGAGACATTATACCCTAAATATGAAGTATAGTATATATAAACAAAAAAGTCCTATGTTAATTGTTGGTTAAGGGTATAGTACATGTTTAACAGCAGCGAGGATTATCTTCACACAATATTGGAAAGATGAAGAAACACTGCAACCTGAAGAGATAATTAAGATAATTAAGAGATAATTAAGATACTAGATTGTGCAGAAATAGACTTACATTGAAAATCAAGCAGAAAGAAGACACAGAATATTATCAAACATGGAACTTATTCTACCAATTATTCTACCAGAAAAAAGGGGTGGAGAGTAAGAAAGGAATCTGTATTGTTAAGCAAATTAAATACCCAGATAACATGTTGTTTATTAAGCACTAAGAAATGTAATTAATAGAAAATTAATAAAATTTATTTTTTTAAAAAGAGTATAGTACATAGAAAAGATTTTAGACATACATTTTTGTCAGATATCTCCAAACTTGGCAACTTAGACTTGTGAACTTCAGTTTGAGGACCCCTGATTTATGTAAACCTGGAGCAAAGGTGATAGTGGTTAAAGAGTTTGAATTAAGCCCAATCTATTTGTTGAAAGAGCAGTCAAATTTACCTAAAGCAGGATATAGCAATACCAATAGCACTTAGACTTATATACCTCTTTATAGTGCTTTACAGCCCTCTCTAAGCAGTTTTACATATTGTCCACAACAATCTGGGTCCTCATTTTACCCACCTCGGAAGGATGGAAGGCTGAGTCAACCTTGAGCCTAGTGAGATTCGAACTGCCAAATGGCTTGCAGTACAGCACTCTAAACCAGAGATTTTGCAAAGGCCATCACAGAAGTACTGGGGTTGATGGGAGAAAATTGTAATCTTTGGGGAGAATTTATGTGATTAGGATTATGGTCTTGCTTATAATGTTAATTTCAGACAATGCTAGTTTTGGCATACAGTATGTGCCATTTGAACAATCCCAGAAAGACATGTCTAAATTTCATAGCAGGGGGGAAATCTTCGAGTTGAATATAAGGTGTTACAAGATGCAAAAGAAAGGAGAATTGTGCTTACCTGATTTGAAATTATATTTTGCAGCCTGCTGTTTGGTCTGGATGAAAAGAATGAAAGTTGTTAAGAAACAGGAGGCTTTTGGAGTTAGAAGGCTATGATTTGAGAATTGGATGGCATGGATATCTACAGTATGATAAAGCAACAGTTAATGTAGATTTAAAAAATAATTGCATTAGATGTGCCACACTAAGCATACGGAATACTTAGGCTGTGCCCAAAAATGCTTTTGTGGCTGTCAGCACAGAAAGCATTTTATAGAAGAAAATGATTACTAAACACAAATGGTTGACTTGCTCTGATACATTAGAATTTTATAAAGGAAACTGTTGAATAGGAACAAGAGAAATACTGATGGGATAAGGATATTCATGTCTATGGGTTTTGTATATATAATTATTAGAAAAATGTAAAAGTAGATAAAAATAACATGAAAGAATGTATGGCAAAATAGGCTAAAAACTTATGTTATATACAGTCAATGGTAGAATATGTGATTGAATGGATTGAATTTTACACTATATCATAGTTTTAAAGAGAATTTTTATAAAATCATGTTGATACATGTCATCCGAAGTTATAAGTTTTTGTATAAATGTTTTTCAAAGTAATGCAAGAAGTATAATCAATATGAAGGGACATTTATAATGCTTGGTAAATATATAAAAAAACCAGGACATTTTGATACAATATAGAATATTTTAAAGATACATAACACAATTGAAATAATATTTTTTTCTTTTGGGACTGATGGATAAGCAACTGGAAAAAATACAGAATTTTGTTTTTATATATGGGTGCAGCAGAACTATTATATCCCCCAAAGTGAAAAAATTCAACTGTAAAAGAAAAATGGAGTCACTTTTTTCTTTTCTTTAATTTCTGCACTTGTATCTTTGCTTTTTTCTTCCTTCTTTCATTCTTTGTTCATTCCTAATATTAGTTCATGTTAGTTTTTATTCTGTATCAAAATTATAATAAATTTTTATTTTAAAAAAAGGACTGAGGCTCTGGTAAAGCTAAGGTGCTATAAATAATCCAATCCCAGTCTTCTGTGCCCCAAATGCTTTTTAAGAAAAAGTACTGTTCTGAGCACCAAAATGTCAGTACTGATACACAGCTTTTGCAAATGAAATCAAAGCCTCTTTCCTCAGCACCTGCAGTAGACATAAGAAGAAAAAACAGAAAAACAAGATGTCAGTTGTGTGAAAACTATGCAGAACTAAAATAGTAGAAAACAATTTGTGTTAATAATGATAATTCAGTTTGTTGTTCTTTTTATCAAGAAATTCCATATGGGATTCTTCAAGTACCATCTGCATTATGTATACAGTAATTAAGTTTACAGCACTGTTCTAAAAATTATGTAACCAGCTTTAAATACTCTTAATATATAAACAAGAAGATATGTGCAGATGGTTAAATCTTTATTGTCATCCCAGTTCCATTGATATTTTTTGATTTTCAGAAGCACCACATGGATTTCTCCATTTGTGACCATAGGAGCAAGCAGCTTAAATTAAGAGCTATACAAATGTTTTCAGTGTTCAACAGTAAGCCTGGAAAAACTTGCTGATGCTTTATAACTGTATTTGATATTGAGGTAACCGTATACTGTCTCGGATTATCATCGTACATAATGCTAGAATGTTGTTCTAGTAATTCAGGCAGTTCTTTTCCTAATAGCCCATTTTTATGTCAATAAAACAGTACAGTACTAATTATATTTTCAGATGGGTTGGTCTTAAGAAGGGAAATGGGGCTCTGTGAGAGCAAAAAGATGTAATTGGAATGCAACAGTCCATAAGAAATGATCATGGCAACAGCTCATTTGCTGGACGCCATTATCTCCCTGCCTAACTGAATAAGCTTAGCTAATAGGCTTTGTGATTACTTGATAGGTTTACAAGCTGGTGGTTTGTTTTAGTCAATTTTCAATTTTCTGAAGTTGCATAGATTTGAAATACACGGGGCAGATTTAAAGATTGAGTTCACACAATCTTAATCATTTTATTTTTTTGTTTACATCAGTGGTGGCAAACCTTTTTTAGCTCTTGTGCCGATAATTGCGTGTGCGCTCATGTGCTCGCGCTTGCGTGCCAGCACCCAGAAGGCAATGCATGCTGCCCCCCCACATACCCTGTTCCTGCGCACACGATCCCCTCGCAGCACCACTGCGTCTGTGCATGCACATGCAATTCCTTTCGCATGCCATGCACCTGTGCATGCACGTGTGATCACCCTGCCACACGCCACACACCTCTGCACATGCACTACTGTGTGCTGCGCATCTGCGCATGCGTGCGATCACTTGTGAGCCATCCATTTGCGCATGCATGCATGATCCCTCAGTGTGCCATGCATTTGCGCATACACTTGCAACCCCCAGCACGCGCTGCGCATCTCTGCACATGTGTGTGTGTCTCCTGCACACCCCCGACCCCCCGCACATGCGTGCCATATTCCTGATAATCAGCTGTTAGGCGGAGCGCACAAATGTGCAGTGTGGCTCTTCCAGGTGAGCTCTCATGTGCCAGGGGAAATGGCTCTATGTGCCACTTCCGGCACGCATGGCATAGGTTCGCGATCACGGTTTATATTCTGCCATTTGTTCAAGAGCTCAAGATGGCATACACAGAATCTCCTCCCTTTTCTTCCCTACAATGAAAGCCCCTGCAAGAAAAGTGAGCTGAGAATGACTATCCCAGAGTCATCTAGTGCAGCGGTCACCAACCAGTGGGCCATGGCCCACTGGTGATCCATAGAAAATTTTGGTGGTCTGCAGAGAAATGTCACCCCAGAGCAATTAATCCAGGTTGCGCAGAAACACAAGGCTGCGCCACCCACATGGCCCTCCCTCCCTGCCCACTCACTCCTTACCAGGCAAACTTGCCTGCTAAGTTGCTATTTTTCCTTTTTCTGACCATCAGCTATTCTGCTGTGCAGGGAGATTTAGATTACCTAGACATCAGAAAATCGTTAGATTTCTTGACTTCTAGCTAATCTTTAGATCTTTGGCTCTGTTTTTAAACAGCTGAACCTTCCTTAAGACTGAAGCAGTGCAGACTCAGCTAGCTGATGGCAGAAACAGATCTCTAAATGAATCTGATTATCTCAATCTGCCTGCCTGCTCGGCCTGATTTCGGGTAAAAGTTGCTCTTTTAATAAAAAAAATTCAATATTTACATACATGGTGTGTTATGAGTTAATTTTGTGAGTTTTCTTGCTAGCAAATTTTATGGTTTGCTTGCAAGTAAATTTTATGTGACAGGCTTAGGTAGCCGATCTCACAGATATCTGAATGAATCTGTGATTCTGTGAGCAACTCAATCTGCCTGCCTGCTTTGCTGATTTTGGGTAAAAATTGCTCTTTTTTATAAAAAAATTCAATATTTATATAAATATTTATAATATTTACATACAAGCCATGCCTAGCCAGTCACATGACCACCAAGCCACACCCACAAATTAGGCCATCCCACAGAACCGATTGTTAAGAAATCTGAATCCCACTCCTACCTCTGTGTGTGTGTGTGTGAGAGAGAGAGAGAGGGAGGGCGGGAGGGAGAGATAGAGGTTAGATCAGATCTCTCTCTCTCTTTCTCTCCCACCAACGTCAGCAAGCCACCATCAGTCAAAATTCATATTAGTGGCCCCTGGGATTTAAAATTATGAGTTTGGTGGTCCCTGAGGTCCAAAAGGTTGGCAACCCCTGACCTAATGAGTTTCTTCAGTTGAGAATAGAAGGGTAGTTGAACCTCCCCATCCTAGATGAACATTTTAACTTTATACCATGCTGGATCTCTGTTATGGTTTAACATGTATAATAAATCAGATTTAACTTTGGAACTGCTATTCATAATAGGCATATAGCTCAGATTTGGGTTTTTTAAATATATTTTAATAAATAGGATCAATTGTTATTTTTTAAAACATATTCTATAACATTGCTTGCTTTTAGGACAGGAATATTTTGGGATCTCAAGCTATTCCTTCTAGTCCCATCATTCAATCACAACTGAAGGAGCTTCTTGGATGAAAATAAAACATTTTCAAGGGGGGAAAAAGCCAAGAAAGTTCAGTTGCCTTTTGAAAAGTACCTTTGGGACAATCAAGAGCTGGATGATTGAGTATCTCCATAGATAATAACATGGTGAGATTTTCTGTATGACCGACAAGAACTGAAACTACATGCTTCAGAATTCCTCATGATACTTGCAATTCTCTAAGCAAGGACATTTTTAGTTGGTGCCAGTCTACTGATTCAATTATATACATACATATATGTATATGTGTATGTATGTACATAATGAGAAGCAAGAACCATTTGCCCCATCCTGAATTAATTGTATAATTAACATTTTAAATATTATTTAAACTTTTAGGCTATAAACTTAGTTTCCTCCTAAGCTTTAACAAAATCTTTTATTCCTGTTTACCTCTGTGTCTAGACTATTAGAACTTAGTGTATTGCACTGTGTCCCAGTCTGGAAATGCAATTTTTCTGTTTTGTAAATAAACCCTAGATAGGGAAGGGTGAAGAAAGAAAGTCAAGATGGCAGTATAACAGTATGATCAAATCCTGCAACACATATTAAAAGGGAGCACATTTTTATCACATGGTTGTTCTTGTGATAAAGCACATCTTGACTTTCTTGACTCCTTTGTGAATTCTGAAAGCCTACATGCATTGAGTCACGTGATTTGGGATCTACTTTCTCCCTCCAATCAGTATTGCTCTGTGTGGTCAAGGTATTTAAAAATACCTGCTTTCTTATCTAATGTTTTTATCCTTTTTTTCTTTGTGCTTTCTTTTCTCCTTTTTTTCTGTTTCTCTTTTATGTATCCTTTCTTTATTTCTGAATATTGAAACTTTTTTATAAAATCATATTCTTCTGTTTAAATTATTTGTGATGTAGTTATCCCCACTGCAAAGTTGTCATGTCTTACTGTCTTGTGCAAGCCTCTGTTCTAGAAAAGTTTCTTTTATTCCCACAACCTCTTGAATATATTATGCAAATTCACATAATGCATATGAAAGAAGATAAGTGGCAATATCAATAAAGTCTGTGATGCAGTCTGAGATTTGATCCCACAGCATTTTTCTAAGTGCTTCGCTTGTCTATAACAAGAGCACTTTTGTATACAATCGCTGCATTCTTCCAGAATACATGTAATGGTTGTGTATGCTGCGAGTTTTTAAATCTTTATTGTGGTCATTGAATTGAGTACAATTTCAATGAAACACAAAATAATTGAATAAGTTACACTATTCTATATACAATAAAAATTATTAGTAAATATCTGAAAGATAGAAGCCAATTCACTTATTACAAACACAAAGCCAAAACTGCAAAATCACTAAAACTTTAAAAATACATGGGCAAGAAAATATTTACACTCATTGATTATTAAAGTTTTTAAATAACTTAAAAGTTAATCTGAAGGGCAAAGAAATATAGTTATACAACTTTTAAAAAAAGGGCTTTGGAAATATATGAGAATCAATTATTTCATTTTCAATTATCATTACTTAAATTTATTAATCATAAAATAACAGTATGGGCTATTAACTATAAGACAGCCAATTTTAAACAGTAGAAACTGAACTAATTTGCGTTGAACAACAAAAACTTTACTAATTTGCTTTAAACAGTGATGCGGTTTACATAAAGTTGAAAGAACTGGTTCTGAGAAAAGGAAAATGAGACCATCCAGTTAACAAAATAACAAATTTACAGTCCCCAAACAAGGGGGGAAAACAAGGAAAAATTCAAAACATTTTTTTGTGCCTTTCAGTCAGTATTGACCTCTGGCAACTATTTGGATTAGCTTCTGAAATTTTATTGGCAAGATTTTTAAAAATTATGGCAGAAAGAGAGAGAGAATGAGTGACCCAGAGTCATCCAGTTGCCTCTGAGCCTAATGGAGACTAGAATTCAGTTTTTAGCCTAGTACCTTAACCTCTACACCCAGATATGTTCCCAAACACAAACTACATTCACTTACATTATTGAGGTTGATGTTTTTTCTATTTTGCTCATAGACAGTAAATACTGTACATCCAACTTTGAGCTGTCATTTTCCAAGCACATTTCAGCAGCTCATCTGACACATAGCTTGGCAACTAATACTTGATCTCCTACACTGTACTGTTCATCTGGTGAAGTCCAGTCTATTTCATAAACTATGTATAATTTGAGTGGTGTCACATGTTCTGCCAGACCACTTTGCTCTGCTCTTTTATCACTGTCAATCAACAGCTGTGTTTGTGACAAGGAGCATGCCATTCTTAAAAAAACTCAGTTGTCAGAATTGCCCAAGGATTATTCAAACATCCTCTGGGGTTATAAGTACAGTTATCTGGAATGTGAGAACTTGAGTGTTCCTGGTCATTACTTTGACTGAAGAATGGTTGACTGTTCCCTCAAGAATATTTGGCAGCTCTTTCCTATAAACATATTACTGTGTGTGTGTGTGTGTGTGTATGAAAAATAAATAGACCTCTTCTGGTGCATATTTACGATCTGATCATTTACGATTTGATCATGGAGGGGGGAGTGGACCTGGCGGGCATCACCGAGACCTGGCTTGGACGGCGGGGGGGGTGGTGTTCAGGAGATGTGCCCAGCCGGGTTTCAGGTTTTTCATCGACCGAGGGCCCAGGGGAGGGGCGGGGGGGTTGCAGTGGTTATTTGGGGTTGCGGTGGTTATCTAACTCCTAGGGAATCCACTGTCCCTCAGACGACCGGATGTGAATCCCTCTTTGTAAAATGTGGTTCCGGGGTTCAGATGGGCCTATTGATCACATACCTGGCTTGCTGCTATGTGACATCGGCCCTGCCTGAGCTCCTCGAGGTCATAGCCAGCTTGGCAGTTGAGACCCCCAGGCTGATGGTCATGGGGGATGTCAACCTGCCTTCGGCTGGTGGGACCCCAGGGGTTGCCCAGGAGTTCTTAGCTTCCATGACAGCCTAGGGCCTGACCCAACTAATTAGGTACCCCACTCATACTGGAGGTCACATCTTGGATCTGGTTTTTGTCTCTGGACAGAGGCAGGATGATCTAGGTATAGGGGATATAGTCATTGAACCCCTCTCATGGTCTGATCATTGGCTCCTTAGGCTAGACTTCCAAGCCGCACCCGCTTGTCCCAGGGAGGCAGAACCAACACAATGGTTCCGCCCCAGGCGCCTGATGGACCCGGATAGGTTCCGGATGGAGCTTGGGCTGTTTCCTGGTGTTCGAGCACACGATTTAGTCGAGGACCTGGAGGCCGCCTGGGATAGGGCAGTGGCTGGGGCCCTTGACCCGGTCGTGCCCTTGCGGTCTCTGACCCGATGGCGATCTCACTTGGCTCCATGGTTCTCTGAGGAACTGAGGGAGATGAAGCGTCAGAAAAGATGCCTAGAGAGCAATTGGAGGGTCACCCACTCCGGACCTGACCGAACACTATTGCAGTCCCTTATTAGGACCTATTTAGTGGCGATAAGGACGGCAAAGCGTTCTCACTTTTCCGCCCTTATTGCGTCTGCAGGAAATCGCCCAGCCGCCCTTTTTAGGGTGACCCGCTCCCTCTTAGAAGTGGGAGCGTGGGAGGATCCTCTACGGGGCAAGCTGAGGACTTTTCGAATTTTCTGATGGACAAAATCACTCAGATCCGGGATGGATTGGACTCTGACTGGGCGACTCCGGACGGGGGATTGGGGGCGGAATTCGGGGAGGTCGTTTGGGGGAGTTTGATCCTGTTTCCCCCAAGGACGTGGACAGGATACTGGGGGGGCTTAATGCTACTACATGTTTACTGGATCCTTGCCCCTCCTGTCTGGTATTAGCCACTCGGGAGGTGACGCGAGGTTGGTTCCAGGGTATTATTAATGCTTCCTTGAGTGAGGGGTTTCTACCTGCTGCCTTGAAAGAAGCGGTAGTGAGACCCCTCCTCAAGAAACCGTCCCTGGACCCAACTCTGTTATCTAACTATTGTCCGGTCTCCAACCTTCGCTTTATGGCGAAGGCTGTTGAGAGTGTGGTGGCATGACAGCTTCTCCGGCACCTGGATGAAGCTGTCTATTTAGATCCATGCCAATCAGGCTTCAGGCCCAGGAACAGCACGGAGACGGCTTTGGTCGCATTGGTGGATGATCTCTGGAGGGCCTGTGACAGAGGTTTTTCCTCTGTCCTGGTCCTATTAGATCTCTTGGCAGCTTTTGATACTGTCGATCACAGTATCCTATTGCGGCGGTTGGGGGGGTTGGGGATGGGAGGCACTGTTCTGTGGTGGTTCTCCTCCTTCTTCTCCGACCGTTCACAATTTGTGTTGGCAGGGGGGCAGAGATCGACCTCGAGGCCCATGATTTGTGGGGTTCCTCAGGGGTTGGTGCTCTCGCCCCTTCCGTTCAACATTTACATGAAGCCGCTGGGTGAGATCATCCGTGGCTTTGGGGTGGAGTTTCTTCAGTACACTGATGATACTCAGCTGTACATTTCCACCCCAGGCCACCCCAATGAAGCCGTGGAAGTGATGACCGGGTGCCTGGAGGCTGTGCGGGGTTGGATGGGGCGAAACAGGCTTCAGCTCAACCCAGGCCAAAACCGAGTGGCTGTACTTTCCGGCACCCCAATACAGCCAGTTAGTTCCATCGCTGGCTGTTGGGGGGAAATTCTTGCCCCCACTGAGAGGGCACGCAATCTGGGTGTCCTCCTGGACGTGCGGCTGTCATTAGAAGATCATATAGCGGCCGTCGCCAGGGGGGCTTTTTGTCAGGTCTGCAGAATCTACCAGTTGCGGCCCTTTCTGGATCGGGATGCCCTTCGCACAGTCACATGCGCCCTCATTATCTCCCATCTGGACTATGCCAATGCTCTCTACATGGGGCTCCCCTTGAAGAGCACCCGGAGGCTCCAGTTGATGCAAAATGCAGCCACACTGGTGGTTTTGGGGGCTCCTCAGAGCTCCCATGTTACGCCATTCTTGTGTAAGCTGCATTGGCTCCCGGTAGCCTTCCAGGTGCGATTCAAGGTATTGGTGACTACCTTTAAAGCGCTCCATGGCTTGGGACCTGGGTACTTACGGGACTGCCTACTGCCTATCATCAATCTCCCGTCGCCCAGTACGCTCCCATAGGGTGGGCCTCCTTGGGATGCCGCCGGCTGGATGGCTGGCAACCCCGAGGGTATGGGCCTTCTCCTTGGGGGCACCCTCCCTCTGGAATGAGCTGCTCCCGGAGATGAGGACCATCCCTGACCTTTTGGCCTTCTGGCGCGCGTTGAAAACATACTTATTTCATCAAGCTGGTCTGGCCTAGGGTTTTATAGGGTTAATTTGGTTTTAATGAGTTTTAACCTGTTATATTCTTGATTGAATTTTTATTTGGAGCCACTATATTTAATCTTTTTAATTGTTTTTTTTAAATATTGTATTTATATCATTTTTAACTTTGGCTGTACACTGCCCCGAGTCCCGGTAGGGAGAGGGGTGGTATAGAAAACTAATAAAATAAATAAATAATGTTGGTAGGTAAATACTAGAATATTTTGAACTATTCAAGTCTTTCCTGAGAAAACCTCAGCTCCTATTTACAAACCAAAACTATGGTCACAAGCCATGGTCATCCCCATCTTCAAAAAGGGAGACCCTACCTAGTTGAAAATTACAGACCAATCTCTTTATGCTGCGTCACCTGTAAAGTCATGGAATCAATTATTAACCAATCCATCATCCTCCACTTAGAAACAAACAACCTACTCTCTAATAAACAATTTGGTTTTAGGAAAAAACTATCATGTAATCTGCAACTCTTACATTGCAAAAACATATGGACTACACCAGCAGTTGCCAACCAGTGGGCCATGGCCCACAAGTGGGCCATGAGAAAATTTCCGTGGGCCGCAGAGAAATCTCATCCCCAGAGCACCCCCACAAAGCAATTAATCCAGGCTGCACAGAAACACAAGGCTACTCAGCCCACATGGCCCGCAGGAACCTTCCCCGCCCACTCACTCCTTACCCAACAAACTTGTCTGCTAAGTTGCTATTTTTCCTTTTTCCGACCATCAGCTGTTCTGCTGTGCCAGGAGATTTAGATTAGCTAGGAAGCAGGAAATGATTGGATTTCTTGCTTTCTAGCTAAGCATAGCCGAACCTCCCTTAGGACTGAAGGTTTGTTTGCAAGCAAATTCAGTGCAGACTCACAGCAAGCAAATTTGAGAGACTGAGCTAGCCGATGGTAGATAGATAGATCACTGAATGATTCTGTGAGCAACTCAATCTGCCTGCTTTGCCTGGATTTTGGATAAAAGTTGCTTTTTTAAAAAAAATCAATATTTACATGCATAGTGTTGTGAGTTAATTTTGTGAGTTTGCTTGCTAGAAAATTTTATGAGTTTGCTTGCAAGCAAACTTTATGTGACAGACTGAGCTAGCCGATGGCAGATAGATAGATCAATGAATAATTCTGTGAGCAACTCAATCTGCCTGCCTGCTTTGCCTGATTTTGGGTAAAAGTTGCTCTTTTTTATAAAAAATTCAATATTTATATAAATATTTATAATATTTACATACAAGCCATGCCCAGCCAATCACATTACCACCAAGCCACACCCACAAATTAGGCCATGCCCACAAAACCAGTTAGTGGTCCCTGGGATCTAAAATTATGAGTTTGGTGGTCCCTGAGGTCCAAAAGGTTGCAGACCCCTGGACTACACAACTTGATCAGGGCAAAGCAATAGACGCAATCTACATAGACTTCTGTAAAGCCTTTGATTCAGTGGTACACGATAAACTACTCCTAAAACTAAAATCTCAGGACACCTGCATAACTGGATAGAAGCATTCGTGTCAGACAACAAATGGTCAAAATTGGGACCGTCGTATCAAATTATGTACCTGTCAACAGTGGTGTCCCCCAAGGCAGTATTCTAGGACCACCTCTTTTCATACTCTACATAAATGACCTCTGTGATCATATCAAGAGCAACTGCATTCTCTTCGCTGATGATTTAAAGCTATTCAACACCACAGACAATACTGTTACCCTTCAAAAATATCTTGACTATGTATCAGAATGGTCAAACAAATGGCAACTTCAAATCTCAACAAATAAATGCTCTGTCCTACATATTGGCAAAAAAAATCAGAAAAAAAAATACAGGCTGCATAGTCAAGACCTTGCTGATGATCCAAACTCTGTCAAGGATCTTGGAATACTCATCTCAAATTACCTAAGTGCAAGAACCCACTGTAACTAAAAAGGCATTAAGAGTTGTTAACCTAATCTTACATAGCTTTTTCTCTGGTAATATTACACTAATAACTAGAGCATACAAAACATTTGCTAGACCAATACTCGAATACAGCTCATCAGTCTGGAACCCGCATTACGTATCTGATATTAACACAGTTGAGAAAGTCCAGAAATATTTCACAAGAAGAGTTCTCCACTCCTCTACTCGTTGCACCAGACTCGAAATTCTAGACCTAGAAAACCTAGAACTACACCGCCTTTGGTCCAATCTAGATATAGTATATAAAATCATATATTGCAATGTCCTACCTGTCAATGAATACTTCAGCTTCAACCATAACAACACAAAAGCAAACAATAGATACAAACTCAAGGTTAATCGCACCAAACTTGATTGCAGGAAATACGACTTCAGCAACAGAGTGGTCAATGTCTGGAATACTCTACCTGACTCTGTGGTTTCTTCCCCAAACCCCAAAAACTTTAACCTTAGACTTTCTACTATTGACCTCACCCCTTTCCTAAGAGGTCTGTAGGGGGCGTGGCATAAGCGCACCAATGTGCCTACTGTTCCTGTCCTATTGTTTCTTTTATATTTTATTTTTCTTATATGTATCCATGAATTCATAACTATGTTTTACTTATACCTATTATCTTGTAAGCAATTGACAAACAAATAAATAAATAAATAAATAAATAAATAAATAAAATAAAATCATTGGCATATGGATCTAGAAAATACATTTCCCAAAGTCTTATGGTAAAGAAATGAGCAAACTAAGGGATAGAGTTAGTTGCTAAAAATCTTCTCCTAATAGTGCAGTCAAAGTTGGTTTGAATGAATGGCACTAAATTCAACATTCAACTCTCACTATACTAAACCATCCATCAGAATTCAGTTTCCTTGCAGTTGCCAACAATGATAAATAATAGCTGGCTTTTAAAATGAAGTCCACTTACCAATGACTAACCATGGGCAGTGCTTATTTCAGAAACACTTGTAGCACTCAGCATATCAAATTATTTAAAAAGACTCTGTCTCAAGTCAGTGTTGTTCTTTAGATTGCATAACATACTAGATCATAATGTGATCTGTCGAGCAATTGTGGCTTGTAAATCATGATTTATGCCTAAGAATATTACCTAGCCAACTGTAGCACAACAGTCTTATTATTGCTCTGAGACGTTAGGCTTACATATTCCTTTAAGATATAATATGCTTTATATGGTCTAATGGGATATGCAAACTTAAGTGTATATATATATATATATATATATATATATATATATATATATATATATATATATATATATATATATATATATATATATATATATATATATATATATTATACATAAACTTGCTTCTTCAGTCTCACAGTTCATGTCATAAGTTGTGTGTGTATATGCACATTTTGGGTTTCCCAATGTTACATCCTCCAGATGTGTTCACTACAACTCCCAGAATGCCGAGCTAACTTTCATGTTGATTAGGAATTTTAGGAGTTTTGGTCTCAACTTAAATGAAGGTTCCATATATATAGCTGCTAACTGTTCCAATTTGCATGAAACAATCATAACTGAAGGTGAGTCCTTGTAGCTGATAAATGAGCCCTAATAAAATCCCTGATGGATACAATAAGACAGCGGTCTCCAACCTTTTTGGTACCAGGGATGGTTTCATGGAAGACTTCAGAGTGCGCATAGTGTGACTATGTGAGACAACCCAGGAGCAAAGACAGTAATCAGAGGTTTATACTTAAATAGTGGTTTTATCTACAAAGAACATATACATGCACGTACTTTAGTCAGACCTCAAACAAACAGCAGTCAGCAGTACAGCATGGAAGCACACAAGGAGAGAGAGATATGCCCCAACATGGCCTCTTCTTATGACCGGCTCTTAAAGTGGTATCAGCCCAAAAAGCTTACAGACTCATTCCTAGCCTTACATCATCATAGCAGCTGGTCAGCTCTTAAATCATTATCCTGACAAAGACAATTCTTCCACAGGCAAGGGAGGAGAGGGTTTTGGTTTTGCTTGCTTACTCATTGCTCATCTCCAGCTGTGTGGCCTGATTGCAACAGGCCATGGATCATGGATCTGCAATAAGGCCACCATCTGGTTCACTGAATGCTGTGGGCTGATTGTAGTGGCAGATAGAATAGCAGCCCTGGATTAACCATTGAGCAAAATAAATTCATCAGAAGCACTGAGGGAAGAGGGACATCCCAGATTCCCCCCCCTCCCCAGTTATCATGCCCATAATTCTTTCACTGTCACACTCAAATTTTCTGTAATTGTTGTAATGTCATTGACATCATCTACTTTGTTTAAAAAATGTTTCTTTGGCAAAACGAATGACTAAAATGTACAAATTTTGTTTGATGGTGTTATCAGGTATCATATCTGTTTCCATCTTTTGGTGTGAGTTTCACTTTCATTGAAAGAGAGCATTGTTGGGGTATGCTTAGGATATCAGTTGGCTTTTATCTGATCCTGCAGAATAGGCACAGGGAACCAGTAGAGCCACACTGGTATCATGTCCATCATCAGGCAAATAATGTGAATTATGTAATTTGTGGCAACTGTATCACAATGCAAAGGTCACACAGAAGTCATTCCAGTAATTTGCATGATGACATCATAAGGTACTTGATATCACATCCCCACAGATGCCCATGAGATCAGGAACATCACTTACCATCATAATATTTGGCAAATATTGCTATGACTTCTCAACACCCAGTTGCAAAATTCTCATAAGGTAAATATGAAAGATCAAATTACTTAGATGTTTTCCTGGGCCCAATTATCTTTTGGTCCAATCCATATTCTGCAAAAGACAGGCAAAGCAAAATTTCCAGGAGTTTTTGTTTAATTAAAATATAATTTGTTGGATGGCTTGATGGATGGATTAAGTTTAGAAGAAGATTGCAAATCCTCCTCCTGTCTCAGTAGTTACTAATGCCTTATGTTGTTGGAATAAGATACTATAATATACTGTGTGTGTATCTATCTATGTATATGCACAGGGGGTGGGGTTGGGAAGAGAGAAAGAGAAAGAGATAGAGAGAATATATACTGTATAGTGTCACAAGTTAAGCATGCCACAGTGACTAATGTGACTCTGTTTTTTTGATCCTGATATGGGTATGCAATAAAGCTTTCCATGAAACCCAGATTTCAAAAATGGAACTGATAAAATAGCAGTTGCAATTATAATAAAAGTGGGGGAAGTAATGGGAAGTAAAATAAAAGTTGCAAAAGTACAAATGTTATCTTTAAAGACAGAGTAATCTGATCAGGAAATATCAATAATCACTGTTCTGTTATTAATCCCAGCGGTTCTATACAAAAGAGAACCATATTGTATTCAACATCTTCCTAGAAAATACTATGTGTTCCGTTTCAAAAAGAGCAGAGGGAGGAGGGGGGAAAATCCATCAAATGACTTTAAGGTTTTTATTGAACTCAATGGAATTTAAGGCATGACAGTAGTTCCTAGATCTTTATATACACAACTGTTTTATTTCTTGTAAAGGAAAGGGAGATTCATCCCCATTCTTTTTCTTTCAGCTGGACTCTGGTCCCGGGAAAAATTATCACAGAAAGAAGACTAGGATTCATGCCATCAACTGTCAGCAATGCCCCTCTGGACAGGCCAAACTTTGTGTAGAAGAATGAATGGCATAAGTTCATCATCAGGACTTAAAACAAAGACAAAATAAAATTATTAGATCAGCTTCCTTGAACACTGCTGTATTACAAATGTCAAAGCAGTTAGTTTGGAAAACTTTAACAGCACAATCAAATGAGAGGGTGCTAAACTGAGATCAAAAATTTGCAAGTTATCTGAAAAAGCCTCAACAAACCATGATTTTTTACCCATTATTAATCAATGAAGCTCCTACCCTTGGTCTCACCTGTAACTTGCATGTACATAATCATCCTGTCTTCCCTCTTCTTTCTCTTCCCTATCTCATCCCAGTTTAAATTCTACACAACTAGTTACTTTACTGTAACAAGAAGAGAGCTGTAGCACACGAAGCTTATGCCTCTCAATACAATAGCTATGCTACCAGAGTCCTTTTGATTCAGTACTTTCCAGTACATATAGTCTATGTATTTTAGATCCTCTTTCAACTTTCGCTGAAATTAGCCTGTATTTATTTGTGTATTTATTTATTTAGCTTAAGGAATGTTAAAATCCCAAGCAGGATCTGTTCTAAATGAAACGAAGAAACCTATTGTATTTGGAATATCTCTTATTCACAATTAACAAGCTGCACTCAATGATCCAAGGATGGCACACTGGAAAAATAGATTATTGACTTCTTCATAGTAGCAAAGAGATGCTGACGTAACCACTAGGTTTTCTTTTGCAAGTTCTAATCCTTAGAGGATCTACTGCACTGATGTGGCAGAAATCTACAGCATTGGTAATAGAGTTGCCCAAATTGCCCGCCATTCCTAAGGAGATTAAAATCAAGTGCATCAGAATTAAACTTAATTTCAAATACAAAAGATAGTAGCAGCAAAGGACAAACTAAAATCCTATTTAAACCTCTTAATGATTTATGAGTCCACTTTCATTCTGGGATATTATCCAAAACTAATACCAATTATAAATGATGAAATCAAAACAGGTAGCTTAAAAGCTCTCCCTTCTTTTTCCTCCTTTTTTACTTTTTGCCCAGAAAGCTGTTGAGAACTAAGGAGATAAAATGCTGAGATAAAATGCTGCAAATCTCATCTGTGTTAGAGAACAAGTGTTGTATAGAAATTACGTTTATTTTAATTAAATGTAAGGTCTGGCACCTTGGGCACATGTAGTAGAATAGCAGCATGGCTTAAATAGGTCTATCTGCTAGATGTATAGTAGCAACTAGGTGCTATTGCTACTATACATCAATAGCAATAGCATCTAGTTTTATATATCACTTCACAGTGCTTTACAGTCCTCTCTGAGCGGTTTACAGAGTCAATATATTGCCCCTAACAGTCTGGACCCTCATTTTACTGACCTCAGAAAGATGGAGGGTTGAGACAACCTTGAGCTAGTCAGGATCAAACTCCAGGCAATGAGCAGAATTGGCCTGCAATACTGCATTTGAACCACTGTGTCATCACAGCTCACAATATCTTACAATACATTCTATTAATGCTACAGTGGCATATACAAAGATGTTTCTCCTGGAAACACACACACACACACACACACACACACACACAGAGTACTATATTGCACCATTGTGAAACACCCATAAAAATAAATACATGTTGGGACAGTGATGCAAACATATTCAGAAATGATGCTTCAAGATCATCCACCGGGTAACTTGGAAGGGTGTCAGAAAAATCAAGATTGTGGTTATGACTGCATCATTGAAGCATTTAATATATGCAGAGCATGTGAAGTATCTGTAAAGGGGTAGGGTTTTGGACATGTGGTAGTGGCTGCCTTCTTGACTTCTTTGACCCCTTCCCTTGCTTGGATGCCCTGGTACTATATAAGCAGAAAAACATAGTTGTTTATTTCACAGAGATAAGTGTAAATTCACCACTATTTTTGAAAACTGATAAAATTTTGGTCATCATCATTAGCAGCAGCAGCAGTCTGATTCAATCTACTGTAGGATGAAGGCCTCTTCACTGACTATGGATTGTAATCTACCACACTGGTCCAATACAGATTGGAAGATAGATATTTCACAAACTTCCCAATCTGGCCCAAAGTTATCTAACTGTTTCTGTGCAAATTGAGGACTAGAATCAAGAACTCCCTGCTCCAATATATCACCATGGCCAACCTTCTCTTTCTCTTCTACATCTCTTTTTGTGGATGTTTGGAAGAGGAATGGAACTTGCAAAATATTTCTACATTAAACTGTGGCTTTATAGCCTTAGATTGCCTCCAGAAGAATACTTTTCTTCTAAATATGTTTATTAATATAATACTAATAAATATGTTTATTATTTTGAATTATTTTTCAATTATTTTTCCTGTGGAGGAAAAATGCTAATTCAGAAAGAAATGAATGTTTTGTGTTTCATTAAGTTTATAATGCTGTACTGTACTGTATTCCCAATGTAGGGTTACTAAATCTGGGTTGCAGAAATATGGTACCATAAGATGGCACCAGAGAAATACAGACAAATGCAATCCTTTACTGCCCTCTAATAGGTATCTGAATTTTTATAGTTTGGCTACATTAAGTACTGTATTTTCACCAGGAATTCCTGTTTTTATGAGATGCAACCATGCCTAAGGATTATTTCTGTATGTATGTAATTGGAACAGAATATCCCCATTAATGCATGAACATAGTTCTAGTGTCATTCAAAGGGAAGGAAAAATATTGGAGAAGAAAATAAACTTAAGATCTTGAATTTAACCTACTGCACTGTTTTGCTTTCAAATTACTTGCTAAAGAGGACATATTCCTTTACTAGCACAATAGCAGATTTCTCCTACTTGGTGATCTCCATCTTATTTAGATTGTTAGCCTAAACAATTCCTAGTTATAGTGATTGAGAGTTATGGGTTTTGTAGTCCATACATCAAGAGAGTCAACAGATTGGAGAATGCTACTATATGTGCTTAAAAAATTCTCATGAATTTGATCATCTAAAAAAAATAGAAATGATGATTGGAGAAGCAAGAACTTGCCTCTTAGTTTTTTTTGAATCCTGAGTTTCTTGTAACAATCCAAAGAAAAGTTGGCAGCTTGTATCTGCTTATTCCAGATAATTGTTATTTTCTGTATAATCTTTAGCTCTTGCTCCCTTGAAGGTATAATCTTGTCTAATTGGATCTCATTTAATCATCCTGCATTCCCTGCAAAAAACGCTACAGGCACATCTAAACAGGTGAAGTCTTGAAACTATGAGTTCAGTTTCACAAGTGATTCCAACAGGAGGTTAATGAGATGAATTTGGCAGGAAACATTCCCCATTAGGTGAAAGGTGCTGGTTTGAATGAAGTGGGCAGAATAAAGGAGAAGACTTTCCCTTAAACTTACTGGTTGATTTTTTTTCCCAGGTAAGAGCAGGCTGGTGTAAGATAAAAGAATATGAGCTTTATTGCTGCATGCTTCTGTGCTTGTACTTTAGCCACTACACAGGTAGGGCACACTAAGTATGTGCCCAAGCATACATTATTTTCTGTTTCTTTGTTTTGCAAACTGAAACAAAATCTGTCAACTAGGCATAAAGCACCAAAGCCACAGGGCTGTATTGGTTTTATTATTCAAAAAGATTAACCAGCTTAAGAGCTCAAATGTGGCAAAACTGACACTGGCTGTTATCATTAGCAGGGAATGTTGCATGTGGCAGAGTATCATCAGGGCTAGTGACCTTGCTACTATTTTTCTGTCTTGTTAAAAAGTGAAATAGCAATAGCAACAGCCCTCTCTAAGCGGTTTACAGAATCAGCATATTGCCCTCAACAATCTGAGTCCTCATTTTACTAACCTTGGAAGGATGGAAAATGAGTCAACCATGAGCCAGTGAGGATTTAACCCCTGACAGTCAGCAGAATTAGCCTGCAAAACTGCATTCTAACCACTGCGCCACCACAAAAGGTGAAAGTCTTGATTGATCAAAACGTTGTAGAGGTCAGTATTTATATAGGCGCTTCTGTTAATGACTGTTGCATATGGAAGACACTCACTAAATCTAAAAAGATTGGTAAAGACTTAGTTTGCTCCTGAGTGTATTCCTCTAGTAATTTCATTAAATGTTAAAGTTTTCCACACTGTAGCCTACTCTGGTGACATCAAGACTTCTTAGCGTATACATTCCATCACATTCAGCAGGGGACAACAAAAATTGTAACAGTTAAATATGAGTGACAAAGCGTTCTTAAGTTTTAGCATGTTGGAATGATTACAGTTAGAAGTGTGTGAGAGAAATCAAGGGGTGGGATTCAATTTTTTAAATAACCGGTTCTGTGAGCGTGGCTTAGTTGGTGGGCATGGCTTGGTGGTCATGTGACTGGGTGGATGTGGCTTGGTGGACATGTTATTGGCTGGGCGTGGCCAACTCAATATCACTCATAGGCATGCATCTCCTCCCCTGGCCTCTCATGACTGTGGGGATGCTGCAACAGTCGTAAGTGGGAAAAATGTTCATAAGTCACTTTTTTCAGTGCCATTATAATGTTGAATGGTCACTCCACACAAGCAAAGTACCAGCAAAGCAGGGGAAAAAAACTCCAGAGAAGTTCCTGAGACAGGAAGCCTAGTCCTGCCAAGCATGTAATAAGGGTTAATGGAGAGGCAGTTTCTGCAAGCAACACCAGAATGTTTTCTTCCTGCCTTCCTTACAGGATTAGGCCAGTAATTTCTTCTAACAACCGGTTCTCTGAACTGCTTAGAATGTTAACAACCGGTGCGAACTGGTAGAATCCCACCCCTGGAGAAATCAAAGCTGTAATTTTCAACAATTTTTTTGTATTTATAAAAGAACATCTCCCCTTAAAGAATTGTTTTTAGTGAAAAATAAATGTCTGCAAGCTATGTGGAACTTTTTGGTAGCTGTGAGAAAAATGTGTACTACCTAGAAGTGAGACAGCCTTTTTTCCAAGGAAAATGCTTACATATAAGATGTGAAATCATATTCTGGATAAGTAGTCTCGAATGGGCAGTGTCAAGCAGATTTTTGGCTGATGTTAGAAGAAGCATTAATTCCATCAATCTCTTTACAAATGATTGCATTGTAAATAAAATGCCATTTTAAACATTATGGTTAGTTTTAAATCAAAATTGCAATCACACACACATTTCCCTGGGAATAAATTTTAATAAGATCATTATGGCTCATGTTGAGTGGAGATATTTTGGGACTGTATTGTAAAATACTGTAAGGACTTCCCCACCCTTTTAAAAGCCATTCATTTTATAAAGAAAAATAATAACAGAAATGTGAATTGATAAATGTATATAAAATTATGATAAGAACACAAATGATAAAAATATTACTTTGGTTGTCATAGAAATGGCTCACTCCTGTTTATTTAAAGGAAAATAATAAACAGCTTGAGACACAGTTGAAAATGCCTGTCACAGAATCTTGTCAGAATAAGGTTTCTAAAAGGCATCAGTGACGTTGGTTACCAAGGGCGGAAAACCTGAGAACACAAATGGTATAAAAAGTGTTGTACAATGACTGGGATGGTAATTCAGCAGTTTTAGTGAGTCATCTAACACTGTAGAAATCCACTGTAAGATTATTTTGTAACTATCATTTGTAAAATGAAATTATATTTAGATCTGAATAGTGGCTCAATCTAGAAATCTATAAGCTTGCTTATAAGACATTATTTGTTTAATTTATAAATATCTTCTCCAAAGAACTCTTAAAGGCATGCATAGCCAATCCTTGTCCTGCAGGTTGCAATCCTGGCTGATTGGCACTGGACAGTATACATAGAGGCATTGAATACATACATTCGATACATACATGCATAGAATCATGCATAGAATCAAAAGCACATGAAGTATTACTAGCACTTTGTAAATTCTTAGTAAGACCACATTTGGAATACTGATCCAGTTTTGGTCACCACATTACAAAAATGATGTTGAGACTTGGGAAAAAGTGCAAAGAATAGCAACTAAGATGAAGACAAACACTTATGAAGAACATTGCAGGATTTGGGTATGGCTAGTTTAGAGAAAAGGGGAGGGACATGATAGCAGTATTCCAGTATTTGAGGGACTGCCCCAAAGAAGAGGGGGTCAACCTATTCTCCAAAGCACTGGAAGGTAAGACAAGAAACAATGGATGGAAACTAATCAAGGAGAAAAGCCACACAGAATTAAAGAGAAACTTCCTAACAGCAAGAACAATTAATCAATGGAACAGTTTGCTTTCAGAAGTTGTAGGTGCTTCATCGTTGGAAGTTTTTAAGAAAAGACAGGACAGCCACCTGTATAAGGTTTCCTTGAGCAGAGGTTCTACTAGAAGGCCTCCAATATCCCTCACAATTCTAATCTGATTGATTGATACTGGTTTTAGCAGGAATCTATTGCTGCAATCAGCATGCCCATAGATCGAGAAGGAGCTGACAATAAAATAAATTACAATAAAATAAATAAATAGATAAAGCTAAAAGACCAGGGATGATTGACAGATGGAACAAAGGGGCAGATCTCATTTTCCTTTGCCAATTAGCCAAATATATATAGAACATGTATTATATAAATACTCAGTGAAATTAATGAAGCACACTGTAACATGAAAATGTAGGTTATAAATTTGCTATCACCTGAGACACTTTGTTATTTATCTATTTGCCTTTTGTCAGTGATTGCACAATAACTTAGGGGAAAAAATATAACACATCAAGAAATAAAATATTCTTACATATCAAGGAGCATTTAAAACTGCATGACATTTTTTAAAAACAAGTCTAAAGAAAATGTTGGGTGAAGAGCCATAAGACTACGGGATACTAAGAATTCTGCAAAGCATATCTTTTCTGTCATTGCTGAAAATAACAACAACAGCACATCGGGCAAAATTATTTTTCTTTGCAGCTCTTGATGGCTAATAAATGCACTGATAGTTTTCAGCTCTAGCTCTGATCATCCTGAGCATTACTGGTACAAGATCTTCTGTAGAAAAAGAGGGCCAATACTACCTGGCTGCAGTTTTTTTCTCTAATAAGATGTTTACATTCCTGCCTATGCAGGTTACTGTACAAACAACAACCCCTCCCCCCAATACTTTTGTGGACAGATATCTATGGCTGGGTATACGTTCAAGCTACTTATTTCTACCGTGTTTCTCCAACAATACGGCCTCCACCAATAGGAAGACCCAGCATGTTTTCTAGGCATGAAATGAAATTAAGCCCCTCCCCCCAAATTTAGGCCTAGTTTAAAACATGCTGGGGGGAGGCCAGGGGTTAAAACATGCTAGGGGGGAGGGCGGGGGTTAAAACATGCTGGGGGGGAGGGCGGGGGGGGGAAACTTGCCTTTAACAGTGCCCTGCGTGGTGCTGCCGCTGTTCTCATGCCAGCAGGAAGTGTAGAAGCATTTCTGCTGCTTCTCGGGCGGGGGAGCTGCCTCCATGGCTTCCACAGTTCCTGCCGGCACGAGAACAGCAGCAGCGCCGGCGGAAACGTGGAAGCATTTCTGACGCTGCTCGGGTGTGCACACAACGGAGCGGCGGCAGAAATGCTTTCCATACCGGCGGAAACATGGAAAGTGTTTCTGACGCTGCTCGGGTTTGTGCGGCTCCACACACACCCGAGCGGCGGCAGAAATGCTTTCCACGTTTCCACCGGCACAACAACAGCAGCGTCGCTGGCGGAAACGTGGAAGCTGCTGCTGTTGTCGTGCCGGCGGAAACACCACTGCCACCCACCCGCTGATGGGGGGGGAGAAATTAATTCACCCCCGAAAAGACGGCCTAGCTGTTTTTTGGGGGCTCAAAAAAAAATAAGGCCCTGCCTTATTTTGTGAGAAACACGGGTAGTTACAAATTTTATAGAATCATAGAATTCTTCCATCACCCTTTTTAAAGAAGTATAGAAATACAGGAAAATGTTAGCAGAGAGAAGAAACTGCCCATCCTCTTCCGCCAACATCCAGCAGTAAAAAAATTTTGTGGACTGTTAGTATACTTGCTATGCTAATTTAGAAAGGTTAGCTGAATAACTTTCAAAATGAAGAAATAATAAATGGGGTGAACCATTGCTTCCAAAATATAAATCTTCTTGGAGCATGCTCCTCTGATGTGCCACAATTTTAGTTTCCTTTTATAATTTAGAAATAGCTAAACCAGGGCTGGGATTCAAATTTTTAACAACCAGTTCTGTGGGCGTGGCTAGGTGGGCATGGCCATGTGACTGGGTGGGCATGGCTTCTTCTTTTTGCAGCAACACACCCTGCCCTGGTTTTTATTTTGCCTCCTGGGCCTCAGGGAAGCCCCCTGGGGAAAGCAGTAAGACAGCAATCATCAGAATAGCTGATCTTCGGGAGGGAAAAAAAGAAATACCTTGAGTGACTGGGTGGGGGAGAACACAGTCAGCGATGTTGTGCATGCGTGCGATGTCGTGCATGCATGATAAGGACTGACTGGGAGTGGAAGGGTGGGCAGAGGGGGGGCAGCCAGGGGCTAAATTTGTTGGTTCTCTGAATTGCGTAGAATCATAATAACCGGTTCTATAGAACTGGTCTGGTATTGGTAGAATCCCACTCCTGAGCTAAACACTTGGTTAGATGCAGTGCTACACGAGGAATCTATACACCACAGAAAAATGTTTTTCAACCATGGCAACTTTAAAATGTGTGGAGTTCAAGCATGGAGAACTCTGGGACTAGATATCCACACATCTTAAAGTAACTAAGGTTAAGAAACATAAGGTTGAAGTAGCTAAGATTGAGAAACATTGCCATAGAAAACATTTTCTGATCCCCTAATGAAGTGACATCAAACTCAAGGCCCGTGGGCTGAATCCAGCCTGCGGGGTGCTTAGATCAGGCCAGCGGGGCTGCCCTGGAAACAGCAAAGGACCAGCCAACAGTGCTTCTGCCAGCGAAAATGGAGCTCGGGAGGAACACGCACAGCTTTATGGTAGAAATGGAAAAAGTGGGGAAATCCTGGAGAAACCAATACTGACTTAGTGTTGGATATTGTATGGTAATGGGTAGGGGAGGTATGGCTGGATAAACTGTTACAGGCAAAGGAGGACCAGTGATTTAGTGCAGTTTTAGTGAAATCTTGGTTTCATGCTACTGTTCGCCAGTACCAGGTCTGTCCTAAATAAGATGATGGTAGATTATCCTAACATGTATAACTGAATGATCATAAAGGCAGTCCTCATTTAGGAACTACCCAATTATATACATCTACTTTGGCAAATTAAGCAATTTGTGACCCTCTTATCCTGGTGTTTGGAGGCTCTGAGCATCTGGATCCCCATCTGGATCCCCATCTGGACAACCAGCTTTAGCTGAACCCATGCAACCCACCTTTGGCTTGGAGGCCTTCCAGTTCTAGGACTATGTTACCTTTAGTGCTGGATGGTACTATCCCATTAGCAGTCTGGTTGGACTCACAATTCCTGCCCAAAGTCATGGCTAGGAAGGTCTTTACACAATTTTGTGTTGTGCACCAGTTGTGCCCATCCTTAGATCAAGGTGCTGGTTACTGTCACTCATGCCCTAGTCACTTCCCATTTTGGATTTCTGTAATGCTCTCCACATGGGATTATCTTTGAAGACTATTGGAAGCTTCAGCTACTTGAAAATTCAACGGCATTGGCAGTTATCTGTTCCCTTGTGTGGTACATATTACATCTCAGCTTTGCAAACTGCATTGGTTGCTAGTTCGTTTCCAGCTTCAGATTCAGGTGCTGGTTTTGATCTTTAAAGCTCTTCATGGCATGGGATTAACTAACTGAGGACTGCCCCTCCCTGATTATGACACAAGTCTCTCTGAAATAATTCAGTTTTCATATATTTCTAAAAGCTAGCCTGATCACCATTGGGAGGTTGTCCTAAAGCAATATGGCTATTATTGAAAAATAATCTCTTCTAGTTTCAGCCTTATATATGTCTCAGAAATATGGGCTTTTAAATAGTTTTTTTCTTGGATGTTTGAACATATTGGGGTGACACTGGTTGGAGGACAAACTTTATATTAATCAGGAATTTAAAATTCAAATACTGCAGTGTCTAGAACTCTAGATCAATATTTTTCTAGTTTGGCAATTTTAAATTGAATGGACTTCAAGTCAACATGCCAGCAGGGGAATTTTGGGAACTGAAAGAAAAATACTGTCCTAGAACATCTTTGCTCTGACCAAGGCTTATGGAGACACTAACAAACATGTTAGTCCCAAAACCCTTTTTTCTTTATTTCAATGGCTGTGAATTTTAATTATTCACAGCCCGTAATGAGTCTGAAACAGTTTGTCCATGGAAGTCTGCCAAAGTCCTTCAGGATAAGTCTGATAAGCACACACCTTTTATCTTCCTTGAAATGCTGCCAACGACTAAATGTCCAATTAGTTATACGAGGCCAAAATGGAACCCAAATTCAACACCGAGCTTCAGGTTTCAAACCAACCAGTACGAACAAAGTTGCTTCCTGCAAAGATTCCTGTTCTTTTGCTCCTCCTTTATGTCTTATGGGAGAGCCAATCACCTCCAAGCCTTACTCCTGAATTGCCCCTTTTGTCTTAATTGTTCTTGCCTTCTGGTAGCTCTGCACACATGTGCACTGGGAACAGGCTCCCCTTGTTCCTCTGCCTCACTGATGTCAGATTCTGGAGACTCCGGAGTCAGCACATAACTCCCAGATGGCCCTGGCCACATCTCTGTATCAGACACAGGACCTTCGTCAGAATCTCCCCCAGACTCCAGGACTGGCCCATGTTCCTCCCCACTGTCCATCTCTCCTGCTGTCTCCACAGGCTGCCGACAGACCACAACCACCTTGTAGCCTATTAGAATATTCACAGTATCACTGTAAGTAGAAGCTACTTACAGTCCCACATTTCCAAAAGATTGGAGGGGCTGAAGTTCCAGGTACTCCTTTTCCATAACAGAACGAGTCCTTTGGGGCGGTCTCCCAACAGAGATCAATCTAGTCCTCTCCTTGCTGGTTTTTAAAGAAAGTGTTGAAAACCAAACTATTGTAGACTACATTCTCTTGAGTTTGTATAGTGCATTATTTTCCCCCTACTTTTTTTTTATCCACATCTTACTGTTTTGTTTATAAAATTCTTATCCTGCAGAGACCATTATGTTTATAATTGGTTTCAATTAATTATTCAGTTATTAATTAATCATTATAATTGGTTTTAAGAAGTTAACTTGTTTTATATTCTGGGCAAGCTACAAAGAGCCATTTGATTGGAGTAGGGTAGATTTTGAAAATTAAAGGAAATAAATAAAAAAATAGTCCTCTCTGCTCGAAAGAAGAAAAACCAAACACAATGTAAAAAAGTGGGTTCTTAGAACCGGGAAGATGCAGGAGGCTATATCTTATGAGCTAGCTCAGTGTTTCTCAACATTGGCAACTTTAAGATGTGTGCTCTTCAGCTCCCAGAATCCCCCAACCAGGTATTGCAATGACTGGGGCTAAGAGCCACAGAGCATCCAAGTTGTGTAGATGCATTCATTGACTTGGCTATGACAGCTGTCAATTTTCATACTATATTTTCCACCTACATTTCTTAACCATTGCTTTATTTGTTCATTTCTTTTGAGAAATTTAGATGCCATTTCAATTCAGGTTTTCCTTATCTTCTCATGAGTCTACCCCACCCCCATCTGAAAACCATTTGGAGATTTTGAAGAGGGGTGAGGCTTGAGCAATTGCTGGCTTGTGAAACATTTAGTCCCTTTTGCCTTTTATTGGATACTTCCTGTTTACAGATCCTGATGTTTTAATTTTTCCTTCTGCTAAAACTAAAATATTAGTAACAGCATGCCTTAATAGCTCCAGTGCTGCCAAAGAAATTCTTTGCTATAGATTTTTTTCCATGTGTCTTTGTTTCTTTTTGCTATTATAGCAAGAACAGTGATTTGGCTAAAGAAAGGAAAGAAAAATACATGTAGGGGAACCAGTAATTAACCCTCCATTAAACAGAAATTCACACTGGGGCAATTCAGGAAGACTACTAAGAGTAAATAAGAGATGGTATTTAACTACTGTTTGAAATCATAAATGATAGAGAGCAATGGGATTGTAGTGAAGAAGCTATTAATTAATATTAGAAAAGCCTGTACAAAAGGAACACTTATTTTTCAGTAGACTTAACAAAATAATTTTGATAGTCGAGGAGTGTATTTTAGATCGCACACTATATTAAATTCTCTGTGAAAGAGATATCTTCATTTTGCTTCTAGGTCATCGCTTTAATAATTTTTCATTTTTTGTGTATGGGAATGGCCTGGGACCCTTATTATCAGAGGATTTTCTGAAACCAAATTCCTGAAGACAAATAAGTGAATGCAGAACTCTCTAGAGTTCTCAAGCCCCTTCCGCTTTTACTTCATCCCATTTTTCTCACTATTTTTAAAACCTACTATAATAGTATGAGGGCAAGGAAACATCTGTGGGATATCTTAAGAGCCACTCCACATCTTATTACTTTATTTCCCCCCCATACCCCATTTTTTCCTTTATATTTTGAATTCATGCTTTTGAATTAAATAGCCCTTTGAGTCTAAACCTCTGGTAATGCAAGAAGCTTAAATTAAAGCATCCCCAAAATTAGTTGTTTAGTTTTCTCAATATATCTAATGAAAGAGAACCCACCACCTCTCTGGATAATTGGTTTCACTCTGTCCGATGAGCTGGAACAGAAAACTTGAGTGCAGATGTTAGTGTACTATTTGGGCAGCTTTCCTCCCAAATTAAGCACTGATGAAGGGACAATGGACTTATATTCACTTTCAACCCAACAACTGAATCCAGGAATCTTGAAGGAGGTTGCAATGTCATTTGGAAGTCTCTTTCTGAGTTCTTGAAAACCACTGAAGATAAGCATAGTGCCAGACAAATATTTTTTGAAATGGAAATAAGAAAAAAACCCCACTTACAATCTGGGTCAACTCCTTTCACAGGCAAAAGCCTCCCCTAACCCACAAAGAAAGTTATAGCAGATGCCTAAAAATGCCTTCATCTTATGGAGGCTAAGAAAGCAAGCCAAGAAGCAAAATCCTGTCAAGATAAAGAAATCTCCTAAATCACAATACTATGCAAGACTCCTCGTACAACACCATACCTAAGAAGATCTGAACATCAAACATATATCTTGTGATTAAACCTTATTTTTGACTTCTCATGCTCCCAGGACAAGAGCACCTGAATTTACACATCTAACATGCTTCACATCAATGTCCATTACTTCATAATCAAAACCCAGTATTACCATAAGTACTTCTACTCTCAGCTTTCTAACCTCATAGCTACTTTTCAATTGCTATACTGTATGTTACGGTGTCAAAATAAAACTCCTGTCAGAGTGACTTGCCCTGTGTGTTCTTTAGAAAACCCAGCTACCATAGATTTGGATCCAGAATTTTCTTCCAACAGGGGAAAAAAGAGGATCTGAATGATCATAGATCACATTAAATGTGACCTGTAACCTCCCACACTACCTCTTACAATACTTGACAACACAGTATCAACAGTAGAGACCTTCAAATTTCTAGGTTCTACTATATCACATGACCTAAAATGGACACCTAACATCAAAAATGTCATCAAAAAAGCACAACAAAGAATGTTCTTTCTGCGCCAACTCAGAAAGCTCAAACTGCCCAAGGAGCTGCTGATACAGTTCTCCAGAGGAATTATTGAGTCTATCATCTGCACCTCTATAACTGTCTGGTTTGGTTCTGCAACCCAACAGGACAGACACAGACTTCAGAGGATAATTAGGATCTGCAGAAAAAACAATCACTACCACCTGCCTTCAATCAAGGATCTGTATATTGCACAAGTCAAAAAGAGGGCTGTGAAAATATTTACAGACCCCTCACATCCCAAACACAAACTCTTTCCTTCAAAACAACGCTATAAAGCACTGCACACCAGAACAACTAAACACAAGAACATTTTTTCCCAAAAGTCATCTCTGTTAAACAAATAATTCCCTCAACACTGTTCAACTATTAGAAAGTCTGCACTACTATTATTGTTAATCTTCTCATCACTCCTTATCACCCATCTCTTCCCACTTGTGACTCTATGACTGTAACTTTGTCACTTGTATCCTTACAATTTATATTGTTTCCTAATATGATTTGATTGCTTATTGTACCCTATGACTATCATTAAGTGTTGTACCTATGGTACTTGACTCTTAACAAATGTAACTTTTATGTATACAGAGAGTATTTGCACCAAAACAAATTCCTGGTGTGTCCAATCATACTTGGCCAATAAAGAATTCTATCTATCTATCTATCTATCTATCTATCTATCTATCTATCTATCTATCTATCTATCTATCTAGTAACTTAGTGAGCATTTAGAAGAAAGTGCATTGATTGGAAGAACCAGCTGAGGAACAGTATCCATATTCAGGAGGATACTAATTAGAAATGGGTAGAAATTAATAAGATGGATGAAGAAAGAGGAATACAGAGTTATTAATGTGGGTAGAAAAGAACAAAGGCATGAGTAAAATTTTATTCATTTACTCAATATATAGGTGAACCCACTCAATGGGCAATGGGTGAGACCATAATTAGCATCAGCATATGAAAAATAACAAACTGGTGTTTTGGTGGATCACAAACTGAACATACAACACAGTGTGACTGTTTTCTTGCAGCAGTGTGCAGTTATTGTACAATAAGTATGTAAAGCAAAACAAAAACAATCCTAGATTGCATCCACAGAAGGGAATTCCTGCACAGAACAGGAAAGTGTGCTAGAAATCAGGGTGCAAAACTAGCGGTCTATGGGCTGGATGCATCACATGCAGGCCACACCCAACCCAGCTCTGTGAAGGGAAAAGATGTTGTGACATGTCATGTGATGGCAAGTTTGACACCCATGGGCTAGATGATCTCAAGGTACAGCCTAACCCTTACAATTGATACTTTTATGAATCCATCTGTATGGATGTTACTTATAAGCAAATACTTCTTCTATGATTGCGGTCATAATTGTGTATATGAGGGGAAAAGATGCTTATGCGAGTGGAATAAATGCTTGTCCCCAACTTAACAGTTGGCAGAGAGAAGCATTTTCTTCTTGTTAGGCTCATACATTGTACTAATCCATGGTTTGTTTAAATAAAGTTTAACAAACCACAACTGACTAGACTGACATAGTAAACCCTTTTAACTAGATTCACACTAAAATCATTATTTAAAAAGTTTTTCTCAGCCAAAATAAATTATTAAATTATTTTGGCTGAGAAAAACAATAAGCAAAAACCTTATTGTGATAAGCTCAGGGGTGGGATTCTACCTGGTCGTACCAGTTCTATAGAACCGGTTATGATTCTGGCCAGTTTGGAGAACTGGCAAATTGCGCCACTGACTGGCCCTGGCCCTGGCCCTCCCCGCCCATTCATTCCTTGGCATGCATGCCATCAAAGTTGCCTGCTAAGTTGCTATTTTTCCTTTTCCCCCAACCATCAGCTGTTGTGTTGTGCCGGGAGATTTAGATCAGCTAGAAAGCAGGAAATCGTTGAATTTCTTGCTTTCTAGCTAATCTAAAAGCAAAGTTGAACCTTTCTTAGGACTGAAGCTTCTATTTTTCAGTGCAGGCTCAGATAGCAGATTGCAGAAAGATAGATCTCTGAATGAATCTGTAGTTCTGTGAGCAACTCAATCTGCCTGCCTGCTATGCTTGAATTTGGGTAAAAGTTGTTCTTTTTTTGAAAATAAAAAATTCAATATTTACATAAATATTTATAATATTTACATACAAGCCATGCCCAGCCAGTCACATGACCACCAAGCCACGCCCACAAATTAGGCCACACCCACAGAACCAGTTAAGAAATTTGAATCCCACCCCTGGATAAGCTGTCACAGCTTATCACAATAAGTGAATCAAATGGAATCTTTGTAGGAATGTGGCACCTATTCTATATGTGGAGCAGCTGTTCCAGGTTGCCAGTCCCTGAGCTGAAACACACATATTTGAATGCTCCCTGTAGAATCAGCAGTGCTATTCAGTACTGGTATTTTATTTTTTTATTTTGATTTATTTTGATTTGTCAATCACTTACAAGATAATAGGTATAAGTATATACAGTTATGAATACATGAAATGGGTACATATAAGAAAAATAAAAGAAACAATAGGACAGGGACGGTAGGCACGTTGGTGCGCTTATGCACGCCCCCTATAGACCTCTTAGGAAAGGGATGAGGTCAATAGTAGACAGTCTAAGGTTAAAGTTTTTGGGGTTTGGGGAAGAAACTAGAGTCAGGTAGAGTATTCCAGACATTGACCACTCTGTTGCTGAAGTCGTGTTTCCTGCAATCAAGTTTGGTGCGATTAACCTTGAGTTTGTATCTATTGTTTGCTCTTGTGTTGTTATGGTTGAAGCTGAAGTATTCATTGATTATTCTGGAAAGAAGCAATAAAGAAAGAAAAGACCTGGGTCTCTGGAGGTGGCAGCTGAGAAGAGGCACAGGAAATCTGGGGTCACTGAACCAGTGGGATATGACATACTGGGAGAGGGGCATGGGATGCTTGTACACCAGTCTTTGCTCACACTATAAAATCACTCTGGGAGTCTCTTTAATCAAGCAATCAAAATCAAGCAGAGACAGCTCAGTAACACTTATGGCTTATTTTGGCTTTGAAATAAAATGTATTTTTTGTTCCGTGCCTAAGCCCTAGATGGGATCTTTTACTTGGTGTCTACGCTAAAGACCCACCATATTCTCTGGACTAGAACTGGGAATCTGTTGCATCTAAAGCAGGGGTCTCCAACCTTGGCAACTTTTAAGACTTATGGACTTCAACTCCCGGAATTCCTCAGCCAGCAAAGTCAAAATGAGTCTATCATCTGCACCTCTATAACTGTCTGGTTTGGTTCTGCAACCCAACAGGACAGACACAGGAGGATAATTAGGACTGCAGAAAAAACAATTACCACCCACCTGCCTTCAATCGAGGACCTATATACTGCAGGAGTCAAAAAGAGGGCTGTGAAAATATTTACAGACCCCTCACATCCTGGACATAAACTGTTTCAACTCCTTCCCTCAAAACGACGCTATAGAGCACTGCTCACCAGAACAACTAGACACAAGAACAGTTTTTTCCCGAAAGCCATCACTCTGCTAAACAAATAATTCCCTCAACACTGTTCAACTATTTACAAAGTGTACACTACTACTACTGTTAATCTTCTCATCACTCCTTATCACCCATCCCCTCCCACTTGTGACTGTAACTTTGTTGCTTGCATCCTGTTTCCTAGTATGATTTGATGTTGATTGTACCCTATGACTATCATTAAGCGTTGTACATTATGATTCTTGGTTCTTAACGAATGTTCCTTCTTTATGTATACTGAGAGTATTTACACCAAGACAAATTCCTTGTGTGTCCAATCACACTTGGCCAATAAAGTATTCTATTCTATTCTATTCTATTCTATTCTATTCTATTCTATTCTATTAAGGTTGCCAAGGTTGGAGACCCCTGATCTAAAGCATGTATCCCTTCCCACTCTGCCTGCAACTCCCTTCCAATGAAGACAGTCATAACTAGATCGATCGCTTTCGCAAGGCCCGAAATCTGTGTGTCCACTGACTAACTGACAGTGAGTGCATTGGCTGTGGTGCAAATCTGCCGTCGTCCTAAGAAGCTGCCAAAGCGTCAATGAAGGCTTTAGCCCTCCCCCTCTTCTCAATCCAGCCCACCGACTGCAAGCGAAACCCCGCAGCCCGAGCACTTCGCCCCTCTCCCCAACCACGTGGACAGCGCTGTCATTCCGGGTTGGTTCTCCTCCTTTTTCTTTTTCCTGGTCTGCTCGGCGGCGCCTGCGTGGTAGCGTCTGCAGGGCCTTTGACCGCTTCCGGGTGGGGTTGGAACTCCAGCTCGCGACTCGGGTTTGTGTGTACGTGTGTGTGTGTGGAGCTTGTGGGGTCTCCGGGCGCGGAAAAACCGGGCGACGCCATGGCCTGCACTCTCGTGCCTTTCTGCAGCTTCCAGGACCTGGAGTCGGCGCGGGATTTCCTGTGCTCTCATCTGCGGCAGAGCGGCGCGGGGGAACCGTGGGGTGCCAAGGAATGCGGCGGTGAGCCTCGAACCCCGGGTCCGAGTGGGAGGAGATGGGTCGGGGCTGAGGGTAGCGGTGGTGTGACGGTAATTTGCATTCCATTCTCTGTCCGCGGGGCCAGCAAGGGGACTTGCCTTCACCCATCCTTCCACTTCTTTTAGCTCCAGGTTTGCATAATTTCTAATCTCCCCAGGCAGGCTGTTTTTCAATGGGTCTAACCTGTAAAAAGAGCATAGAAAAGTAAATATGCGTGTTAGATATGGTACTTTCCCCCCTTTTCCCTCGCCCGTGTGCACCAGGTTACGTGATAAGGAACCACGTGTGTACCGGGTTTCCTATTTTTGATTCAGGATTAGCCGCTTGTGGGTGGAGTCTGCAGCAATCGGTCATTAAGTTGACACTGGACAGTTTTATAAAAGATCCTAGTACTTTTAGGGCCAATGGGTTATTCAGCATCCTGGTTACGATTGGGAGAGTTATTGTGGATCCTGCAGGTGCTGGCTGAGCCTGGACAATGTTTTAATTAAAAAGATCCCAACACCAGGCTGACTAGACCTGACATAATGATTCTTGAAATCAAAGACAGCATTTCCACAAACTCTGAATTTAAATTTATGTTAAAATAAGTGAAATTTATGTTAAAATAAGTGAAATAAACAATACCCCCCCCCCTACAGTTTAGAGAGCCAGTTTGGCATCAGTGGTTAAGGCATCAGGCTAGAAAATGGATGACTCTGAATTACAGTATTGTCTTTAGGAGCAAAGCCAATTGGGTGACCTTGGGCCAGTCACTGCTTCTCAGACCTAGGGAAGCAGGCAAGGACTTACCACTTCTGAAATTTTGCCAAGAAAAGTGCCAGAACCTGACCAGGCAGTTGCCATGAGTAAAAAGTACTGACTCGAAGGCACCTACACGCATACACAAAAGTATGATTTAGCAAAGAGTCACATAGGTCTAGAAGCTATTGATGAGAACATAGATATTGTAGATAGTTTATTTTCTAACAGAACAGAATATAATATAGCTCAGGGTTGAACTGTGGAGTCCTTGATGCTTAGTTGTTTGCTTGCAGACTTTTCATTACCTTCATGACTCTAGGTGACAATGCTGATCATATTACCAACACCGATGATGTTTCCTAGTCAGGCTACTGAAACATCTGTAAGCAAATAACTAAGCTCAGAAGGCACCAAACACTTCATAGTTTATTTTCTCTTAGCAAACTTTTTGTGTAGCTCAAATGTCACATATGCATCAAAAGATCTGTAATAGAAGTCTGAGTAAGTCTAGATTTTGAGATGATACCCAGTGTTAATTAAATAACTAAATCATACTAGTTTTATATGTCACAATAAACTAGTAAAGTTAAAATGAATAGGGATTTTAGATTGGCAAACTTTATACTCCAATATTTCTCAAACCTGGCAATTTTAAAATGTGTGAACTTAAACTCCCAGGATTCCCCAGCCTGCATGAGAGTTGAAGTCCTCACATCCACAATTCTGGGAAGCCAAAAATCTTAAAGTTGCCAAGTTTGAAAAACACTGCTATAGACATTACAAACTAGCCAAAGTAG
Organism: Bungarus multicinctus; assembly: GCA_023653725.1. Taxonomy (NCBI): domain Eukaryota; kingdom Metazoa; phylum Chordata; class Lepidosauria; order Squamata; family Elapidae; genus Bungarus; species Bungarus multicinctus. The sequence continues at coordinate 50,509,666 of CM042836.1, read as the reverse complement.
ATGGGCTAAGCTACTATACTTAATAAAACTAATTTTGTTTTGTGTAATGTAAGCAGTATATATAACAATTAGAAATAATCTTATTCAGAAAGAAATGTACAAGTCCTCCATAAATCTTAAATTAGAAACAAAGGTTTCTGAATTTATTTGTACTTCTATTTTAATTGACCTAATTCTTTGCTAACTAAGGAACATCCAAAGAGGATTGTTCTATTATCTAAGAAGTTCACTGTTTCTTTCTGGTAACCAGCCTTAGCTAAACAGTCATAATTTATCTTTGGTGATGGTTAACCAAAGCAGAAGATCACAGGGTTCAATGGTTATATAATTTCCTATAAACTACACCAATTTTGAGAGTTCCCAGCAAACAAAATGCAGTCCCAAAATGCAGCAGCTTGGCTCTGAGAAGTTGGTCATGAGTAGTATGATAGAAATCTTTCACTCATTTACTCTGCATGCTTATTAACATGGTATGGAGATGATGAATGCCTGGCATTTATTTAATGTGAATTCTTTTTTCTTCATATGTCTAACAGAGTTTTGTGAAATGTAACATGACCTAAAATTCAAGGGACCTATCTATAAGCATGATGATGTGAAGCAGGTGAATTGTAGAAAAAGATGTGGGATAATATGGATGAGGCTTATCTGTTGCACTCCAGATATGCTTATCTCTGCAATTTCCTCAAATGGAGGAAACTTGATTTCCTAATTTGTGGTAGTGAGGGGATTGTATGTGTGTTTTATGGCTTATTTTCTGAGTAAAAATATTGCCAGTGACTGTAAACATAGTTCTAGTTGTAAGATTCATCTCACTAGTGACTATTTGTTTTCTTACCTATGGAGATTGGTATTTAATTTAGGGAAAGTGTGTGGAGAATAGCTTCTACAAGTCTTTTTAATCCATTCAGAACAGCTCTGCTATATGGCACATGGCCAAAACAATAGTAGGAGGGAGGCTTAATATGAGGAATTGGCAACCTTTTGAGAAACTTCCATATGGATATATTGGGGAATATTTTCCTAAATCCAGCTGATTTTCTCTTACTTCTCCCTGCACACCAAACTTATTTCTAGATTTTGGGAAAATTTACTTATTTGTTTAGTAAATATATATGCCATCCATCTAGACTTATGGTGTCCCTAGGCTGCTTACAATATAAAAACAAGTTTAAAACTTAAAATGTTAAAATAACACTAAAGTTGTTTAAAATTAACAAGATGGGAAAGAAGGGAATTAGCTACATGGGGAAGAGATGGGATATTATCTTAATTCATCAATCACCTCTAGGATGACATGCTCACATTGAGGTTCTAGGCCAGTTGGCAGAGCTAGGACTTTAGACCTTTTCAGAAGATCAAAAGGGTGGTATGGATCTCACCTAGAATTGGGGGGGAGGTTTTGTTTCAAAGGATGAGACCCATGGCAACAATGGCTTTTCTCCTGGAGTTCACCAGTCAGAATTCCTAGACTAATGGGATCTGTAGTATGCCCCTTCTGCCACCACCGTTGGGTGGGCCAATCCCATTGGGGTGAGATGGTTCCTCAGAGAGCATGGATCATGCTATGAAGAATTTTAAAAGGTGATAACCAATATTTTGAATTGAACCTGGAAGCAACTGGCAACCAGTGCAGCTTGTGAAACAGTCGTATAACACGGACCACAGAAGGGGTCCCAAGAGTTATCCTAGTGATGGACAAATGGTTAGGCAAACAGCCTTCTGAGGCCTGTTACGTAATTTCTTTCCTACATTTAATTAGACAAGAAAAATGGTTTTAGAGAGAAGATTTATAAAAATGGTTTTAAAGAAATGATTTATAGAATGAGGAGGCATGTCTTGAAAAACTTAAAAGATGTTTTTTTAACTGATTTTTAACTTGTGACATAAACTTAATATTCAGTGAAGAAACACCCACATAATAAAAGCAACTAAGCTGTTGAAATAACTGTTTAATTTTGCCATTATGCATCATATAGTGCTACTTCCTTAGCAAATTTCATGCTATTTTAATGAATTGAATTACTATGACATGATTGGTGTTATAAAGCTTTAGAAAATCATCCAGATTACATAATTTGGGAGTTGGATAATATCAAATACTACTAAAATCAGGTTTCAAATGCTACTTCAATCATTTCATAAACAAGTTTACATGGATCAATTTTTTATTTTCCCTTCATTTTTTTTAGATTATTGCACTATATATAGAAATTGATGAAGCAAACATAGAAAGCCTAAGGGTGCTTAAGAAGAACATACTTAAATATAGTACTTAATATAAGGGACACTTTATTTTCAAAGCCATAGTTTTTATCTATGTTCCTCCTTAAATCTGTTTCTTCATGCAGCATAACAACATATTTATAAGAAAGGCTTCCTAAGTTTGCTTCATTAATTTCTATGTATACTGCAATAGTCTAAAAATGTGAAGGGAAAATAAGTTGATCCATGTAAACATAATGCTTATGAAGTGATTAAAATCATTACATAATCAGATTTTTTTGTGATTATGTTCAAAGATAAATGACTCATTCAGCTGGATGTGTTCAATAAACTGCCTTCAAGTGACAATCTAAAAGGAATACTGTGGTATATCAGGAGCGTTTCTCTTCTATGAAACAGTAGGTTCTGTTCCTATAAAGAAATATATTAAGACTGTTTTGTTTTGAAACAGTGGGTGTGAAGTGCCTTGTCTAAATATTTTGTAACAGTCCAGCCTTCAAATGTCTTGAGACATTATGTTTGAAATGCTTCCAAAATACTGAAAGAAACTGGAAGTTTTGCAAAATTTCACATTTTGAAATTAAAGGATTGAACATACTGGACAAATCAGTTTTAGTCTTCTTACATAGAGCATTAAGCTTATTCAAAAACTAGTTTGATATCGATAAAATGATTAGTATGCAGATGGAGATAAAAAAGAGCCTAGTTAAGGTGCCTAGTTAAAAGACCAGGAGCAGAGACCCCAGTTCTAATCTTCCTTTGGGGTGAAGACTACTAGGTGAATTTGGGCCAATTGCTGTTTCACTATCCTAAACAAGGAAGTTTAAAAAAAAAAAACCAGAAAAAGACAGTGGCAAATCACTTTTGCAGTGTTGCCAAGAAAACCCCATGGACCTCTCCATGAAGTAGTCAGGAGTCAAAATTAACTCAAAAGACACCGAGAGAGAGAAAGAGAGAGAATATTACTGATGCCTGCTATCTAAAAGATAGTCATAAACTCCTAGAATCCCATACACACACAAAAAACAAAATGCCACATACATCTTGAGCGCCCTCAAACTCTGCATCCTTTCTGATCATCATCCTTATGAAAACAGGTTTCAGAGGCTCTGCCTCTGATGATAATCAGATGAGTGCAGTTCTATGGTTGAAGTTGGACTTTATGGAACAGATCAGATGGTTGCTATTGTACTGCTCTCTCTGCTGCACAACATCGTCCTTGCTTAAGTTGCTGCATTTCCATTGCTGAGCTGGTGGTTGGGATCTTGAGGCTCTTGGTTTTGAGGAACTTCAATTTACTATCTGGTGATACTGAGTTCAGGGCAGCTCAGGTGATCCTGGCAACCATGGACCTGTCCCATGTCATTTTAGGCCTGGGGCATACTGGGAGTTAAACATTGCATCTGAGTTTTGTTTCAGAGTAGTTGAGACATGTTTGAGTTTTAAATGATATTATTTGCCATTATCCCATTGCCATAGTCAGATTGCTTTTTGACTCACTGGTGCCCACTACCATGAAGGGGGTGTGGTCTGTTAGGTTGGCCTGCCCAGGTGACTGATAAATCCAGAAGGAGTTTGGGCATCTTCACATAAATCTTATGGGCAGTTCAGCTGAGGCCTTAGTTACAGCCTAGAATGGACATGGAACTTTTACATCAATTTGCCCATATGGAGCCTCTGCCCCTGCATTGACCCCAGGATACACCTTAGTTCTCTAAGGAGCTCCAGGAAATGAGTTGGAGATGATGCCTGGAGCATTATTGGAAAAAGATAAAAGAGTGAATCCATCTTATGTTAGGGATTACAGTTGTGGTGATAGGCAGTGAAATATTCTTTGTTTTCTGTTGAAATAGTTATGTACTGATAGCTGCATGACAATCTTTTAAGGTTTGACCAAGTAAAGTATTGTAGATTTATATGGAGCAAGTTTAATTATGTGCCTCCTGAACAGTCAAAATGTTTTAGTCTGTAAACTTGACCATTTGCTTGCTAGATCTAAGTCTCCCCTGGATAGTTAAAACTGCCTGGGAGGTGACCTGTGGTTCTGTCTTTGCAATGATCTCAATTTCCTTGAGTGAAGAATTAGCCCCATTGGCCTTGAAATAGGCTTTGGTCATTTCATCAAGACGTCATCATTGGACTCAATGGTCTTGGACAATTATCATCCAGTCTTTCACCTTCCCTTTTTTGGAAAGGTTGTAGACAGGGTTTACCTTCAGAGGACCTGAAAGAAATGGGTTGTTTGAATCCATTTCAGTCAGCCTTTATGCAATCTAGAAATGTTTTTAGAACTAGTAATCAAAGATAAATGTACCTATCTTCAACTTAGTTATAAATAACTTTTTATTGCTTGTATCATTTTCTAAAACAGGTAGAAACTGCTTGACATGCCATAATGTATGACTGAACCTATGTTATTAATATAAAAATGTGCATAGCTTATCTGTCATATTTTTATTCTCAGTTTAAATAATTATATGATATTCTAGCATTTCTGCTAGGAATTTCTGGCATTTTAAAATCAATCTTGTTATTTAAATAATAATCATGTTTTTATGAATACTGGAATGTGGCATTTTATTTTGGCACATGTAACTGATGGCTCTGATTTGCTAAACTAAACTGGGTTTTGTAAATATAGGGAAATCATCAAACTGGGAAGAAGAGAATTGGGGTTCCTGGGATGAAGCAGAAGCTCAAGAGCCTGTAAGCCTTTTTATTTACTATTTATTATTCTATTAATTACATCTTTTATAAACAAGCTCAATATCTATATCAAAACATTTTGAATAATCCATTAAAACTCTGAAGTTCATTAATCAATTTGTAATTATACATACATTAAAGTTGAATACAGATTGCCATACAGCTATCCCTTATTACGTGTGTGATTTGTCTCTGTATTGTGTGATTTGTCTCTGTATTGATAGCACTTGAGGACAGGTAACAATATTACAATTAATAAAACAAAATATATAATTTTGATAATGTTTAAATGCTTTCAACCATCCATTAAGATTGCAGTCACATTGTTAATATGCATATTCCTTAAATTGTTTTACATAACTATTTTAAATTATATATAGTTATTTTTTGCTCAGGAAAGTAACAACTTCAATAATCACCATTTATAGGAAGAAGAAGAAGACTTGGCATCCAAAACGCAAGCAAATTCCTGGCTTCAGGACTGTGTAATATCTTTGTCACCCACAAATGATCTCATGGTAATAGCTCGTGAGCAGAAAGCAGTGTTTTTTGTCCGTAAGTGTTTTGTTTTATGCTGTTGTATTTGAAAATATATTCCAGGAAATATCTTTAATTGAGATCCATACATAATATTCTGAATAAGAGTATGTTATGATTCAAACCACTGTTTATCATGATAAATGAAAACGATTGTTTATAACAACCATTCTATTAAAGTCAATCTACTAGCTTTACAGACTTATCTCTGAAACTGATATCTGTGATAGCAGGTATATTGTGAAATGGTGATTATTGCAAATAATAAGTCTCCCCCTTTCTTGATACTTTAACCACATATATATGATAATGAATACCATAACTCAAGCTTTGCTAATAAATTTGAATTCCATTTTAACCATACACACACACACACACATACACACGTGCATATACATGTACATATACACATATTTATCCCCCAGTACTAGGATTAGATAGATGTTTGCTTCTCAAATAGCTTTTTTTAAAATGTTGGTTCCTATGACTTTCTTTCCTCCCTGCCTCTTGTTTTCTTTGCATGAAAAACGGTTTCATATGCGGGCATGATTTAGAGTGGATAGGGCTTCTATACAAATTGGCAATTGATTATCTTGTTATTTACAGGCCCCTCATATCCTGGACATAAACTGTTTCAACTCCTACCCTCAAAATGGTGCTATAGAGCACTGCACACCAGAACAACTAAACACAAGGACAGTTTTTCCCCAAATGCCATCACTCTGCTAAACAAATAATTTCCTCAACACTGTCCAACTATTTACAAAGTCTGCACTACTATTATTATTAACCTTCTCATCACTCCTTATCACCCATCCCCTCCCACTTACGATTGTATGACTGTAACTTTGTTGCTTGTATCCTTATGATCTATATTGACTGTTTTCTAGTATGATTTGATTGCTTATTGTACCTTATGACTATTATTAAGTGTTGTACCTTATGATTCTTGACTCTTGACGAATGTATCTTTTCTTTTACGTACACTGAGAGCATTTGCATCAAGAAAAATTCCTTGTGTGTCCAACCACACTTGGCCAATAAAGAATTTTGTTCTATTCTATTTGTATTGAGAATAATTGAAGAAAGAGATTCACTTCTCTTATCTTAAGTTTTGTTTCCCCCCCATCTCAGCTAACTGTATCTATAATGGTGATATTAAAATAATTAAATTGGATAGAGTCATTGTGATGACTCACTGAATTTTCAGTTGAAAGGCAATTTTACAGATCCTTCCTTTATCTTGAAAAGCTACTCTGGTGGCAAAGGAGATTGCAAAATATGAAGAAAAACACAAGAATGATTATTACATAAAAATTACACCACCCAGGCTTGTATTGAATTTTATTATGATATACAGAGCAAGTTGGCCTAAAAATAATCTTCTATTTCACCAGATGCTTAGACACATCAAGTTGTAAGCTAATTGTTTTTTTCTTCTCTTCTTCTCCTCAGCAAAATGGAAACAGAATGAAAAAGGGAAAGAAGAAATGCAATTTGCAGTTGGCTGGAGTGGCTCTCTTGGCTGGAATGGCCCTTGCAGTGTTGAAGAAATGTAAGCTTGGAAAGGAGAAGGTTCTGGGAACTCCTACTTTTGACCTTGCTGTTTTCTAATACCACATTGTCTATATATAGTTGAATAATTTCTTGCTACCTGGGCATTGTTCTTGAAATTTTGGGAAGGACCTATGTTTACACAGAGTGATGATAAGAGTGGGCAACAAGATTTCACTTAAATTGAGAGCGTGTCTTTATTTTGTATTGTTTCCTGCTTCAAACACTGAGAAACTACTGTATGTAGCTGGTTCTGTTAATAGAATAATCAGAGTTATCAAGTCCTATAAAAAAATTAGGAGGCTAGGCAAGTTGTTTACTGGAACAGCTTACATCCTGTGACGATATCTGTAATGCCATCAAGAGCAACCAGGATGATTAGGGGACTGGAGACTAAAACATATGAAGAACGGTTACAGGAACTGGGCTTGGCTAGTCTAGTGAAGAGAAGGACCAGGGGAGACATGATAGCAGTCTTCCAATATTTGAGGGGCTACCACAGAGAGGAAGGGGTCAATCTATTTTCTAAAGCACCTGTAGGCCAGACAAGGAATAATGGATGGAAACTGAACAAGGAGAAATTTAACCTGGAAATAAGGAGAAACTTTCTGACAGTGAGAACAATCAACCAGTGGAACAACTTGCCCTCGGAAGTTGTGGGAGTGCCATCACTTGAGACTTTCAAGAAGAGATTGGACTGCCATTTGTCAGAAATGGTGTAGGGTCTCCTGCTTGGAGATGGTCAGGGGGTTGGACTAGATGACCTATAAGGTCCCTTCCAACTCTGATTATTTGTTATCAAACATCCACTTCTGCTTATTTGAGGTCCTTGGGAAGGACTCGATAGGCAGAGAAAAATGCCAAATCCAGTCTGAGTATATGGTTGAGTATGTGACAAACAACAACAACAACAATAACAATATAATAATAATAAAATAAAAAAGAGGGTGGGTGACTCCAGTTGCATTTAGTCCTCCACAAACCACTCTTCAATAGGGTAGAGGCATATATCATCCAGGTCTTACCCTCTATATCAGGGGTGTCAAACTCACATTATCACAGTGGCGTCACATGACGTATTGCGACTTTTTCCCCTTTGCTAAACCGGGCGGGGCTGTGGCCAATGTGTGTCTCATCTGGTCTGTGGGCCACAAGTTTGACAGCCCTGCTCTATATCTTGCCTTAGTTCCTTGAAAGGAAAAATCTCCCATAGAATCACCAGTTGGATCAGTTTATTTTGTACCTTGTTCCTCATCCTCAAAGGAATAGCAGGACAGAGATGAAGTGGACCCTGTACTGTATTCCTGAAGGAATAATGGCAGGATCTGATTATGCTGAGCCTCAGTGATGGAACTGTGGGATTGGAATCCTCAGTTCACACTGCAGAGGTCACCTAGACTGGTGGATGGTAGAAAGGTATCAATTCCTGCCCTCGGTGAGGGAGTGCAATTACACTTCTCTGTTCAGTGTGCCCCTTCAGCATTTTATTTCAGTAAAGATACTTGTTATCAGACCATATTACTATTTCTTTTTTAAACATTTCATACTATCCATGATAAGTTTTTTTTCATGATTAACACACCCTTTTGCCCATCACATGCCTTGTTGAAAAAGGGACAATTAATTGAACATTGTTAAAAGTACTGTATACTTCTATTTCTTTGAGCCTACGTCTTCTCTGGAATTCTTTTTCATGCACCCAAAGATGCGCATATGGTTTTGCACATTCTGTTATACAAATTTGGCATTTTGGAAAATTGTAAATCTAATCTGCTGCTAGGTTTAAAAAGCATATGTACCAAACACATCATAACAGAACAGTCAGGGACAAAACTATATAGATGGGAATGCTGGCCTGTGTATAAACATTTATAATTCAGATTTTTAAAGGTATCCTTTTTTAATTCCTTTGGGCCACATTCTCTGGAGACAGCTCTCCCAATAATTGGGACAAAAGTAGTTGGAAACGAGCTTGGATAGTATGTTTTTCTCTTTAAAACTTTTTAATATCTTATGTAGGGAAATATTCTTGCACAATTTAATATTTTTATATTTTGCTTCTAGTGAATGTGTAACCAGTGCATTGTGTATCCCCCTTGCAAGTCAAAAGAGGTAAATGCAAACTTTTTAAAACAATTACGTTATCTTATTAAGTCCAAAGCATGCGTGTGCATTATATGAGAATAAGTTTTGATAAAATTTATTCCGTGTTGTTTATATGAGACAGGAGCTCCACAGGCCGTCCTGACTGGACCTGCATTGTTGTAGGATTCACCTCTGGCTATGTCCGCTTCTATACTGAGGTACATCAACTATTTCCTGGGTTGTTTGCCATTGTCATCTCTTTTAGAGTTTATTGTATTGCATTCTACATGAGGCTGCCTTTGGAAATTCCATGGACATTGCAAAATACAACACCCAGCTTTGTGATAGGTGAAAACTGCCACATGCATGTAATGGTAGAGCATTGAGCTCTTCTCTACAATGACTGCTGCCTATAGGGTTTTTAGCAGAATTCAGAGTGCTAGTTTTAACCTATAAAATGATGTAAGCCACGTAGAGTCACCTCTGGCATGATGTTGCTAGGTGGCCACTTAACTGCAAGATAACCTGCATCAAATACAGCTTACCCCTCTGGTACACATGTACTGAAGAGATCTGAAAGGGCAGGAAGCAGGAGTAAGATCGGAATCAGTGTTTTTCATTTGTCAGACTCTGATTGTCTGGAATAATCTTCCCTTGGAAATCTGGAGAACCTTACTCATGACCCAATTAAGAGCTTACTATATGAACTCTTACATCAAGAGAATGCTTCTAAGGCTTCATGATCTCATTAGTCCTCCCCAAGAATTAGGCCATGACTTGGGCACTGTAGGGTTAAAGAGTATATCCTGTGCTCTCAGGCCTTGGTAATTTTACAATGAAAAAACTTTGTTTTTGACTGTACTTCTTTTCAAGATTTTTTTTCTTGGAGAAAGAGCCTTGCAAAGCAGGCCAATTTAGGGTGTCCATTGACTCACTATTGAAGGGCGAAATGTCATTCAGAGTACTTGGATATGCACGTCACACTTGTTGGGACCCGCTCCCCAAACCAAATGTGCCTTTGTGGAATCATGCACCATCTACGGAGAGCGGTCATGCAAGTCCATGGAAAGATGTACCTTCACAGTTAGAGGACATACAGTTCAGTGCATAGTTTTATTATATTAATTAGTGCTAGGTAAATGATGATGACATTATCCATTCAGTTGTGTCCAACTCAGTGATTCCATGGGCCAGGTTTCACCATCATCTTCTGATCTTGCACTCCTTTGTGAGTTCGGAGTATATCAGATTTGATTTATTTTATAGTTGCCATTATAGCAGCTATTTTTCCCTGTCGATCCTAATTGTAATTGTTTATTTTCCTTTTCATTTTATGTTGCTGGTTATTGATCGAATAAACAAACAAATTGTATCTTGATAACAGGCATAAATATGTATCTATTCCAATTCATAAAGGAGGTGAGAAACAAAAAACAAAATGGAACAAGCAGCACCCTTTAAAACAATATTCATTTATTCATTCAACTTATAAAGCTGCACATCATGACTCTCCGTGACTATGGATGGTTCAGAGAATTAAAAATAACAACAATCATTGGCTCAAAACAAAACACATACAAATAAAAAGCAAAAACAGTTAATTATAAATCATCTAAGGGTTTAATGTGTGAACTAATATTTTAATTTACTGAATTGCAGCAGAACATATTTTGAATTTTCTGCTAATTATTCTACTAATAATAAAATTATTAATGTAGATGTTGCTATGTTTTTATTTTTAAAGAGTGGAGTATTACTTCTGGCACAGCTTTTAAATGAAGATCCTGTCCTGCAGCTGAAATGTAGAACTTATGAGATTCCACGCCATCCTGGAGTAACAGAACAGGTATTAAAATAGATACACCAAGTACTGAAATTGTAACAAGACTAACTGTTCTCTTCTGTGTAAGTATTTCTAAAGTCAAGTTTGCTTTTACAAATATGTATGGATAGGTATGCTTATATTTGCAAATATAAGTCATAGTTCAGCATTGGCAGCCCATTCTGTGGTATTAATTTAATTACAGAAATGTGAATTAAACTCAGACCGTATAGTCCTTAACACTCATTTTATCTCTTGTACTGTGTTTCATTGGAATATGTTGACACAAGAGATATACAGTAGTGTTCCATTGACTATTTGCTTGCTGAGCTAAGGATATCATCATTGATATCTTATATTCTATGCTTCACCAAAAAATTGAGAATTGTATTGTATAAAATTTGTATTAATTCCAGCAGCTATTTGTGCTCTAGCAATAGCTAGTCAGATATTAATGCTGCTGTAGCAATGTCCATAGACTGCCTCTCTGGGAGGGCATTTAATGCTGCTGTAGAAATAATAAACAAGCAATCAAGAAAGCATATGTGGGTACTTGCATATATATTGTTTTTGCCTCAAAGTGATTTAGTACCTTTCTTTTTATTTAGAATGAGGAACTGAGCATCCTATATCCTTCAGCAATTGTGACAATTGATGGTTTTAGCTTATTTCAGTCTCTCCGGGCTTGCCGAAATCAAGTAGCCAGGGGTATGTCCAGCCTTATTAAAATAGTTTCTTTCTTAGCAATACTTGCTATAAAAGGACATAGTTTTACTTTTCTATCATACAGTTTGTTCAGGGCACAGCAATATACTGCTTGTGAAACATTTAGTGCTATAAAATCCCTAAGTTTAATACAAGCTTGATTTAATATATGGTGTGTGTGCGCGTGTGTGTTCTCATAAGATTTCAGTGTTCTTATGTGAAATTTCAGAATATTTTTGGTTTTATAAGTTTTTGATATATTGGTGTTAGGCCAAGTACCAGGAATGAATTCTTCCAAATCTTGTAAGATTGGATCATTTTATTTTTTAAAATTTACACTTCTTTGTATGTTAGTACCTGAAGAATGTGCTGGTGTGAACTAGATAAATTCCTTTTTAATTGCTGTATTTTCTAAAAAAGTAAGAGGGCTTAATAATTTTCATAAACAGTAACTCTAGATAGTTTGCAGGGGGGGAAAAGAAACATACCAATACATTTATAATATGTAAGCTAGCTATTATGGTAGCAACCCACATCCTTGCAAAAATAATGTGGATTTCTAAAGACTATCAACTTAAATGTTGAGTTGAGCAAGGATTTTAATTTTGATTACTTGTTTAGTGTGCTATAGTGGCTAGAGTTGTATGTACGTCTACATGGAAGTAAGTCTGATGAGCTCAGTAGGACTTACTCATAAGCAAATTATAGGTTTCAATTTTAGTAGATTTTCTTTCTTTAATATAGGTTTTTTATGCTTTCAAGTCAATCTTGCTTACTGGTGATTCCAGGGGCAAGTCCTTGCAGTTGTCTTAGCAACATTTTTCAGAAGTGGTTTGCCATTGCTTTCTATCTAGGGCTGAGAGAGTGACTGGCCCAAAATCCTCAGCTGGCCTTTATGTTGACTAAAACTTGTGCTCTCCCAGTTTCTAGCCCAGAGCATTTAACTACAGGTAATTCTTGGATTACTATAATTTGTTCAATGTCAGTTCAAAGTTACAGTGACACTAAATCAGGGGAATTATTATGAGTCCTAAGAATCCAGCAATCATAGCGTCTCATTGCAATCCAGATACTTGGTACTTAGCTTATGATCATGCCATGGTCATGTGATCATGATTTCTGACGTTCCCTGCCAGCTTCCCACAAGCAGTTAAGGGGGAAGCCACCAGGAAGTCAGAAATTGTGATAATCTGAAGTCCTCACATAGGAACCCACGTGGTTCTTGTTTAATGATGGCAACCAGGACTTCTGGAATTGCCGTAGTTAAGCAGTGTAGTCACATGATTTGGTGTTTTGCGACTATATTGCTTAGTAATGAAATTCCTGGTTCCAATTGCCATTGTAACCTAAAGATTATCTATACACCAAACTGGTTCTCATAATATCAACAGTGCAATTTATTCTATACAATTAAAAATATTTTTGTCATACATTACATGTTGACCAATCCATGTTAAAATGTTTTAAAAATAACTATTCTTTCTAATTTATCTCTAATCAATTGGCCAGCTACAGCTGCAGGCAATGAAAATGTTCAGCCACCTCCACTAACCTATAAGAAATGGGGTTTGCAGGATGCGGATACTATTGTTGATCACGTTAGTGTTGGTAAGTATTACATTGATCATCCTTACTGAATTGTTATCCTGATTCACCAGGAATTACTTTAAAAAAAAATCATGGCATGATCATCAGAGAGTTTAAAGCAACAATTGAATAATCTGCAGATAGACTTCTCTCAGACAACATTAAGATCTACAAATGCCATCAAATAATTCTGTTTTACCAAAGGAGGTGAATAAATATTGATTGCTTTGAAACTGTTTTAAGCTAAAACCTTAGTCTAGGTACTGTATGAAGCCAGGTGAAAATGCTGAAGGCCCCAAACTACATTTCTAAGATCTATACCAGCAGCTCCCAAAAGGTAGCCAGTGCACTTCTCGGACTAGAAACAGGGATGCCTAAAGCTGAAGTTATCGTATGAAGGTCCAGTTCTTCCTCTTGGGACTTCTCCCATTAATAATGATCGATAGGAGTGTTGTTAAGAGGCAGGGCTGATTATTGGCAGGCTCATGTTTGAAATCCTGTGGCTATGTGATGGGGTGAGCTCCCGTCATCTGCTCCAACTCCTGTCAACCCAGCTATTAGAAAGTGGCCTACTGTGAGTAGATAGCAGAATGGGATAACTCACCATAGCCAACTCACTGCTGTCAACTCACCACAACCAATTCGCTATGGAAAACTCACATGGACAACTTGCCACAGGACAACTTACCACGAACAACTTGCAGTGGGACAACTTGCTACAGGACAATTCAATTATTTAAAATAAATAAAAAAATGTTTTAATTTTTGCCATTCACATTTCATTCTATCCCTCCTTTTGCATCCTTTCCTTAATGATTCTATTCTACCATTTCTTTGATGTTAGTATAACTTGTCTTACAGCGAATTGTCTCACGGTGAGATGGTCATGACAAGACCATTTGGTAGGCCATTTAATGGGGACATGAAAGGATCCCTCATAGGTGTCCTATGATGTCACCAGCTAATCCTCTCAACCTGGAAATGCTTCAGTGCTCCCAACATGAATGTAGTAGTATTGCCCCTTAAGTTTGAACAATGTCATGAAAAAAATCCCTAATGATTTGTGGTTTATCATCAGAGTTACTACAAGCCTTGGGCCATGATTGTATCAAACAGGTATCAAAAGTTTTAATAACACTACATTTCGGACAGAAGTAAATACTGTAACTTGTCACAAAGAAATAGAATTTGGGTGACAAAATGGGCTTGGGGAATAACCAATCACCTTATTTCATTGACTTTCCCCAAATTAAGGAAAGCTTTCTTTTAGGGCAAGGCATAATATTTTGTGTTTGGTATTACTACAGGGAAGATACTATAGAATCCCAACTGAGAAAAATGTTTGTGTGGAATTGGGATGTTGAAATGGACTAACACATGCTAATTTGTTTTTGTTGTGTTTATAATGTCTATATTTTACTTCTTTTACATCGGTAGACTGGGCAATCTGGCAGTATATTTTCATCCTTTTTTCAGATCATTTATAACCTCAATACTATGCACAAGCCCTGAAAAATTGACATCTATTAGCAAAAGGTCTCCACAGTTTAATCGTATTTTTGTTATCAACTATTACAATGACCTGTATTAGAGCTGTGGTGGTGTAGTAGTTAGAATGCAATACTGTACTGCAGGCTGCTTCTGCTGACTGCCGGCTGCCAGCAGTTGGGCAGTTCAGTTCTCATCGGCTCAAGGTTGACTCAGCCTTTCATCCTTCCAAGGTTGGTAAAATGAGGACCCAGATTGTTGTGGGCAATATGGTCACTCCGTAAACCTCTTAGAAATGGTATATATGTTTAAGTGCTATTGCTATTACTCTACTTTTTTATTTATTTGTTTGTTCATTATTCTATCTCTGACCTTTGGCTGGAATAAAGATTCAGTAGACTGCATGCAGCCTTCCAGCTGATTGGTTTATAACTCAGGAACCTCCAACCCTCTTTTCAAACAATTAGGGCTGAAAGATGATCAGGTATAAAGGGTTAAGCCATGAAATGGGTGTCTCAAGCCTTGACCTTAGGGAAATCATCAATTTCATCCACTATAAATCTAAATGTTTCCCTAGAAATTAAATGGTTTTGTGTGTGTGTGTGTTTGGGTTTTAAGGGGAACAAACTAATTTAAGTTAAAATTTCAAAAATGGCCCTTTCCCCCGCCCCCCCAAATAAATCTCATGATATGGTATCACCCTTGGAGTGTTCTGACCCAGCTCCCCAAACACGACAAACCCATTGTATTTAAATCAACTATTTCTTTATTAGGAGTGCCAGCAGCCCTGGCAAAAAGTTTCTCTTTCAACGCAGGCTAACAAATCTGTCCAGCAGGGAGAGGAATAGTTGTCTGCCACATCTATTCATCTCTGCCCTCTCCATTTTATCCCCAGAGCTAGGGTGGGGCTTCGCTATCAGCTGTGACTCTTCCGTCCAAATATTGGCCCACAGATTTCCACTGCTCTCCTCTGCCTTCTGCACATCAGTGTATCAGGCACTGGACCCAGCTGTTCCTCCTCTTCCTCATCAACCACCTCTAGATCTGGGGGCTGTTCATCTGAGGGCTGACAGACAGCCCAGGCTCTGCCTCTGTGTCTTTGCTAGCTCCATTCCCTCTTCCCCCTCGGCGCTCTCAGATTGCCTTGATGCTGACCCTGACTCCCATGCCTCTTCCTCATCTGATTCGGTTGTTGGAGGGGCCAGCAGCCGACAGGCCACAACATTGAGGGAGAATATGAGGGCAAGATGTGGCCTACTGGTTGAAAAGTGACATCTTTCTCTAGTTTAAATCATTTCATTATACTATCATTAGAATATTTATAACAGTTCACTAACACATTGCTGATAGGATGGAGTTGTCATTGACCTTGGTCTGGACTTCAGAATTTATAAATCATTGTTCTGGGGAGGTACATTTTCTTCTTAAGCCAATTAATCAACACATCACAGGCTGTGTCCTTGGAGACATAGCCAGGTCTTAAAGACTTTCTGAATGGCTAGCAGGGTCAAGACCAACTTAACATTACATGATAAGGCCTTTTAATTTTTTTAAGTGTTTGATCATTTTAAATGTAATGATTTAATAATGTTTTAAAGTTTTGTTTTCATTTTTGTTTTTTTAATAATATATTTGTAAGTTGTGCCGTACAGCTACAGCTAGTCCTTGACTTACAACATCATTTATCAGATAGAGAGAGAGAGTTAAGATGGCGACCGGAGGTCAGCTGGAAGAGCTCCTCCGCGATATCCGAACGGGGCGTTGAGTTCCCCCCCCCCCGGGTCCTCCTCACCTGTGGCAGGGGTGGCGAGGGGACCCGTGGGGGGGTGGGCAGCCCCCGCGGTCAAGACGCGATGCCGAGGGACTGCGCTCGGCGCCCAGCGGCTCGGCGTTCGGCGAGGGACTGCGCTCGGCGCCCAGCGGCTCGGCGTTCGGCAGGCGCAGTGTTCAGCGGCCCATATTCGGCGTCCGGCGGCCTGACTCCTGGCGTTTTTAGTGGCTCGAGCTCGGTACCTGATGGCCCGGCGTTCGGCGGCTCGCTGAGTTTTCCCCCCCCCGGATCCTCCCCACCTGTGGCAGGGGTGGAGAGGGGTCCCGTGGGGGGGTGGGCAGCGTTCGGACCATGACGTGACGGGTCCGGCGCTGCGTCCAGCGGATTGTATTCGCCGCCGGACCGCTTGGCGTTGGGCGGCTGGCGCTGTGCCTAGTGGACTGCGTTTGCCACCTGGCGGCTTGGCGTTTGGCGGCTCAGCGTCTGATGGCCTATGTTCCACCTCTATGTTGGCCTCCAGCAATTCTATCAATTTCATCAGCTCGAGCCTGGCGCCTGATGACCTGGCGTTTGGCGGCCCGTTGGGTTTCCCCTCCCCCGGGTCCCTCCCACCTGTGGCAGGGGTGGTGAGAGGACCCGTGGGGGGGGGCAGTGTCCGGGCTATGGCTTGGCAGGTCTGGCGCTGCGCCCAGTGGTTGTCGGCTGGCGCCTCAGGAGATGGCGTTTGGCGATCTGGAGGGGGCTTGGAGTTCCCCCCCCTTTGGGT
Organism: Bungarus multicinctus; assembly: GCA_023653725.1. NCBI lineage: Eukaryota > Metazoa > Chordata > Lepidosauria > Squamata > Elapidae > Bungarus > Bungarus multicinctus. Next base: position 50,492,419 of record CM042836.1, on the reverse strand, counting down.
CCTCCCCGCCTGTGGCAGGGGTGGTGTGGGGACCCGGGGGGGGATGGGCAGCCCCCGTTGTAAAGGCCCCAGCTGAAATTAGATTTGCCGCTGCGTTTCGGGCGGCTGGAACTGGACTCGAGGGACAGCTGCCGGGGCGGCCGGAGGACTGTCGCTGTGGCGGCTGGAGGACTGCCGCTGGAGCTGGGGCTGGGGCCATTGTAAGGGCCCCAGCTGAAGTTAGAGTCATCTCCGTGGTCCGGGCGGCTGGAGTTGAGGCCGGAAAATGGCCGCCACAGTTGGAGCCGGGACGACTGGTGGACTGTGGCTGTTGCCGGAGCTGGGGCCGGAGAGCTGCCCCTATAGCTGGAGCCGAGGATGGAGGATTGCCCTCACGATTTTCACCCGTTTGGAGGCGGCAGGGGCGGCCTGGACTTGGAATTGGCCAACGAAAAGAGAAGACCCAGCCCGGGACATCTTATTCTATGAGTGATCTATGGGCCCTGAGACATGTCCCCCTGTCTCGGGAATGGCCCTCTACTCTCTCGAGGGCCCATCTCAAGGACGGATTATGGAATCCGGAGAGATGGTGGGCTTTTAAGAAACGTGGGAGGGGGGCGTGTTTGATTAAATTTTTAGTTAGGTTTTTAAGGGGGTTAGGTAGGTCCGGGCGGGTGTTGGGGGACAACTCGCCGGAGGCTGGGACCAGGCCGGGGGTTGAGCGCGGCCGGGAGAGTCATAATCCGGACAGGACTGTATTAAGGATGGGGGGGGTCATTGGGGAGGGTGGAATTAAATCGATTGATACGGTGAGCGGGAGGGGCAGATTTGGCGGTTGTAGGGGGCCACATTCTGTGTTGGGAGCGCGCCCCCGCTGTTTACTTGCTATGGCGCGCTCCGACCCCCTTGTCATCTCCCGTTCCCCAGGGGGTTTGAGCAATCGGGCCCTGGGCCTTCGGCTGATGCTGTGTAACGCCAGGTCCGTCGTTAATAAAGCCCCCCTCATCCATGATTTGATCTGTGAGGGGGGCGCGGACCTGGTGGGAGTTACCGAGACCTGGCTGGGCCAAGAGGGGGGAGTCCCTCTGGTGGAGATGTGCCCAGCCGGGTTTCGGGTCTTTCATCGGCCGAGGGCCCAGGGGAGGGGAGGGGGGGTCGCGGTAGTTATTAAGGAGGATCTGTGTCCGAGGGAGGCCACTGTATCTCAGACGACCGGGTGTGAGCTCCTTTTCGTGAAGTTCGGTTCCACGGTTCAGGTGCGCTTGCTGGTTGCATACCTGGCTCCCTGCTATGCGGCAGCGGCCCTGCTTGAGCTCCTTGAGGTTATAGCTGGCGTGGCGGTTGGGACCCCCAGGCTTATGGTCATGGGGGATTTCAACCTGCCATCTGCCGGCGGTACCTCGGGGATTGCCCAGGAGTTCATGGCTTCCATGACGGCCATGGGCCTGACCCAGTTAATTCGGGACCCTACTCACGTGGGAGGTCACACCTTGGATTTGGTTTTTGTCTCTGATCAGTGGCAGAGTGATCTGGGTATAGGGGATATAGTTGTGGAACCCCTGTCATGGACGGATCACTCGCTCCTGAAGCTCGACTTCCGTTCCGCGCCCCCTGACCGCAGGGAGGCAGGGCCATTAAAATGGTACCGCCCCAGGCGTCTGATGGACCCTGATAGGTTCCTGACGGAGCTTGGGCCATTTCCCGAAGCTCATTCACACGACTCGGTTGAGGGCTTGGTCGCCACCTGGGATAGGGTGGCTGCTGGGGCCCTTGACCGAGTCGTGCCCTTGCGGCCTCTGACCCGGTGCCGATCCCATCTGGCTCCCTGGTTTTCTGAGGAGCTAAGGGAAATGAAGCGCCGGAAAAGACGCCTAGAGAGCAGTTGGAGGTCCAGCCGCTCTGGGTCTGACCGAACACTACTGCGTTCTTATATTAAGACGTATCTAGTGGCAATAAGGATGGCGAGGAGGTCTTACCTCTCCACCCTTATCGCGTCCGCGGAAAACCGCCCAGCCGCCCTGTTTAGGGTGACCCGCTCCCTCCTGGAGGTGGGAGCGCGGGAGGACCCCTTACAGGGACGGGCTGAGGAGTTTTCTAGGTTTCTGCAGGACAAAATCGCTCAGATCCGGAGCGAACTGGACTCCGACTGGCCATCTCCGGGTGGGGGGGTGGGGGTGGATATCGGTGGAGTTGGTTGGGTTGAGTTCGACCCTGTTACTTTAGAGGATGTGGACAGGATACTGGGGGGGCTTAATGCCACCACCTGTTTGTTGGGACCCGTGTCCCTCCTGGCTGGTTTTGGCCACTCGGGAGGTGACACGAGGCTGGTTCCAGGGTATTATAAACGCTTCCTTGAGAGAGGGGCTGCTACCTGCTGCCTTGAAAGAGGCGGTGGTGCGGCCCCTCCTCAAGAAACCGTCCCTGGACCCAGCACTGTTATCTAATTATCGTCCCGTCTCCAACCTTTGTTTTGTTGCGAAGGTTGTTGAGAGTGTGGTGGCACGTCAGCTCCCGCAGTGCCTGGATGAAGCGAGTTATCTTGACCCCCTCCAATCGGGTTTCAGGCCCGGGCACAGCACGGAGACGGCTTTGGTCGCGTTGGTTGATGATCTCTGGAGGGCTCGGGACAGGGGTTGTTCCTCTGTCCTGGTCCTATTAGATCTCTCAGCGGCTTTTGATACTGTCGACCACAGTATCCTATTGCGGCGGTTGGAGGGGTTAGGAGTGGGGGGCACCTTGTTACGGTGGTTCACCTCCTTCCTCTCCGACCGTTCGCAATGTGTGTTGACAGGGGGGCAGAGGTCGGCCCCGAGGCCCCTACTATATGGGGTTCCTCAGGGGTCGGTGCTCTCGCCCCTGCTGTTCAACATTTATGTTAAGCCGCTGGGTGAGATCATCCGTGGCTTCGGGGTGGAGTTCCATCAGTACGCTGATGATACTCAGCTGTACATCTCCACCCCGGGCCACCCCAACGAAGCTGTCGAAGTGATGTCCCGGTGCCTGGAGGCCGTGCGGAGTTGGATGGGTCGTAACAGGCTCCGGCTCAACCCGACTAAAACCGAGTGGCTGTGGTTTCCTGCGCCCAGATACAGCCAGCTGGTTCCTTCGCTGGCCGTGGGGGGAGAGGTTTTGATCCCCGTGGAAAGGGCGCGCAATCTGGGTGTCCTCCTGGATGTGCGGCTGTCTTTAGAAGATCATATTGCAGCCGTCGCCAGGGGGGCTTTTTATCAGATACGTCTGATTTACCAGTTGCGGCCCTTTCTGGATCTGGGCGCACTTCGCACAGTCACGTCCGCCCTCGTCATTTCCCGCCTGGATTATTGCAATGCTCTCTACATGGGGCTCCCCTTGAAGAGTCTCCGGAGGTTACAGCTGGTCCAGAATGCAGCCGCGCGAGTGCTTGTGGGTGCCCCTCGGAGCTCCCACGTTACTCCGCTGCTTCGCAGGCTGCACTGGCTTCCTGTGGCCTACCGGATTCGATTCAAGGTGGTACTGATGGTATTTAAAGCGCTCCATGGCTCGGGACCTGGGTACTTACGGGACCGCCTGCTGCCATCGTCAACCTCCCGCCGCCCAGTACGCTCCCACAGGGTTGCCCTGCTTCGGGTACCGCCGTCTGGCCGTTGTCGGCTGACGGCCCCGAGAGTTCGGGCTTTCTCTGTGGGGGCTCCCTCCCTATGGAATGATCTTCCCCCGGAGATACGGTCTATGACGGATATCCTGACCTTCCGGCGCGCGGTGAAAACTTTATTTTTTAATCAGGCTGGCCTGGCCCAGTAACTGTGTTTTAGGTTTTTAATTAAATTTTAATTGGGGTTTTTAGTTTTTAACTTTTAAATTGAATCTGAATTAGACAGCCGGATTAAATTATTTAATTTATTTTTAACTGTATTTATTGTATATCTTGTACGTTTTAGTAGGCTGTACACCGCCCCGAGTCCCTTTTTTGGGAGAGGGGGCGGTATAGAAGTTTAAACAAATAAATAAATAAATTTAGTGACCATTCCAAGTTACAGCACAACTGAAAAAAATGATTTTTGACACAACCAGTGCAGCCTCCCCCATTGTCATTCGATCAAATTCCAGGCACTTGGCAACTGACTCATAGTTATGACGGTTGCAGTGTCCCAGGGTCTGTCATGCCCCTGCTGGATACTGACTCTGAGGGAGGGAAGGAACAGCTGATAGGGAATGGAAGTGTGGCTCTGGAGGTTGTGGAGGAGGCTGGGGAAGGGCAGAGGCCGGCTGAGCAGTCAGAAGAGAACCCAGGCCCATCCCCTATCCATCCTAAGGCACTCAGGGAGGATAGGATAAGGGAGAGATGTGGTCTACTCGGGAGGAGAGGGCCTTGATCCTCTTCATGGGCTGCAGCTGTGACAACTGAATAAGAGTATGAACCTGCATACAGGTGAACGCTGAAAACAAAGTATGAAAATATCTCTAGTTGATGGTTCCTCTCTGAGTTTGGTGTCCTTCCCAGTGTGTGTTATCTGTGGACGTGCTCCAGCCCTTGTCTGGTTTGTGTTGCTTTTTCCCTTCTTCTTGTAACTGTTTGTGTGGGAATTTTTTTGGCTTCCGTCAAGAATATTTGGAGCTTGGAAGCAAAGTGAAGGAATAAAAGGGGCTTCACCTGTTTTCTGTGACTGTGTTTGTTTTGTATCCCACCCTGGGTCATCACAAGGTCATTGATCCCCTTTGCAACTTGCTTACAAGCAAAGTCAATGGGGAAGACAGATTCATTTAACAATGACACTAACTTAACAACTGCAATGATTCACTTAATAGCTGTGGTAAGAAAGGTCGACAAATTCAATTTACAGATGATTCATTTAGCAACAGAAATGTTGGGATCAATTGTGGTCGTAAGTTGAGGACTACCTGCATTCTAAATAAAATTAGGTGACATCATTCCGTATTAGTCCTGATACTATTTTTTTAAAGCTAATATATTAATTTGGAATTCAGAATCTCTTTCTTGCTAGGCCAGATTCAGTGGGACAAAATTGACCTTTAGAATATAATTTTTAACTTTGAAAACCTTCAAAAAATTATGGAGAATGTCGTGTCTTAACTTTTGCTATATTAATGAAAGCGTCTGCCTCAACAGAACACACTTTTAATTCTATAGTAACTGTATAAATAAATAAATAAATTAAATAAATAAATAAATAAATAAAGGTTAGGAATCTTTAAAGGTTTGAACATATTTGGATCAATTCCAGAACAGATATTAGGATCTTAGAAACTTCTTTTTCAGAACTTTATTTTCATTATGTCATATAGGTATCATGACTTTATCACCTTTTGATCAGATGAAGACTGCTTCCACTATTGGCGGATTTAATGCAGCTATAAAGAACAATCCTCCTGCTATGTCTCAGTATATTACTGTGGGGTCTAATCCTTTCACTGGATTCTTCTATGCTCTTGAGGTAAAGAACTTGTTCAGCCAATAGGTATAAAATGCAATGGGCTGGATAAAAGACACACTTCTTTTCCTGTTGATTCTGTTCTGAATTATTTTGCTGTTTGCTAATAATGGAAAATGAAACTAAGAGCAGCTTACTTTTTAATTAAAAAACTTTCACCTACATAATGATATTATTGTAAATCAGGATCTACTGGTTTGGTGACCTAGTTCACATTACATTCTTTCACATATTTAACAATTGCAGAAATAGAACCCTCTTGTATCTTCCCCCTCTGCAAAGGTAACTGAACATGAATTTTTGGAGGAAACCCCCTCCAAATAATTTCTGTAGGGTAGAATTTAGTGCTCTAGTGCTGAACTCACATTTCTCAGGTAAGAAATTTGCCCAGAGGGCCACAGCAGAGGGCAGTATCTACTCAATCTTGGTTAATGTCAGATTTGGGCTTGGATAACACTCAGAGACATGCCTGGAAATTCATATCTGTAGGGTAGATTGAGAAATAGTAGAAGGCAATAGCAAACAACTTTTGTATAGCTTTCGAGAAAACTATATGGCTGCAGTCATCAGGTGTCAACTATGGAGCTTTTAAAAACCTTTTTAACTTTCTTTCATGCTTAGCGTATGTTTTCCTGCTTAAACAACCTTTGCAAAATTCTTATGTAGAATTGATATTGTACTCATAATATATGGTCATGCTTCACTAGCTACAAATTGGAAATTCACATTCCTGTTTTTTTAAGGGAAAAAAGGAAACCAATGTAACATCTTTTTAAAAACTCTGCTAAAGTAGTATATAAAGCCTCCTGGATATGTCTTTGATAAATTAATAAAAATTCTTTCCAGTGGATGGAATTGACTACATTTGAAATATTATGCTAAATCTGAAGCATAAAGCTTGGGACCCTACCTTTTGTCCTGTCCAACAGAACTGCAAGGAAAAAGTTGCTGTTAAGGTTTCAAGGCTGAACTTTTAATGAATAGTCTTAGTTTCAATGAAGTTTTTGAATGGGAAAAGCAGAAATTGTGTTGAGATTTGATGAGTCCTCTCTAGGTCATCTATAGTCTAATTAGCTTACAGGTAAACCTTGGATTATGACCATCTATTTAGTGGTTGTTCAAAGTTATGATGGCGCTGAATGAAGGGATTTACTATTCCTGAAATTTTGGCTGTTATAGTGAACTAAGTTAGGATTCTTGGCAACCAGTTTACACTGACCATGGGTTGCAGCATCTGCAGCAGAGGTGGTATTCAGCAGGTTCTGACCAGTTCTGGAGAACCGGTAGCGGAAATTTTGAGTAGTTCAGAGAACCGGCAAATACCACTTCTGACTGGAGATTTTACAGTATCCTTCCTCTCCCACGCCCACCAAGCCACGCCCACAGAACCGGAGGTAAAAAATTTTGAACTCCACCACTGATCTGGGGTTATGTGATTGCTATTGCTGACCTTCTGTGTTGGCTTCCCACAAGCATAATCAATTAAGCCAGCAGGGAAGGTCACAAGTCATTCCAATAAATCACCCCCCTCACTTTTCTTCACTCACATTCACTGTGCCTTCCTTGGGCTTCTCTGCCCTTACACATAGGAACAACATCCATCAGTGCCCGCCTTCCCTAGGCCTCCCTGTGTTTACACAAATGCATGCATCTTATTTCTTCCTGTGTTCATATACACATTCCCTGTTCCCTCTTCTCTCTACCTCACACTATGCTGGACTTCCCTCAGTCCCCTGAAGCACTCCCACCCCGGTGCTTCTTACTTGGGACTCCATCTGCTTTGTGTTTAGCAACTTGCATCTCAAGGTTCACTTAATGATGGCAATCCCAATTGCTGTCGTAACTCATGAACTATCTGTAGTTTATTCCCACCTCTAGAACTGAACTTTGTGTAGATGTGTGTAAAAGTCCTTATTAATCCCTAATAAAATAAATTATGGGGCTCGTGTATATTCTGACAATTAATATCTGACTTTCTGAAACATTGTTTTATATATGGTTGATGGGCCTCAAAGCAAATGCTGCTATGGCACACCATAATGCTATGGCCTTCTCTTACCTTTTGCAGAAATGTACACTTCTACCCTTATTATGTCTTCTGCCTCTGGTCAATTATATTAGCATTTAGATTTTTATGCTAGGAAATTTTGAAAGAGTTGAGCATATTATTCAATAATGCTATTTTTATGTGGGGCTTCTTTTTTTCGTAATCTGTGTAATTCTCTTACACAGTATGGTTATTATATATAGGGAATTGTTAATAGTTGGTAATATGAGTTCATATTCTGTAACAATCACTATAAGTTACTTGGTACAATTCTTTTCTGTTAAATGAATAATAATAATTTGTAAAGAAAAGAAAATAACATTGACACCATATACTTTTGTCAAAAATGATAAATTTTTAAGCCTGCAAAATTGGAAGCTCCCAAAGCTTTTACTGTATAGTTAGAACATTATCAAAAAATGCAAACAGAGGTTAATTTCTTATTCTGAAACGATATAATTTAGCAGATGATGCAGGATGAAAATTAGCTATGCTGTTTTATTTCTGTAAACAAGGTTCTCAGAACTAAGGTTAGTAAAAAGGAATCAATTATTTTTCACTATTTATGAACAACAGCATTTTTATCTTCTCTTTAGGGCAGTTCACAGCCATTATTGTCTCATGTTGCTTTCACGGTTGCAAGTAAGCTGACATCTGCATTCTTTAATGCTGCTAGGTAATGTATAATAGATGGAAGATGCAGTCAATTTATTCTTTTTGTGTGTTTCCTTTAAAGTGAAGCATTTATATTTTAATCTTTGCATTGAAGTGGCTGGCTTGGCTGGAAAAACAAACAGGAAGAAGAGCCTGTGCAGAAGCAGAAACCCAAGGTTGAACCTGCAACTCCTTTACCTGTGAGGCAAGTCTTTCAAGCTATTTTTTCCAGAGAGGTTATGAGATAGCTCATTACCAGTGTGCCATTATTCCCCAAGGATGCTTGAGCCATGACCATATGCGCACAAATTATATGCAGACGACAAATATTTCATCCAAGCTATTTAGTGCTACAATAAAGATGTTTCTATTTTCCTCCTGATGCAGTTATTTATCTTGAAGAGATTCTTTCTATGTTAGAAATAGATTGACTGAAACTAGTATTTTACTCTTTATTCTGGTAGTATAAGGGATTCTTATCTTGTTGCAATTCCATTGGAATGCCAGTTAAACCTTAGTGTAACAAAAAGTAAATTTTTGTGTGGAAGAATTGTGAGCTCTGGATAAGTTTGGTAACAAAGAAAACCTCTCTTCCTGGATTCAGAAATAAACATCCTAAAGGATGCTTGGTTTTGAGTAAACTACATTTGGCTGGGTTCTCAAAGGCTTAACCATTAATTGGGTTTACAGATCATAATGTTTAAGAAAAAGCCAAAGAAGCTAGGATTATAGTTCACCAGAAATGTATGTATTGTTTGTTTTGTATGTTTTGCACCTGCCCCTATTTGATTGTCTTAGAATTCTAACCCAAACCTCCAAATTTCTGTAAGCTTAAAATTTGGCTTTGAAAGATAACACTGCCCATGAATGGTTGCCATGATTTCCCAGGCTAGTCAACAGCCCAGTAATTCCAAGATTTTCCCCAACCTGAATATAAAGCAGCTGGGCCCTCTTTAGGTTTTTGGGGCTGCCAGTTGCTGAGGCAAATGTGATATTATTTCCAAAGAAGTGCTATGATATTTCACAGCAGAACTATCAACAGCAACAATCTAAAAGACACACAGCTTTTTGTGCGTCAGACCTGTTTTAGGTGTGATGCCATAAAAGTTCCTGAAATAGTAAAATTTACTAAAATTTGCTAAGGCACCGCATTGTGTTTTGTGAACTCCCATTAGCAAATATTAATAGTTATATGAACTCTTGCATATTGTGGCAGGTGAAATGCGGTAAGTTTTCTAAATTAGAGCTTTTCTATAATTGTTAAGGGTTCTTGAAATTTTAGTTTACTGTTAATCAATATGAAATAGTAATATTGTTAAAACTTCTGTACTTTGAAAGAATCATCCAAATGCAAAAGAATTGTTTCCATTGGATTGAATGTAATACAATATATCTTGATTGGAGAAAATTGATTTTCTACAAAAATTAGTCTTGAATGAATTAAAATAATAGACAACTATATATTTACTGATTTTGTAAAATATATTTAGTAATCGGGGAGTCAAATTTAGAGATCATTTTTTACATTTGGTTTTATTTGACTGTAGGTTTGGAATCCCAGATTCTCGTCGACATGGAGAAAGGATATGTTTGTCACCATGTAATTCTTTAGCAGCAATTACTGATGATTTTGGAAGGATTCTTCTATTGGATGTTGCAAGAGGTCTTTCTGTTCGTATGTGGAAAGGTACCTTTTAGCATCTTTTAATAGGTTTGGAGGAGTAAACAATGGTCACTTATCCATTTGAGAGAGAATGTTTATTTCAGTTTTAAGTATGAATTTTAAATAGTTAATGTTGGTGTTTAAAATATCAGATATTCAGATTTACAAAGGACTGTGAAACGTAAAGATCAGCTCTGGAATAGTAACATTGCAGTATAGTATTGAATTCTCATATATTTTGTTTATACACAGATACAATTATTACTAGACTGAATCAATCCACTCAGGATAAAGATCTCTCCATTTGTAGACTATAAATTGTAATTGATTAAAAACCAATGGTTTTTTTTAACTCCCCTCCTCACTCTTAGTCCAGCAATATAACTAGCCATTATATCCAAATATATCTAGCATCTTAACCTGTTTATTCTTCACGCACAGGCTATCGTGATGCACAGGTTGGTTGGATTCAGATTGCAGAAGACCTACATGAAAGGGAATCTATAAAGATAGGTTTTTCTCCAGCTAGTACCCCTCAGGGACCAAGCAGAGTGGCTCAGTTCCTTGTGATTTATGCTCCTAGGAGAGGAATTTTGGAAGTATGGAGTACCCAACAAGGTCCAAGAGTTGGAGCCTTCAATGTAGGAAAATACTGCAGGTAAGACGTTTTTGGTAATGGAGGAGCTTTTAAAATGTAAGGCAGAGTAATCACCAGAAAATAATTGAAATTAAGCTCATCAAATGTTTTCATTTAGGGATCTATTTGCTAACTATATGCTTTATGCAAGCACAGAACAGAAAAATTAAAGATGTGAGATAATTTTAAATCTGCAAGCAAACTGACAAACTGCATTTATCCAGGAATTGTCCTATATAATATGAGCTTTGTGCACTGTATTTATTTATGAGATTGAAATATTATTTGATAATTTAAAGCCTATAGTTTTCTACAGAAGTATATGTTGATGATTATGTTTTTTATTATATCTTTCAACCCATATTTAGGTTGCTGTATCCTGGCTATAAAATAATGGGGTTGAACAGCGTAACAAGTCAGGGTTGGCAGCCTCAGACTTATCAGATCTGCCTTATTGATCCAGTATCAGGAACAGTAAAAACAGTTCACGTACCTTTCCATTTAGCCCTGAGGTAAAACTTCTTGAGCTTTATATTACATAGTTGAACTAAGTCAATATTATGAAATGAATTATAAAGTTTTTTAAAAAATGTACAGATATTAGATAATCTAACACATTCAATTTCTAGTTCTGAGATACACTACAATCTTTTTTCCTAGCAAATTCACTTTTTTCTAGCAAATTCACTTGTAATAACAGCACATTCCGAAAAGCCAGATTTCCCTCCTTGTAATAACTATTTAATTATTAAAATAACAGTATAGAATTCCCACCATCTTGCTTTCACACCCTTTTGCTCATAATAATTCTTGAAATATACATATGTATTAAGTAGCTCCTCTGTCTTATCTAGTAAAAAATGATACAATTTTCTCTGAATACCAATTGAACATTGGTGAGCACTATGGTGAGGGAGGTTGTCAGTTGATAATTTATTTTTAATTGGTTATTTGAAGGGGGTGTAGTCCCCTTTTTCATAAAGTGTCCCCCAAGGTTCGGGTGGTCCATTCTTGTCACCAGCCATTGGTGAGAGAGAGTAAGGCCCCCTTGCTTCATGCTGCTTGCCATGTTTTATATTTATCTTTTATTAATTTTATGTAATTTCTTTGATTGTAGCAAGCTCCCAGATGTATTGAAAATTAGGCAGGCACATAAGTTTAATAAATAGTTATGGTTCATCACATAGTCAGATATTGAGACTGGATTTCATCTACCTATCAAATCATTATTATATGCACAACAGTGTAAACTCACAGCTGCCTCACATGCATCTATTTCTGCCTAAGAAAGTGTTTTTGATATTTCATAGTCACAGATTGACTTGTTCAGTAATGTTGACAGAGGAATCAGTGCAATGACAAATTACTATTTTTCCATCACAGTTTCATATATACTGTTGCAGACAAATAATTGTGTATATTTTTAATATTTTCCAGTGACAAGAAGAGTGAGCGAGCAAAGGATATGCATCTATTAAAGAAATTGGCCGTCTTGCTGAAAGCTAAAACATTAAATTTGGGTAGGTTTTGTCTTTGTTCCTATTCAAGGTCATAACACCGGTGACTTTTTAAAGGTCATGAGTATGATAAGACTACAGTTTTATTTAAGGTGATTGAACCTAATTTAGTGTCATGTAGTTGAATGAAATGCTGTGTCTCCTGTGCAAAAAGTATAAATGTCAATATTTTGTACAATTGGGTCTAATTTTGTGGTAGCCAGCAAATAAATCAGAGGTGGTATTCAGCAGGTTCTGACTAGTTCTGGAGAACCGATAGTGGAAATTTTGAGTAGTTCGGCGAACCAGCAAATACCATCACTGACTGGAGATTTTACAGTATCCTTTCCCTGCTACACACCCCCAAGTCACGCCCACAGAACCGGTAGTAAAAAAATTTGAATCCCACCACTTATATAAATATAATTGCAGCCTGTATAATGAACTCAGTTTTAATAACTGTCACCTTAGAATGGCATAATAAAATGTATACTTTCCCAATATGATTGGGAAATGTTTAAATACTAAATCTTTCAAATTACAATATTTCCAAAATTGCATTCAGTTTAACATTACTTTGGCAATGCAACAGTGGAAAATCAAGTCCTAGGTTATTTGATAGACTGCTTTAAAAGTGTTTGCTGCCATAGTAGAATGTTTGTGTCATATATGTATGTGTTTCCAGACCTTGTGCGCAATCTCAAAGATCAGGTGATAATCTAGGAGAAACTTTGCACAGCTTTTTATTGTATACCAGTTGCACACATTTCTGGATCAAGACGCTCTGCTCATGGTCCTTCATGCCTTGCTAACCTCTCAGATGGACTCTCAGATGTAATATACCTTACATGGGTCTGCCCTTGAAGACAAGTGTTCAGCTGTGTGGTTTTGATATTTTAATTATTATTAATTAAATTATAATATTACTAGTTTGATTATAATATTAATTTATTAATATTTCCTATTTATTATATAAGTTATATAACTTGTAACATCATCTTATTGGAGAGATGGGCAGTATAAAACTTGAATGAATGAATGAATAAAGGAAGAAAGAAATAATAAATCTGGAAGCTTCACTGATGCAAAATGCAGTTGTGCAGGCACTTATGTGCACTTCTAGAACAGCATGTTACACCTTAGCTCCATGAGTTGCATTGGGTGACAGTCTTCTATTTACAGTAATTAATGCAAAATTAGTCTTGAGTTTCTTTCTCATGTTTCCTCCCTGCCTCCACCCCGGTGCCCCACACCTAAGTCTTTCTTTGTTTTCCTTCCCTATCTATCTTCCTCCATTCTCCATCTCTCCAAATTTGAGTTGGCATTCCATCACTGCATGTTTTCTAAAGCTCACCTTATAGGGTTATTATTGTGCAGAAAATAGAAGGAGGAAATATACACAGTCCTTGGTTCACAACCATTTGTTTAGTGACCAAAGTTACAACAGCACTGAAAAAAGTGACTTATGACTGTTTTTCACACTTAATGACTGTTGTAGCATCCCCATGGTCACGTAATCAAAATTGGGGTACTTGGCGGCTGGCATATCTTTATGACAGTTGCTGTGTCATGTGATGACTTTTTATGACCCTCTGACAAGCAAAGCCAATGGGGAAGCCAGATTCACTTAACAACAATGTTATTAACTTAACAAATGCAGTGATTCACTTAACAAATTGTGGCAAGAAAGTTCATAAAATGGGCCAAAACCCATTTAACTCTCTTGCTTAGTAATGGAAATTTTGGGCTCTGTTGTGTTCCTAAGTCGAGTACTACCTGTATTACATATGTTCACTGCCTTGAATTACTAATAAAGTAATAAAGATGGGATAAAAAAACTAATATAATGGTAATATAAGTCTACATTATGGAAGTTTATTTATTTAGCATATGGCAAATTCATGGACTTATAGTGGTTCACATGTTAATGTCCAGTCCATCCAGCCATTCAAGGACAGGTGGTCTTATGTTGAAAAAATCAGACATTGGGCCGGTGTAAGCTCTTGATGGATATTTGGACACAATGTGGAAATATGACTGATGTTTTGAACCATCAGTTATCAGTAAATTTCTTTCTCAAGAGTTCACTTGCCTATTTTCTTACTTTCCTGTGCCAGTCTTTGTGGTAGTTTTGACCACAGTTCTATGGCTTCAATGTAGTGAACCTTCCTGGAGCCTGTGGTGAAGATGGGGCAGCTAACTTCTCAAAGCAGTCAGGGTGCTGAAGAAACACATTTCAACCAACCACTTGAGATAAGAGGATTAGAAGAAACACAGACTATTTTACTTGGTGTTAACTGAATTGGAGCATATCCTAACTTGTCTACAGTGCAAATAGATAAAGATCATCATGACATCCTGTGACACAGCAGAAAAACCAGGAATTTCAAATTTATGCCAGTCAGAAGTAGCTGGCTGTAAAGTATTTGGCCTTAAGCAAATAATATTCTGTTCCCAATTATTTACAAAAGGAAGAACTTGAATATAGAACCTCCTGTCTCAATGATTTTGTGAAATGATATTTATTATCTTTCTTTCCAGATACGATTGAGGTTGAAGTAAAGGAATTAATACTGGATATTAAATATCCTACTACTAAAAAACAGGTAATTAAGAAATGCATTATTTGGCAGAGTAATCTGCTTTATACCTGCAAATTAATGGTTGTTAATTCTCTGTTAAAATTTGTTTTGAACTCCATTTTTATATTGGTGATTAGAGTGTTTTACTGAAAGATTTTAGCTTCAAATTCTTGTCCTCCTCAGTGCTGGCAGGAAGGAATTTGACAATACTTCCTGGAAGAAAGGCAGAATACTGTACACACATTGTAAATTATTTAAATTGGAAGAGAGAGTATAAGAAAGGGAGCTGCTCTCTTTTCTGTCACCATGAGGTTTGATGGTGGGTCTTGCTTTTCTTTTCTGCTTGTTATAGATTAGCCCTCAGCAGCTACTGTACATGTGCTTCCTGAAGGAGGACTGCATGACATAAAATTATTTAAAAATAATTTCAAACTGGATTTACTTAACACAGTTTCTGTGTTTACACAGTGCATAAATCTGGTTTAAAGTGTGACCATTTCTGTAGTAAGACATATCATAAACAAAGGACTCATTTCATTGGCATTTCATATTTTTCTCTTTATAGCTCCATGTCTCCTAGGGGCTACTTTAGGAGTAGCAAAGTTTCCAGCTCAAGAGATTATATAGTTAAGTAGTATAGAAACATGATTTATACCAGTATGTAAACTATTACTTGGTTTATTTTTAAAAATAGCAGCATGAAGTTTGAAAGTCTGCATTATATTTTACTACTGATAGGCTTTAGAAAGCGTCCTGGCAAATGAGCGTTTGCCGTTATCTTTTCTGATGAACATCACGCAAACACTGACGGAGACCTTAAAAAATCAGGGTAAGTGAACATTTCTTTTCTGACTGCCTTTTAATGTCACAAGAGGAAATAAGAATTCAGTTATGCTCCCTTGAAAGAATATGGAGTCATTGATAATACTGTGGGTCTTGTTTCTGCTGTTACCGGGTACTAATTGAGTTTCATTTGAAAGAACCAAGTACAATTCTTTAAGAAACTGTGCCATACCTGGGCATTTTATGGCCCATGGGCCACATCGGGCTCTTTGGCTATCTCTATGTGGCCTGTGGCATTGGTGTTGGCAGGGGAACGTTGGTATTGGGAACAGAGCATTGGGGATGCAGTGACTTCAGGGGACAGGAGAGTGGTGGGATGGGAGTGGTGGCAGCGGCAGTCCTCCACAAGAGTCCCAGTTTTTCATTGGCCTTTGGAAAAATTGGTTGCCCTTTCCTGAACTGTACTACAGCATTTTGATATCCTTCTTTAGGAGAATAAGGGAATGCAGTAGTATATGGCAGAAACATTTCAGAATCAATTCAGGGATTGTTTTCACATCATTCAAAAATGGGAATTGCTCACTGGAAACATATGTAATGTGTTGTTTAAAATGAATGATTGTATCAAATATTTTCATAAGTATATCATTGGAGATTTGCTTGTATTCTTCCTTTGAAGTTTATGTCAGATAAATTCATTGTAACATCCATTGTAATCGGGTGGGATTCAACCGGTGATACTACTGGTTCGGTGACTATGTTTTGCGCCTGATGCGTGTTGTGCACGCGTGTAAAAATACCTTAAGCTGTGCCCTCCGGACAGCTAAAAAGTGATGCGCTACTTTTTTCCCGCTTTTTCAACCTCAGCTGTGCCGCGCAAAGCAGCTGAGGTTGAAAAAGCAGGAAATAAAGGATAGGTAAGAGCCCAGGTGGGCGGGTGGGCCAAACAGCAGCAAACAGAACCGGTTCGGTGTCTGCTGCTCTTCAGAGCTGCTGATTCTATAGAGCCGGGCATCCCACCCCAGATTATAATATTCTGTGTGGCATCATCCTTCCTTTAACCTGTGTTGAGGAAAAGCTCTAGTCATCTTTATGTTCTTCTACCTCCAGTCTTGCTGTCATCCATATTTTTTCATATCAAGGTCTTTTGAACTAGTTATAGAGGGAGGGAAGGTATCCAGAGTGACTATATCAGTCATCTGTTTGAGGTGAGAGACCAATGTTTCAATAGGAAGGACAGTTGTGCCCACTAGAAATTCCACCAGGGAATTCTGGCAAACAGTTACAATTTTTAGATAGGACCCTAAAGCAGATAAAGCCTGCAAGGCAGCCCAAGGATCATGATTTGGTTCCAACTTATAAAATAAGAAATCGAGACAACACAATTAATAATATTGATGCAGATAAGACCATACTTCTTGTTCAAAAGGCTAGAGGTGCTTCAGTAGGAAAAGGTACAATAAAAATATTAAATTTTCCAAATAAAAATCTGGAGGGCTCTTTAACGATTATGGATTGAATGTTCATTTTTCAACATTGGGAGGCAAATCATTTGTTGAGATGGCGACTATGGAAATAAAATAAATAAAGTAAGAATGAGGAGGAGGAGGCAGCTTTGTAGGAAATTCATCTCGCAGATGAGTATTATAAACTGGAGAATTCATAGAAACACTTCTTTAGATACTTCTTATTATGAGCTTTTAAATGTTGCTTTTTGTTTGGTTTGGATTTGATTTCAACTGCCTGTTTTGCCTATAGACAAAACCTATCCAGGATTTAACTTGATGAAATGGTATCTTCCTGCTGGTTGTTGTACACTGAAAATACCATACTTAGCAGGCTGTTTAATGAAGCTGCAGAAAGGTTTAACAGTTCAGTTGCACATTCATTGAGACTAATGGGCATTATTTTCCTTTCTGTCTAGAGATGGATTATATTGATGAAGGGCTGTTACAGTTCTGTACAAATAAATTAAAACTGCTGCAGCTTCATGAATCAGTCAGTGATCTAAATTCTCAGAATATAGAGCCTGAGACAGAGCCATCTGATAATGTAAGTACTGTGAAACTTTGATTTTGTGAAAAGAAAAACAGCCTTGAAATGCAGACGTGTGTGTAAGAGAAAAATTTTAAAAATCATACAGCCCTTTTTTAAAAGTAAAAATATATTTATGGTATGTAAGAGTGATATGCATTTATGGAATTTGTGAGCACAATGGAGTCTTCCTTCTCCAGGCAAGAAGACAATATTTGTAGGTCAGTGTTGAACTGTTGAGATCTTAGTGCTTTCTAAGCTTGGTTGTTTGCTTGCAGACATTTCATTACTCAAGTAGATCATATCATCAATGCTTCCTGTAGCACTAATCAGGTTCAGTTATAAAATCTCTGCAAGCAAAAGACCAAACAATGTCCTGCTCCTTCTATCTTGGACTTGTATGCACTGCACAAGGAAGCCCATTTATGCAGGTGGATCTATGGCATTGAACGCTGCTGTTTGAACTTACTGTTCTGAAATTGGAACTGACAATATTCTGTATTAAGGAGATATTTTATCAAAAAAAGTGGCATCTTAATTGTGTTGGTGTTTAACATGTCAACTTAGGGAAGTACCAAGCCTTGCTTTATATATTGTGCATATATTTTTGTAGGCATAAAATGATAAAATGAGGATAAAAATTAATGGCTCTAGCAGTAGTAGGTCAGTGTAATATACTTTTTGTGGTATACTCTATTTGTTATGAGATCTTTTGCTTTTCAAAAAATTATATTAAATAAGTTCTTCTATGATGCTGATTTCAATGGCCTTCTTGAGAAAACCTTTGACATATGACTAGAATTAAATTAGTTCTATCAGTATTCTAGGTTACTTCAATCTATCCAGTTCAAAATAGAATGTATTTTAAATATATTTAACATCTTTATTGATTAATGGGCAGCTGCATATTTGAAATGTGAGCTACACCAGATGTCCAAGCAAACGTTTTTAGAAATATCAATAATTTAATTGCTGCATGAAATAAATTCAGTGCAATTCTGCACTGAATAAATTCTGCAATGGTACAAGGGATATTGGGAAAAATATCCTGAACCGTGCAACATAAGAACTACTTAGTAAAATATCTTAAATAAAAATTTATTATCAGAGAAATTATGATGAATAAATATGAGACCAGTTTCAAGGGTAAATCTGTTTTTCTCTTATTTATGTTTTATTGCTTTTAAGATCTTGGCTAAATTACTCCGGTTAGATGATAAAGAATTCACTAGGCTCCAGATGTTACTTGAGAAGTACAAACAGCAGAATACCCAGCCTTCAGTACATTTTGTAGAGGATAAAGATGGAATACTGTCTGTGAAAACTTTCTTGGATTACCTGGATTATGAAAAAGATGCAATTAATGTGAAAAAGTTAGATGACAAGGAATACGTGGCTTTAGGTATGAGCTTGGATTATTAACATAACCGTGATTAAGGAGTTTTCCAGTTGGGTAATAGATTTCTTTTTTTGAATTTAGTTAGGAAATTTTTCTGAAGGAGCCTCCTGAAAACATTAATATTAGGAAGTACTCTTTACAGAGCAGACTAAAGACTTGCCTTGATCTATGCAATGGAAATAACATTGGCTTAGTGCAATAAGAACAAGAGTATATACAGGTAGTCCTCAATTTATGAACATAATTAGGCCTGGAATTTCCAGCATAAGTCATTGCATTTCAGTCATAAGTTGAGCTGGACCCAATTTTTATGCTGCTTGTTAAATGAATCACGTTGTTAAATGAATTCAGTTTCCCTGATGTGTGTTTTTTTGTTCCAAATTTGCAAAAAAGGTGCAAATTGCTATGGTGGCAACTGGATGCTGCAGCTGATCATAAATGCAAGCCAGTTGCCAAACAGCCAAATTGAGATCTGTGTTATCACGGGGAGGTGCATTAATCATAAGTGGGAGAAAAAATCATAATTTACTTTTACCAAGGCTGTCATAACTTTGACCTATTGTTAAATGAATGGCCATAAATTGACTATCTATAAACAGGAGAAGAAAGCAGAATATAAATAGCTCTTATTAATGTAATTTACTCTTACTATGAATAGATCTGATCTTCACCTTCTGACAGATAGTTCTGCTTTCAGTCAGAAGGAATTTAATGGGTGAAACAGAGGGTTGAAGAAGTGAAAAAATGTATGATGTTTTCTATGTGTATGTACAGGAGGTTTTTTTTTCTGGAAATGTTTACATGGAGAATGTTCAATAGAAGAAATGTGTCAAACTCTGAAATCTGCAGGATTTAGCCCCCAGATATTATTGGTGAGTGTTTCCTGTTTTATTCTTTATTGTGATCACCAGGCCTATATTCTAATTGCTCATTTGTTTATAGCAAATATATGGGAAATACATGAATAAGAATCAAAATTATAGCATTAAGTGGGTGGGGAAGAGAATTAAAACATGGAAGAGATGTGGAGATGCAAAGAAGACATTTATATATAGAAACAATTTGCCCACTTGTATTCCTATGCATTTTAAAGAGTTTTGAATTTAATTGAATTAATCATTACATTACTGATCTGCAACAAAAGGCATATGTAATAAAACCAATCTTGCTACATCTCTATCATAAAATGGGATGTTTAACTTGTTACAGAGTCAGCTTGGTCTAGTGCAGGGGTGTCAAACTCACATCATCATGGCGGCGTCACGTGATGTATCGGGACTTTTTTCCCCTTTGCTAAACTGGGTATGGGCGTGGCTAGTGTGTAACGCATCCGGGAGTTTGACAGTCCTGGTCTAGTGGTTAAGACTCCAGACTAGAAACAGGAGACTGAGAGTTCTAACTCTGCCTTAGGCATGAAAGCTGGCTGGATTATTTTGGCCAGTCAGTCTCTCAGCCCAGCCCATTTTATGGGGTTGTTATGGGGAAAAGAGGAGGAAGAAGGAATATCCTGAAGGCAGGGTAAAAAAAAATCCATTAAAATAGTTTTAATAGTTTTAGTTATTAAAAAAAACTAAGGATTTATCTAGGCATTTACCAGGGGTGAAGACTGAGACACTTCCTTTTAAATTTACTTCCATGAAGAGCTGTATTGAAATTTATTGTTTAGTTTCTGCAGTTTTCTTTCCCTGTGAAAAAAGGCTTTTCATTTTCTGCTTTGTTCATGGGGAATTTTAGATACATTTGTGAAGATTTAAGATTGCTTCTATTTATTTCTTGTTAAACATATTTTACATTCGTTATACTCTTTTCAATTATTCATGGTTTCTGATTTGGAAGAAACCCCTACTAAGGAATTCCCTTATGGTATCTTCCTTTGGAATTTAATTGAGGCATGGGAAACCAGTGAACCCTAGACCTTTGACAGGAGGATTCTTTGACAGGGCACATGCAACACACAATTAGTTGCTATGTAACTAAAAATGAAAAAAAAAGGCTTATGGATTAAAATTCTGTTGAGATTATCTACTTCGTTGAGACGTATGTGGGAAAAGTTAAAAGCAGTTTTGCTTATTCAGATTAAGCAAAAGTGATTGAAAGCATGAGAAAAAATGTTTGGCATTTCAAAATTAGGATAACTATTTGTGGAGTGTAAATGTGGAAGATAGGGGACTGGGGTCCCAATTAAATCATGTTTGAAATGAGAAAGAATTATTGAAGAAATATACATGACTAGGATTTCAAATTTGAAATATTGTATGTCTCTAAGGGATATTAGCAATATTAATGCAGTGATCAACAGAGGAACACTGAAGTAACTTCTCTTTTGTTTAGAAAATTTTACTAAATTGATTGGAAAAGTGATTTCCTAAATCTATTCTTATTAAACCTCCTAAACTTTCTATCTCTTTTTTTTAGTCCCTTCTGCTCAGTGTGTGGCTTTCCAAGGAAAAGACCTTTCTTCAAAGAACCCAGTCAGTTTGCTGCCTTCAAGCTGCGTTGTCACTTTTGAGCAGAATGACAGGTGAGAGAAGTTCAATGAACATACTCAATTTCTGAAAACAGGAGGTTGCCAGAGATCGAAAGCAGATATTACAAACCCAATGTTGCATGCAAATAAAAAAATTCCCATGATGTTATTGAAAAGATCTGAATATCCACATGCTGTAGAAAGTTTAGAAAATTACCTTGATGGAGATGTGCAAGATCTGTTACAAAGCAATGAAGCACTTCTTAAGTCCACAAATAGAAAGTGTGGAAGAGGTTCAGGTAGAGACCTCCCTAATCCATAAGATTATAAGAAGCGGGAGGAGATATAGCATGATCAGACTTGCAAGATTGTGTTGTTATAGCCAGTCCCGATAAAAATAGTTTTAGTCTTTGTGTGTAATTGAAATCAACCTTGCAAGCCCGATAATCATCTCTCCTTTCTTGTCACTTATTGTTAACAGATCTTGCAAATCTCCATCAAGGCCATCTTCCTTATTCTCTGCACATGCTCAGCTGACAGACTTTGGAAATTCTCCTTTGATCTTACTGGCTAATGGGTGAAACTGGTAGTTAATTCTCTCCCCTTCTTAACAGCTCCCTGAGGTCTCCAAATGTACACATATCCTTGCCCAACCTTTTGTTTTTCATAGTTTCGCTTAGTCTTATCAGTAAACAAGAATCCCTGCTCACAAGTGAATATTTGGGAATAAAATCTCTTGTAGTAAATGTATTTTCTAATTGTGGTTGACATCCTATATGCATGTTTTTGACTTTGGTTGCTACAGATGATTCGTGGGATTCTCAGTCCATTTCCCCCTGGTGGCAGCAGATGAGAACAGCCTGTATTCAGTCTGAGAATAACGGAGCTGCTTTGGTATTTGCTCATGTTGGGCATTCAGTAACGACACAGATAAGTGATAGCGTTGCAGAAAAAAAGGTAAGTAACTTCAGAATCTGTCCTTAACTACAAAGCAAAAAAAAAAAAAAGAAAAGAAAAGAAAGAAGTGAGTCTTCCATCCCAAAATAAATAATCAGCTCTTCATACTTGCCACTAAACATCCCATTAAAAAGTATCTTGGAAAATGTACAAGTGAGGTCTCATTGTTTATTTATATAGGCAATATAGGATGCAACTGAATTTCATATACTGCTTAATCATTATGAATACTATGAAATGCTATACCAAATTCTACACAGCTTCTACCAGGCCTTTGAACTTGCTGTTCAAAGAGGCTAAGGTTTCTGTAATTCTCTCACTAGCAAATGCCAACAAAATTTTGGCGTCTCCTGGTTTGTTTTTAGAAGAAAAATTTAACTGGCTCAGTGCTGGTGTCTTTTTCCTTGCCTTGATTCATTTGTTTACTTGTTTAAGTTACAATTACTTCATAGTTTATTATTGTTAATAAGCACATTAACCATCAGTAGAAAAAATGTAATGTAAACAAAGTACAAATGTTACTTCTTACTAAACAAAAGTTGACTGTTTTTGAATTTGCTCATGCTCTATCTCAGTCCTTCTGTGAACACAGATAATAATACATGTATTTATGTTATCTTGTCCTTTCTCCAAGGAGTTGAAGGGATGCAGATCTCCCCCTTCACTATTTTTATAAGTAGAGCCAGCACTGCCAGCTTCTTTCCATCCTCAATTTAAACTTCTGGCAATTTAATATGAAATGTGTAAACACCTTATGTGTATTTACTGAAGGTGCATTTCTTGCTGTTCCTCATCTCTAAGGGAACCTTCTTAAAAATAGCACGTACGAATACAATACATATGTACTGAACATATGGCAGAAAGCTTTAACTTATTTTCTTCTTTCATCATTGAAGTTTGTAAATCTGGACTTTCTGCACACAATATGTAAAATGTCAGCTTGATAATATGAGAAGTTCACAAACCATTTTTTTATTAGTTTCCCCAAATAACTGTAGGTGCTGATACAGATTCCTGGGAAGCCCTCTCTCTTGATATAGAATACTGGAAGCTTCTCCTGAAACAACTAGAGGATTGCCTAATACTTCAGACACTTCTGAATAGTAAACTGAGCAAGAAGACAAGCCCAGCTTCTTCTTTGCAGGCTGAGCCCCTTGGGAGACTTTCTGTAAAGAAATTGCTTGAAGGAGGAAAAGGTGATCACCCCCCCTCCCAAGGGTTGGGATGGAAAGGGGTGGCGGTTAATTTCTTCTCCTGAGATAGCTGCTTGGGACTCAGCCCAGGAGAATCCCTAGAGTAATGTGTGAAATGGAATAGGAAATTGCAGAAAAGAAAGGGAACTGAGATAGACAGTCAGTGTATTTCTATTGAAATCCTCTTGGGGATAGTTTCATGACATGAAGAGTTTTGTTTACCAGTCTGAGCTGGTAATCATTTTAATCCTTAACAAAGTCTACATTCCATAAGGAATAGGATTACAAATGGCTATGCATATAGAATAATTAATAAATAAATAGCCCACCTAAATGCCACATTGACACATGAAGCTTGGTCTGTATAGGATGACACACCTTCCCACCCCGAGTGGTCCAGTTCATTCCAATTTTACTTCTTCCCTCATGCCCTGGAATCTGGTACCGCTTTCATATAAAAACTCTCTGGTTTGAAAGGTATAATCTTGATATAGTCTCCTCAAATCCTGATGGGCTAGCCAGCCTGAGAAGGATTGAGTAGCATGAGAGGTAGAAGAGAAACAGGGGAAGCTCAGAAGGCTACCAGAATGCTCCCAGCATTCCCGGGCTATGCTGATACCCCAGGCACTGTCCTTTAAACCATTTTCATCTTATGCCGATTGAAACATGCACAGAAACAGCAATCCACACTCCCAGATGCACAGGCATGGACAAGACATTGATCAACTATTTAAAGAGTCAGCATTAAAATGTATGCTGCTTGTGAGTCACTAGTAAAGGCATCAGACCTGTATATTTATAAATGCTTTAACTGTTCATAGATAAAATGAAATCCCCAATGAGTAGTCACTGAAAACCAAGCACTCCATGAATTTATCCAGTCTTGTCTCCTTATTTGTGTGTTAGTACCGTGTTTCTCACAAAATAAGGCAGGGCCTTATTTTTTTTTGAGCCCTGAAAAAATGGCTAGGCCGTCTTTTCGGGGGTGAATTAATTTCTCTCCCCCTCATCAGCGGGTGGGCGGCAGCGGTGTGGATGTCGGCTTTGGCAGGGTATTTTAAATTGCAAGACCTTCGGCGCCTGCCACTGCTGCTTCCTCTGCTGCTCTTGCTTTTCCTTCGCTTACCTCCACAGTTCCCGCCGGTGCTGGCACGAAACAGCAGCAGCGCTGGCGGGAATGTGGAAGCAGTTTCTCCTGCTGCTCGGGTGTGTGCGGAAGCCTCCTGTGTGTCTTCCATGTTCCCGCTGGCACAAGAACAGCAGCAGCACTGGCGGGAACGTGGAAGCGTTTCTGCTGCTGCTCGGGTGTGTGCGGAAGCCTCCTGTGTGTCTTCCACGTTCCGATCGGCCGAGCAGCAGCAGAAGTGCTTCTGCTGTTCTCGCCGGCGCTGCTGCTGTTCTCGTGCCGGTGGGAACGTGGAAGACAGAGGAGGCTTCCGCACACACCCGAGCAGCAGCAGAAACGCTTCCAGATTCCCGCCGGTGCTGTTCTCGTGCGGGCAGGAACTGTGGAAGCCATGGAGGCAGTTCCCCCGCCCGAGAAGCAGCATTAATGCTTGTACACTTCCTGCTGGCGCGAGAACAGTGGCAGCGCTGCGCAGGGCACTGTTAAAGGCAAGTTTCCCCCCCCCCGCCCTCTCCCCCAGATGTTTTAACCCCGGCCTCCCCCCCAGCATGTTTTAAACTAGGCCTAAATTTGGTGGGGAGGGGCTTAATTTCATTTCATGCCTAGAAAACATGCTGGGTCTTCCTATTGGTGGAGGCCGTATTGTTGGAGAAACACTGGTATATCCCAGTGATGGCAAACCTTTTTGTTGTGGTGTGCTGAAAGTGCCCATGTGCAATAGCGTGTGTGCGCATGCTGGCATCCACAATGTAATGCGCCCTACCCCTCGTGCGCATGTGCGTGCAACACCCCCAGCCCATCCCCTTACCTGCACTGCACACTCCCAGCTCATTTTTGGCCCGTTTGAGGCCATTTTCGCTGTCCCGGAGGCTCGAGAAAACTTCTGCCACCTAGGGAGGCTGAAAAACGGGCCCATTTTGGCACTTCTGGTATTTCCAGAAGGCCCGTTTTTCAGCCTCCTGAGGCGGCAGAGGCTTCTTTTGAGCCTCCGGGAGGGCGAAAACAGTCTCAAAACGGGCCAAAAATCAGCTGGTAGACGCATGCATGCACAGTGCAGGTAAGTTTGGCTGGGGCTCACGTGCCCGCACAAATGGCTCTGCGTGCCGTAGGTTTGCCATCACAGGTATATTCGATGGCAGCAAATTCCATAGTTTAAGATTACAATAGAAAGAAAGAATAACTGTTTTCTGGGTATTTGCAAACTGATGCTAGACTGTTTTGACTTTTCTTTAGGAGGCATTGCTGACACTGTAGCCAAATGGATTTTTAAGCAAGACCTCAGTTTGTCCTTACTCAGATTAGGTCGGACAGAAAAATGAAGCAGAAAGCAAGGAGGAACCACAGCAGACTGACAGCAATTTTGTAGGTGAGGATGGAGAAGACCAGCCAAGCATGGAGGCCATATTAGGTAAAAAATAGTTTCAGACATTCTCTTCATTTCTGTTTAGTGCAACAATGGAATGCAAAATAATAATTATCCTTTCTTAAAACATGTTCCCAGAACTACTCCATTTAGCATATGAACAGTTTCCTTGCAGCCTGGAGATGGATGTACTCCATGCACATTCCTGCTGGGAGTATGTTGTACAGTGGAACAAAGACCCGGAGGTAAAGGAAGCCCTTCATTTCCTTACTCTTTGTATTTTTTATGATATGTGCAATCTTGCCTGACATTTTGAGATACTGAAAATAATTCATTATTTCTTGTTCAGGCTCAGTAGGTAGAAAACAGGTAGGCTTAAAAATAGTTTAAAAATTGCCAAAAAAGCCAATGCAGTCAGGCTGGATCAGCAGAGGGATAGCACCAAGATCACAGGAAGTGATAGTTGTAGACTATATGTACTAGTTCTGTATATACTAGTGAGGCCATACTTGGAATATTGCATCCAATTCTTGGCGCCAAGACACAATGGAATAGCTGCCTCTTAGAGTTATGGGTGCTCCATTGCTGGAGGTTTTTAAGAAAAGATTGAATAACCATTTATGGTTGGTATGGATGGTATAAGGGTAAGGGGACTAAAAGATCTTCAAGTTCCCATTCAGCCTTATGATTGTATGATAATTTTATTTTGGTATATGGGTATCCTATCCTCTTTGTTTCACAGTGATAAGACACATTGATATTGTCATAATTTATTAGATGTGATAGCATGTAAATGTTCTTCCCAAGTTAGCACTATTATATTGAGCTGTCACTGTTTTGAAGATTGAGAAAAGGGGCACTTTGTATTGATACAGAAACTGTTTCAGTGGAAGATTGGGATATATGTTAACAATACAAGCTATACTTTATCACTATTACAACTTTGCTGCAATTACCAGGGTATAGTAATTAAAATAAAATATATCAAACATATTTAATATATTTTTTCAAATATTTGATACCAATATATCAAATAACCTTAATATATCAGAATATTTAGAAATTATTTATTATATGTACCATTATATGCTGCTTTGTGGTTATTGAAGCTTTTCCTTTAAACTCTGAGAAGAGTCAACTCAGCTGCAGTTGTTTTTACTTGAATAACTTTTGAACAAAGCTGAAAAAAAATTACAGAACAGTAGGGCTTTTTAAAAATTTGCTTTTGTGAGTAAATAGCATTTGTGTATGTCATGGCCTACACTATCTGGTCAAAAAGACTTGCATGCAGAAAAAATTATAACAAAACCTGAAATAATTAATTGAAATACTTAATAAGTAGTTGGGAGGGTAACTGTTATGTGCTTCATTGCACTGACTAAAATTGGTTATTTCTGTTTTTCTAATCCAAGGAAGCACATTTTCTCATCAGAGCCATAGAACATCTCAGATGCATTGATAATGCTCATATTCAACATGGTAAGAATAAAGAAAATATTTTGGATGTGTCAAAGTGAAGTAGAGAATTTGATTCAGAAGTGTCTATGTGTTGAGGGATCCACAGCTGTCATTTTTATCTGCAAATTAAAACTGCATGGAAGTACTGAAGTCAGTGTCAAAGCTGGACTTGGGTCACAATAAACATTGTCATGTTTGTCAGTGCCTCATTACAATAGTAAATGCTTATTAATTATAAATAATTTGAAGATCTCTCCAACCAACACACTATTGCTTGCAAATACAGGAAATATGAAAAGGGCTGAGCCTCTCTCAAATCAAAATTCCTATTCATGTAATGAAAGTAGTGATACTCAATTCCCTCCCTCCCTCATGGATCTTTAGCCATGGTTTTCAGGTTACACTTAATTACCACTTGCAAGTGGACCTCTGGGGTGAACTGTTCCATGGAAGGACGTAGTCTTAGCTGTACATCAGGTCCAGTCATTTTAGATTTTTCAGTTTTTTCTAAAAGCACATATTTTATGTTGGCTTTCCTAAACTGTAACTGTTAGCCACAATCAATTACTGTTACATTGTTAATGAAACTGCTTGGGATTTACATATAAGTAAACCGTGTATATATATTTACTTTTAGTGTTTTTGAAACATGCAGTCTGTAAGTTCACCTGGCAAAACCATTGATGTTGCTTTTAGCTGGGCCTAAATTTGTGTAACTATTTCAGGAATTGCTTTAATGATGTGGAACACATTCATAGTGAAAAGGCTTTCTGCTGCTACCTATTTAATGGACAAGGTACGTATGTTAAAAAATCAAGTTAAATAGAATATCTAATATCACGTTCGTATGAGGACTCTTAGTAAATGAAACTTGGTTAGCTGTATGGGCTTAGACTTTCAGATCACTAAGTTCAAACCCTTCTTATGACTGAATCTAAGTTATACAATTCTGGTAATTAGCTGTTAGGCTTCTACTTCTGCCTACTCAATGAAGAGGAGCTAATTACCTCTCAGGGCAATTTGGTTTCACTCTTACACTGCTCACTTTACACCCTCCCCCCCCCAAATTCAATTGAAACCTGCCTTCTTTTAATTTAAATCCATTATTTCATCATTGGCATTCTGGAGAAAAGAGCTTTCTTTATTAATTGCATTCAGATACTTGAATATTATTACCCTATGTGGAATGCAAAACAAGACACAGCACATAAGGTGGTGTCTAATCAAAAAGTAGAAAGTAGAACTGTTAGTTCTTTTAATTTGAAAGCCATTAGGAAAAGTATTACATGCTACATACTACAGAAGAGATGTAGGCACGCTTGCTACATCTGTCAACACTTCAACCAGCCAAATATTTTTCTGGATTCACATGGTAGTCATGCAGTCTCCTCAAATTACAGACCTACTCCTGTGAGTAGACAGTCAGCAGCTCTTAGGATATACCCTTTGCACTCAGCAGCAATTCAGGAGTAAGCTTAAGGCACCAGGCTAGAAATATAAGTCTAGATTGATTTACTAATGAGTTAATTAAAAGTTTGAAATAATTAGTTTTGAGGAAAAGCACTAAGACTTAACTACTAGTCATAACTTAAAAGAAATGTTATTTCACGCATATGCATAAACATATGGGAAGTAGGGAGGCTTTTTTAAAAATAAAAATCATAAAAAACTTCATTTGTGGTGAAAAGAGATGGCAACTTACCTGTTTGTTGAGATGGAATATATTAGTGTATTGAGTCCTTCTAAACAAATTTCTCTCATAGGTTGGAAAAGCACCAAAGGACAGGTTATGCAGACGGGCAAGTAATCCTTTTTCTTTATTTAAAATATGTATTATCATAATACAAGGTCTGATAACATCTGTGTCAAGAAATTGGGGACTTCCGCCAACTTAAGCTAAGGTCATAGACTTGGCTTCCAGCTCAGTAATCTTTTTATTTGGCTCGCCTTTCTCTGAGCTCAGCCCAAGAGACACCTATTATTTTAGGTTTTTAATCTAAGATCATGTTTAAGACAAATTTCCCTGAAGCGAACATGACTTCGAGCAGATTTGCACTCTTCCGTTCATTTTTCCCCTCTGTCTTAAGCAGGGTTGATTTGATTTAAATCAAACTGATTTAATTCACGATTTAATTCACGATTTAAATCACTAGTCAGTAAGGCTTGATTTAAATCATAGTTTTCTACATAAAGACTAATTCTTGCTGGTATAACTTTAATATGCAAATAGATGAAGATTTTTAGAATAACAACTTTTCATATTAGTTTTTTTATCCCCAGTTTAATAGGTTAATCATTCATATTTGGACAACTTTTCTGTTGTACTTAGGAAGGAGAAAAATAATCATTACCTTAATAATAATAATTTAAATAGATTTATTCAACTGAAACAATAACATTACAGCATATGTTATTTGCTTAAACAAACATCCATGTTTGTTAACTAATTTGGCTAAACAAAATATATATATTTTAAGAAACTTAGACTGTCAGCCCAGCCTACACTGTGAAAAACTTAAATACTATCCTCTGTAGCTCACTCTTCATCTTCTCCTTTGTTCATAATCTGGAAAAGGAAAACAAGCTTTCCTGCTTTATCGGGTCCCAAACGATTTCTCAATTTAGAATGAATGAGTCCAAAGGAAGAGAATATTCTTTCAACGCCTGCAGAAGAAGCTACTGCTGTTAAAAGTGAAATCGTTAGTTGAACAGTCTCTAAATCCAAGTGCTTAAGTGACTTCCACCAGTTCACTGGTGTTACTTTCTTTAAAATATCTTCAGCAAACATATATTTCTTGAATGGTTCCCCCTTAGCTTTGACGTTTATTATAGTTGGCATTACAAATGGATGATTGCTGGATGCTCATGTCATAGCTAACTCCTCTTCCTCAGCATTTAAGTTTTGACCCTGGTACTGGATATTGACAATATTTGCCAAAAAATGAGCTTGTCCTATTCGTTTTTTTAATGCTTGTAATGTAATTCTGTCCATGTGTAGTTCTGTTCATGTTATAACATTTTTGCTGTGAAGAAGAGGCATGTGATCTCTGCTGAGTCAAATTCAGTTTTGAGACCTGCAAAAGTAAACCAAGCATCTGTGATAATATCTTGTAGGCAGAGAAACTGCCCAATAATCTTACAAAAACCTCTGGAAGAGCATGACATTGTGAATGGATTAATGGAATTTATTTACCAAAAAATTTAAACATATACAGCCTTATTCTACATAATTAAAAAACTAATCTTTATTTCATGATGGAAAACCTTTGGATGGTAATATATTTTCCTCAAAAAGCATTTTATTTAAAAAAATCAGATTTAAATCAAAAATATTTATTTATTTATTTATTAATCAGATTTCTATACCGCTCCCTCTCCCAAAAAGGGACTCGGGGCGGTGTACAGCCTACTAAAAAACACACAGAATAAATACATTTTAAAACTAAATTAAATATGCAAATCCGGCTGAATCCCATCAAAATTACAAATACAGACATTTAAAATCCGGGATTAATTAAAAAATTAAAATTTTTAAAAATTTAACAATTAAAACCCAAATTAAATTTAAAACCCATAGACCATTTACTGGGCCAGGCCGGCCTGCTTGAAAAATAAGGTCTTAACTGCGCGCTGGAAGGTCAGGATGTCCGTCATGGCCTGTATCTCTGGGGGGAGATCATTCCACAGGGAGGGGGCTCCCACAGAGAAAGCCCGCACCCTTGGGGCCGCCAGCCGACAACGATCAGGCAGCGGCACCCCAAGGAGGGCAACCCTGTGAGAACGTACTGGGCAGCGGGAGGTTGTTGATGGCAGTAGGCGGTCCCGTAAGTACCCGGGTCCCGAGCCATGGAGCACTTTAAATACAGTCAGTACCACCTTGAATCGAATCCGGAAGGCCACAGGAAGCCAGTGCAGCCTGCGGAGAAGCGGTGTTACGTGGGAGCCCCGAGGGGCACCCACGATCACCTGCGCGGCTGCATTCTGAACCAGCTGCAGCCTCCGGAGACTCTTCAAGGGGAGTCCCATGTAGAGAGCATTGCAATAGTCCAAGCGGGAGATGACGAGGGCGGAAGTGACTGTGCGAAGTGCGCCCAGATCCAGAAAGGGCCACAACTGGTGAATCAGACGAATCTGACAAAAAGCCCCCCTGGCGACGGCTGCAATATGATCTTCTAAAGACAGCCGTACATCCAGGAGGACACCCAGATTGCGCGCCCTTTCCATGGGGGTCAAAACCTCTCCCCCCACGGCCAGCGAAGGAACAAGCTGGCTGTATCTGGGCGCAGGAAACCACAGCCACTCGGTTTTGGTCGGGTTGAGACGAAGCCTGTTACGACCCATCCAACTCCGCACGGCCTCCAGGCACCGGGTCATCACTTCGACAGCTTTGTTGGGGTGGCCCGGGGTGGAGATGTACAGCTGAGTATCATCAGCGTACTGATGGAACTCCACCCCGAAGCCACGGATGATCTCACCCAGCGGCTTCACATAAATGTTGAACAGCAGGGGCGAGAGCACCGACCCCTGGGGCACCCCACACAGTAGGGGCCTCGGGGCCGACCTCTGCCCCCCTGTCAACACAAATTGCGAACGGTCGGAGAGGAAGGAGGCGAACCACCGTAACACGGTGCCTCCCACCCCCAACCCCTCCAACCGCCGCAATAAGATACTGTGGTCAACAGTATCAAAAGCTGCTGAGAGATCTAACAGGACCAGGACAGAGGAACAACCCCTGTCCCGAGCCCTCCAGAGATCATCCACCAACGCGACCAACGCCGTCTCCGTGCTGTGCCCGGGCCTGAAACCCGATTGGAGGGGGTCAAGATAACTCGCTTCATCCAGGTACTGCGGGAACTGACGTGCCACCACACTCTCAACAACCTTCGCAACAAAGCGAAGGTTGGAGACTGGACGATAATTTGATAGTAATGCTGGGTCCAGGGACGGTTTCTTGAGGAGGGGCCGAACCACCGCCTCTTTCAAGGCGGCGGGTAACAGCCCCTCTCTCAAGGAAGCGTTTATGATTCCCTGGAACCAGCCTCGTGTCACCTCCCGAGTGGCCAAGACCAGCCAGGAGGGGCACGGGTCCAGCAAACAAGTGGTGGCATTAAGCCCCCCCAGTATCCTGTCCACGTCCTCCAGAGTAACAGGATCGAACTCAACCCAAATGACCTCACCGATATCCACCCCCGCCCCCCCCGCCCGGAGATGCCCAGTCAGAGTCCAGCTCATCCCGGATCTGAGTGATTTTGTCCTGCAGAAACCTAGAAAACTCCTCAGCCCGCCCCTGCAAGGGATCGTCCCGCGCTCCCGCCTCCAAAAGGGAGCGGGTCACCCTAAACAGGGCGGCTGGGCGGTTTTCCGCGGACGCAATAAGGGTGGAGAGGTAAGACCTCCTCGCCATCCTTATCGCCACTAAATACGTCTTAATATGAGATCGTAGTAGTGTTCGGTCAGACCCAGAGCGGCTAGCCCTCCAACTACTCTCTAGGCGTCTTTTCCGGCGCTTCATCTCCCTTAGCTCCTCAGAAAACCAAGGAGCCACCTGGGATCGGCACCGGGTCAGAGGCCGCAAGGGCACTAAATAAAAAAAATCAGATTTTTTTGATTTTTAAAAAAAAATCATTGATTTTTATCCACCCTGGTCTTAAGCACGTTTTTACAAGAATAAGGTAGTTTTGATATTTATATGAATGAGCTTTCATTTGTTTCTCTCCAAAGTTAAAAACAAAAACTTTTTCACTGAATTTAAAGATTGGAAGGAATCTTTGAGACCATCTAGCTCAATCACCTGCCCGTTTAAGAAATTATTGCTACAAACAAGTGCATTTGCTGGCTCAGTTGTCTTGTATTTTTCTCAATCAGATTTGGTTGAGTGATGCAGAATTTGTTTCCGACAAAGTAAGCTCCACATCCATTATCCACCTCTCAGTGGTGGGATTCAGTCAGTTAGCACCACTTTGGGAGGAACCAGTTAACTTTCTGAGCAGTTTGGTGAACTAGTTGTTGGAAGAAATCATTAGGGCAGAGAATCGGCTGTTAAATTATTTGAATACCACCACAGTCACCTCTGTTATATTAGAAATGATGCTGATGCCAGTTGCTCAGGTTTCTTTTAAGGTTCAATTGGAAGAACAAACTAGGAAAAGGTCTGAGCAGCCTTGTGCTGAATTGGTTCAACATTTTTCTCCTAAAGAAATAGCATTGGACAATGGAAAATACACCATTTTTATAAACTTGCTACCTGTGAGTCTGCATCTTTTCAAATTTTTGAAACTTTAGTAAAGTTGTACAAACATTCAGATTAGGGTCTTTTCAGAAAATCCTTATTTTAATCTGGATATTTTGCAATCTTTTAAAAATCATTCTAGATTAGTATTTGGTGCCAGCTAATGTACTTCCCCACCCCCCATTTAAATCCTAAATTTTCATTATCCTTAAATGGCCAACCTTTATAAGTACATGAGGTTCATTTTTTAGTTATGATTTCATCTTGCCAATAACATATGCCACTGAAAAATTATTGGAGGCAGATAAACGTATCTAGTAATTTTCAATTTATTTAAATACAAATTTGACTAACTAATGATGAAATATATACAAATATATATATAAAACATTTAGTCAAAGAACTTTATAAATTAAAAAAAATGTATTGAATACTGAGGCTTGCATGACTCATTTTTAACTGTTTAGATATTTCTTTTTGCATTAAATGTATAGTTGATTTCTGGGATTTGCTGTGAATACAGCCCCTTCTGTCTGCAAATATTTTGAAACATATTCAATTAAGTTTTTTTTTATAAATGAATTCCTCTTTGTCCAACAGGACGTAGGGATGAGTGACAATGCAGTGTCCTGTTTCCTTGGGTCTTGCTCAGATCTTCTTCAGACTCTCATGGAGGTAACTCCTTCCACAACTTAAACTCCACATTATTTCTAATACGTTCATCATCTTTCATCAGTCTGAACACTTTCAAAAGTAACATCAATCGTTCTGTACATTAAATCTTATGTAAGGATTGTTGCCAAAGATTCCTTAAACCAGAAGGTAGTAACAGAATGCAGATTTTTAGCCACATTCCACTTGAATAAATGTTTTCATTGTTTTAGCTGTACATTTTTTTAATGTTCAAGTAAGATTTCTTGATGCGACTGTTACTACTGGTTCTGCTGATAATTCTCCTCCTGCTCCTCTTCCTCCCCTCTGAGTTTTTTTGAACATGGCCAATGTGCGCTATCTTTCAATTACTTTTAAAATACCAATGCTTTTCTCTTTCTTACTGCACCAGGCTGATATACGGTGTGATGAAATGCCACTTCCTGTGCTGGACACAGAAGATGCCTGGGTGTCTGTTGAAGGGCATAGCTCATTAGTGGAGTTAGCACTTGAACAGAAACGCATCCATTATCCTCTAGTTGAGCACCAGTCCGTGCTCTGCATTGTCTTATATGGAACCATGAAGTTCTCCCTGAAGAGTGTGAAACCCCTTTCTCTCTTCGATAGCAAGGTATGTGGACATGAAAGCATTTCATTGAAAGCTGCTGACTCTGAAATGAGGGCTCCAGGTTAATTAAATGTGAAATGTATCTCTTAGGCCAGAGTTTAAACTGATGCAGGACATTGAATGAGAAGCTGTGGTTAGAATAGAATACTCTACAAGTTGGTGGAAGTTTTTTGGGAAGTTTTCCTATTAAGTTAGATTTTGTGTTTTATCCACCTACATAGGAATTAAGGCTAATCGACTTTACAAATTCCAAGAAGAAATTAATGCTGAGTTGATCTGGGAAGTGGCTATTTACTCCCATATTTATATTGTATACTTATATTAAGCAAATATTAACTCTTTTCTATCTTAGTTCCAAAATTCCTTTGTGTTCCATTCTTGTAGGGTAAAAATGCTTTTTTCAAAGACTTGACTTCAATTCAGTTGCTGCCTAGTGGAGAAGTGGATCCCACTCTGCTTAGCTCACGCCATCAAGTAAGTTACATCTGGGGAGGAAATGAACAAGCATAGGTGTTCTTTTTGCAAACTGCTGCTGATGTGGAGGTTTTCTTTTGTTTGCAAGTTCTTAACCAAACTGGTGAGTGCACTGGCCCAGGCCCAAGCTCCGTCTCAGATGACAGACAGATCGGAAGAAGTTGTTGCTGTGACACTAAAGGACAGGGATTGGCCTGCCTTGACTTTGGATCTGGCACATCATCTTCAAATTGCTGAGGACATAATCAGACGGTACTATGTGTGTGAGCTCTATAGTTACGGCCTGGATCATCTTGGAGAAGAGGTACACATTTTACACACAGAAGATGTACATACAGCAGGCATGGATTTCTGCCTGTTGAGGGTAGCAGCAGATATACAGGTTGTGAAACTCCTTTACATTGCTGTCAAATCCTGCCTTTCCTCCCCCTGAAAATGCAAGGATGCATTTTGAATACGTTTGATTAAAAAAGCTTGTGGAATTCTATCTCAAGAAAGGATAAAGTGCGCTCTAGTCGATTCTATAGCAGATTACAAATTTATTCTAAGTGATTATGGAAAGTGTATTAGAGACAGTAGAGAACAACCAACTATACTGTATGATGTTAAAATACCGTGTCATATTTAAGATGGAGAACATTTCCCAAATTGGCTGCCATGGTTGTCATGCCATCCCTCCAAATTTAAATGAAATTCTGGTGAATCAGGATCCATTGCTCTACATTATTGTTCCTCCATTGCAGCATCTTTTATGTGGGTGTGGGTTGGGGAGCAGGAGCAACTGTAGTGGCTAATCTATTTCCCTCTGGAGACCATATGGAACCTGTATTACTAGAAACCTATATAGTTGTGTGAAAAGCTGTACTATTATAGCCGTACTATCTTGGAAAATGTCCAGACAACATTGTTAGGTATAATTCTGACTTTTAACATCCTTGATCCAGTGAATTCAGGTGCAGGTAAGCAGCTAATAGGAGTGAGGAATTTCTCCTGTCACTAAAATAAACTTCTGGTACTGGCACCTATGTTTTTCCATGTATTCAACTGGTGTGCCATCTAGAAAGGATGCCTTCTTACACATCTAAACACAGAAAAGAGCAGTGCACCTGTATCCTCAGGACTCTGCCCTCCAATCTTTGTGCCTTGTAGCAGAAAATGGAAAGGAGAGTAGGAATTAAGATTAGGTTTTTATTAAAAGGGAAAGAAAAAGCTTGTGAGCCTTCTTAGGCATTTGCTCATAAATTAAGTCACACTGAGAGAGCTTACTTATGAGACACTTGAAATCTCCAAATTTGATATTAATTGCACTTTCTTGGGCATGTAATGTGTGTGGATCAAGAAAGCTTTTTAGGTTGTGTGGTGGTGCTTCTTCCATGCCATATATATACGTGAGTTTTTAGAATATATTTATGCATATTCACAAACACACACAAGCTTTACCCTTTTTTCCTGTGCACCCCATTTCTGATATGCCCATACAGTATTATGCAATAGAGGGAAGCCTTGCAATGAGTAAGTTTTGCAGGAATTAAAGAGTTAAGTTTATTTTTTAAACATGGCTACCTTTGCATATTGGCTTTAAGAATTTTTACATTTGACCATTACAGTATTATTTTTTTGTGAACAAACTTTTAAAAGTAGCTTGATGGGGAGGTGCCTTCTTGGACTGACCTGCATGTACTTCCGTTTATCAGTGGCTTCTTTTCAAAAGTTGTTTGAAAACAAGTATTGTTGCAAGAGTAACTGCTGACTATCTTATATATGCAGGCTATTCTTCAGGTAGAGGACAAAGAAGTGCTTGCATCACAGTTGTTGGTGCTGGCTGGACAGAGACTGGCCTATGCCTTACTGCACACTCAAACTAAAGAAGGCATGGAGCTGTTAGCCAGACTACCTCCAACACTTTGCACTTGGCTTAAAGCTATGGTAAGATTCATTGCCTTTTAAACATACTGCAAAATAAGGAAGAGTGTATTCAGAAAACCTTAATTTAAGAAGTTGATAAGTACTTTTGTTTATTAATGTCATACAAAAAAAATGAAATTGATAGGAAAAGATTTCATACATGAAAATGAAAATAGAGTAATATACGTTGCTCAGCA
The DNA here is from genome assembly GCA_023653725.1 of Bungarus multicinctus. Classification (NCBI taxonomy): domain Eukaryota; kingdom Metazoa; phylum Chordata; class Lepidosauria; order Squamata; family Elapidae; genus Bungarus; species Bungarus multicinctus. The sequence continues at coordinate 50,455,068 of CM042836.1, read as the reverse complement.
GCAGGAAAGGAGGGCCAGCTCATTTGAGCATGCTAACCTAGATGGACAATATGGGAATCAACATGACAATTACACCAATATTTCCCTAATTGCATGCTCTGCTTAAATATTAACAGTCTATATGGAGTGGAATCTGAACTTTGCTATGGAAGCATAAGAGAGAGAGTGTAATTTATTTGAGAATTTAATGAGTTATTTATACAAGTAGTACATTTGGCATATTTTTTGGAACAAGGATGGTGCAAAGTAGAGATGTCTTACTTCATTTAATCCATGTTATTGTACAAATGTATTGAACAATGCACACACCCACTTCATATTGGTCCAAATACCTGTAGCAATTGGAGGTGGAGTTTTGTTTCACTCAGTGCACTGCACAAAAACATAGCTAATTATTGATGATGTATGTATGGTTAATTTAAGGGTAGAGCGACAGTCTTTTTGAAGATGGTTTTTCCATCTCAGAATTAACACCAGAAGTAAACTGGTGAAGTTGCTTTCTGTAACTATATTTTGCTATCAAACTTCCCAATAAAGCAAGAGGACTACAATCAGTGATCTTCTTTTATCTTCTAAGAATGGTTGTGGCAGGGTTGAAAATTCTTGGAAATGTTCCTAAAGCTACAATAGTAGTTATCTGCTATATTCCTCACTGAATTAGGCTTTATTCATAAAACTAGTTTACAGGGATGTTTCTAATCATGAATAGAAATTCTCTAAGTCTACCAATTAGGTTTTAGAAATGATTTGGCATGCCTATTTCTAGTAGGGAAACTTAAAGATTGTCTTAATTCTCTTTGTAGGATCCACAAGATCTTAAAAATGTAGAAGTGCCAATTACTACAACGGCTAAATTAGTAAATAAAGTGATAGAGCACCTACCAGAAAACCATGGGCAGTATAGTGTTGCCTTGCATCTAATTGAAGCTGTGGAAGGAATGTCATGACAAGACTGAAACTGAAGCATGGTGGTTAAACAGGTGTCTAATAAAAATGAAGATTGTATATAAGAACCAGAATCATCTTGATGAAGCAGTCTCAAGCATCTTTGGTAATTAACAGCTCAAAACTTTAGGAGGCGATAAATATATGTTAAGATCTACCTTTGGTGATAATACCAGCAGTGTGTATATTTGTGTATAACTCTAAATATTTATTTCTAATACCAAGCATTTGTGTAATAGTTTGCTTAAGAACAATTTAGTGCTGTTCAAATTAACATGTTACGAATTTCCTATGTGCTAGAAAATAGACTGCTTTTTAAATGTTAAAATGAGATGAATTCAGTCAGAAGCCAACTATTATGTATGCTGGTTAGGTAATACCTCTTCAAAATGATAGCCTAATTACATATAATCAAGAGGCAATTGGCCATAAACTTATAGCATTAAAGGATGGCTTTCTACAGTTATATTATGGCTGGATTTTCACAATAAAAACAGTATCAACTTACGAAGAGCAAGCTGTCTGGTGGGAAAAATTATCATTGTAGAAACAATAAAAGATGTTGCCTCTTCGTGTTTTAAATATCAAATAAAATCAGGAATCTAATTTTAGTTTATCATTTTTGTAAAAGCATTGGTCTCATTTGTAACAATTTTTCTTGTACAGCTTACTGTAATTTGGTATACTCCACTGTCTTCTTTATGTTGAATGTTATATTTGGCCCACAACTATTCCAATATATGACAGTAACAATTGAAAAATTGGACTGACTTTAAAGATGTGTGACCTTCAACTCCCAGAAATCCCTAACCAGCATGATAGATGGGGAATTCTGGCAATTCTGGAGGGAGTGCTGAAGTTCGCATAAAACAGTTGAAGGAACTGGGTAGCTGTGGTCTGGAGAAAAGAGGCTATAGTAGTCCTTCAGTTATTGTAACAGTAGTCTGAAATTCAGGGGGACTGGCTGATAGAACCAAGTTCATGAAGATCCTTCCATCTGCCTGTTGTAGAAGGTGAGTGGAGACTTGTAAAACAGTATTTCATTCTTAAATTGTTAACAATCACAGTGAAAAATTAATTGAATATTGAACTCCCACCCATTCTGTAGAAAATCATTTGACATCTGGCTCAGATGAGTTTCTTATTAAAAGGCTGCTACAACTTTCAAAACTAAAGGAAGAGTCATCCACCCATTAAAGGGCACAGTTATTTAACAAAGTGATTTCTTAATTATGATTGAGAAATCTAGATCAGGATGAAGGTTCCACATATTTTTTTCTTACTTGATATGTGATCTGCCCAGGTGTGTGTGTGTGTGTGTGTGTGTGTGTGTGTGTGGGTGGTTGATTGTGCTGGAAGTAACTATAGAAAAAAAAGTTCATGCAGACCCATGAACGGCAATAAAGCTGCACCACCTAAGTGCTAAAGTCTAAAGTCAACTGTCAGCTAAACTAGTCTAAGAAAAGCCAGCTTGTTCATGGATTTGAAATGCTCTTGTGCTGCTTTTCAGACTTAAAAAGAAAAGGACCATCAGACATTTTAGTAAGCAGTTTATTAAGTGTACAAGCTTAAATATATACACGTGAATTTTGAATTTAGCTTTTCAGCTCCCAGACAAACAATATGTTGGTTTCTGCGTAGATACTTCTATATTCCATGTTTTTGCAAAATAACTTGCTTTAGCAAGTACGTCTGTTTAACTGCTATGGGAATAGGTATCATTTCTCACCAAGTATTTGCATACAACGTGCACATGGAGTCTCGGTTGAATCAGCAGTGTATTTTCGACAACGCGGGCATTTTGCTTTGGCAGCAGGTAGAACAATGACTTTATAGGCAGACTCCTCTCGGATATCTCCACCTATTTTAGAAAAGGTTCAAATTAATCCCACATGAAAGCCCATTCTTTGCTGACTTATCTCTAGATCAAGGGAAATCGTCCTCTAGTCCTATCATCACGTGGCCCAAACACTTTCAACATGTTGTGGATGCGTAACAAAAGTCTCCTTACCTTCTAAGTTTATCAGAAATGTGCCTTTAATCATATTGTCAGTATTCACATCTCTAGGCACTTCAGTCAGCAGCATTGTCTGTGATGCCATCATTATTTCATTTAGCTGAGATGTATTAGAGCACTCTTCAGGTTGCAGCACCTAATGATAAATTATCATGCTGAGGAGCTTTTAGAAAGGGTACAAATGCAAACAAATCAATGACAATTCTAATTAAGACAATAAGCTAGGCCTGGTTTGCCATACTTGAGCCATAATGTGATTTGGTAGCAATACATGCAAACTGAAGTCTACTATATGTCAGCTTGGAAGCCATTTTTCTTTGGGGCTTCTGGTCTCAAACATTATAGCTTGTTTAGGTTTAATATTATGATATTGAATGTATGCAAACAACATAATTTCCATTTATTGTGCTGGTGCACCATTATTTACAATTCAAGAACTCCAATACATGACCACTCAAGGGAAGTATGTTATATAGTTACATCATGTTAGTCTGCAATTGTAAATATATAGTCCCAATACACGGTCTTTTTACAAACATGAGGTTATCTAAATCCTCAAATACTTTGCCTCTATTTCAAGAAACTAAAAGCACCAAATAAAATGGAGTAGTGGAGGAAATGCTGGTTACCAATAGTAAGAGTCCAAGGTTGAATATTATTGAACTGCATATCTTGTCTGCTAAAAGTTGAAAAGCCAACAAAACAAATAAATAATGGAAGTCAAAGGAGGTCTCTATTTTGAAACTGGAGCAAGAAAACCAAAAACGTTTGAGCTCAAGATTATAGAATCATAGGGTTGAAATTGGGCAAATAAACTTATTCTATATCTTGTCTTTGGATTCTATATCTTATCTAAATCTAAAGTAGTATTTATCGTAATGATAAATGAATGATTCTATCTCTGAGTTGGACAATTACAGGAGTTCACAACTTATGAGCATTCTTTAATGACCAAAGTTGCAATGGTGCTGAGTGACATAGAACCAATTTCTGCACTTACGATCATCACAATGTATCACTGGTGATATGATAAAAATTTGGGCACTTGGCAACCAGTATGCATTTATGAAGGTTGCAGCATTCGGGGACCACATGATTGGCATTTCCATCGCCTATTGCCGCCTCTGCGTGACCTTCCCAGTAAAGCAACAATCAAAGTCAATGGGGGAAGCAAAGTCAATGGGGGAAGACAGCCACAGCAAAAAGGTCATAAAATTGGCCATGGCTCACTTAATGACTGCGTCAGTTAGTGACAAGTTCTGGCCCAAACTGTGGTCATCAGTCAAGGATTACCTGTAATTAACTTTGAGTAAATATCCTTTTAAATTTGTCAATCTTTCTGAATTTGAAGGCATAAATGGCTTTTCTTAAACATCTGAAAATTAAAGTATTAGTTAAGATGTAAAATTAGGTTATGATTTTTCTGCTTACCTCCATTAATTCAAAAAACAGCCCAGGCTCAATCACTAGAATCACCTGATATTCCGCAGCATTTTTGCCTGCAATAAAGCCAAGGAAACCATCTCTCATTGCACATGCTCCATCCACTGCTTCTTCAAGCCCTGGTTTCTTCCATACAGCACTTGTGGTCATCCCTCCGGAACGAAACACGCTATCTGATTCTTGCAAAAGGAAAGGGTGGGGAAAACAAATGCATTTGATAGCTCTGTAATAGTTGCAGATAAACAGCACTGTACTATATAAAACTAAGAATATGGGCTTGTCTGAATCTAACCCAGAAACTTCAGTTGTTGGAGATAAGGTTGCTCATTGAGGCCAATTCATTAGATTATACACCAATATTTGTCTCTGATCAAGGAAACGATTTCTATTAATTAAAGTTCCCCATTCACCTTAAGTGGCCGCACTTGAATTTATATGTACCTGCCTCCCAATAATTTTTAGTAATGCATAGTAATAACTAATAATTTTTAGTGCTCTTAATTTTAATTCTTGCATCGAACAAGGGTTTGAATTCAGTGAACTGACTATGATTCCATAAATCTGCAAACTTGCATGGACAATTACTTTATTAAGATACTACTGTGACTAGAAGAGAAGCAAAATTGAGTATCTTGTCCCTTATTACCGTAATGGCAGGCATTGCTTCAACACTGAGCTGTCTGGTCTTGCTCAGACATCCTTTCATATACCATATTTTTCAGAATATAAGACTCACTTTTTCCACCTCCAAAAGTGAGTGGAAATGTCTGTGCGTCTTAGACAGTGAATGTTGCCAAAGCCCTGCCCACCCACCAGCCCCCATCCTTCAGCCTCTGCCTCCCAGCAATTTGCCTCCTTGCAGCAAACAGTCTGGTCAGCTTCAACACAGCGTGTTTAGCACAAGCAGCTAATTGTGGGTAGGATCGGCCTCCCGACAATCAGCTGTTTCAGGCTGCAGGGATTGTCATTGCCTATTGCTGCCTCTGTGTGCCCCATTTTCAACCCCTGCATCCCATTTTCGGCTTCTGCATGCGCCGTTTTTGACCTCGGCATGTCCCATTTTCTGCCTGTTCCAATCCCTGCCACCCGGAATGAGCCAAAAATGGGGCATGCGGAGGCCGAAAATGGGGTGTGTGGAAGCTGAAAACGGCATGCAGAGACCAAAAATGGGGCGCGCAGAGGCGGCAATAGGTGATGGCAATTCCTGCAGTCTGAAACAGCTGATCGTCGAGAGGCCAATCAGCTGCTTGTGCTAATCAGGCTGTGCTGAAACTGACCTGGCTGTTTGCTGTTTGTTGCAAGGAGGCAAATTGCTGGGAGGCAGAGACAGATCTTTTTTTCTTGTTTTCCTCCCCAAAAGCTAGGTGCGTCTTATACTTTGGAGTGTCTCTGAAAATTATGATAACTTTTTAAAAAATGTGTACATGCACATTTCATCCTGCAGTTAAGAATTTTAATGACTAAATAAAATCAATATTTATTGATCATTGTTTTTTACAACAAAAATGTAAATTAAATGAGTAATGAACTCAACACATTAAGGCATTTATGTGAAGAATGTTAGAATCTCAGCAGAGTGTTTTCTTAACCATGTTATAAGTCTCATACCTTTTCTGTATGGAATATACTGGAATACCTCTTCAGCCAGATGTGGAAGGATTGGTGCAAAAGAACGAACCACTGTATCCAAAACTGCTGCCAAGGCTGTTTGACATGAACGGCGCTTAGGATCTTTTTCCTCTTCACAATAAAGTCTGGATTTTAGAAATGAAAAAAATTGGGGAAACAATTTCTAAACATTAAATATTGTTGGAATAAGTTACATAAGTATCTTGGGGACAAGCAGCATAGAGCATGCATTTCTCATTTTTTTGACGCTTCCTTATCTGATAAGGGGATACAAAAGTTCACATACCTGTCCTTAATTATACTAAAATAAAAACTGGAGAGATCTTTACTACAAAACGCTTGAAGTAATCGAATGACTTTTCCATAGTTATGTTCCTTATATGCCTGTGTAACCTAAGGAATAAAGGACAAAAAACCAACAGCTAATTTAAAATACAAGTAATTGTTAGTCCAAAGAAAAATAAAGATGGAAAGGAGACAGGAAGCACCAGAAATGAGGTTAGAGAGTATAGACAGTATCTTTAATCAGAATCTAAACTATTGGCAGACTTAGCTAGTTAATCCCAAAGGTGCTTTTTCAAGAGGCAAGTGGACTTTCTTTCTTCAGAACTGAAGAAGCTTCTTGGATGAAAGGCGAAATGTCCTCAAGGGAAAACAAAGTCTAGTTGCCTCTTGAAAAAGAACCTTTGGTATAACTATGATCTGGATGGCTGAGAATCTCCGTAGACATTTAGCTAGACATTTTTTTGCACATTAAAGCAATACCAGACCAGCCATATATTGTCCTTCTCTCCATGCTACTCTATCCAAGACTTTCCAGTCCTATAACTGTCTCCCTCCTTACAATAAAATTAGGTTTTGACTATCTACTCCTTCCAAGATATAATAGTGGTTTAGATTGCCCAGGTTTTATTGATTTCAGAATCTTCAAAGGAAGAAAGATGATGTCTAACTGTAGCATGGCCAAAGTGTGCAAACAGTCTTGGGTATGCAGGATCTACTCCAGCAAACATTCATAGCAGAAGATAGGATGCTGGTCTTCAAAGACACACATTCTATCTTCAAGCTATAATTTTCTTCTCTATTCACCTTTTGTCAATGCATTTGGTAAGCATAATGTTAAAGTTTTCTACTGCGTAGAATGTTTACAAAAGATGGAGAAATGGATGGAGAAACTACATATACAAATGCTGTCAGGAAAGTAGTAGGTGGTCTGTTGTAAGAGATTTTGTCACAAGTTGATATCTATAGCAGTTCTGTTCTACTACAATAACGCAACAGTTAAAAGAGTTCTTTTCTCCAAAAATGTATCCAGTTCACAGATCAACCGGTCTATACTACAAGTGTCCATAGTTCCAGCCATTCCCTAGTGCTTACCTGGTTAGCGAAGCCATGCAGTAGATGGAGTATGTACTGGTCTATCAGATACATCTCTGATGTGGGGATAGAGTCTGTCTCTGGGCTGAAGCCAGCCAGATTCCCCAACAAAAATCGGAGTGTATTTCGAAGCTGTCAACAAATTCCAAAGATAGTTCATGAAATTCAAGTAATTATTTTAAAAACTTTTACCATAAACAGGACTATGTATTTTAAATATGCTATTTATTTTGGGAGGCAAAATTATACACTGGAGATCTTTCAGACTCTTCTACCTTAATAAAATTTATTTTGAGAAATTAGGGTGAGATGGCATGGAAGTATTTAGAACTTTTCTGGAAATCATCCAGGAGAGTTGCTAATCCTAAAATGATGGGACTCTTAATTCCCATTAATGATAAGTAAGTCCTTTGATTAGATACAACACTTGGACAGGTATATTTCACTTGGATCTAAATACAGGCAATATATAGTTTGATATTTTATACCAATAATTAGTGAAATTTGCAGTTTAAAAATTTCACACATTTAATACAACATGAAGAAGGAACAGACAGACAAAAGGAACTTCCCCGGCTGGCTTGTGATATCTAGTTTTAAAGCCCATTCAAATCCCTGTCCCCACAAGCAAATCCATGGGATAATTATTCTAGGATCAACAATCCTGAAGGGCAAGTCAGTTTGTGCTTAAAAAGTATGGGTAGAAACCAGGAGATCCTGCCTTAGGTACAAAAATTAGCTGGTGGACTTGGGCCAGACACTTTCTCTCTGCCCTAGGAAGAAGGCAATGGCAAATCTAAAGCTCAACATGAAAATATGCCAATAAAATTGCAAGCTGTCCATGTATTTGCTATGAGTTTACTTGAAGGTACAGATAAATAAATACAACCATGATGGGTGAAGTCATTATGTTATCATAAGATATACAAGTGAAAATTATTCCAATGGTAAAGGAAGAGAAAAATACTATTGAGATACTATTGATACACTTTCTTTCCTGACTACATATTCCAGAAAGCTGAACTATTTTTGTAGTGGCTCCTACTTAGGAAAAGCCAAAACATGTGTTCGTTTGCTTACCTTGTTAATATCATCTTGAGCAGAACTGAGCACAGTAGGTCCAATTTGCACTTCTGTATAAACATTGGACTCAGCCACCCACCAGCGTAAAGTATCAGCCCCATATGGTGGCTCAGTGCTGTGGTCCTATACATTGACAAGACAGAGAGGAAACACCTTTCAGTGCTGATAACTGCTCAACGAACCCCTGTTCTCCAAAATAAATTCAACATATTTTATAAATGTGCAGCAAAGTTGGCCATAAAAACACTTCCCCAGAGGAATGTAGAGATTCTGTCAAGAATCATAGAAAAATAATTATCTGACAAGGTATTTGTTGGACAACTCATGTGAAAATAAAATGCTGCAGTATAACTCTACAAAGCATGATTGATGCCTCACTAAAAAAGAAACAAGCTGCTCATGTTATTATTAGATTAGATTTTTATCTCACCTTTATTATTTTATAAGTAACTCTAAGCAGCAAATGTACGTTATATTCTCCCCTCCTATTTTCTCCATAGCAACAACTCTGTGAGGTGGGTTAGGCTGACAGAGAATGATTTGCCCAAGGTCGCCTAAGGTCAGAGTAGAACTCAGTCTCCTGATTTCTAGGCCAGCACCTTAACCACTACACCAAACTAGCTGCCTGCTGCAAAATGAAAAGGAGGGAGGTCAAACCATGTTTGCTACTTGAACAACCTTGACATCAGTTAAAGTGGGACACTGCCAGAAAACAAGTGCCCTGCTTGCTGCTCTGTAAACTATCATACACGTGCACTCACATATTTTCATACCCTACCAAATAGAAGCAATGTAGCATTTTGATAAAGTGACAGACCCAGATTCTTAAGCACGGAAGATCACTGGATAACTTTGGAACAGTCACTCTTTCTTGACCCAAACTTATTTCACAGAGTTGTTAAATGAAAAAATTGGAGGGTGCACCATGTATGCTTGACTTGAGCTTCTCTAGAAAAATAATAATAAAGCAATAAATAGCTGCTGACATAGCTGCTTAAGGATGGCCGCCTTCTGAGGTCTAACTTAATATAAAAGAAGCAACAGTTCTGAGGTGAATCCGGAAGTGCAGTTTTCATGACCTATAAATGTCTTCCAGGTAATTTTATTGAAAAACGAAACCTATAAATCCTTAATGCCGACCAGGTTGGCTAATTATGATATGGCATTCAAGTCCAACATCTAGGGACTGAAGATTGAGAAAGACTTATATAAAGCATTTCCTACACATTAGTATCAGTCTCACAAGTAAATCTGAATTTTAAAGTTAGAACTGACTCTTTATGAACAAGGTTGATCAAGAGGCCTAACCTTAACACTTGGAAGGTACAGTAGTAAGTAGAGACAAGGTAGCAGAAGCCACTAGGAAGAAAAAGGCCCCCTTTTTTTGTTTCTTTTATGGCTGGTTGGCGCATAAAAACCATATGAAACCATATTTATTTGTATTACCCTCCCATTTCTCTCCCACAACCTCTTTGTAGGGTAGGTGAGACTAAGAGAAATTGAGCAGTTCACAATTACCCAGTGAATTTCCCTGGCTGTGGGTGCACTTGAACCTACCAACCTTTATTGGTAGCCTACCACCTCAACCACTGTATTTTATTGCATTGGTCACTCCAATTCACCAAAACAACCATTTCCCCCTTCCTCCCAGCAGTCACTTCTACTTGAGCCAGGCATAAAGGGCCTCCCATCAAGTTTGTGAAAATGAAATGCTACAAAGGTCTTCAAAGCAGTCCTGCCTATTGATCTGTTGTTTTTTTTAACTAATCTTAAGTGCACAGATTAAATTCATTCACAAAGTTCTTAAAGATGAACAAAGTATGGCAATGCACATTGTTGTTGAGCCCTGGTTTTCCACTAATTTTGCTTAACATTTTGCTTTATGTGTCATAGAAGTGAAAGATACAGAAAAAGGAAGCCAGTCTCTACACAGAAATTAAAAAAACACACTCTGTGCGTAGCATGTAACAACATAGACCCACACCTAGCTAAATAAAAATGCTCCAGCTAAGGTTAAAGCCATCAGGCCTGGCAGCTTCTCTTCCCTACAAAGCAACCACTCATAAGCAAACTGAGCAGCAATAAAACTGTTCACTTTTATTACTATTGGTTTCTATAGCCAATGCTCTCAGTCTATGAGGAAATGATTGTTTGAGGACATAACAGGGAAGTTTGCCAATAAAATAATCTAACTCAAGGGATATGTGGAGCTGGAATTTATCTTTTCATCAGGAGCTTTGGACTTTTCCCGCAAGACAATGAGAGCAAAATCAAAGGCTTCTGAGATTAATAAACTATGTTAAATGCATCATCCACATTTTAAACTATCAAAACCAAATGTTCTGTTGTATGTTACTTTCCAAGCATACTATTCATGTGGCTATTTTTTCTGAATTGCAAAAATTTGCATGACCATGAAAAAAAGCAGGTGTTGATGCCACCATGCTGCCATATGGTGGCTTGATGGAATTTTGCACTTGGTAACTATACTATTAATGTTAGAAAATATATTGAGCTGCGCAAATTACTATTTTGCCAATAATAATGGGTGAATGGGAACAAGATTTAATGCAAAAAAGATATTTCCAGGAAGGAAATAACTGAAAACTAATTACTTTGAGGAACCAATAGATGCATATCACACTTCAATATTTTCATTAACGACTTAGATGAGGGAATAAAAAGGGAACTTACCAAATTTACAGATGATACTAAGCTGGCAGGAATAGCTAACACCCAAGAAGATAGGCTCAAGATCCAGATGGATCTTGACAGACTAGAACACTGGGCCGTATTTAACATGAAATTCAATGTAGAGAGAAGTAAAGTCCTACACTTAGGCAAGGAAAACCAAAAGTACACATATAGATTGGGTGAAACCAGGCTCAATAGCAGTAACTGTGAGAGGGATCTTGGAGTCGTAGTGGACAACCAGCTGAATATGAGCCAGGAGTGTGCAGCAGCAGCCAAAAAAGCTAATGCAAGCCCAAGTTGTATTAACAGAGGAATACAATCAAGATCAAGGGAAGTACTAATACCATTCTATAAAGCCTTAGTAAGGCCACACCTAGAGTACTGCATCCAGTTTTGGTCATCACATTATAAAAAAGATGTTGAGACTCTAGAAAAAGTACAGAGAAGACCAACCAGGATGATTAGGGGACTGGAGACTAAGGCATATGATGAACGGTTGCAGGAACTGGGCTTGGCTAATCTGGTGAAGAGAAGGATCAGGGGAGACAAGATAGCAGTCTTCCAATATTTGAGGGGCTGCCACAGGGAGGAAAGGATCAATCTATTTTCTAAAGCGCCTGTAGGACAGACAAGGAATAATGGATGGAAACTGAACAAGGAGAGATTTAACCTGGAAATAAGGAGAAACTTTCTGACGGTGAGAACAATCAACCAATGGAACAGAAGTTGCCCTCGGAAGTTGTGGGAGTGCCATCACTTGAGACTTTCAAGAAGAGATTGGACTGCCATTTGTCAAAAATGGTGTAGGGTTTCTCCCTTGGGCAGGGGGTTTGGACTAGATGACCTGCAAGGTCCCTTCCAACTCTGATTATCTGTTATCATATCCAGATAGCAAGTAGAACCATGAAATTACTTACACTGCCTCCATTGATGACAACATCTGGATCAACCACATTGCCAACAGATTTAGACATCTTTTCTCCTTTTTCACCAACAGTGAATCCATGAACAATAAGAGTCCTGGAAGAAAGACTTCTAGGTAATCAAATGCTTCCTTTAAACTGTCGTACATCCATTCTTAAAAGATAGCGTATATTACCATATCTGTTCCAGAAACTCATCCACCAACTTACCTATATGGTGCCTTTTTTCGTGTTGCTACGCTAATCAAGAGGGAAGACTGGAACCAACCTCCCAGCTGGTCTTTTCCTTCCAAGTATACATCAGCCCTTTCACCTGTATCTAAAAATACAAACAGTGTAATATTTGTAATTGAGATTCTTAACCATTCTGAGTATCAACTTATCACAATGTCGAATCAGATTAAGTGAAAATCGTGTAACAGAAATAAGGCAACATTTACAAAAAGTTTTTTTTTTTAAAAAAAATATAGTCCTCTTACTCAAATGGCAATTCTGAAGTATTTATAATGGATTTAATTTCTTTTTTCTTTTTAAAAATCAGAATTTAGTTGCTGTTATGCAAACTTAATTTATAGGCTCTTATACCTAGTAATTATGCTGTATTATTGACTTGCCAGATCAATACAGCTTACAACTGTGAACATAATAGAATGAAAGAAGACAGAACCTTTGAAAAGTGCAGTTCTTGTACCATGAAGCTCTAGAAAGAAAAATTAGAAATTTTCCTTTCTACAAAGCTACTAGAAGCATATATTCCTTATAAATCTGCTCACCATAATTATTCAAAATCCATATGAAGTTGTAAGACTGCCTTTCCTTCACTTCAATTAATTTTACAAATACATACACACACACACACACACGTGTGTGTGTAACTAGCACATTGTTTTCTTCTCAATCATAATTTGTAAGTCATCTGATCATATTAATGATTTTTTAAAAACATGTATTACTTTAGCACAATTACACTGGTAATAATACTGACATGGGGTATTGAGATGCAATCCACTGATTGATAAGAAAAAGTATTCTTTTAAACAACCATGAACTGTAAGTTAATTAAATATATTAATTTTCTTTTTAAAATGGATATATTGATTTATTTAATAATAAAATATAAAGAATCTGTCAAGTATGTGATTCTTTATGTTTGTTCTCTGTCATGTACAGTATTGTTCCTGATAAATTAAAATACAATACAGTGACAAAAATAATGAACACATCCAGGCATTATTATGAAAACTTTACATCATTTCTCTGTGTTTCCAAAATATTGGATTCAATATCTATTCTTATAAATACCTCAGTTGAGATTGAAAAATCTTATGCAAATGAAGAATGATTTTTTTAACTGCATGTACTGTACTGCCTAACTTAGATGTTACATTCTTCTCCCATGAACATTTTGCAGTTTATCATAGATCACAAGCTTTAACAGTTGATAAAGCTTTAATTAGGGTTATTATTTACAGTTAGAGGGCATAGGTCTTTAAAATCCTTTTCTGTTGTTATTTGAGCAATATACTGTGTATCTTTGATAAGAGACTTTAACCCATAGATTAAACACTGTGTGTTTTAATGGCAAGTACAATTATCTAGCCCTTTTCTTTTAAATACCCTGTCAGCACAAAAGGTAGGCATTATAAAACAGTATTGTTTTAGTTAAACATTAGTATGATAGCTCTGCGGGGAATTAGGCTGCTGCATTTATCAGTTCTAGGAAATAATCTTGATGGTCACATATTTTCTTTATCAGATGCTACACTGGCTTCTCCATTTTTAATTAGAGACTTGGCCTAATTGTGCAGGAAGAACTCGAATTATGAAGTTTTAATAACTCCCAATCCTGCATTAAAATTGCAGTTTGTGACTTTCATACAGGTAGACAGATCAAAAACAAAGCCCACTTTAGCCCAACTGTATACAATACATTTTATTTTATTTTATATTTATATGGCGCCCTTCTCCGGAGACTCAGGGCGGCTTACAGTCTTTAGAGCACCAATAGCCTTCATTCCATTGTATATGCCTGCTTATTACTAGGGCTTATTGGCCCCCCCAAGCGGCATTTTACAAAGTCAGCTTATTGCCCCCAACAATCTTGGGTCCTCAATTTACCTACCCCGAGAGGATGGAAGGCTGAGTCAACCTTGAGCCTGGTGGGATTCGAGCCTGCACTAATTGCAGGCAATTGAGCTAAGTGCTAGATGATTAACAGCCTGCACCACCAAGGCCCATTCTAATTACTAAATCAATTCTAAGTCCAATTCATGTGCGCACATATGCACACATGATTATATGCGCATTGATTTTGATTGAGGATCAAAAAAACATCCTTTGAAGTAACACTGTGGTATAGAGTCCCAACAACTTGCAACAGAAGATAAAAGTTTCATTGCTTAGCTTTGCTTTGCAACCTAACAGGCTTCTGCTACACATGCACAGTTACCCCTGGCCCTGAAACAGAGCATCTTATAGCCTGATTTGACCTTTGCTTCAGCTGAAAACATGGAGGACATCAAAATGGGATAATGAATAATAACTTTACAGCCTGCTGCCACACTTCTAGAAGTTTGAAGGGGTAGTGGACTTACATTGGCTTGGCTAAAAGTATATCTCTCTGCATTAGCTTGTACCTTAGTAAAGCAGAGTTCCCAGTCATACTCAGTGTTTACTTGTATTCTACCAAACTTCCAGTGGAACACATGGAGTCTGAGGAGATAATGCCTGAACAAGGTCACTGTAGCATGAAAAAGAGTAAATATGACTGATAGAATTTTTTGTACACCTTCCTATTATTCCCTTAATAAAATGCACATTTAACAGGAGATGCCATAGGCTCGGGACCAGGAATATATAACTTGATTTCATAATCCTATTTAAAGTTTCAAACATGGGTAACTTTTGTTCTAATGATTTTATTTTGTTCTATTTTGTAAATGAAAGAGGAATTTATAGAAACTCAAATCATCAGTTGAAATAACCAGTGAAATTTTCTAGCATGGCTGGGAAGCAAATACCTATAGGGTAGGGTCTTTTAGTACAGAGCTGGGCTAAGGGCTGTTGCATGATCAGACGAAGAACAGTCACTGCCTCTTGTGGCTAGAGAAGACTATCAGAGCTTTTAAGTGGTTATCACTTGGCTTCTGAATCTGCTTAAGTAATATGTGCAAGAAAAGAAAAATAAATAGCCAAAATACAATTTAATGTGTGAACCCCAACTGTAAAACCGTTCACACTTACGGTAGTCAAGTTTCATATTTTTTTTGTTTCTCAGAATATAGTAATAACCTTACAACATCAAGTAAGTTAAATGACAGTGAATTTTACACAGCTTAATAATTTCAAATCAAAGTGCAAGAAGTCCTTAGATAAATTCATTCTTGATGATACTATTGCTTCTCTGGGTTTCAAGGAAATTAAAAAAATAATCCAGGGCCAACATGTTTTACAATTCAACAAGATTGCTATCAAACATTTGTGTTCTCTTGGTTTAAAGTTCAAAAGCAATTGCTGTCCTACACTAAATTGATTCCAAACTGCACTGGAGCTTCCTACCATTGTGCTAGAAATCTCTGGATTGTTTTAAAATTAGTTCTACAAACCTGTTTTACCTACATGAGAAGCGATAAACTAGAAGATACCTACCCCCGTGATTTTCAAATAAGTGATCTGCATTATATATGCTTACAATTACTAAGTCTTCTCTATATTCTTATTGTGCTGTATGTAAATTTAATAACATGCTGTCATTTTAAAACACCTTTCTACAAGTTGTCATTCTCCAGATGTAGCTTAATATATTTCTGAGTCAGAGATCCTTTGCAAAACACATAACCTCTATTATCTCTTCCATTTCTATGATTCCTATTCTATAGTTTCTTCATGAAATGCAAGTCGAGCTATGTTTAAAACTTACCAGACAATTCTGAGATACTTTTGGAATTTAAAACTTCTTACCTTCTAAAACATGTGCCCAAGATGTTCCACTGTCAAACCAAATATCCAACACATCTTGTCCTTGTACATATTCCTGGATATCATCAGCACCCTGATTTTAAAATATTTGGGTTAAAAATATATGAATTAAGAAAATAAGGACAACTTAAATTCTTCCATTCCCATTTCTGCACCAAAGGACCAGTAACAGCATAATCACCAATTTTCTTAATGACAACATGAATAAGAATATTGCTATATTTTGGATGTTCACTTGTATGCACATTACAAAGATGAACCCATGTTGTTCTTTTTGCTGTAAGAGATTATCCTATTTTGGCATCTTAAAAGCTACCAAATTATATAATGAACCTTCTTGGTGTACAGTCCGTTCCACCTGATTTATTATGTAACTTTTTTCATCTGTCTATAACTGTATACACACATACACATATACACAAACATATACATAAGATGCTTATATCAGGGGTTGCCATCCTTTTGGACCTCAGGGACCACCAAACTCATAATTTTAGATCCCAGGGACCACTAACTGATTCTGTGGGCGTGGCCTAATTTGTGAGTGTGGCTTGGTGGTCATGTGACTGGCTGGGTATGGCTTGTATGTAAATATTATAAATATTTATATAAATATTGAATTTTTTATAAAAAAAAGAGCAACTTTTACCCAAAATCAGACAAAACAGGCAGGCAGATTGAGTTGCTCACAGAATCACAGATTCATTCAGAAATCTATCTATCTGTCATTGGCTAGCTCAGTCTGTCACATAAAATATGCTTGTAAGCAAACTCATAAAATTTGCTTGCAAGCAAACTCATAAAATTTGCTTGCAAGCAAACTCATAAAATTTGCTAGCAAGCAAACTCACAAAATTAACTCACAACACACCATGAATGTAGATATTGAATTTTTTATAAAAAATGGAACTTTTATCCAAAATCAGGCAAAGCAGGCAGATTGAGTTGCTCACAGAATCAGTCAGCGATCTATCTATCTGCCATTGGCTAACTCAGTCTCTCAAATTTGCTTGCGATGAGTCTGCACTGAATTTGCTGGCAAGCAAACCTTCAGTCCTAAGGGAGGTTCAGCTGTGCTTAGCTAGAAATCCAATCATTTCCTGCTTCCTAGCTAATCTAAATCTCCCGGCACAGCAGAACAGATGATGGTCGGAAAAATAGCAACTTAGCAGACAAGTTTGCCGGGTAAGGAGTGAGTGGGCAGGGAGGGTTCCCACGGGCCATGTGGGCGGCGCAGCCTTGTGTTTCCGTGTAGCCTGGATTAATTTCTTTGTGAGGGTGCTCTGGGGGGTGAGATTTCTCTGTGGCCCACCAAAATTTTCTCACGGCCCACCACCGCTGGCTTATATTACTGCCTTAAATCTCTGCTGTTTCATGGGTAGACTAGAACATTGGGCCATATTTAACAGAATGAAATTCAATGTAGAGAAAAGTGAAGTCCTACACTTAGGCAAGAAAAACCAAGTACACATATAGACTGGGTGAAACCAGGCTCAATAGCAGTAACTGTGAGAGGGATCTTGGAATCTTAGTGGACAACCAGCTAAAAATGAGCCAGCAGTGTGCAGCAGCAGCCAAAAAAGCTAATGCAATCCTAAATTGCATTAACAGAGGGATACAATCAAAATCAAGGGAAGTACTAATTCCACTCTATAAAGCCTTAGTACTGCATCCAGTTTTGGTCACTGCATTATAAAAAAGATGTTGAGACTCCAAAAAAAGTGCAGAGAAGAGCAACCAGAATGATTAGGGGACTGGAGACTAAGGCATATGACGAACGGTTGCAGGAACTGGGCTTGGCTAATCTGGTGAAGAGAAGGATCAGGGGAGACATGATAGCAGCCTTCCAATATTTGAAGGGCTGCCACAGGGAGGAAGGGATCAATCTATTTTCTAAAGCACCTGTAGGCCAGACAAGGAATAATGGATGGAAACTGAACAAGGAGAGATTTAATCTGGAAATAAGGAGAAACTTTCTGACAGTGAGAACAATCACCCAATGGAACAGCTTGCCCTTGGAAGTTGTGGGAGCGCCATCACTTGAGACCTTCAACAACAAATTGGACTGCCATTTGTCAGAAATGGTGTAGGGTCTCCCGCTTGGAGATGAGCGGGGGGTTGGACTAGATGACCTATAAGGTCCCTTCTAACTCTGATTATCTGTTATCTGTTATTTTCACAGAAATAATTGCTAATGCAGTATTCTATGTTGGGTCACATTCAAAGTAGACTGGCCTATACTTAGAACCATGTACTTATTGGAAAGCCCCCAGAGCCTTACAGCAACATCACTTATAGTACACTAGGCCACTGCCACAGGTCAGATCCAGATTAACCCTTGATTTGCCTGGCCTTTGAATTTCCTGAATTGTGCCCCTTAATTACAGACTTCAGCTATTCTTTGTAGTTCAGATCTTCAAAGAGGACTTTCCAATATCCCTAAATTACCTTTGCCAGAGCTTCTTTAGGAAGAAGCTGCTCCATGGGAAGTGTCCACCAGGCATCACTGCCATGTTGTTCCACTAGTTTAATAACATTCTCAGTGCTTTTTCTGCAAGAAAAAAAGAGAACGAATGACAGAAAAACAAGAAATTATTAATCTGTGTTCTGTAGTATGACATTTAATTGTAAAACCCAGAGCCACTAAAAGTTTTTACATGTAAGAAAAGGCTACAGTATTAATTAACAAATAAACAATTTCCTAAACACATTATGGGCAATCTATTAAAGATAAACAATGAAAGGACTGAAAGAAATAGCAAGCTAGTAAAATACACAGCTGTGTAAAACTACTTTTCCACATCTTGATCATTAATCAAAGTGTTTCAGTTTAATATAACCCGATCTTAGCACTCTTGAACTTTTTTTCCTATGGATGTGCCATGCTTTTATACTATTAACCAAAGTTAAATAAGGGTCCCAACTTTTAATTTGCACATGGTTTTTGAATCTCAGTGAGGTTTCCCATCCAAATTCATTGGAGAATCATGAATTTTCATGGCTGTAAATTGTTACTTTAGTTTAGTTTATTAGATTTTTATACCGCCCCCTCTCCCAAAAAAGGGACTCGGGGCGGTGCACAGCCAGATAAAACAGAAACAGAGTATGAAGTTATAAAGTTAAAAACAATTTAAAATGATTAAATTAGTGGCCGAATATAAAATTAACAAGTATAAAAACTGATAAAAATTTAAAAATACCAAATTTAAAACCCCACAAATTATTACTGGGCCAGGCCGGCCTGTTAAAAAACAGGGTCTTTACTGCGCACCTGAAGGTCTGAATGTCGGTGATGGCCCGTATCTCCAGGGGCAAGTCGTTGCAAAGGGAGGGAGCCCCCACAGAGAAGGCCCGCACCCTCGGGGCTGTCTACCGGCATCGCCCAGCTGGCAGAACCCCGAGGAGGCCAACCCTGTGGGAGCGCACTGGGCGGCGGGAGGCTTTCCTCTTCTAACATTAGGCCTAAGCCTGATGATCTAAGTCTTTGTTCATTTTAAAATATTGTTTTGTTTTTTAAACAGCATCATAAAAAGGGGCTAAAATTCTACAAATCACCATCATCCCCCTTGTAGCTAATCATTGTTAATTTTTGTTGCAACTGCAAAAGTTTCTCTCTCATAATACTTGATGAAACAATTGAAGAGGAAATGATTGAAAGAACATATAGAGCAGTCTTTCCGAAACGCTGCTTATTAGCGATGATAGCTAATAATGAATGAAGATTTCTGGAAGACATCAAGTTTGTAAAGGACATCTGAGGCATGGAGTGAGGATATTGTGGTGATCCTACAAAGATGGTTGAAGTTAGTCTCAATTATTTAACAGGCATAATTCTTTATTAAATTAAATCCTTAATCAAACTTGTAGTTTTCTTGCAAATATTATGGATGCATGAATGTTATTCTATCTGTTATTTGCAGTAGCAATAACAATAGCACTTAGACTTATATGCTGCTTTATAGTGCTTTACAGCCCTCTCTAAAGGTTTGGGCTTTTATGGGAGAAGGTTGCCCATATCTAGAGATTTAATCCTAAAAAGAGTCTTTCAAGATTTCACAATAAAAATTATATTCCAGTTCTAGCTTTAAGGTTCTTTTCACGGAAAATGACTTGTTCTAATGCCATATTTTGTTGGCATAAAGATAATTACAGGGAGTGAAGAAATGCTTGTAGCTATATTTTAAAATGGAGAATTTATTGAGGATATGGTATATCAAATTCCTTAAACTCAAAAGCCAGTATATATTTTCAGATTTATTTATTTGAAAAAACTAGAATTAACAAAACATAGTTTCCAAAGATTCCAAAGGGTTTTGCAATTAAAAAAGCATGTATGCTTGATATAGTTATAATATATATAATAAATATAGCAATAGCAATAGTACTTAGTCTTATATACTGCTTCATAGTGCTTTACAACATTTAAAGATAAACTAAATATATATATATATATTAACTATAATCATTGATAGCTCACTCTTCTTGCTCCTTATAAGATCAATGATTTTGTTATGATTTCATCACATTATTAGACTTCCAAGGAATATACATTACATTATCTTTAATTTTTCCCCAAAACTTGTCCGTTTGTTTTCTCTTAGAAATGGTTACAAATATCAGATATGTTTCCTGTTCTCAACTGTACAATGTGTATTAAAAAAAACTCTCCAACAACCTTAAGTTAAAAGTTCTCTCTACAGTGTACATTCAACACCTTCCTCAAATAACGACTTATCACTCTTCAAATGGCAGGCCTCAGTTTGAGAACCATAATTCACAGTATAAGCAAGAGGAACCCTGCTGTAAAACTTTGCCCTACATTCATACGTCAGATTGGGCAGAACTCATATTACGTGTCCTTCTCTAGGTTTCTAGTCTGGAAATCCACAGAGCAATTCACACTACCATGACGCCAACCAATCATTTTGAATCCTGATATTGATTCTGCCAAATGCTTATTTAGTGGGGAAATTAAGCAGCATTCAGATATTTTTCA
Source organism: Bungarus multicinctus (assembly GCA_023653725.1). Classification (NCBI taxonomy): domain Eukaryota; kingdom Metazoa; phylum Chordata; class Lepidosauria; order Squamata; family Elapidae; genus Bungarus; species Bungarus multicinctus. Next base: position 50,433,983 of record CM042836.1, on the reverse strand, counting down.
GGCATGGAAAGGAACAGATGCTGACCATCCGTGCTACTCTTAACAGCGTGGAGTGCCAGGTAACTTCTTTTTTATGTAAGATGCAGCTGATTTTTCAAACCATTTAAGAGCAGTGATATTGTCCATTTATAAAATGTTGTATTCTAGATCACTGTGACTGTAATACATGTAGAAGGATGAGATGATGCAAGCTGATTTAAGGTTTTTTTTAAAGCAAAGGGCAGCAACTTGCAGCAATGTGGAAAATCTTAACACATTCTTAACCTGCTTTTCAAGTTAAGCTGGAACATGAAGCTGATTTAGCAAATAAAATAATTCAACTTAAATTCGAGTCATACCAACACAAATATTCATACTAATTAGAAATTTTCTATATAACTTATTACTTTTAACCATGAATATTCTTAAATGTATTCAGAATTATTCAGGATTAGTCTATACCAATCTGTGGTATTTTCTTTTCAAACCTAAAAATATTTAACACCTATAGCTTCATTAGATTAAGACAGTTGAAGAAATGATTGCATTGAGCTTTATGCATGGTCCTTTACAATCAGTATTTTAATTTCAAAGGTATGTTTCATCTCTAAACTTACATCTTTCTGTTCTAATCAGTTTAATGTTTTTTAAACAGAAAATGTCATGCCCTTAATCACAATATCAGAGAGCTGTTTTCTTTAGAAAGACTTATCTATATTCAAACTTAGTTTCCATTATTTTTACAGAGTCTTTGTTGGACAACTGACACCTGCTGCTGTTTATTCCAATTTACATTGTGCTCATGGAGTGACAGTAATGTATGAAGTCTCAAATTCTCACAACATTCATTTTGGGTAACCATAGGAGAGAAAGTACCAAATTGTAAGAGTATGAAAGAAAGGTAATTTCCTTTCCCCATGTAGACTCAGAGTGGCAGAAAACTAATGGATCTTAAACAGTGTTATCAAGTGTAACAGCAACTCCATGTGGAATAAAGTCTCTTTCCAGTGGAGGTGGTGTTACTTTTGAAAGCCGCTGATCTTTGACTGAAGAAGTAAATTATACAGAAAAAAAGTAAAATCAATCAAATTTGTTATTACAACTATGTATTTACCTACGTATCACCTCTACTGTAATGTTGTTGTTGTTTTTTTTGAGCATCTTTTTTTTGTAATAATGTTAGTCTTCCAGTTATTTCATTTAAAGAACCATATATTCAGCAAAAGAACTCTGGAGGACTCAATCAACGTTTCTACCTGAAATGAGGTCTAGGGTAATGACCTATGATTTGACAGACTGTGCTATCTAAGTCTGCCTGTCATTTCTGTAGGCCAATACTCTGCATGTTCACTACTCTACAAGGAAAATCTGTTTCTGTGCTGAAGTGTATGATCAATGAAGAAAGTTAATTTTAAAAACAGAAATCCTCTTTATGTTTTAATGATTTATCCTTCTAGTGTATTGATATGGTTTGCAGCTTAAAACAAAAATGAAAAATTAAATACTTCCTCCATAAAATGTGTTTATTTTCTCTCTGAAGAAATTATTAAGAGATATAATTTTGCTCTGGCAGTTTAAAGAGTTCTTTATAAAAAGGCCTGTGTCTAATTTAAATTATATAAATGGACAAATATATTAGCAAGATAGCACATTCAGGATTTGATCTGAGTTGCTGTACTTATAGGATTTATGCTACCCATTTCATTTTGGCTCACTGAGTTCTTGCCTGATGGTCACAATTACCAGTAATAAACTGATGGATTGAATCACTTTAGGAGCTTAAACAGATTCACATTAACCAGAGTTAACACAAGTAATGTTAAAACCAAACAGAAAAGTGATTTAACGTGGATAAAGCATAGCCATGTTTTCAAAATTGGGTTCAAAAACTTTAAGCCCATTGTGATATTCATGGTTTGAAAAGGACTCCTCTGTAACAGGGAGACTTATTTGTATTTCATTATCATTATCCTGAAATTTCTACATGACAAGCACATCTATTCAATCGTACAAAGTCTGTTGTTCTTTGTTTTTCAAACCTTTAATTCACTAATGTGTTTTAAAAATGTACAGAGCAAGAGAGCATATTTTTTTTCAGTAGTCATAATTATCTGATGTAAGTGATCCTACTAAAAGTAACCTAATAAACTAGATCAAAGCCACTAATTCCAGCAGGAATTGGCAAGAAATGTAGTGACTTCCCAGCATTAGGTGGTTCACTGAAAATTGCTCTCCCTGTGAACCCTGGTTACCTTTCTTATCCAACTCTGCTCTTAAAAACATCTACCTGTATCTGTTGCAGAATATTTGCTCAAGGAGGAGTTTAAGCCATCATACAAGGACAAATTATAAGGTGTGTCTAAAATCAGAACCCTGGCAGTTTATGCAAGCAAATCAAGACAAAGCTTCCGGAAAACCATTTCTGTTTTTATTTTTTAAAGATTGAGATATGTCTCAAAATCCTTTTATAACTAGGCACTAAGGAACAAGCAAGTTTTTTACTCTCAAATTGGTGGGCTGTTATAATGCACAAAACACTGACAAACACAATTTCTCCTTTAATCAATTAACCCCAGCTCAAAAAACTAACTTCCCCCACTTTGCATTCAGCCAACCCTGGACACTCCAATTATGAACAAATGGGAAAGCAATTGGCGTATCTTCTTTATTTTTTCTGAACAAGCCTGGCAGGCTAGGGGATTAGGACTAGGTTGGGTTGGAGGATTCAATACAACAAATAATATCTAGTCCAATAACATCTAGAGTCCCTCTCCCCCACCCCACCCATTCCCAGTTACTGAATGATCAAATACCAGATCTGAACAAGTAGAATGAACAGTTTTTAGAATCCCCAAAACTTCATTACCCTCTCTCCCCACCTCCATCTTCCAAAAGGCTCCTTTCTCCAGAACTTTTATTTCATTCAATATTGATCATGGGATATTGCAGAGTTTGTTAACATTTACCTTCTGGATGGCTTTTACTGGTATTGTTTCATTAATTGGAATTATGTCTTACATATTGTCCTCTATAGTATTGTATATTACTGAGGATTTATTTTAGGAAGCATTTTAGAAACCAATATATAAACATAAATAAATCAACAATGAGAGTTGTCTCTCCCTGAATTACCATTCCAAGCCAAGATCCCTATGACATAAATATCATAGCCTTCATTTTTGTATCTTTTCCATACTGTGAGATAACATTTATTTGCCATAGGGAAAAAGCTGCTTTTTGGTAGGTATTTTGTCCCAAATTTTAATTTATTGAAGCGTCATTTCAGATTAGTGGCACATGTTACATATAAAATTACACCTACACAAGCTGCAGTTTGGTAGCAGCAACTCTGATGGCAACAAAAACTAAAAAAAAGCAAACAACTTGATTAAGATGAGCAACATATTTTCGCTACAATATTAACTTTTTTAAATACATTTTTTTTACCCAGAAGCGTAAACACTCCCTCCTGTACCATCACAGAGAAATCTGAAATCTCTCCATTAAGATTTCTTCTGACTCCAATGTATAGAACACCTTTTTCTTTGCACAACAAAAAATCCATACTCATTTGGTTCCTCTTCTCACTGCATTCCATCTGTCCATTCCTCTTTTATTTTTCACCTCCCTAACCCACCCTTTACTGTTTTTTAACTATATTTGTTTCTATCTATAGACCTCCTCTCTGAAAAAAAGATAGCAATGGTATATATAATACACACATCTTTTCCAGAACAATCACATACTGAAGAAGTCAGATGACATAGATTCTCTATGTGTAAAGCAATAAAAATTAGTCTTTTGAGTTTGCATGTTGTCTTGTATCCGTAGATGTGCCATATTTTGTATACCATAGCATTTCAATAGTCTTATTTCAAATGTGTTACAGTCAGAATTCTTTTGTGAGTGTTTCAGGGTAATATGATGAATGGCTTAAGCTCCTGCAAGACTAAATATATCCATCTTGTTGCTTAATCCTCTTCCCCAAAGTCCAAAAAGGGGCCTCTGATGGCAAATTTTTGGAAGCTCACTCACCTGGGGTGGAATGCAAAGGAATGCTAATGCATGTTGTATCCCTTCTTTAATCTTAAATTACTATTAAATGTATTTCTCCTCACAATCCCAATACTGCAGTTATAAACTCACCAACAGAGGGCACTATTAGTTGTTCAGGATTTCAAGAAACCCTAGATTTAGGTTTATAAATGGAAGTAGAAATTTTTTTTTACCATGATCAAGCATTACAAAGAAATAAATGGATTCCTAGAATGCTAATCAACATGAACGGAGATTAAAAGTTAGGCCAAAGCTGGATCCCACTGTTTGAGAAAAGGAGGATTTGCATCACAGAGCAAAACAGCAGCTCAGGTTGATATAAAAAGAAACACTGTGTCTCCTTTACTTAACAAAAGCAGCCTCATGAACCATTGTGCACCTCTCCCCTTTCATTCTCAACATCACCAACAGTTGCTGCAAGGATAGTCATAGCAAGCAGAAAAATGAGCAGGCCCTTTGCTACATCACAGACTTATGCAATCAATATGACATATTCTTAAAAAGGTAAAGGTTTCTCCTGCCCAGTCACCTCCAAGTCTAGGTGACAGTGCTCGTGTCCATTTCCCAGTGAGGGAACTAGTATTGTCTGAAGATGCTTCTGAGGTCATGTGACAGGTATGACTATACACTGAGGCACTTGGAATGCTGTTACCTTCCCACCAACGTGGTACCTATTTATCTATTTGCATTTACATGCCTTCAAACTGCTATGTTTGCAGGAGCCGGGGTAAGAATGGACGTTTACTCCATCATGTAGTAACTTGGATTTTGAACCTCCAATCTCTGGGTCAACAAACCCAGAGCCTTACTACTAGGCTACCGTGTTCCCTATGACTTGCTCTCAGCACATACAAAAAAGAGAACACCAGAGGGAATGACACAAAACATTTAGGTTTGCTTGTCAACATGCATTTTTGGGTCCATCAGGTTTAACATAATTCTCAATAGTGTCCCAAGCATACCTATTTGCAGGCTTTATAAATGATAGCATTATTTCATTCACATAAATAAAATACTGTACTTGGGGAACATTTGTCTAGTTAAGAAATAATAACCATCCTTTATCTCTCAGGTGGGGTGTTTTTTTTTTTTTGGTGTCTCCAATGAAAAGGATTACCACCTGTGCAATCTTATGATAACAAAACTACTTTGTCTACTCACTGTAATGTGTTCTCGGTTAACTAGTTTCTTACACCCACACCAATTACTTGCTTTGAAACACCACCACCACCACCACCCACCTGTATCACTGGGGTATATTAAAATTTGGATGTGCGTGCAAATTGTTGAATCACAAAAGCTTCCTCACTTGTTTTAAGTGGACATAGAACACACAAAACTTTACATCCCACACCAGCCCCTCTGGAATGGATTACACCCCATACTAACCTCTATGTGAAAACACCCACTGATTCCAAATATATATTGAGGCAACTCGGGGGGGGGGGGAGGTTGGAGATAATTTCTTGATCATGTATGAATAGAAGCTACAAATCCCATACACCAGTAGTAAACCTGGTCCCTACCACCCACTAGTGGGCGTTCCAGCTTTCATGGTGGGGGGTAAGTGTTTTGTCCCCCAATTTTGTAAATCACCACTACTACTAACAGAGATACAAAAGTGGGCGGTAGGTATAAAAAGGTTGACTACCCCTGCCACATACCAAAGCAACTCTATCAACTCCACCTCACTGCCATACCAAAGCAACTCTATGACTGGAACAACAGCAGATACTAAAAATGGTGCAACACTGCACTTACTTACTTGGCAAATTATTGCTCTGTTTCAAAATGAAAACAGTATTTCTGCACCAGCTATTGTCTTTCCCTCCCTTCCCCCTCCACTTTCCCCCATATAAGTCAGTGAGATGCTTACTTGTTTATTAAGGGCTCTCCTGTTGACTTATGGTAAAAAACTGGAATGGGGACACCCCAGCACCTCTGCCTTGATATGCACCAATAGGTCCGTCTTTCCAACATTTCTAGCATTCTGTTCATTCCTGAGGCTGGGACAGTTTTTACTTTCTTTAATGCTTCCTGAAAAAGACACATAAATGATAGGGGTGAAATACCAAAGATTAAACGCTAAGGGAAGAAGAGGAATCACTATTCTTTAGTGGATTGTTATAGTAAAATAAAAGTGGCAAAAAATATACTAACCTTGATGGTAAGTTGATAATCAAATGAACACTGTTTAAAAATATTTCAAATATTATACAAGTAAACAATTCAACCAATGTTCACAAGTGTTGCTAAAATAATAAGCCCAACACCATTTAATTCTTCATAAGCGCTTCTTTATTGTCTGTGTGATTTTTAATCTGTCAGTTCTCTATAAATTCTTTTACATGAAAGGCAGACAGATATCATGCTTTCATTTGATCACATACAGACCAAAAGTCAGGATCCCACCTAGTGGTGTGCAAAAATAAGATTCATACAGCTGATCATTTAAGATAGAAGTTAAGTTCTACCAGTTGGAGACCATATTTCTTTATTTTTTAACAACTGAGATTCAGAGAACTCTTATGATGACCTGGGGTGTGACACAAAAGCAACAAAGTCCCAAAAGTAGGTAAAGTCCCTTTAATACCTCCAACTTGGCCCACAATGTTCAGTTATCATCGGCTGGAGAAAAAATTCCCAAGAACAGTTTTTAAAGGGAAGAAATTCAGTCTGAACCCAAAGTACATATAAATTATAAATAAAAGCCAACCCAAACCACGAGACAGGGCAGGATAAGGAATGGCAGGCTTCAAAAGGATAACAAAACATACTGTACACAGTTGGGAGGACCCCAGAACCCAGATAAGACTTGACAAAAAGATAATTCACGCTTTGCTTCCAGCAAGGTGCTGTGCATAAACACTCTTTTAAAATCCTGTTTTCCCAGCTGCAGCTAATGAAGGGAATCAGGGCCCTTTTCTCCCCATAACCCCGTAACTCACATTGCTCCCTTCCCTGTTCCTCCCTGTGTACCCTAGGATGAAGATGGGGTGGCCCTCAGCCTTCCTCTGAATGTCCAGCTGGTCTGTGTCCTTCCCCAGTTTCTTCCATAGCCACCGGAGCCGTACTCCTACTCCCTGCCAGCTGTTAAACTCCCCCTCGGAATCAGATTCCAACAGGGGCATGATAGCTCTAGAGATTGTGGATAGTAACGTAATAACATGATGTGAGTGTGTGTGGTCAGAATTTTAGGTTTCTTGAGATAGAGTTAACCAATTTTTCTTAACAGACAAAAAAAAAAAAGAGAGAGAGGAAAAACATATACTATGAATTTTAGTGGCACAATCTGAAGTTCCTCAGTAGATATGATGTAAACCATGGATGATATAAATTGAATGATAAAAAATGATAATGTATCATAAAGTGTAATGAAAGCTACAGCGGTCTCTTTGTATCAGAAACATATTACATACCTGAGCAGCAGTCTTGAGATTCTCTGTATTAATGAACCACTGCTTGCTGGCCCGAATAATCACAGGTTTTTTTGTCCTCCATTCATAGGGATAGCTGTGTACATATTTTTCTTCTTTCAATAAATTCTTTGCTGCTTGAAGCATCTCAATGACTACAGAAGAGTAAAAATATATTGCTAATTTTCAGCTTCAATTTGGAAATCTTTTGTGGGCAGTCAGTTTAGAACCTCTGACAAAAGTTTTTGTTCGTCCTCTGGAATTCTACTCTGTAGTGAAGAAGGCATTGTGAAAACGATAATGGCAGTTCCATGTAGTTTTGGTCTAACCTTGCCTAATACTGAGATACACCATGTGTTTAAGTTTATTTATCTATCTCTGTATGTGTGTGTAATTAATATGCAGATTTCTAAGGTTATGCATAACTGAGGGCAGCCATGTAACCCTTAATTGAATATTTTGCTAGGAATGTGGGCCTTGAAAGAAAAAGGAAGTTGCCCATCTCTGGTCTAAGAAAATAGGTTACTATTCTTTGCCATGCCCAATTTATACTACAAAATATGATACAAACCAGTCTCATTTCCTTCTCCAAGAACAGCTTTCTTATGGAGCTCTGAACCTGCAGCTTCTGTGAAAAGTCCATCTTCATCTACCAGACAGTCCTGGGTAAGAAAAGAAAATTTGTTTAAACCTTTGTTAAACAAAAAGTTCTCAAATTTCTCATCAAATATCATTTCACAAAGATGTGATTAGACTAACTACCACTAAACTACTGAGGATACATATTTTCCCTGCAAAATAAGCCACAAAAATTTCATCTTTGGAAGTAACAGGTATTTCAATGATTGCGGACGTATACATTTTGGCAAGGAGTTACCCTAAAGAGAAAACATAATTCTTAAGCCAAAAGCAAATGAAAACCATTTTCTTACTTCATTTAAAATTTACAATATTTATCTTAGAAAACAGCCTTGGTTCACATAATTTGCATTTGACTATACCTGTCTACCAATGGAATGGATGCATCTGAAAGCAGGGAATCTCCCTCCCTTATTCATAATCCTGAAATCTATTGTAAAGAGTTGTAGCAGATTTGAAAAGACTCAAGGAAAGTAAGGTAAGGGACTACATAAGTACAAATCTGCTTAAATAACCCAGATGTGAACTTCACGGAACACTGCAACAATTTTCAGTATGCACAAAGTGCATATCAATGACTTTCAGGATGTTCTCCAACTTTCAGGCCTGGCATTATAAAAGATATGGGATGGATGGGCAATAGAAAAGCCTTGTAGGATGGGATTTAAAGTCTTCTTTCTCACTTTTTAGCTATAGTTCAGTTAGCTACAAAATGATTTAAAAATATTTCCACTCCTCCTTTTCAACTTGAGAGGATTTGCTAGATGATAGTTTTGATGTGAGCAGGAAAAACAAAGATTAAAAACAAAGCAAAATAAGACCACAGTACCATGGGCAGTTGATGATGAGAAGCTACACTGTAATCTTCCATACCATGAGCTGGAGCTGTATGCACTAATCCTGTTCCTTTTGATATGGTCACATGATTTGCAGGCAAAAGAGGAGACTGCTTTCCAGGAATTGTTGGATGGGAACAAGTTCCACCTTCCAAATCTGTACCTGAAAACAGCAGAATTAAAGCTGTTCACTGTCTGCCATTTTCTGACTACTAGTGGGGGAAATAAAATTTTAATAATTACACAACTGATAACGACTCACACTGAAATTGGATACTATATTTTTAAAGTATTCTGATACAGATGGCTATATTCACTAATAACAAGTTATTAGTTATTTAGAATGGGCATGAATACAAATCAAATGAATAATAGTAATAACCAATTACTATTTTAAGTAATTAATAATAGTACCATTGGAACACTATCATCACTGATATCTCCATCAGTCAACTGCAAAAGGCAGCTTTATTTATTTATTAATCAGATTTCTATACCGCTCCCTCTTTAAATACCATCAGTACCACCTTGAATCGTATCTGGAAGGCCACAGGCAGCCAGTGCAGCCTGCAGAGAAGCGGTGTTACGTGGGAGCCCCGAGGGGCACCCACAATCACCCGCGCGGCTGCATTCTGGACCAGCTGCAGCCTCCGGAGACTCTTCAAGGGGAGCCCCATGTAGAGAGCATTGCAAGAGTCCAAGCGGGAGATGACGAGGGCGGAAGTGACTGTGCGAAGCTTTACCTGGAACAGCTTAATTCCTGCCATGATACATTTAACATTATCAAACAACATCTGCCTATTCCAGGTCCTTGGAAATGATTCAATAGGTGAATAAAAATGCCAAATCTAGCCTAACATTTGGCTGACTGCATAATCAACAACAATATTTTTTTCTCACATCTCCCAATCCAGCTTTTCTTAATAATGGTATGTATTCAGCATATAATTTGAATAAATAAAGGGAGAGTATACAGCCTTGTCTCAATGCTTTGCCAAACTAGAAACAGTCTCTTTTGCCATGTTCTGACTGTACTGTGGCTTCAGAACATAACACTGTTGCATAGAAACAATGAATAGAACAATAGAAACTAGCATATTTGTTTCTAGTGTCTCTAATAGGTAGTGTACCAATTTATCCAAAAAAAATCCTCTACATCAGAGGTCGACAACCGGTGGGCCGTGAGAAAATTTTGGTGGGCCACAGAGAAATCTCACCCCCAGAGCACCCTCACAAAGCAAGTAATGCAGGCTGTGCAGAAACACAAGGCTGCTCAGCTCACATGTCCCGTGGAAACCCTCCCTGCCCACTCACTCCTTACCCAGTAAACTTGTCTGCTAAATTGCTATTTTTCCTTTTTCCAATGATCATCTGTTCTGCTGCACCGGAGATTTAGATTAGCTAGGAAGTAGGAAATGATTGGATTTCTTGCTTTCTAGCTAAGCACAGCCAAACCTCCCTTAGGATTGAAGGTTTGTTTGCAAGTAAATTCAGTGCAGACTCACGCAAGCAAATTTGAGAGACTGAGCTAGCTGATGGTAGATAGATCATTGAATGATTCTGTGAGCAACTCAATCTGCCTGCTTTGCCTGATTTTGGGTAAAAGTTGCTCTTTTTAAAAATAAAATATTCAATATTTACACGCATGATGTGTTGTGAGTTAATTTTGTGAGTTTGCTAGCTAGCAAATTTTATGAGTTTGCTTGCAAGCAAATTTTATATGGCACACTGAGCTAGCCAACGGCAGACAGATAGATTTCTGAATGAATCTGTGATTCTGTGAGCAACTCAATCTGCCTGCCTGCTTTGCCTGATTTTGGGTAAAAGTTGCTCTTTTTTTAAATAAAAAATTCAATATTTACATGCATGGTGTGTTGTGAGTTAATTTTGTGAGTTTGCCTGCTAGCAAATTTTATGAGTTTGCTTGCAAGCAAACTTTATGTGACAGACTGAGCTAGCCAATGGCAGATAGATGGATTTCTGAATGAATCTGTGATTCTGTGAGCAACTCAATCTGCCTGACTGCTTTGCCTGATTTTGGGTAAAAGTTGCTCTTTTTTTATAAAAAATTCAATATTTATATAAATATTTATAATGTTTACATACAAGCCATACCCAGCCAGTCACATGACCACCAAGCCACACCCACAAATTAGGCCACGCCCACAGAACCAGTTAGTGGTCCCTGGGATCTAAAATTATGAGTTTGGTGGTCCCTGAGGTCCAAAAGGTTGGTGACCCCTGCTCTACATGGAATGTCTACAATGTTTTAGAGATAACTTAGAATGCATGATTTTGGCCCTACCCTTTTGCAGAAAAGAAATCTAAAAACACTTTCCCATTATAAGCACATTAAATAAATATATATTTATTCATTTATTGATGAAATATATACATATTTATTCAATCATATATTGTATAATTTATTTATTTTGTATAATAAATTCTAATGCAGTTCTGTCCTGTTGTCTGCCCTATTAAAAGATCTCTCAAAGTAAATTTCACTCTCTCACACATACTTTTAAAAGATTATGATTATCTTGAACTGCAATATTAAAGATCTCACCCAAGCTACAAAAGTGTTCTTTTGAAATTATGTGAAAGTCAAGGATGCTCCTACTGTCAATTTAACTAAAGCAATAAAGAATCAGAAATCAACTGCAATAAAACACAACAGCAATATCATCCATTGTTGGTAGCATGAATACATGTAAGATTGATGTAGGCCACTGGAAATTGGAAACCACCTTTTTCCTAGTAAAAGTTCCAATTTAGTATTATTCACAAAACCGTATGGGAAAAAAATCTAAATGTGACTGTACAGTTCTTGAATGCCACAAATCTGCCAGTTTAGAACTCTATTGTCAGGAACAAATTCACTTTCATTTTTCTCTATTATTATACCATTCATTCAACATTATTGGTTTTATTGCAATGCATTTTTACCTTTAAATGTGGAAATTACATCAAACTGTGTATCCAAAACAGCAGCTACAGACTGAACTCTATCCGCAGCAACTATAAAGTGCTCCCCAGTACTGGCACACTTCACAATGGAATACCTACAAATGCATCCAGAGTTCAAATTTTCAGTAGTTACATTAGCACTACATAACGTTATATTAAAAACATGAAAGCACCGGAAAATACCCAAAACTTAGTATTGAAATAACTTCCATTTCTTTACTAATATTGGTGCTGACACAAAAATGTTTCTCATGGAAATGGGAATGTTATGTCAATGAATTTTCACAGAGTTCCTCATGACAACTGTGATCACAAAGAATAAATCCCTAATCTAAGTTCAAAACTTACATTTAATTATTTTTGTACATTATATTTAGTATCTTTTAATCCATTTCAAACATGCAACAAAGGCTTATTCCAGATACTGTATCTTCCTTCTGTTGATCACAGAGGAAAAACTTGTTGGAGACTAGGCATGGTTTCCACATACAGATAAAACCATCTTTTCTGTAGCTGGGCATATAAGAATAAATAAAGAGCTTTAAAATAAAAAGAAAACTGGAAGATTTATATTTATATTACCCGTAAAAATAAAGGAAAGGGCAAGAAATGGGAAAAAACATAGACATCTTGGTGATCTTAAATATAATATTTCCTTTAAAACAACCACATGTAAGATACTTTAATCCCATGTAATCTTCAGCAAAATAACACATAGCTCTCAAGAAAACTGCGCACTAGTGATAAAGTAAATAAATACGTACTCCAGATTTGGCATATAACAGACAGCTTGATTGGCTGCAATAGTCCAGGGTTGGGTGGTCCAGACTATCAAACTCACTGCAGGTAATCCATCTAGTGGTAGAATCATATTTAGCACAAGTGCATTATGATTGTAAGTGCATTAGAAGCACATTTAAACAATATGAATTCAGAACATAAATAAAACATACCTACTGCAGATGCTACTTTGGGAGGAGGTTTCAGCAAGGGAAATCTGATATAAGCAGCTTGACTAGTATGTTGCTGGTTGTATTCAAGTTCTGCTTCAGCCAAAGCTGTACTGCATGAAGAAACAGCATGAATTGTATTTTAGTGCAAAGCTCTTCTATCCCCAAAGGTAAGGATAAAAAGTATGCTAATATCTTACTTTGTTGAAGGAGACCAAAACACTGGCTTATAGTCTTGATAAATAAAACCCTAGAAAATAAACAAAATTAAGAAATCAAAACAATTTGGTCTTGTATGTAATGTAAATATCCCTTGACCATGTATTAACTTACCTTTTCATACATTTGGTGGAAAACACTCAACTGTTTTGCTTCATACTTTGGATCAAATGTGTAGTAGCAGTTCTCCCAATCCGCCATAATGCCCCAGCGCATAAATGCCGATTTCTGTTTCTCAATTATTTTTTCTGCAAATGCTTTGGCTGAAGAAGGAATAATCATTTTTAATATGAATTCACCCAATACTAGGTGAAGCTGAAAACAAGGATAAACTAAAGTATAATCAGAAGCCAGTTATTTTTCTTTAGTTATTTTAGATAGACAGACATAAAGATAGCAGTTGAATTTGACTTCCTGACAAATTCCTGCAAGATTTTTTGCTAAGGTTTTTGGGAAGTGGTTTGCCATTGCTTTCTTCCTGGGATTGAGATGGAGTAACTGGCTCAAGGTCATTCAGATGGCTTCATGCATAAGGATAGTCAACAGTAATGCATACTGAGAGTGGTATTTCAACAATATTTGAAGGTCATTCTTTGCCTATTGGTGTTTTTAATTATTTATCTCACCTTAGAAGACACCTTTCAAATATTTGAAAATAGATCAATGTTGCTCCAAACATATCTGTCATGGAATAAGATTCAGACCTCAGTAAAAGTCTTTATCAAAGGCAAGATACCTTTCTTTCTGATTTCCAATGGTGGAAGATGTTTTATTTTTTCACAATCTGATAATGCTTTCAACTCAATGGGTAACCCATGGCAATCCCATCCAGGGACATAGTGCACTTTATAGCCATTCATGACATGGAACCGATTTGTGATGTCTTTCAAAATCTGAAAAGAGAGGAAAGAGAAATAAATTGTTATTCAAATTCATACTTCCATCTTGCTAGAATTTTCTTGAGTTCTACAATATTTATACTGTAGTTAGATCCAGCAAGCTATACCCTAACAAATTGTTTTGTATTTATTTCTACTCTGAAAGGTACCTTCTAATAGATGTATTAACAATGCTTAAGTAAAATTACAGATACTTTTTGCACAAATAACTTATATCCATAAAAGCAAACAATATTAAGTCTTTAGATAGGCCATTTGGAATGTTTTGTCATGAAGCAGGCCAGTATTCGACATCTCTCAATACTCTCATATACCACTGTTGCATGAGCTGCAGTAGGCTTCCAGACCCAATTTAAGGTGGTGGTAGTTATCAATGAAGTCCTTAAATGGCACAAAATATCTCCCTCCCCCCAGGGAGATGGGCATGCTCCGTGTACCTTACATCAAACAAAGCCATCTGGTTAGACTTGGAGGGTCATGTTTTCTCTGTGGCTATGGATGGTGCTGACTTTTTTAACCTTGAAGATTATACTGTTCCCCCAGGTACCTGGGCCAGGAAGTTAGATAAGCTCCATTGGCGACAAGACTTTTTATTTTGGTGGTTACAGCTTTAAATGGAGCTCTTAGGATTATATGATTATGATGGTTTTAATTTCGGTTATAATTCAGAGTCATTACTATGAGTTAGATGGGTTTATATATGGCATAAACAAATACATAAATCAATTAATTTAGGAAAACAATACTCACTTTATTCAAAGCATGGCCAACATGTGGGTCTCCATTGGCATAAGGTGGTCCATCATGAAGACAAAATTCTTGCTTTATTTTCCTTTGTCTTTGCCAAGAATAAAGTTCTGAAAAGCCACATTTCTGAAGAATAATACACTAGAATTAATATTATAAATCTTACATAATGAATTATTTTTAAAGATGATAATATATTTCATCTACATGTTTTCCCAAAGAATTTTCATCATCTTTAATATGCTCTGTCAATGTATCTGGAAGTCTCAGAGTGTTTTACAATACTAGAGTCCTCCAAACATATCTGTGGTGATCAATTCTCAAACTGCAAGCTAACAGACATCGAATCCAAGTATATTAATAATGAGAAAACAAAATTAAACTAGAAAAGCTCAATTTAAACAATTATTCTTCTATCCTAAAAATTCTCCCTATGAGCTGAGGAAACTATTAGCCATTCTAGCCAAACAAGACTTTTTCAGGAATCACTCTGTACATTAAATATTGACCAATATAACCTGTATTATATAGAACTGATGTCTGCATAATGCCAACATAAACATATAAATACTACCAATATTGAAACACACAAATTTGCTTCAGTTTCATAGTACCCAAATTCTTGTGTAACTGTCAGTTATTGTTTTAAAAAAATCTTATCTCCTTTCAGTAATCTTCTTTTTAGAGATACTCAGAGAAAATGAATTATCACTAAACTGATACAAGTCCATAGTGTAGCTGTACAATTATACTGCTTGGAGGGAAAAGTGATGAAACTGTTACACATATATTTAAATTAGAATGGAATCTCTTCACTGAGTTGGACTACCACATCAGGACTGGAAAATGGCAATAACAAATTGGCAGTATATCTTTCATTGTTCTCTAGTGAAGAATTTTTGCAGTCCAGATATGGCAACCCTAAAATTGGGCTTCAGTTTCTTGAATTTCTATTCTTAATTTCTTAGATAGTGAATAGGCTGCAGCACAGATTGGATTTATATGTATTATCACACTTATAACCTGCCTTTATTTTGTAGAGTCCAAGCAGTGCACATGATACTGCCGCTTCCTCTTTTTTCCCATCACTGCAAACCTTTCGAGGTGGGATGGGATTGAGACCACAGATAGTGAATAGCCCAAAGTCACCCAGGCAGCCTTCATGTCTAAGGAAGGACTAGCAGATCTCTGGTTCGGCACCCAGCTAAACCTGACCAGCTAAGCCTTCCTCAATTATTTACCAACAGGTGACATATATGGAGTGTGGTCTGAGTAAACTCTAGGAAGCTGCAAAACAACGAAGCTAGCAACCTTTTTCCTTCCTGCAGGGCCCGACTAAATTCTGAGATGGGTGTTTTTAATCGTGTTTTGAAACGTAAATAACACCAACGGGACGGTCTACCTAGGCGACAGCACGGAGAGCAAGGCAAAGCCAGCGCATCCTTTCAGCGCATCCCTTATTCCGAGGGTTGCAAAGGTTTCCCCACAGAGAAGCGTACATTTTACGAAAGGTGCACCTCCCAGGTCTATCTCGGCGGCGGCTTTTCGGGACTTCTCCCCCTAATTCATTTTTTTCCTCTACCTGCTGTATCTCCAATTCAGTTTCGGGCTGCAACCGGCCGGGCAACTGGCTGGGGAAATCGCTTTGGGGCAATAAAATCGTTTCACGGTATTTGGAGTCCGGCTTCGCCTTTTGGCCCGTGCTGGGTCCTGCGGACACCGTCCCGCGAGCCCAACAGCTGACATGCTTGGGAAACCTCAGCAACGGCGGGGCCCGCAGCAACCACATCGCGCGCACACTTGGTCCGCGGGCACTTCCGGAAACGTTACGGCGAGCAACGAGACAAATCGTCTTTCCCGGTTCTTTTCCGGCTCCGATGGGATTCTTAGCGCCCCCTGGAGTTCGGTCCTCTTCCCTTCGTTATCTGGGGTGTCTGGCAAACGTCGGCTCCGGCTGTGAGTGCCCCGAACCCCGGTAACAGTTCAGCTTCGCAGCCCAGAAAAGTGGGCAAATTGCGTAAATGAGTCTTCACTGTGCATGACGTAGGAACGGAGCCCCTGGGGACATACATGTAGGGGGCGTGCATAAGCGCACCAACGTGCCTACCGTCCCTGTCCTATTGTTTCTTTTTTATTTCTTTTATTTTTCTTATATGTATCCATTTCTTGTATCCATAACTATGTTTATACTTATACCTGTTATCTTATAATTGCTTGACAAAATGTATAAATAAATAAATAAAATGTAAACGTTACTGGCCACTTAAGAGCGCTGAGATAATGGCAATGAGGACCCGGTAAAGGACCCGATAGGTGGGGCGGAGAAAATAGGAAATCGGCACGGGGTAATCTTAGAGTGAGCAATCTTGCGAGTGTTTTGTAAGAGTGGTGCTGCTCGAAAAGGAGGTAGGCTGCCATTTACATTTTTCTCTTGTCCTTTTCGGATTATTTGCTTTTAGATATTCATGGATAGAGATCTTGTGATAGTGAGAGAAGTGGGTGGTGAAATAACGCTTTTCTTTCAATCCCATCGTGGCAATATCCTCGAATTAGGAAGACATCTACAGTCACGAAGTTAGAGGGCAGGCAGGCTTGACCATGGCGTGGTCAAGATCGTATTGCGTTCCTTTGAGTGACTAGATGTGGGTGCTGTTTCTTACATATATCATAGTTACTATAATGAATTAGAACTTAGAAAACAACCAACAAATATGAGCGGTGTGGACAAGTAGTTCCTGGTGCAATCTTATTAATGCCTGTCCAGAAAGTTTTCAGTTAAGTAGATGTTTTAAACACATTGTTTTGGTTAAACTTTTACAAATTTATTTTAAAATGTTCCTGTGTTAACTCAGGAGATTTTGCTTTGAAAGATGGGGTAAAACCATTTTAAATAAATTTTGTGCAAATCCTCACCAAGATTTTCACCAAATAAAGGAGGACTGTGGTACTTCATAAATGATATTTTTGGTCTCTGTGATCATTGAGTGCACTGTAAGATTCAACAGTATAGTTGCTAAAAATAAAGTTGGCATTTCCCATAATATGAGGTTGGGGGGGAAGCTCTGCTGTGCATCCTAAAATCAGCCTAAAATAGTTTTTATAAGCATCAATTAAAAGATGAAACACAAGAATAAATATGTTCATATGTGTGAGGCTGCCATTCATTTTATGTTATTGTTCAGCTCAGGTGCGGTGTTTCAAAAATGGATCTTCAGTGTTCACCATATACTGTAGTTGTTGTGATAAAGGAATATTGAAGGCAATGCAATCCAAATTTCTTTAAAATGGGCAGGATCAGTGCCAAGGCTAATAAGAATATAGGCTAATAAGAATATGGGAGAGGTGCCCTTGTCACCTCTCGCCTGGACTACTGTAACGCTCTCTACTTGGGGCTTCCTGTGGGGAGCACCCGGAGACTTCAACTGGTACAAAATGCAGCCGCGCGGGTGGTTACGGGGGCGTCATGAAACTCCGATGTGACGCCTCTCCTGCGCGAGCTGCATTGGTTGCCGGTGGTTTTCTGGGTTCGCTTTAAGGTTCTGGTTTTGACTTTTAAAGCAATCCATGGCATTGGACCAGATTATCTGTAGGACCGCGTTCTGCCATTAATCTCCCACCGGCCGGTGCGCTCCCACAGAGAGGGCCTTCTTCGGGTGCCGACGGCATCTAGAAATAGGGCCTTCTCTGTCGGGGCTCCCGCCCTTTGGAATGGTCTGCCTCCGGAGTTACGCAATAACACCGACCTGAGAACTTTCAGACATGCATTGAAAACCTGGCTCTTTGAGCAGGCTGGCCTGGGCTAAAATGGGATTTTTAGTGTAATTTTAGTATTTGAGTTTTAATTTGGGATTTTAAAATTTGGGGTTTTATTACTTTATTGGGGGAGGGTATAATTTTAGGCAGCCTCAAGATATTTAATTCTCTTTTAACTTTTATAATTGTAAAAAGTTTTATGGTTGGCTGTGCACCGCCCTGAGCTGTTCGGGAGAAGGGCAGTATATAAATATGTTAAATAAAAATAATAATAATAAAAAATTCCACTGCTCAGAATGTTAACCCTTTTTGTAAATGGGTAGTTTCTTAGTTTTTGTTTAAAAGCTAAAGAAACATGCACTTCGTAGGAGAAGAAGGAGCAAACTAGATATAGTTCAGATTATGTAAAGTGGCTACAAAAAATTTACAAGGAAATGGTGAATTGGAAAATAAATTCTGCTTTAAAACAGAAAAGCTAGTTGTACAATGTTAAACCAATAACCAATATTGCTGGGAATAAAAAGCAAGCAGACAAAATGAAATATTTCAGCTTGTTTCCCAATGTAATCATTTAACAAATTGAATGTAGTTTAAAGGTTGCTAGCTCTCAGATTCCCTTCTCTGTTAATGTGAGACTGAAGTTGGGATTTTTTTTATATTGCATAATTCACAGTGAGGAAAAAGGATTACTTAACTGATAATTGTCAATATTTATTAACTCCGTTACATGTCCTCAGCTACCTAAGTTGCCAATTTGCCATACTAATGAAATCTGAGTTTTCTTAATGTTTGAACGTTTCTACTGAAACTTATAGAGCATTGTTTACTTATTCTTGGGCTTGGCATGCTTTCAACTAGAATAGGTGAAACTACAAAAAAGATTGGCATAGTGCAATACATGAACCAGAACCTCCCAATTTTCAAAGAAGCTCTAAAGGGAGTTAGACTGGAAATATAGTACAGGCTTACTTCTGATTCCCATCAACATGAGGCTGTCAGGATGAAGGGAATGGCCACAATACCTGGTTTATGTTTGCAATTTTATGTGAGACGAAAGTCGATAACAAATCTTCATCTTCATATGGATCTTTTTTGGAGTTGCAGTTTCAAACTATGTATGATTATTATAATAAAAACTGTATATAAGGCTAAGGAAATAAGAATATGGACAATTGCATGGTATTCTTTGGAAGCTTATGTCATTTTTTGGGGTTCCTCAAAATCCTAAGTTCATGTAACACATAAACCATAATATGATTTGTTTGAGTTAGTGTATCTAGTCATTGTTTATTTTGTGTGAGCCCAGAAAATTGTGGCTTACTCAAATAAGTTTGGCTAAGCAAATCATGACTCAGTGAAATACTGTATATAAATCCAAACTGTATTGCTGCATATTTCACTTACTGACCAATCATTCAGTGACTATTCAAAGTTACATCTGCTCTTCTTTACTTATATCTTACTATAGATCTTAGCAGATTACTGAGTCTGTGTAATGGAAAACTAGAGGTATGAAATTTTCTGGAAGCCCTCAGTATTTTCACAACATGGCTATGTCCTTCCTTAGGGTGGCAGCTTGGTAGTTCCTGCTGCGACCTTTTATCTTTCAGAGGTGTCCTGTGTGACATCTTCTCAGTATCCCAGCTGTATGAGATAGGGAGATTATAAGCTGTGCTGCTTTTTTGGCAATGAAAAATAGAAATGCAAAAAGGAAAATAATTTCAATAGTCCAGCCTTCTTGCCAGGTACTGAAGACATGTGTGACCAAATGATTTGGCCTTTCCCTGTTTGGAAAATAGAGCAATCTCATTGGAGAGCCTATCTCAAAATCACACTTCCTTTAAAAAGAGAAGCTTGTAAAAAATCTCATTTTGTCTTTACATTTTTGATGCAAACATTTATTGTTGATAACAGTTAAATTATACAATTGACCAGGCCATGATTAACCACTTTGTTACAGAAGAAAATCCAGCTGAAAACAGAAGGCTTCAAGCAGATCACCAGGTAGTACTGGTCTGCTACAAATGAATACTTTCAGTCAGTATCATGAAACAGGTCCTGCAAAAAGATTCCAATTTATTATTACATATTATTACATAGCATTGGCAGAAAATAAAAATATCCAATGTGAAGAATGGATGCAGTTTGGGATTTAAACATCCAGTTATATTGGTGGTGGAGTGGTTAGAATTGCAGTATTTTAGGCTAACTCTGCACACAGCCAGGAGTTTGATTCTCACCGGCTCAAGGTTGACTCAGCCTTCCATCCTTCTGAGGTTGGTAAAACAAGGACCCAGATTGTTGGGGAAAATATAATGAAGTTGTAGACGGTTCAGAGAATGCTGTAAAGCACAATGTGTGGTATATAAGTCTAAGAGGTATTGCTATATTTTATATAGAGAAGGTGACATAATTATTTTAACGCAGCACAAAGAAGCAGGTGTTAAATCCTAACACAAATTCTTTATGAGACTTTTAACAGTTCAGCAATAATGCTATCTGAAGCATCTGTTTCTCTGCTTCACTTTTCCTGACATTCCCAGCTTTTTGGAAACTCCAAATCATGGAACTTCAAACCTCAGAAAACCCCAAACTTTGGAAACTTCAAACTTTGAGGGAACAATATTAAACTCCACTTTTCCAGCCTTGCTCTAGCAAACGTGGCAGTTTTGCCCTTTGCCTTGAAAAATCAGATTATTCTTTTTTCATAAGAGGAAGGAGCATCATCCCTTCTGTACAAGACAGAGAAAATCTCCATCTCATGAAGATGTGGATTGGTATCGTCCCTCCAAGGTAGACCATATTAAGAAACCTTGGTAACAGCTCTTCCTCTTGTCCTTCAAGGCCACTGCCTATGCCCTCTACATTTGGAAATGTCTGAACCAGCTGTTTAAAGCTGGAAAGCAGGCTATTAAATTCCTAGCAGGTTTCTTTTTGAAAGAAGGAGATATAATTAAAAGATTTGTAATAAGTATAATGTATATTTTGACTTCATAACTACATGGGCATTTCTGATGTGTCTTCTACTGCTAAAAACTATTTCTAATGAAAAAGATTCTTTAATCTGTTCCAGTGTAAGTCAGGCCTCAAAGGTATTTCTTTCATAAGAAAATTATGCTACTTACAAGATTGCCTTTGTTTTCTTTTTTTATGTAGTAATCATGGCTTCTAATCCAAGTGTATTGATGCGTCTTGTGGCCTCAGCATATTCTGTAGCTAATAAAGCAGGAACTATTGTCAGAAAAGTTATGTCTGGAGGAGAACTAGACATAGTGGAGAAGGTAAGTGATCAATAGAATCCTATGTGTTTTTAGTTGGAACTTATATATCTAAATAAAGAAGAATTTATGTTGGTATAATGTGCAGAACAAATTTTGTGTGCGTCTGTGCTCAAAAGTAAGCCTTCTTGTGTTTAGTAGGGCTTGCTCAGTAATAAGGCTTTTTAGCATTGTAGCCTCATTTATTTTAGATGTACACACAAATAATTTGGTGAGGCAATTTACCTGCAAGCAAATCACCCTCCTGGATTCACTCTTTGAAATAGTGATTGCTCAAAGTGTCAGTACAACTCATTTTTTGCATGCCCAGACAACATCTGTTAGAATAGCCATTAAAAAGGCTCATCAAATATTTTATAATTCTATCATCAATATTAGCCATTTGGAGACATCTCATTTGCTGACATGTTATATAGTTTTATATAAAGTTATATAGCTCTTAAAATAATCTATAATATTGTTATTTTCTGCCTGTTTCCCCACTTTCTTACTTTGAATAGTCTTGAAGACTGGAGAAAAATGACTAAACTTTCTTGCTTTTTAAGGATGTTAAAATATTTAATGACCGATATTAAGGCCAGGAAATGTGTGGATCTCCATTTATGGAAGTACAATTCCAGCAGCTTTAGCCAGCCTGGCTACCACTGAGAGATGCTGAAAGTTGTACAGAAATATCTAGAGAACCACATTTTTCTCATACAAAAGAGCAAAAATAATTGGTCCATATTTATTATATTGTATTTCTTTTGCTCAGGGCTTGTTTTCTATATCCTTACCTTCATCCTCATAATGTCTGGGAAGATACTGGCTGACTTAATGTTACTCAGTCAGAATCAAAATGAGGACTTGATCTTTGGTTTCTCCAGTCACATTCCAACATTCTAATATCAGATATAGTATATTACGTAATTATACTTCATATACTGTATATTGTATATACAATATATAAAATGTATAACATACTATATTGTAGGTAGCAATGGTAGCAAACCTATGGCATGCGTGCCAGAGGTGGCACGCAGAGCTGTCTCTGTGGGTATGGGTGCCATTGCTCCTGCTCAGCTCCACCGCATTTCTCCATGGCATTTCTCTCCATTGTTTGCAGGGAAACAGAAATTTCCCTGCAAATGACAAAACAAGCTCACAAAAGAAAAAGATCTCACCTCTTGCAGAACTGCCGGTGTTGGGATGCCCCGCCTCTCACTGACCAGCTGGTCTTCAGGTGTTAGCTGCGCATGTATACATGCCTCCTGCCGGCCAGCTGATCTCATATGCGCCTGTGCACATTGCAGTTTGGGCACTCAGTGCCTAAAAGGTTTTCCATCACTGGTATATAGTATATATATCTTTAAAGAGCTAATGAGCTGATTCTTACAGTATGTTCAAATACCTTCAATAAATATGATTTTACATAAAACCATATAATTGTTCAGTTTTTTTAAATGGCATTTGCAAATAAGAACAATACTTACTAGAGAACTAGCATGTGTAGTAACATTACTCAAGGCAAATATTTTTCTAAAGAAGAGTATCTTAAAATATTTACCTAGTACATAATAGTAAGATGATACATACACTTAAAAACATACACAACCCCTAGGATTTTCTCAAATACATGTTGCAAAGAGCATTTCCAGTAATTTTACATTTTCCTAATGATAATACAATTTGATTTAGCCAAGTTGTTATTTTGATTATAAATTGACCAGGTTTCTTTTTTAATAGTGTGGAGCTAATGACCTGCAGACTAAAGCTGATCGTTTGGTACAGATGAGCATTTGTTCATCCTTGCTTCTAAAGTTTCCTAAGGTGACAGTCATAGGTGAAGAGGTGAGGAATCAGCATTTTCTTTCATACTTGTTTGATTTGATACATTATTTTTATCCTTTGTTGAAAACCAAACAACCCCAACCACTACCAACTAGTGAGATATTTCCTGTTGATAATCTGCACTGCAGTCTCTCCCTATGATCATGACTCTGCTGCTTTATGCATTTGTATGTAAGTTGCATTCAAATACTGTAATAAGAATTCTAAGCTACTATTATGGGGATTATAAGACTAGAACAGATATCATGACAACAATAGCTATATGTAATATTGTTTACTTAGAAATTTTTTAAAAATTCCAGCTATCATAGAATTCATTTGTTTGTTTATTCAAACATTTCTACAATTGCCTATCTCAGCAATGACTCTGGGTGGTATGCAAAAATTAAAACCACTATAACATATACGTATCATCCTCAATTAATGATAGCAGTTGGGAGTGGCATTTCCAATGTGTAAGTGATACGGTTATAAAGTCATGAGATTGCATTGCTTAGTGATGGCAGTCCTGGCACTTCCTGGTTTCCATTGTTAAACAAATCCTATGCTATTGTTAAGTGAGGATGCCGTGTGGTTGCCATTTGCAATTTCCTACCAGTTTTCTGGTTGACTTACTTGTAGGAATCTGATAAAGGTCACACAGTCATCATATGATTGTGGGATGCCATGACGCTGTAATTGTGAGCCAGGTGTTAAGTATCCTGATCACAACTGTAAGACTGCAGAGATGTTGCAATGGCCATAACATCAAGAACTAGTTGTAAGTACTACTCATTCAATGTCATCCCAAATTGAAATAGTTTGTAAGGTCTTGCCTCTCCAATCTTCCCAAGAAAGCAGGATTCTTGAAACAGAAATTGTTCCAAAAGGAGCTTTTATTGAAAGGCTTGTGATAGCAAGAAGTCTAGGCAGGAACTAAATTTTCCCGCTTAAAACCAGCAATTTAAAGCAGTGCAAACAAAACCCCTCCCACAGTATAGCAATGCAGGAAACAGAAACAAACTTCATGTAGAGATCTCTCTAATCCTGCCCACTCCAAATTCCAAATATAGAAATACAGTATATGGGACCTGACACAGTCCTTGAATAAGTAGTCATTGAGGACAGCTGTAAATTGATTTCTTAATAGGTCTTCAGCAGAGTCCTTGATCTCAAATGGCTCATGGATTTAAACATTTAAAGCTTTTATTTAGTGGCATCTGAATTGGGGGTCCTACCTAACAAGATTCATCTCTCTTAGTTTGGTCTCCATGCTTTAAACATTACTGAAATTTGTTAGCATTTAGCGTTATTGAAATTTCTCTCTTTCTCCATTTTATTTTTCATTACAAACACTTGTATGTGTGCATTTAATAAAGAATGTTACTTATATTTCATTTTCAGCTGTAGTAGTACGACTATTTTTGTAACTTATCCCTTGGGTTAACACTGTTTTGCAACCAATCATTGCAACCAAACTATAATCAATTGTAACCTATTCTGCAACCAATGTTAGAGGCCCATCTGCGTAGACTTTTGCTGATAATTTTTGGCATATTGCAGCACTAAAAAGTCCAGCTTTCAAAAACTTCTCTTTCATTAAATTTAAATGTGCCTCTAGTTAACTAATAAACAAATAAGCATTTTTTACTTTAACTGTACATAGACTTTTTTAAAAAAAATCAGGATCTTCCCTGTGAAGAAGTCAGTGATGACTTACTTGAGAAAAGCCAATGTGAGGAGATACTGAAGCAAATCTGTCCACCGCAATATACTGCTATCAAAGAGGAAGAGGTATTTAAAAAGGTTTTTTTAATATAATCCCTGTTTTATTTTCCAGAAGTAATAACTGTGGGATGAGAATCAGTAATCACTACGGGATGGAATGAATTGTGATTTGATAAGTGATTGACTATTTATGAGTCCACTGCAGCCTGGTAGCCATTGCAGCCTAGCAATAATTTACTTTCCATACTTTCCCCTTTTGAAACTTTCTGCTTTTCTTTTGTTTCCTTCAAAGCTTGTTGTATGGGTCGATCCTCTGGATGGAACAAAAGAATATACTGAAGGTTTGTTCTTTGTTTTTTGTTTTGGTGAGGGGTATTTAGCATTTATAGACTTAATGACAAAACCATCCACAATTGTCTGGCTTCTAGATTAATATCTATTATTTATGTGTGACCATATGTTATATAGAAGTTGCGGTCACCCTTTAGAAGTTTGGAAGTAAAATACAAAGTGTGCAATGAGAATAGGTAATTGAATGATTCATTCTTTATTATTGGCTGTGGCCCAGCTTTTCCTTAGCAGGGCTTTTACACTATAAATGTATATGGATGTATTTTATCACCACATTTTATTTATTTTAACCACCACATTTTATCTCTGTTAATTATTATATTTTTGTAAGGAATCAAGGATATGTATGTGGTTCTCTCTCTTCTCTAATATGGGGTACATTGAGAATTATGCACCATAAAACAAGCCCAGAACCTTTGTGTTATATAGCTTTATTGCTGCAGGGACATAATTCTTACCATGATGGATAGTATATTTTAAAGATTGCATTAGAAAGTTTTTGAGTTCTAATAGAAAGTTCACCCAATTGATTATTCCAGGGATAGAAAATTGGAAGTGGATGTCTAGGTACTTAAAATCTTTTACCTGATCAATTGGACTTTTGTTAATTTCTCATGTAACAATGAACTTAAAAGCCCTTTGAGAGACAGTTTGGTGATAGGTAGTCCTTCACTTATCATTGCAGTTGGGACCAGAATATCAGTCACTGAGCAAAGCAGTTGTTAAGTGAGATTCCCATGTGACGGCTTCACTCACTAATGGTGAAGCACTCTTTCCCAACACTCCTCGTTGCCATTGTTAAGCAATCACGGGTTGAGGTCTATAAAAAATATTCCAGCTGTTTTGAACTATAAGAGTTCCAGTCAGCCTAGCCTGTGATAAGGGATACTGAAAATAGTGATTCAGCAATGTCTAAATAATTATAAATTTCACATTTGTTCTATACAAACATACTATGAATTAAATATAGTCAGGCTTATCTCTTGCACACAACTAACATCATAATTATTTAGTTCTTCACTACTTCTATTATTGAAACAGGCACAAATCAAGAGTTTCCCCTTCCTCGTTTCTAATTGCTATTTTCATTGCCTTTGTGGGTTTTTTTTTTTTTAGCTATATGGGGACCCAGAAAACTGAAAAAGCATCACTAAGATACTTGCAAATTACTTCTTAATCTAACAGTAAATACAACTGGGATTGTATGACATTGTATTATGGCCGGTGTTCTACAGAATCTTTGGCAATTTGGCCTGGTTAGAAATCACGAAATGTTCCATGGATTTGATTCCGGAGGATAATGAACCGGAAAATATCTTGTTAAAGCAAGGCAGGTGTGGGTTCTGACTCAGTTTAATGAAATAGAAGAAAAATGACCTTGAATAATAAAATGCAGCAATTTTCTGTACTATACTGTACTATAACATGCAAAACTTTAATGAGACTTTGTTTTGGCTTTACCTTTGGGTATTGACTGATGTTTAGCATAATGTAAACCTAACCAGTTGTGGCTTATTTAACAAACACACTTAAGCAACTCATGATCAAGTAGAAACAGTTACTGAAATCATAGAGTACCAAGTAACTGAAAATATAAAAATATTAGAAGAACCTTGGTTTTCATTTTCATTGACAGATATTGGTCTCTTTTAGGACTTCTTGACCATGTAACAGTTCTTATTGGTATTGCTTACCAAGGAAAAGCTATTGCAGGTGTCATTAATCAACCATATTACAACTATGAGGTAGGAAATGCTTTAATTTCCAAAACCTTTTTATCCATCTAATTTAAACAGTTAATGTTCTTCATGCACCATAGGAGATGACCAGGCTGAGCCTGAGGGATTGGTCAGTCTTGAATCCCTTCATGCTCCCAAGAGATCTAAGTCCAGCCAATCTTGAATTCTGTTGACTCTTATTTGCCGCCAATTTGCTTTGACCATTAGTAGTTCAAATTCTTGTAGAGAATATTGGTTTACAATAAACCTATATTCATTTGAACTACCTGGACTCCTGATTTCCTGTGCTTGACATATACTATATTTTTGGCATTCAGCACAATAATACTTTCATGATCTCAATGGCTTCAACAAAGGAAAATGACTTATATAGCTGCAAAAATGAGTAATTTTCCTACACAAAATTATAATATATGTTGAATTTTGCTAAGGTGAGGCCTGAAGTCAGTAAACTTTCTGAAAATTTTGCAGAAATTAGCTAATGTAATGAAGTATCTCCCTATCCTGATTACTCTACATTTTAAACATCTGTAGGTATGCCTTCTCTTCTTACTAATTTAATTTCTATATATTTGAGAATGTACCTTATGTACATTGCCTATAGTGGTGGCTATAGTTATGACAACATGAAAATAATGCAGAAGAAACACACTGGTAATTGAAGCAGTAAAGCTGAAAATACACTGAATAACAAAAAGTATCTCTCGCAAATGAAGGCAAATATACATGTTCCAGAATAATGTTGCAGGATCAAATTTGAATCAGTTCTGAAGCCCATCCTCAAAGAACTTTTTACACATTCTGGAGAGTGAGAAGTTCCCTGAGGATGGGCTCCACAAGAATGCGAATTTTGGAATAAACATCTGGTTCCAGTGACTAACTCAGATTCTATCTAGCAACAAAAAGTATAGATGAAGCTCTTCAGTTAGATAAAGGCAGACTAAAGTTGTAAATCTCTATATACTTGCATAACAGTAAGTCTTATTTTTTCAGCACAGAACTGTAGTTTTTGTCTGAAAGAAAGAAATGTATCTTTGCAAATAACATATATTTAAATGGTTCATATTAAATTTGCTGATAATGTAATGGAGCAGATTAGTTTTATCTAATCTTCGTGGAGGATGGAATTCGCTAAATTTAGGGTCATTGTTCTTTTACATAAATATAGTATGTCCAACTATCATATATATTTACTCCTTTTGTTTATTTTTGAAAGTGAAACTAAGAATATTCAAATCTTTTTTCAGGCAGGTGCAGATGCAGTTCTAGGCAGGACAATATGGGGAATCCTTGGTTTGGGCGCCTTTGGATTTCAGCTGAAAGAGGTACCAGCTGGGCAGCACATCATTACCACCACAAGATCACACAGCAGCAAGATGGTAAATGACTGCATTAGTGCAATGAAGCCTGATAGTGTGGTGAGAGTTGGAGGTGCTGGTAATAAGGTATGGACATCCCTAAATTTTAATGCAATGATAATAGAGTTAATTTTTTAAAAGTACAAGACGAGACTTTCATTTTCATAATAGTGCCACCGACAAAGTTTTTCAATAGATGATGCATATCTTTCAATTTGATTTTAACTACATTGTATGGATAGGACATAGGAATTGTGGAAATAATTTTATTAACTGCTTTGACCTCTTTGGGATTTTAATTATTTACATGTCATATTTATGTTGCAATTCTCAAGGTGGTAGAGATTCTTCAAAGAGTGGCTTGGAAATGGATCAATACTTTCTTTAGAATAATGTCCTCACCTTTTGTCAAGAATGTTCCGTTTTTCCCATAAGCCATAACCTAATTAAAATGTTAATGGTAAATTTTACCATTTGAATCATAATATGTTTATCATCCAAAAATGTATATAATTATATGTATAGAGCGGGGGTGTCAAACTCAATATCATTGAGGGCTGCATCAGGATTATGTTTGACCTTGGGGGGCCAGGGTGGGTGTGGCCAGCTCAACCTTTGTGTCAGGGGTGCCTGTGGTGGCCCGAATGCTCTACCAGCAAAAACGGGCTCCCAAGCTCTATATTCGGCTACAATGGCCTCATACAGTTCTCTGCTAGCAAAAACAGAACTTGAGAGGGCCGCACACAGCCCTCCCAAGCTCTGTTTCCACTGGGAGAGGCACTGCGGGCCGGTCCTTACTGTTTCCAGGGACGGCCCTGCAGGCCAGATCTAAGCACCCCACAAGTCGGATCCGGCCCCTGGGCCTTGAGTTTGACACCCCTGGTATAGAGAAACTATACATGCACATGTGTACATATACATAACATATGCTTGTTATGTATATATAAAAGCAAAAGAAAAAGGCCATAGAAAGTAATCAAGAACTAAAACATTGATCTGTATGTGATGTCATTTCTTATCTTTAAAAAATTGTATATGTGCATATTAAATGACTGAGGTTTTTTAATTTGTATCAGATCATTCAACTTGTCGAGGGCAAAGCTTCTGCTTATGTATTTGCCAGTCCTGGGTGCAAGAAGTGGGATACATGTGCACCAGAGGCTATTTTGCATGCAGTTGGAGGTGAGTTAGTAAATACATTGGAGAAATAGAAACAAGAGGTATAAATATTTCTCTTTGTAAATGATGCTAACTTAAAACTAGTATTTTAAAAATATGTTTATATTCTTTTCAATGAAGCATACAGATGTATTTATTGGCTTAATATATGCTATTTCCTAGCTGATGGTCATCTCTGTTTTTCTTTCTGTAGCTGGACATAGTTTAACAACAGTGATATGATTCAACCGGTGTAACAACCAGTTTAGTGAAGCGCACACACAGCATTTAGAAAAGACCATTTTTAGCTATAATACTCACCTGTTGCTGCATCCCCAATGAGTAAAACAGCTGATGCGCGGCAAACTGCTTTACCACGTGAATCAGCTGTGCTCAAAAATAAGGAAATAAAGCACAGGAAAAGGGCAGGGGTGGGTGGGCAGGGCCAAATTATCACTGGAACTACCGGTTTGCCCGAACCGGTAGACA
Organism: Bungarus multicinctus; assembly: GCA_023653725.1. Taxonomy (NCBI): domain Eukaryota; kingdom Metazoa; phylum Chordata; class Lepidosauria; order Squamata; family Elapidae; genus Bungarus; species Bungarus multicinctus. The sequence continues at coordinate 50,403,612 of CM042836.1, read as the reverse complement.
ATGATTGCTCTTTTGGATTTTAATTCTTAATTGTGTGATATAATTATAGTAATGGTGATTATATAGTTATGTGATAGTGATATTTTTTGTCTTTATGTGCCAATAAGTATACATAAGGTGCTTAGATTTAAATTAAGATTTTATTCATATCTGTTGACATTGACTAATTTCTAAATTTTCTACGTTTTTAAAATATAAATAAGAAAACAAAACTTGTAGATTATGCTATTATAGAATGCATCAGCTCTACAACCTGTGAAAACTGTTTGGAAATAAGGACGTCAGAATCCAAAAGAATACAAAATCCTGCTCTTATCTTTTAAAATATGCTGTTATTAACTCTAGAAAGTTTCTAGAAAGTCTGAAAAAAGTTGTAGGTGTTTTAAGAATCATATTAATTAAGAGTTAATTTCTTAAAACATGTATGCTTTAAAGAAAATGAAGAAATGCTGCTCTAATTGTAAGATGTCTTAAGCACTGCTTCAAAATAATTTTCAGAGTAAGCATAATCTTACAATGCACGCAGATAACTATTAATTTTCCAACTAATCCATTATTTCCTTTTTTATGAGATGTGGTGGTATCGGATTGATGTATATATAAAAGGTCTAACTTTAAACATTCTTAAGTTCAGGAGAGTTCTACTGATCTTGATTCCAGTTTTGTGTACTAAAGCACATTAATTTTATTGTGTAAAACATTATGCTAAAACATAAGGAAAAACTCAAATTTAGCCAACTATAATTTGGAAAAGGAATGTTCAGTTTTATGAACTACTTTTAATTGTTTGTCCTTTTGTAGAAATAGATATCATGTCTAAACAATTCAAATCTAGAGTCTTGTTTTTCTTTTCTTTCTTCACAGGCAAACTTACTGATATTCATGGGAACTTTTTTCATTATAATAAAGAGGTCAAACACATGAATTCAGGAGGAGTCCTTGCTACTTTAAAAAATCATGACTATTATGCCAGTCGAGTTCCTGAGGCAGTCAAAGAAGCCCTTGTGCCATAAAAATTGGAGAGGATCGTGCATTCCATTTGGCTGGAAAGAACTTCTTAGCTTAGTTGTGATTTTTGATAGGGTCACATTTTGGACCAGTTCCATTATCTTTAGTTAAGAGATTTGTTGCTTCCTCGACTTAATATATATTCTGGTAAATTTGAAATTTTAGTTTTCAGTTGGAATATTAGTGACTTCAATAAAATTGTCCAGCTTTCTTAGTACTTATTAATATCATGTTTACCTATCCAATTATCAACTTATTCAATATATTTCTTGATTTGAAGACAAAATAAATGAACCAGTTACTTCAGATGACTTTTGTATGCAAGCCTCACTCATGTATCCATCACTTGAAGGGATCATTTTGCCTAGCTAGCTAAGTCTTTTGTTTATATATACATGGATGGATGTGTGGGATGTCAGTTCTCTGCCTAATTCTCCCTTCCATTTTCATATGTTTATCTGGAAATATACCTATTAGCTTTTATACACTGAAAAATACATTCTTGAAATAAAATTATAATTTTTGTTCATACATTTGTGAAGTTTTTATTTGTGGATTTTGATTGCTTTGGTCTCCATTAAGTGGGCAGTTTTCCTGGTTCATTCCTGTATATTTGACTGATAGCTGTGAACCTGATAAGCTAGCAGTTTGAATTAAAGGTCCTTCCTCTGCATTGCATCTGAAACAGATGCAGCTTTCAGAAACAGCTGGTGCCAGACAAAGGTGTGGCAGAGCCTGCCCCTTTTCGTGAATGATGTTTCTGAAGACCAAAAAGGGGCTCAGCTTTCCCATCTTTGTGAAGCTCAACAGAAGCAACCTGGGCTTCATTCTGTTGGGTCTAATTAAGGGCTATACGAAACGTGCTTGGATATAGCCTCGCACGCGTTCCTCAAACCCAACTTGGGAACGGGCGTTGCGGCTCCTGAGTATGGAAAAACTCCAAGTCGCGTTCGCGGGCAGGAGGGAGGCGAAAGCGTAAACGAGGCTGGCTCAGCCCTGTGACAAGATGGGAGGCGGGACCGGGGCGGGACTAGAGCCCGATTGGCGAAGGGGAGGGCGGTCTTGGCCCTCGCAGCCGCGTCGCATTCCTTCCCGGTTCTTTCTCCTAGTGCCGCTGCTGGAATGGCGCTGAGCCTGACCGTCAACCCCGGCGATCTGCCTCTCGGTAAGGACTTCCCGCTCCTGTTGCCCGAAATATACGCCGGTTGTGAGCGCCTCAACCTTTCTCCCCTCCCGCTCCAATTCTCCCCTCCCGGCTGCCTTGCCCGGCCCAGGTGTTGCTGCCATGTTGCATCAGGCACAGTCCGCGGGAAGCATTGGCCGACTCTTCATTCATCCGCCTCTTTCTCTTTCGCTAAAGCCGGTTCCTGTATAAACGTTTCTAGACGAGGTCAAAGCGACGGACGGAAGGCTTCTGTCACCTGGGTCGGGTGTTTATGTGCGTGTGTGTGGTGGTGGGACTAACAAAAGCAAGGGGTCGTCGGGGAGGAAGCTGAGATGATGAATTCACAAGGGCTTTTGACATTGATAGAGACGCGGGACAGGAGGTCCAGACGTTCAGTGGAGGGGGAATAGTGAGAAAGGCACTGACACGTGGCACAAATTGTGGGAGACTGAAGGAGTCAGTCTAGGCCATAGGCGTTCCTCACCCACTAACTTCTATTTCTTGGTTATTTAACGCCTCTTCATCCCACTGGCCAGTCAAACTCGGGCTTATGCAGAAAAGTCAAATTTTGGCTTCACTTATCAACGAGGTGTGGCTTCTGAATGTAGTAATAGTGAATGTAGTAGTGTAACCCCAGATCAGTTATCACATGGATATTTAAACGTGTAAATATACGGATTGCCTGCTGCATTATTTTCCAACCACAGCATTGCTTGGTCACTTTAGTTTCTGTCAATTGTCGAGTTTACTTATATTTTGCTGCTTAAATGCTCTGGATTTTAAAGTGAAACTCAAAATATCAAATGCCTCAATTTTGTCCCATTATATATTATATTTCCCATTCCAAGGTTATGTGATCTTCCTAGTTTTGTGATCGTTTTGGATATTCTCTTAACTGTTATCTAGAATAGTGTACAGTTACTTGGGTATAAGTCCTGCTGAATGTAATAAGATGTGACAGTGACATTGAGTTTATGTTATAAAGCAGAATATAGTCTACAGATGAAAACTGACATTTGAGAGCAAATTAAAAATATAACAATCTTCTAAAAGTAATAGTTTAAACATTTATGTGGCACAAATGTTTTTTGTGGCTTAACCTCTTAATAAAATTGCTTAAATGTATTTCTTTTTAAAATCTGAGCTGCCATAGGCACAATAGGGTGTAGCTCTAGACTAGAGCATTTATGCTTAGTCATGGAATTTCTTCTAGGTGTGTAATTTTAGCTTGTCATTCTGCATCCCAAAAAGACTGTAGAGTAGATTGTAATAAATAATCTTGCCTGCAGTGAAGCTTCTTAATTACATAAAATGTTGAACTTTCAGTTTTGCATGACATATAGTTATATATTTTGCTACAGCATTAAATAATTGTTTAGAAAGATGAAATGCTACTGGCTCTTAAATTCAGCTCAACTTCTAATAATGTGATGTGTGATTCTCATCAATAAACTGGAAGTGGTTTGCCGTCTTATAAGAATTTTTCCCAGTCTGGTTTATATAGGTGTTGGATTTCCAGTGGTCTCCCATTAAAGTGGTAACCAAATCCACCCATATCTAGCTTTTTTCAAAGTCAACTAGGATCTGATGTTGCTGCTGTGGTACTTTTGTGGGAATTTGTACATTGCAGTCAGGAGTGGATTTTTTAAAAGGTTTGATTTGGAAATTTAACATATCTTTATTACTTTAATATAATACAACATTACAATAAGGTAGTTTCTTATTGTAATCTAAGGACTATAATAATTTTTCAGAATTGTTTACAATCTTGAAATGTTAAGATTTTCCAAAATAGCCTGTAGCTTTTGCATACGTGTACCTGGAAGCTTCATTAAGTTTTTTGAGAATTTGGTTTTGTTAGGCTTCAGCTTCAACTTCCAACCATCACTGCTGCTCAGTAGACCTCATTTTGGGATTCTTTTCTTCCCATAAATCTATTGGAAATTACTCTGCTTTGTCTAAAAGAAGGAGGCTTAAATTCCCCTGCATTATTTCTCCTATCTTAATCCATTCCCAAGTTTTCACAGCTTTAGCTCTCTACTTTACATGTAGAGTGTACATATTCATATCAATGGGACTTAACTCCACAGGCCCATAAAGTTTAATTTATATAATATTTTTGACATATAAACTGGTCCATTCTCATTGACTCTGAACAATGTACAACAAACTGGAAAATGATTATCTCAGTAATTAAAACAAAAACACACCAAACATAACCTCAGCAGGAATATTGCAGCCTATCAGTCAAGTTGACTGACCACATGGAGGGCATGGAAGTGATGATGCACTGCTTTGGAACTTTTTTGGGGGGTGGGTGTGGGGGCTTCTCTTGCTTTACATTTTAGGTCTTCTCTTTAATACTGAAAAGTTGTTGGTAATTGATACAGTGTTAAAGTTTTCCTGATGGAAAACTTCAGGTAAAAGTGGAAATGCTATGAGAATTTTAAAAAAAAGTACATCTGTGAAATAAGCCCTCTTATAATCATTTTAGGAGCATTGCTGACTGTAGAACATGTAAAGGATCATGTTAAAGTTTCAGTTGAAGAAGGCAAAGAAACCATTCTACGGATATCTGAGTAAGTTTTTGTGTCTTTGCTGTTATTGTTTTTAAAATTTAGTTACTATGATATTGATGCTGCTACGAAAATGAAGAAAAGCTGTGTTCATTACTCTGAAGGATGAAATGCAATTATTATACTTCTTAATATTACTCATCATTTCTGCATTGTAAAATGACTTATATACATACACATATATTTTTTTCTTTTGTTTTTTTCTCTCCAAAAGCCTTCAAATAATTTTTGTTCAGATATATGTGATATTTTTCCTTCTTCTTGGAACCCTACTACGGAACTGACATTATACTGAAATAATGCTTTTATAAATTTTCCCTGTTATCGACCAGTGGTCTAGTAATTGTGATGAGATCAGACAGCTTGATGGATTTTAAGGAAAAGAGAAAATAAAATTCTAAAATGGATATATGACTGATATGGGTGGTTATATGTTGGATTGTACATCTAGAATGTCATTTCTATCTCATTTTTGGAGGGTGATGAGATCTCATTAATAGTGGTGAAGGAAAAAGTCATTGATATGAACTTAATTGCTTTTGCTTTATGCCTTATTTCAACTTCTGACTAGATGAATGATCTCTGATTTAATTGCTAAGTCAAAACCTGATTAGTTTTTCAAGAGAATAGTTAATTCCATTACGTAAACTCAGCTTTTCTTAGTAGCTGTAAAGGTATAGATTATGCTGCATTGAAATTGTCATCTTTTCCATTGTGAAATAATGGCATTGATTTTTTTAAAAAGAAATCTGAGTCATTGAAAATTGTGACTTGTAGGTATGAAACAATGAAAATGTAATGCCTTTTTTGAATGAATACACACACACACACACAATTTCATATCAAGCTCAGATGAACTTGTTAAAATTAAATTGTTAAAAATAAAAATTGTCCTCAGATTTGTTTTATGGCTCTTGAGATCTCCTTTAGGTTTGCAGAAAATGTTCTCTGTGGGAGACTTGTGATTTTCACTTAGTCTTGTAGTCCTAGATAATAAAACCTTTAAAATTCCCTATCCCAGGAAGATGAAAGGCAAGGAGAAGTGATATGTAAAATCCAAGCATGTATTTTGCACAGAATCTTAGTGATATAAATCCTTTATACATTTTGTGATGTATTCCCTGTCCCTCCAAGGAAGATATAATTACTTATTTTATTCTCCTTTGTTTGACCATTTTAGTCACATAAAAATGGTTTTTAAATGTGCCACACAATTTTAAATAAAATACAGAAATGCAGCATTTCACAATAAATCTATTATCATCAGGCAAATAAGAAAATGGACAGTGCTACACTTCAGTGAAGAGCTGACCACATGATCTGTTTTTGTTCAATCAACCATTGTTTATACTTGCCCGATGATGAGAATTCTTTTATTATGAAGTGTTGCATTTATGCATGGAAAATGGAAAGTGTCTTTAATTTTCAGCAACTTTTTAAAATAGCTTTTTATTTTATCAAAAATTTAAATTTACATTAGCTTCTACTGTGTTTGCAATATTTAATTTATGGGGTGGAATGGCTACGAATTAATCTGGAAACATTATGCTGGGTTGCATGTCATAATGAATTCCAAAACAATTCTACTTCAAATATTGATAAACACATATATGTTCAATTTTTTTAAACAGTCAAGTTACATTCACTGATGTGAATTCTATAGTTCGTTATCTGGCTAGAATTGCCACATCTGCTGGATTATATGGATCTAATTTGCTGGAGCATACTGAGGTAAAAAATAATCTTCTAATTTCTTAGAGGTACAGGATGGGCTTTTAAATAATTTTTCTAGAAATATATCCCAGGAACTAGCAGTTCTCATGTTATAGAAGTTTTATTTTTGAAATCTAATACAGGTAGTCCTTGATTTACAACAGTTCATTTAGTGATAGTTACAACGGCACTGAAAACTGGACATGACCATTTTTCACATTTATGACAGTTGCAGCATCCCCATGGTCATGTGATTTACATTCAGATGCTTGACAATTGGTTCATATTTATGACGGTTGCACTGTCCCAGGGTCATGTGATCACCTTTTGCGACCTTCTGGCAAATGTTATTAATTTAACAATTGTAGTGATTTATTTAACAAATATGACAAGAAAAGTCGTAAAATGGGGCAAAACTCACTTAACAAATCTCTCACTTAGCAACATGAATTCTGGGTTCAACTGTTGTAATTCAAGATCTATCTGTACTGTATATTTTCTTCCCTTTATGGGCCTTTTTCCAAAGTAGAATGAAGCATTAAGTAGAGTTGCCAATGCGGGTTTTCTTTAAAGGTAAACCATTTTCCATGTAAAGGTCTCCTTGGTGTCTGTGCTCAGTTTCAGCATTTCTATATTTGAAATCTGTGTGCCAGAAAAAAAAAACATATGCAAAGGGGTGGAGGAGTAGAGGACGAGAAGGGAAACTGATGAAAAGCAGCATTGCACTGATGTAAGACAAGCTCCACCCCTTTTGGGTATAGGTTGTGATGTTGCACGCATGTACAAATAGTTGGAACTTGTATCACAACTGTTCAATACTGTTTTTGTTTATTTGATGAAATTGCTAGAGCTTACAGATGCTGGTATCAGCACATTTGCCATCAGGGTTCTCCCCCTTCCCTGTGGAAATGTATTACCTTGCACTACATTCATAGAGCTGCTATTTCCCTTTTTGTTCCCTTCTGGTTGTTTACAGCTGATTTTTTATTCCCTCCTAAACTTCTCAGACGGGTTCATAATGAAATGATACCTCCAAATTTGCAGCACTTGAATGTATGAGGAGTCCTTGATACTCTCTGAGCTTAGGTTGTTTTCTTGCAGAGGTTTCATTATTCAAGCTAGGTAACATTATCAGTGCTAGCTGATAACTCTTTAAATTCTAGAATTTCATTATCTGAATAACTCTTATTTAGTTATTTTCTACTACTGATTTTTTTTTCTAATGAAATATATCGGTTTTATTGGCTATAATTCAATTTTGTATGTAATTTATCGAGTATATTTTTTCTTCTTTTACACAGATTGACCACTGGATGGAATTCAGCACCACAAAACTATCCACTCCCACTGAGTTTGCTTTAGCCATCCAAGAACTCAATAACTCACTTTCTCTGAGAACCTATTTAGTAGGCAACTGTTTAAGCCTTGCAGATTTCAGTGTTTGGGCAGCATTAAAAGGTAAGAGAACGTAGTAAATATAGTAGCATAGTCATATCTTTTTTCTAAAATTTAAATGATTAAGCTTATCAAGATACAAAAATACAAAAGAAAACAAAAATAGTAGGAAAAGAGGGGAGAGAAAAGGGAAGTGAAAATGGGAAAAAAGAAAGAAAAAGCAGTGACTCCTGACCCTTTTTAGCACAGTAGAATAAGATAGTAACATTACAATCTCAACTTTTTACTTTTATATATTAATAAGTATTAACTGTTTCTGTAATAACAAACTGAGCAGAAAAAGTTTCATTTTTTTCCATTTCAAGAACAACATCCAGAAGCGGTTGCCAAGCAGAAACAAAGTTGGATGTGTTTTTTTTTTGATTAAGTTCCATCAGTTTTTTCTACTATTCAATCATTGTAGGAATTAAAATATCTTTTCATTTTTGTGCATAAAAGCATAAAATCCTTGCTGCTGTTAATATAAACTATTCTAGTACATAAATGAATAAAAAAGCTCATTTATGTACTAGAATATACATATATAGAAGTTCATCTATGCAAATGTATGTATGTTCATAAATGAGCTTAACTTTTGAAAATAAAATTCATAGAAAATTCTCTATATCTGATTTTCATTATTTATTATATTTAGAAGTACATAAAGATTGTGGGTTGAATATCAGTGCATGAGTGTGTGGTGTATGTAAGGCACACATATTCCAACACATTTATTTACTAAAATTTCCCCAAAGTCAGATTTACTTATGTAAAATATAGTTGAAAAGTCAAATGTAAATAATGAGGACACTGATAGTCATGAACTATCATTAAAACATAATTAAGCATTTCTGGGATAGGCCAGGAACAGAGCTCAATCATCTAGATACCTTGGTAAAGAGTTTTTATTGCCTCACAAAATGAGACAGGAGAAGTAGAGTTTCTACAACTTTCAGGACCACAAAGTGCAGGGCTGCTAAAATATCAGTCACCTTTTAACATCTAATTTCCAAGTGGTCTAAAAGGACAGCCTAAGTAGAAAATAAAATGACATGAAAGTAACATTTTACCACAATAAAATAAGATAATTGTGCTGAATTTATTGTCTTTGATCTATGCATGGAAGATACTCCTATTCATTATATAGGATCTTTTCCACAAATTCAGCTCCTATTTTGTAAATGCAACCCAGTTGTATTCACAGAGGAAAAGACTTGATACAAGACATTGAACTTAAAAGTTCAAATGCATTTTCTTTCACCAGTTTTGTTCTATTGTTTCTCATGATTCCAACAACAAATATACTGTTTTTTTCCTCAAAATGTAGTTAAATATCTTGGAGAATTTAGGCCTGAGTAATTCTATTAACCTCCTCCACAGAGTAAAATAATATATTAAAATGCTCTCTTTGCAATAGCTATTTTTCCAATTATTATTTATAATTAAATTGCAGTTCTTAATTATGCTATCTTTGGTATAAATTGTGTTAGTTATATAATCTTGCCACACAATATTTACTAGTTTGTAATAAATATATCTTTTCAAATAGGTAACAATATATGGCAGGAGCAGTTACCTCAAAATAATGGTCCTGTTCATGTAAAACGCTGGTACAAGTTTCTTGAAGCACAAAATAGTTTTCAATCTGTAGATTCCAAATGGACTGCGGGAGACACTGTTCGAAAAATAAAAGTGGTAAGTGTTCAGCAATCTCTGTTTCAGAGTGTATCAAAATATAAATAGATAATACCTGAGTTACCCATTTTTATACTTATATCCTAACGAAACAAGTACTGTTGCTTTTGAATCACTAACAGTCCAATATCAAATTGAAGGACATACACATATCTGGTTTGAATCAAGAAACTGAATCACAGACCTGTGTTAAAATAATAATTGATACTTGCTTGGTGGTATTCCCCAAAATACTTGTTCCATTTTAATGTGTGGATCTACCTGGTGCAAAAACAGAATATAAAAACAGAATATTGTTACATAAAATACCTTAATGTAAGATACTTTTGAACAGAATATGCAATAGTGCTTTCATATAATTATTTATTAGTGGATCTATTATTTATTTTCATTAATTCCTATGTTCAAAATTTGCAGTTGAATAATTTTCTTTGTATTTTAATTTTAAGACAACAGAAAAGAAACAAGATATTGGAAAATTTGTTGATCTCCCAGGTTCAGAGATGGGGAAAGTCATTGTTAGATTTCCTCCTGAAGCAAGTGGGTAAGGTGAATTGTTCTATAACAGCTCAATTTTACATGCCTTTGACAAAATGGAAGAACATGCAATTAAATGAAGTTTTGCTTTCCTTTTCTATCACAATTTTTAAAATAGTTGCTGTACAATGAAAATTCCAGTGTACATTATGACAATATGTGAATTAGAAAAAAAACATGTAGTTTACATGTTAGATTCAGTATTCCATTCTGTATAATACTCATAGTTTGGGGTTTGGAAGAGATGGTAAAGGTATTATTCACATAATATTTATTGAAAGTAACAGAAACATATAGGTAGCCCTTGAGTTATCATGGTAATTGGGACTAGAATATCTGCTGTTAAGCAATATATTCATAAATCATGATATCACATGACAGCATCACTTAGTGATGGCAATCTTGGTACTCCCCATTGCCATTGTTAAGCAAATTCACTGGTCATTAGTTGAGGACATATTCAAGCTACTGTGCCTTAATCTCTTCCAATCCAAAGCTTCAGTAAAGTTCACCACTATTCAGCTCCCCCACCTGCCTGTCTCCCCCCCACCTTCTCTGCCATTTTGACTACCTTATAGTCTACCACCTCTGCCAGCCTTCTACTCTGTAAGCATAAATTAAATTTAATTCTTAGTGATTGGATCACTATTAAGCAAGGAGTAAGCAAAGTTGTGTGATGCTTGTTGTTTATTTACATACAAATATATATATGTAGGTAGGTATGTGCATGTAATTTTATATTCAGGTGGTGTAGTTGGCCAAGAACTACAATTATTAAAAAACTGAATTATTGTGAGTGCTATGCATGATGCAACAATAATTATGAATTTGAATGTTTATCAAAGACCAAAGCAATTGTGTTTGACATGGAAAATGGAGTGAACAATTGTAAATTATAAATGAATGTTGAAAACCAGAAAAAAATTGTCTATATTGATAGTAATTTTATAGCAGTTTTGGATGATGCTGAAATCCAACCTACAAACAATTTTGGGAATTCATTAAAACGTTGATATAGATATTTTCTTGTTTTATTAGTAACTTCAGAACTTTATGTGTCCTTAGTCCTTATCCTGAATGAACTCAAACTTGTTTCAGAAAATTTCAGCCATCATGTACTGTAAATGTTGACTGATAGTAAGGAATAGGATAATTAATGTAAGAAAGATTGGCTCATGAGACTATGAAGTTGTGGCTGAAATTTAAACATTGTGTCATGCCCTTGTTGGAGTCTGATTCTGAGAGGGAGATTGAGGAGCTGACAGGGAGAGGGAGTGTGGCTCCGGTGGCTGTGGAAGAAACGGAGGAAGAGCACAGTCCAGCTGGGCATTCAGAGGAAGACCCAGGGCCATCCCCTCTTCATCCTAGGGCATGCAGGGAGGAATGGAGAGGGGAGCAACGTGTTTTACAGGAGAGGAAAAGGCCCTGATCCCTTTCATTAGTTGCAGCTGAGAGAAGAGGATATAAGTGGAGCATTTTAAATAGCTTTTTGCTGGAAGCAAAGCGTGCTTTATCTTGTGGAAGTCTGCAATTTATCATCCTGGTCTGCTGTGTTAATGACTCCAGTGTGGTTTGTGTTAGTTTTTTTTATTTCTAATTATTTTTCTTTTGGATTGGACTGCATTTACTTTCTTCGTAGACTATTTTTGAAAGAGTTTGATATCAAGTTGAGGATAATTGGACATTGGGGCCCAAGTTGGAGGCATTAAAGGGAATTTATTCTACTTTTGTGACTGTGTTATTTTTGCGTCACGCCCCGGGTCATCACACATTGTTAACTTTTAAAATCTAAATAAAATATATTGACTGTACGGAGTCTATTGTAGTAGGACTTTATATGCTGCTTCATTTCTTTTCTGTTTTATATATACTTTTCCCTTTCATATTGAAACCATTAAATTATGTTGTTTTCTTCTATGATTTTATTTCTAGCTACTTGCATATTGGTCATGCAAAAGCTGCTCTGTTGAATCAGCACTACCAGATCACCTTCAAGGGTAAATTGATCATGAGATTTGATGATACAAATCCAGAAAAAGAAAAAGAAGATTTTGAAAAGGTATTTAAGACATTCGTGTATGGTTTATTTTAGAATTGAAATAAACAAGTTAGCACATATCTTGGGTATATTCAAAGGGTATAAATAATTTTAAATTAATTCCTTTATAGGCTTGCTGAAAAAAATCATTTTTAAAAGTAAATGACAGTACAGTTACTAAAGTAAATTTGAGCAGTATTGATTTCTAATCTATCTTAATGTAATGAAAATTTATTTTCCCAATGAATGTCAGCTTATTTTTTTAAAAAAAATGTCACTAATTTTGTTATTTTGACATTTATGTAATACTTGCCTTCCAATTCATTATTGTTGGACTAAGGCATCTTCCCATGCTGCTATAGTAATATTTGAAATGACATTAGAACCTAATTAAATGAGCAAGTTTTGGATAATGCTTTTCAAGGCTGTAGAGGCGTAAAAGAAGAAAATATCACTGTATTTCTTGAAATTTTTTTTAAGTAGTTGGCATGCACGGAATCTTGGTTAGGTTTTGTTTTGAGAAAGTTGAGAAGTTATGTACCTTAAAACAGGTCCATGTATAATGGGCTAATAATTTAATACTTTCCAAAACTGTTTATTGTTGTTGTCTTTTATTTTGCTTTAATGTGGGTTAGAAAACTGAAAGATTTATTTTCTAGCCATTTTTTGTAATGACATATAATTAACTGCAAATTGCTTATATTATTAGAATAAACAATAATGAGGTCTATGGAAGAGTATGTTATATAGAATATGTAAATTACAATGCAATAACATCACTATAAGCCTAATTTTAATCTTTAAAAAAATATTGAAATGCTCCCATTAATAGCAGTTTTGCTCTTTGCTGAGTCTACCCCTGCATTGTTTGTTTGTTAATAGTGCCTGGTTATGTTAACAATATCTACTATATAATATGCAGAGTGCTTTGTTTCTTACTGCTTCCTGATAGCCCAAATAACACACACATGCAGTATTGTGCAGAGTTCTGCTCATATAGTTCCTTGCTTATTCCCAGATTTTGCAGCAGTGATTCCCCAAATGCTTTACAGCAGTTTTGGGTGCTGCTGAGATTCTAGGGGCAAAGAATCCAACCCACAAATAATTTATGTGAATTTTTGGGTGCTGCTGAGATTCTAGGGGCAAAGAATCCAAATAGTTTATGTGAATTTACTGAAATGTTGAATTGACATAGGGAACTTGTGAAACTTCTGATAGTCCTCTAAGCAGGCAGCATGGGCTTTGTCAGTGAATTTTCTAAAATTCTATTTCTTTAATTACACATTTACAGCTCTTTGAAATGATAAAATGTAGCAATGTAGGAGAGGTTGCCATCTCTTAATACAATGATAATAACAGTAAACAATTTTTAAATACCAGTCTTAAATACCAATCTAATGTTTTAAAAATCATATATGCAGGTGATCTTGGAAGATGTTGCAATGCTTCACATTAAGCCTGACCAATTTACATATACCTCTGATCATTTTGAAAAAATAATGAAATATGCTGAGCAACTCATTCATGAAGGAAAGGCTTATGTAGATGACACACCAGCAGAACAGATGAAAACGGAGAGAGAACAGAGAATAGAATCTAAACACAGGAATAATTGTAAGATGTTTTATCAAAGTTGTATCTTTTTAAAATTGAATTAATGAAACATATCTAATATTTGGTAATTATGTTATTGCATAAGTTACATAAGCCCTCTGTGTTTGAGATAATGATTAAAAATAAACCCATTGAGATGTTGCTTGCACTTAGGTTTCTTCTATAAGCCAGTACATTATTTGTTTGATTTTGACTGACTGTGATGTATGAATCAAGCCAATGGGGTTTATGAATAATGTTTAATTTATAATTGGATAATGTCAACCAACTGAAAATATTGTTGAGGTTCAAAGACACATGCTTTGTATGTAAATGCACATTACTTTGTAGGTAAATGTAAATTATTTTTCATATGTAAATATTGTATTATCAGAGCAAATTTAATCCTAATCAAATATTTGTAATCTGATAGCTGTTGAGAAAAATTTTCAAATGTGGGAGGCAATGAAAAAAGGAACAGAATATGGGCAGACCTGCTGTCTACGAGCAAAAATTGATATGAGTAGTAATAATGGATGCATGAGAGACCCAACTCTTTATCGTTGTAAAAATCAGCCACACCCACGTACTGCAAATAAATACAAGTATGTATTGAGGAAGAATTTCCTTTCGTTTTCTTAGACTTTCTACACTATTTCTCTTTTTTTAAATTAATACAATGCAGCTTCTGGTCTCTTGAGAACAATTTTAATATTTCAGGTCTTCTTTATTTTTGTAGAGAGTTTTATAGCCTGATATAATCTGATACAGAACATGTATATTATTGATATATGTCTATTATTAAGTATGGAAAGACATCCATTCTTAAAACAACTAGCAATTTTTAAGTTCTTAAATTGTTTATTGTTATTCTAAAATGTTTATTTCTATGAGAAAGAGGTTAGTGACAGGACTGAATCTCTTTATCCACTGGACTTGTAGGCAGGTAGAAGCCAAGAAATTCTACAAGTACTTATTTTAGAATTTTTTTTATTGAGATATTCACAAGTACACAGTTGAGCAATGTAAGAAAAATAGTTTTTCAGTCTTATTTAGTTGAGAACGTTTATTAGGATGAATTATCTCTCTTAAAAAGAGAGGTGAGAAAAACTGAACTAAAAAAGCAAGAACTAATACCTTCTACCCATGAATATTTCTAGTTCAGGAGGATAAATCTTGATTTGATAGCCTTTATAATGACCATGAGAAAGAATAAGCACCTTTTTCTTCCATATTAATTCTTCCCTAAAACTGTTCTCCTGCTTATACATACTCTTATTAATTGGAAAAATGTTATTTGTTGATATTTATTTACTTTCTGGAATATTTGCATCAAACTAAATTTGCTGTATTAACTAATATTTAAGTATGTTTTATATGAATCAAAAACTTATCTATTTCCTTCCTTTCGGGAATATATCTAGTTCTGGGAAATAACATATTACCAGATTTCGTAATAGATTCTCCAACATCTCCTTAATATTTTAGGAATAATGAATTCTTACTGTCAGTCTATTCTAATACAGTGTAAAGTTTTTAATTGCTTTAAACATTCTTGTTTTTAATGTGCACCAGCAGACTGATAAATACTGTTGCTTCAATGATTGCTTTTGAAATTTATTAATGGTAAGATGTGACATCTGTCAAGCGTGCATGAAGGTTAATTCTGTTTCTGCTTAATTTTCAGTATTTACCCCACATATGACTTTGCCTGCCCCATAGTGGACAGTGTAGAAGGTGTTACTCATGCATTAAGAACAACAGAATACCATGATAGAGATGAGCAATTCTACTGGATCATTGAAGCCTTGGGAATAAGAAAGCCCTACATTTGGGAGTACAGCCGTTTAAACCTCAACAATACTTTGCTTTCTAAAAGAAAGCTCACTTGGTTTGTCAATGAAGGGCTGGTAGATGGCTGGTAAGTAAAGTTGCTTAGCTTAGTGGTGCCTGTATGGATGTTTCTAAAATGTGTACCAGATTATTTCATTCCTATATTGATACTGTAGCTTTATTATTTCTAGGGAAAAGGCTATGAATTAAACAAATGCTAAGAATTAGCCAATATTAGAAATTGGAACTCATCAATCTAAGACAAAGTTGTGTAAAATGGATGGGAGAATGAGCTGGCGTTTTGAATTCATAAAAGTATTTTTTAAAGCCATCCCATTTCTTCAATATTTAAGTATTGATCCCTTTCTTTAAGGGATGATCCAAGATTTCCAACTGTTCGTGGTGTCCTTAGAAGAGGTATGACAGTAGAAGGATTGAAACAGTTTATAGCTGCACAGGTAAGAGTCTTTATTTTCAAATTATGTAGAAAGAGATTGCTACAGTGTTTTTGTAAAATTACCGTGGAATCCACTGCTCATCTTTGACTTGCAGAATTTCCTGCAACCTATGCACCTTACCCAAGTTTCTTTTGAGAGATCACCTGCCTCCCTTGGGACAATATTTGAGAAAATGGGTGAGGCTGTAAGGAGGGGAAAATCAGAGAGGATTCTGTATTTCTTTTGAAAAGTATGCTAGTTTCATTGCTAGACTTACGGATGGGAAAAAGTGCTGACCTTAGGGAAAAAAATCCCAGCTTATTAACATTTATAGTAGCGTTAAGAATTATAAAAATAATTTTATTTGTTATGATTCATTTATATCACACCTTGTACAACTAAATATAGCAAATGTAAATTTGAAATTACATAGTTTGAAAATTAGTTTTTAGTATATATGTGTATTGTAAGAATATTTCTGAAGGAAGTATATTGAAAGTTTAATAAAGCACATTTTGTTAAAGAAACTATAAATCTTAGAAAAATATTAAAATATTTTAAAATATTAATTATTAAAACATTTACTCTAATTGATTTATCTTCTCAAAATAACCAATTAATATTGTTATACTCTTAAATAATATTGCTGTTGTGTTACAAAAGTATAGTTTACACACACACACACACACACATACACAAACACATATAAAGACACAGAGGAAAATGGTTACAATTAATATTATTTAAGTTAAAGTACTCTGATTTACAAGTTACTTCCTTCTTGCTATTTGATGAATATAGGACTTCTGACTTTGCTTGCATTGACTGATTAAATATAAATAATTAAATTAAATATACATAAGATACTTGCCCAATTAGCAATAGAACCAGGATTGCCTTTACACCATTTATCATTGTGTATCAAATGTCAGTAATTATTACTTATTCAGTTGATGTATTTTTTTTCCTTTATATTTTACAGGGATCTTCAAGATCAGTTGTAAACATGGAATGGGATAAAATTTGGTCATTTAACAAAAAGGTACATTTGTCTTTATTTTAATTTGATGACTTTTCAGGTGGAAACCTGCTCTAATGTGAATAGCGAATCCAGAATTCTCTGAGTGCATTTTCAAGACTAGTGAATGCAGTTTGTTGCTTCATCAGCCTCTTTTTCAGGAAAATGTAATGTCTTTCTCGCTAACAAGGCTTACATTAATCTTACTTACGGTACTTTTGCCTAAATTACTGAATTGTTTTTTGACTGTATAGGAAAGTAATGGTATTTTGCTAATTTATAAATCTGATGTGAAATTCTGCATTTCATTTTTCTGCCATCAAGCTGCGAGCTATCTGTAAGAAGGTATTACTTAATGCTTTTTCTGCCTTAGCATATAGCTTACAGTAAGCATACATAGCATAAGCATATGCGGTTTCTCGTATACAATCATATTTGCTTACATAACAAGAGATATATATATTTCCATAAAAATGCATTATTCCTATGCTAAAGAGAAAAACATGATTTCTCAATAGAGAAGAGAGTTTAAAATCTTTCCAAATTGCCTTTCTGCAGTACACAGAAGAAATATTCAGGCTATATTTCCTTTGTAAAATTATCAGTAAAGTTCTTTCATTGTTCTTCAGTTGAAAGATTAAAGAAGGAATACTGCATCTTCACATGATTAGTTACTTTTTGGCAGCAACTGCTTGGACACTATAATAAGGCGAACTGTTGGTGTCTCTCTACAATTCTGTGGCTGCTCCTATTTTTTAACTTGCATCTGGATCTTTGCTTTCAAATAGGTTTCATTTTTCCTCAGATTTCAGTATTTGCTTGCCTGGCATGTGTCTTGCAGTCTCCTATAGTTTTTTTTTACTTTGTTCTCTTCATTTATCTGAGGGATTATCAATTGGTTCTTTTTGTTGCTGCATTAGTTGTACAAACATATTTTTTAGCTGAAGCTGTTCGACTGCACACTTGTTAGAGCTGTACATTGACCTATATAGTGACTTCTCATTGACCAAGAGTGAAGCTAAAGTATTAAAGTTCCTGTTAAGATACTATTGGCTTTCAAGAAAGGAAAATTTATCAATAGAAGCATTGGCAAAATTTAATGATTAGAGCAGAGCAGAATCCGTCTTTTGTAATGCAGTAAAAATCTGCTGATCAGACATGGACTAATTAAAAATTTTGAGTTTTTCCAAAAATTTTGCATAAAATAAGTTATTTATATCATCACATACTTTTTAATCAGATAAGGGTTGCTAGTGTGTAAATTTCATCCAGAGCCAGAGAGCTGACACTGAAACCTATAATGTAAGGATTATTATGTTAACAATTTGCTTATATTTATGATAGGCAGCAAAGGCACAAGTGATGCTTCTCTTATACATTTCTAAGAATGTCACAAAGATGCTTTTTTAAAGAGACAATTGGACTTTTTTATTTTTCTTTGAAGACATTCAAGAAGCTTCAGTTTGGACTGGATGATGGGGAATGGAAGGATTTATATTGCTTGCAGACAGCTGGTCATTTGCATTCTTTTAGTGAGTCATTGAGGTCACTTGGAGGTTTATCTGTATCCTCAGGGTTACCTGAGTAATGCAAATGGGTGTGGAGCCTTCTTGGAACTGCTGAACTGTGTTGTAGACAGGAGATAGATGTTGTATCCCTCCCACTGTTGAGAGAGGGCTATTCAATTTTGACATAGATGGTTTCTTTGACTTCTCTTTCAAACCAGCGGCCCTCTCTGTTCAAAATGTGGACATTGCTGTCTTCAAAAGAATGCCCTTTATCTTTTAAATGCAAATGGACTGCTGAATCTTGTCCTGATGGGTTTGTTTTGTTATGTTGTGCCATGAATTTGTGAAGTGGAGATAAACCTCTAAGTGGCCTCAACAGCTCTCTTAACAGAATGCAAATGACTGTCTGCAAAGAATATAAATCCTTCCATTCCCCATCATCCAGTCAGAGTTGAAGAAGCTTCTTGGGTGAGAAGCAAAATGTTTTCAAAGAAAAACAAGAAATCCAGTTGCCTCTTGAAAAAAGCACCTTTGGGACAACCATGATCTGGATGACTCAGAATCTACATAGACATTTCTAAGAATGTATTTCCAAGAACATAGAATATAGTCTTTATTAGTCATGAGTGCTCTTTGTTTTATATATGTTTTGCCCTCAAAGAATATATGTCCTTATAAGTAGTAATTTTTAATAGTTGTTTAAACAATTGTAATTCTGTGGATTGCAATTGACATTCTGAGAACTGCTGGAAGACCAAACTTTTGTCATGCTTTATTAAAACCTTCAATTGTATAAAATAGTAAGTCATTGAAAAAAAGATGGTAATGCTTAAAATAAGTGGTTTGGTAGTGTGTTAACAACAGAAACAGTATTTGTGGAAGATGCTAAGCTTGAGTATTGAGTAAACTAGAAAAATAGTTTCTCAATGAAGCAGAAATAGAGGCCATTTTTAAATGAAGGGTTTTATCATAATGTTGCCTTATTATAGTGCTCTAAAGCTGTTGTATTTAAATAATCATGCTAGAATGCATGCTTTTTGAAATACATTTATTAAAAATATATGGCTTTAAAGCCAGTGATTTGGTAAGGAGAAAATTGTGGACTTTTATATATAAAAGAAAAAGTATCAAATAAAACTATTTTAAATTGCAGTGTGCCATTTGGCATTGTAATACGATTTTTTGTGTGTGCTTGAAGAGCATCCCACAGATATTCTGATTCTGCCTATTTTTCAGTCTCAGAAAAGTTAATGATAATGTAATGCATATATATAAATATGCCTGCTTTTAAAACTGATGAGTGATAAAATGACTTGGATCCAAAGAAAAAGTTTACAGTTAGCACACATATTTAGCCTAATTACACTTTTCTCTAAGTATGTTTAGCCTAATTATAGTTTCTTCCAGTTAGGAATGCATATGCTTACAAACTCTCCCAAAAAGTGATTTTAAAACATTTTTTCTCAAAGGACAGGAAAATTACATACACATATTTTGTTTTGGCTTTGTTTTATAATTTAAATTCAAGAAGCTTTAATTGCAGTCAACAGTGCAGTAACATAAAGAATACCAGTTAATATTCCTAGATGGCTTGTGTGAATATGTGGACTTTTTCATTCATATAACTCTTTGTTTTAAAGATTTTTGCTTGAAATATAAGTGAATAATTGAATAATTATATATTTTAATTGTTATCCTTGGCATATAGGTTATAGACCCAGTGGCACCTCGGTTCTCTGCATTACTAAAGGATAAAATAGTCACCGTAAATATTCCTGAAGCTCAAGAAGAGATGAAAGAAGTGGCCAAACATCCAAAGGTTTGCTTAAAGAATGCTGTAATAAAAATATTGAATCATTAGAACTGACAGGGCTTTCTGCACAATGAAAAGAAAGCAAAACCAGATTACCAAGTTTGGATATGAGGCTGTTAGCATTAGGAAAGCCAGCAGATGAATTAACAAAAGAGTTAAAATGTAAATATCTTCAAGCTGAGTTCAAATCCTGGTTGCTGCATCCATGCACTTTTCTTAGCGGTTTTTTAAAAAAGAAATGGTTGGCCGCTGCCTTCTTCCTGATTTCTTTTTTAACTCTTTTCCTAATCTACAGCCTTGGGATCTCTAGGATATCTCCCCATTTAAGTACTAACCAGGCATAACCTTGTTTAGCCATGCGATTTGAGCACTGCTATCGCCTGAGATTACAAAAGAATTAGATGGAGTTTGGAATGGAGTTTTTAACTCTGGAGAAAAGTCCATAAAAAGGAAAAAAGCCCTATAAAGTATTTAAATTACTGTATATTTAAACATATTAATTATATAAATTATTTAGATATAAATTAAACATTTACATTCAAAAACACTGAAATTAAACATTTGATTAAATTAAACTGCACATAATGATAGTTTTGGTTTTGAATTCATCCACATCTTTGTCCAGTTCCCCCTGATTTTTGGGCTATAGCTCTGTAGTGTATCTCAAGATATCCATTAGATCTGGAATGGGCCATTAATTTTCCCAAAGGGCTACATGAGAAATTGGGCTGTTTTGAAGGGCTGCCGCTTCATCCTGCTAATGGCACTCTGCCCCGGATGCTGCTGCATCGTCACCCTGTCCTTCAACATTGATGCCCCATCCTCTGGTGCCACCACCCTGCTTCCAATGCTCTGCCCCCTGATGCCATTGATATCCCAGGTTGGATTGGGGACCACCTGTGGGCCAGATGTGGCCTGTGACCATAAAATGCCTAGATTTAGATAATCCAAAGAGATGTTCCCTTTACCACAACAATAGACATGCAATGTTTGTCTCCCCCACCCTCTCTGAATAGTTGTGTTGTAATTTTACAACAGTTAAAAATTACAACAGTTGTGTTGTAATTTTTCCAAAACAAACCAGCTCTTTATCCTTTTCTTTTAATATACAGAATGCTGAAGTTGGCTTGAAGCCTATATGGTATAGTCCGAAAGTACTGATTGATGGAGCAGATGCAGAGACATTGACAGAAGGAGAAATGGTGACATTTATTAACTGGGGCAACATAACCATCACCAAAATACACAAGTACGTTTTACATTGGATTTTATGTTTTGATACTGGAATTTCCCGTTCTTAAATATTTAAAATGTGTAATGGGTAGAATCATTACAGTATATAATCCGTTTCAAAAACTTTTATTCTTTTCACTGCACATGAAATTCTTGGAAACCATACGGATAGGTGATGCAGAGAACTATATTGAGGGAGAGAAGAGAGTTGAAATAACGGGATGTACTGACTTGCATGACCACAAGCTTTTTCTTTTCATACAGGAACCCTCTTCAATTTAAATAATAGATTTGGGCTATTAAATTTGACTGACATTTCTTAAGATCCACTGATTTTTGGAAACTTAAGATAATTTACATTGATTTCTTTCATCATTTAATATTAAAACACTTGGATAATCAAAATCTTCTGTTTCTTTGTAGGAACCCCACTGGGAAAATCACATCTATGGATGCTAAATTAAATTTGGAGAATAAGGATTACAAAAAAACTACTAAAATCACCTGGCTAGCAGAAACCTCTTCTGCTTCTCTTACTCCGACAATTTGTGTAAACTATGAACATTTGATCACCAAGCCTGTCTTAGGCAAGGAAGAAGACTTCAAACAGTACATCAACAGAAATAGCAAAGTAACTTTCATATTATTATCAACTGTTGCATTTGTGCCATAAAATGATAGTCTGTCCTACGTGTATTTCAAGAAACAGTGTGGAATACATGAATCCCCTTCCCTCTTTAAATTTATTTATTTTATTTATTTATTTATTTTTAATTACATTTATATGCCGCCCTTCTCCGGAGACTCAGGGCGGCTTACAGTCTATGGAGCACCATGCTAGGTGCTCAGCAATAGCCTTCATTCCATTGTATATGCCTGCTTATTACTAGGGCTTTTTGGCCTCCTCAAGCGGCATTTTTACAAAGTCAGCTTAATCTCACTCATCCTTAAAATCTGATTAAGATTCAAATTGACCCAATAAATTCTGTGGCTGAATTGAGATTTTATCCTGTGTATTCCTGATTAAAATCCCACATTTTAGCCCATCTTCCCTAAAATGATGTCTTCTACGCCTTGTAGTGTCTGCCATCCCTAATAGAATAGAATTGAATTATTTTTTTGGCCGAGTGTGATTGGACACACAATTATTGGCAAGATTCACATATTAGGAAAGATCAGGCTAATCATAATTATATATTTGATTGTATGATTGCTTTTTCTTAGTCTTTCATTTGTATCTTCATGAATCGCTTCATAGAGAATTTAGGTATTTTCAATATCCGGCTGAAATGTTAACTTTCGTGTTAACTATAGTAATTCAGCACAAGTACAGTAATTCATAATATATATAAAATTTTGTTATTAGGAAGTTACATAATTTATTTTTAACTTTTTTACAGCAAGAAGAACTGATGTTAGGTGATCCTTGCCTAAAAGATTTGAAAAAAGGAGACATCATACAGCTTCAGAGAAGAGGCTTTTATATTTGTGATCAACCATATGAGCCTATTAGGTGAGTATTTAGAAACCAGCTTAATTTTAACTGTATCAGGTTTGGAAATTTGGAATAGCCATTTTTTTCAGGACTAAGTTGTTGAAGTAGAATTAATATATCTGCTGCTGTCTATAAAAGTCTATATTTCTGCATTATATACCTAAATATACCTGAATATATAGAAGAGCATTACATTCTATATAACAAAGGAAAGTGGGATAATACAGTTCAACAACAACATTTGAAAGCCAAGTAACCGACTTTCGGTGACATTTTCTCCCATTTATGGAATATGCAGATTACAAATTTAAACTGTTCTATATAAGTAAGCAGTGATTGTTATTTTAAAAACCATATTTTGAACTGCAATATTGACTTCACAAGGTGAAGGGGGGTTTCCTATTTCTGTAAAAAATAATTTTGAAGTATACTATATGGAAATCTAAGAAAATGCCTTCCCTCTACTTCTGCTTGTTCCTCTGTTTTTCATTTTTATCCTGAATTTACTGCTGTGGGGATGGGTAAAGTATAATAAGAATGTATTTTGATATTCGTTGTTGAAGCTTAACTCAAGATCTACCCAACCCTACATGTCAGTTTTCTGCTGTCTTTCTTGTTCTGCACCTTCCTTAAGAATATAATTTCACAATCACTTTTATTTCTATAAACGTTTGAAGTTTAAGTGTAATTTTTCATATTGATTCATTTGTCTATTTATTCAATTAGTATTATTGCTATTCAATTAATTAAAACAAATCTTTGTTTCTAGTCCATATAGCTGTAAAGAAGCTCCCTGCATTTTGATTTATATACCTGATGGGCATACAAAAGAAATGCCAACATCTGGCTCAAAGGAGAAGACAAAGTCAGAAACATCAAAGAAAGAGGTAAGCAGAACCAGTTGATATATATTGTTCATCAGAAATAATATAGATGGGCATTAGTGTTGCTTATAACATGTGATTATAAACTTTGATATTCAACAGGGACAGATGCATTTATAGGAAGCAGAATATATGATCTGGGAGCAGAATATTTGAAAAAGATATCAGGTTTAAAATCAATCACAAATTGATAATGAATCAATAACATGGTACAATTAAAAAATAATTGCTCCACATTTGGGATGGTTTAAATTCATACATTTTATAAACCGGTGTTGAGGCTGTTCTGCTCTATTAATTCTTCTCTAATTGTTTCTGTTCTGTTGAATATGTTTTATGTATTTATTGTGTGATTAAATTCCAGCATTTTTATGCAAATGGCTAGCCTTCTATTAATCATCAAAAAGTGATTACAATAATATATTGCAGTTATATTCTCAGTTCTTTTACTTTCTATAACTTTTGATATTGCTGAATAATTTATTTTAAGCTGGTATTGTTTGTATTTTGGGTACTTTTTATCTAGTGGGACTTTTTTCTTCATGCTGGTGAATGGCCATAAGAAATCAAATAACTCACTGAGTCCATTTTTGCTAAAATCAGTGAGAAGTTTAGTATTGTATTATGTTGGGACAGGATTATACTCAATCTCATTTGTCTATCATATACTTAATTTGATGTTAGTTAAATCAATGAAAATATAATTCTTGCAGATGTTTTTGCCTTTTCTTCCTGTTTATATCCATCTTTGTTAGTTGTGTTTGTAGATGGGCACCCATGTAAATGGATTAAATGAACGAAGAGAGAAATACATCATTTTTTTTCTCCTTCTACTCTTTGTTTCAATTTAATCCTTGGCTTGCCATGCAAGACTGCATACAGTATTTATTCCAAGAAAGTTGCACATTCTTCTACTCATAGATGCTGCTGAAATTATTTTTTATTTTTGCTCCCTCTTTGAAGTTTTGCCTTGTTAGGGTCAGGAATAAAGGCAACGTTTTCCACATTCTATTCATATTTATGAATGGGATTTGGCTACCAGGCAATACTGATTCCCCCCCCCCCAATCAGTGCATATTATAGTTAACTGTTTTCTTTACTTTTGTAAATGCATAATTTGTTTTTTTTTTTTTAATCAAAGGTTGGTACTATGATGAAAGGTAATTCTGCTTCACTTGGGGCTGATGTTTCTCCTACTTCAGTTTCTGCTTCAGTCCAGGATCCCTTAGCTCTTTACAGGAGAGTGTCTGCTCAGGGTGATGTAGTCCGTGATTTGAAACAGAAGAAAGCAGCAAAGGAGGACATCGATGCTGCTGTGAAACAACTCTTGGCTCTGAAAGCAGAATACAAGGAGAAGATTGGTCAAGACTACAAGCCGGGAAATCCTCCAGTTGCGACGGTTTCTACCCACTCTTCCAAATGTGAGGTTGCAGCCGTTACCAATGTAGACAGCAAAACTCTTTATGTTAATGTAGCTGAGCAAGGAGAAGTGGTCCGAAAACTGAAAGCAGAAAAAGCTCCCAAGGTTAGTTAAAGAAATCAATTAGGTTGCTTTAAATTATTGTTGTCTGATTCTGTCTAAACCCATGTGCTCCATTATAACCGTTGAAATCTTCATACATATCTCTTCATATGTTTTTCTGAGAAAAAATGTTCTCTGGATTCTCCCAAGATCCAGCTATTATCTTCTTTTTAACAGAAGAGCAAATATTTAACTTGGTTTTTGAAGTGTATCAATTTTTTTGCTGCTGAATAGTAAGAAAGCAGCTGTATTTTTTGTTATTAAAAACTATGTGTGTGTGTGTGAATAATTTAAAATAATAAAAAAATTTAGTTGCATTATTTCAAATTTGGCTATGTGTATCTGAAGATCCATATCAGTTTCCCCCTTTTCTGTTTTAATCCCTTTTAAGCATGTTCTCTTATTTCTGGTTTTAAGTTCAGATTGATACTTCTGTCACAGAATTTCCGGCTCTGAAAGCAAAAAAATAAAAAAAATGCCCAGGAGTAAAAACTAGCAATCCACCAAAGAGTATCTTTCCTAGTTCAATTCCTCTGTCCCTGTAGACGCTTGTAAGAAAACTCATTATTGTAAAGTAGCTAAATGAAGAAGTTCATAGATAAAGTTCAACAAAAGTATAATACCAGTAAAAATAAAATAGGCTAATGCAAATGCTTTTTAGATCTTTGACAAAATATATTGTTAAATGATAGCAAGCATTCCTTGGTTTATTTTAAGTATAGCTTCTTTTACTACAGTGGTGTGTAGTTGCATGTTATTGCATACAAAACAGATGATTTATTTTGTCCACACTGAGAAAATACAAAATAATTTGAACTTTAAGGGACAAAAAATATGCTTTATTTCACTTTAGCTCACTTACTTCACTTTATAAAAACTATATGTCCTATATGGCAGGGGTCGCCAATCTTTTGGATCTCAGGAACCACCAAACTCATAATTTTAGATCCCAGAGACCACTAACTGGTTCTGTGGGCGTGGCCTAATTTGTGGGTGTGGGTTGGTGGTCATGTGACTGGCTGGGCATGGCTTGTATGTAAATATTATAAATATTAATATAAATATTGAATTTTTTATAAAAAAGAGCAACTTTTACCCAAAATCAGGCAAAGCAGGCAAATTGAGTTGCTCACAGAATCATTCAGGCATCTATCTATCTGCCATCGGCTAGCTCAGTCTCTCTCTCTCTTGCTTGCCATGAGTCTGCACTGAATTTGCTTGCAAGCAAACCTTCAGTCCTAAGGCAGGTTTGGCTGTGCTGAGCTGAAGATCTAAAGACTAGCTAGAAAGGAAGAAATCCAACCATTTCCTGCTTCCTAGCTAATCTAAATCTCCCGGCACAGCAGAACAGCTGATGGTCGGAAAAAGGGGAAAAATAGGAATTTAGCAGGCAAGTTTTCAGGGTAAGGAGTGAGTGGGTGGGAGAGGGTTCCGGCGGGCCATGTGGGTGGCGCAGCCTTGTGTTTCTGCACAGCCTGGATTAATTGCTTTGGGGGGTGCGCTGGGGGTGAGATTTCTCTGCGGCCCACCAAAATTTTCTCACGGTCCACCAGTGGACCGCGGCCCACTGGTTGGCGACCACTGCTATATGGCATCAATTCTGGTTATTGAATCTTATTTTTTTTAAAAAAAAGTCCTGTTGAATTATGTCCAAATCTGTCAGCCTTTCATTATAAAAAGAAATCTAAAAGAATCACTTGGTCTGGAGAATGGATATGAACAAAGATTGTTAATTGCTTTTCTATTTAAAGTTTAAATAGAATATTTTAGACCAACATGAACCATATTATGCCAATTGCAGAGAAAGACTAGTTCTTGAAAGTTTTAACTTAAGAAGCATTTATATGCACCTAATTTATAAAATGAAAATATTTCTGCATTTACTGATGTGATATATTGTCTCCCTGCTTCAGGATCATATAGATGCTGCAGTAAAAGTGCTTCTTGCTTTAAAGGCAGAATATAAACAAAAGACAGGTCAAGATTATAAGCCTGGACATCCACCTGCAGCTCCTCTTCCTCCTTCCTCCTTGTCTTATGCTTCTGATTCTACTTCTTTAACTATGAATGGTTTCACATCTTCTAGCCAAATAGATGAAAAAGCTCTGTATAGTAAAGTAGCTGAACAAGGCGAGGTAGTACGGAGACTCAAAGCAGAAAAGGTTTCCAAGGTAGAATAATGATAAATCCCCCCTGTGTTCTCTTCTTTCTCTTCCCTCCCTCCCTCCCTCTCTCCCTTCCCCTCCCTCCCTCTCTCCTTCCCTCCCTCCCATTCCGTCCCTCCCCCTTCATTCTCATAGTTATTTCAATAACTATTTAACTTAATCCTATATATGTTTGACACTGTTTGCTTCAAAAATTATTTCAAAATCATTGTGAAAGGGTAAAACTATTTTCTTTAGCTCTTCCATTTTAAGAAGTTATAGTAGGCATTAATCCTAATGCATTAGCATTCTAGCTTACCTTTGTTTTAGATATTTAAAAGAATCTGACAGCCAGTAATTTCTATTTTTTTTCTTACGTATGGGCACTATACATAACAGTACATTAGACTGTCATGAGAAAAATCTGTGTTTTCAAAAGTGACATGCAGAAATTGATAGCAAAAAGAAAAGAAAAATGGGTAGGTTGTACTAATCCAGATACAACCTGGCGATTCTCAACTTGCAGCTCAAAGAGCAGGTGTCAGTTGTGGTTAGAGGGCCTAGTGCCATTTCATGTTGTGTGTCATTTGGGCCCTTATCTGGAACATGAGGTCCTGGGAAGTCATTCATGCCCATGTCATCTCTTGATTGGATTATTACAATGCACTCTACATGGGGCTACCATTGTAGAGTATTCAGAAGCTACAGCTGGTGCAGAAAGCAGTGGCACACACAGTTCTGAGGGGCCACTAAGGTGGTACATATAACACAACTGCCTTGGTTACCATTTTGCTTCTGGGTCCAATTCAAGGTATTGGTTATTACCATATTTTCCGGTGTATAAGATGACCGGCGTATAAGATGACCCCCTAATTTTATAGTTAAAACATAGGTTTAGGCCTATATTCGCTGTATAAGACTACCCCCCCACTTCCGAGGCAACACCAGTTCTTTTTTAATTAAAAAGCCTGCTTGGATTGGCTGAGTTAGAGAGGCGGTCCGAGCAGCCTTGCAGTGATTGGTGCAGGATCGAGTTGGAAAATTCGTTTGCATGCATAAAAAGCCTGCTTGGATTGGCTGAGTTAGAGAGGCGGTCCGAGCAGCCTTGCAGTGATTGGTGCAGGATCGAGTTGGAAAATTATACTTGGCGTATAAGACGACCCCCGATTTTTGGTTGATTTTTTTTCGTTTCAAAAGTCGTCTTATACGCCGGAAAATACGGTACCTTAAGCCTTATATGACATAAGTCCAGGGTATCTGAGGAACTGTCTCGCCCCTATGAGACTAGCTTGCCCCACTCATGCCAGTGGAAGAGGCCTGCTACAGACCCTGTCTGTAAAGGAATTTGGGTGGGTGAGGTCAAGGAGAAGATCCTTTCCACTGTGGCTTTGACCCTGTGAAATACTTTACCAGCAGAGTTGAGAACTTCTCCCACCCTTTTGACCTTCTAGAACAGTGTTAAAATGTAAGAGCCTTGGTGGCACAGTGGTTAGAGTGCAGTACTGCAAATGACTTCTGCTGACAGTCAGCTGCCTGCAATTTGGCAGATCGAACCCCATCAGGCTCAAGGTTGACTCAGCCTTCCATCCTTCTGAGGTGGATAAAATGAGGACTCAGATTGTTGGAAATATGCTGATTCTGTAAACCACTTAGAGAGGGCTGAAAGCACTATAAAGTAGTATATAAGTCTAAGTGCTATGGCTATTGCTATTTTCGCCATTGGGCTTGGGGCCCCAGGGGGGTGCTCATTGCTGGAGGTGGTTGACAGGATAAGAAGATCTCATCCCTGCTTCATCTTGCCTTTTGATTCCGGATTTGTTTTTTGCATAAATTTTCTACAAAATTTTAATTTGCATAAAGCACATCTACTTCAACAAATACATTTCATTTGTGTGCAACAAATCTTTTGCATAAAGTAGTATAGTATGTTACTAAGATGCCCAAGAACATATTGTTTATTTCATAATAAAGAACAGAACTGTACAGAAAAGAAAGCATGCAGATAGTTTTTGAGATGGTTATACTGATTTGCTCTTTCTTGACAATACTCCCACAGGATAAAGTGGATGAAGCTGTCAAACTGCTCCTTTCTTTAAAAGCAGAATATAAAGAAAAGACTGGCCAGGACTATAAACCAGGAAAGCCAGCTTCATCTCAGACATCTGTCTTAAAGCACCCAAAAAGCACAGAAACCAGTAGTCCTGGCTCGCCAGAAGCACAAGTTCTCTTTAACCAAGTTGCTCTCCAAGGAGAAGAGGTTCGGAAGTTAAAATCGGAGAAGGCAGAAAAGGTAATTCTACTAATTAACAGTTTCATATATTTGAAGAGAGCCTGGAATACATATTGCACTAATTTTTACTCTTTGCTGCCATCCTTTTCTTTGAAAATAAGTTGATCTCTCATTAAGTGTTGCACGTTCTAATCATTCTGGAATTACTTCAACAACATTTGCAAATTGCTTTAGCAAAATCAGTAATGTTGGCAATTCTGAAAAAAAAATCTTCCAAATTTCTCTGAAGGCTCATCTGGGAACCATCACTTGTCACCAAAACAATTGGTCCTTATATAAAATAATTATTTTTCCACTCTTTTATTAGTTCATTTTTACTGTGAGGTAAATTAGCTGTATCATTCAGAAACATGCCACATATTTTTAAAGAATCTTAACCTTTTTTTAAAGATGAATTTAGATCTTGTCCAGTGTATTTCATCAGGATTTAGTTGTTCAGCAAATGTACATCCATTTTTTACCATCAAATACTATATAAAGCAAAAAATCTAGATTATTTTTCCAAGGAATTTACAGTATCATTTTTTATTATGACAAGCAATATAGGAAGAGTGGAAAAATATATTTTTTTGTATATTGCCATGCTGTATAAGGTATTTGAATATATTGTATACAAAACATAAAATATTAAACTATATTAAAGCTTATTAAATACACTAATGGTCACAAGCAGAGGAGCTATACATCATCAATTTTCAAATGTCAAACTAATAAAAATAGTTTTAGGCATACTTAAATTGAAATAAAATTGCTACATCTAGATGAGGGTTTCTCAATCTCAATTGAAGCCCATACAGCTAAAGGTTGCCAAGGTTGATAACAGATAATCAGAGTTGGAAGGGACCTTGTAGGTCATCTAGTCCAACCCCCTGCCCAAGCGGGAGACCCTACACCATTTCTGACAAATGGCAGCCCAACTTCCGAGGGCAAGGTGTTCCATTGGTTGATTGTTCTCATTGTCAGAAAGTTTCTCCTTATTTCCAGGTTAAATCTCTCCTTGTTCAGTTTCCATCCATTATTCCTTGTTTGGCCTACAGGTGCTTTAGAAAATAGCTTGACCCCTTCCTCTCTGTGGCAGCCCCTCAAATATTGGAAGACTGCTATCATGTATCCTCTTCACTAGATTAGCCAAGCCTAGTTCCTGTAACCGTTCTTCATATGTTTTAGTTTCCAGTCCCCTAATCATCCTGGTTGTTCTTCTCTGTACTAGAGTCTCAACATCTTTTTTATAATGTGAACAGAACTGGATGCAGTACTCTAGGTGTGGTCTTACTAAGGCTTTATAGAGTGGCATTAGTACCTCCCTTGATCTTGATTGTATCCCTCTGTTAATACAATTTAGGATTGCAGGTTGAGATACACTGATCTTGATTGGTACAGATTGATACAGGTAATCCTCGACTTAAAGACCATTTTTTAGTGGCCATTTGAAGTTACAATGGCACTGAACAAGTGACATGACCATTTTTTCTCAAGACCCTTGCAGCAGCCCCATGGTCATATGTGATCAAAATTCAAATGCTTGGCATGCATTTACAGTATGACAATTGCATTGTCCTGGGGTCATGTGATCACCATTTGTAATCTTACCAGCAGACTTCCGACAAGCAAACTCAGCGTGAGAAGCCATATTGGTTCATGATCAAATGATTCACTTGACAACTGTGGCAAGGAAGATCATAAAATGGGCCAAAACTTACTTAATGGCTGCCTAGCTTAGCAACATACATTTTAGGCTCAGTTGTAGTCATAAGTCAAGGGCTACCTGCATAATCATTGATTGACAGCAACTGTTTAAAATGTCAAGATAAAAACCCATTTCTTCCAGTCTCCTGCAGAAGATTCCTGTATCTTTCACTTTCTTGAATTAAGCCTGGAAGCCTTCTACATATTTTTAATTACTTTTTCATTTATTAAATACATAATTTATAAAGCTACCTACTTGCTCACAGCTACTCTAGGCAGATTACAGATAATAAAAACACAATATTAAAAAAATAAAAATAAAGTAAAATAATAATAATAATAATAATAAAATAATCCTCCCACCTTCCTCTCGGTGATGACACACACTCAAATCAACCATTTAATGGACTCTATCCCACTCTGGATTCCCATGCCCACTGGCAAAACCATGTCTTCAGAGCCTTACGAAAGAGGGTCAAAGTGGGGGCCAGTCTAATTTCTGAAGGTATAATGTTCCAGAGGGAAGGAGCCATTATGGAGAAGACCTTTTGAGTTTCGCCAGATGTACCTCTTTAGGGGACGAGACCCACAACATTCCTTGTCTTCCTGATCTAGTGAGTGAGGTGGATGTGACTGGCAAGAGAAGGTCCCTCAGATAACCTGATCCCAAGCCATGACAGGCTTTAAAGGTGACAACTAGCACCTTGAATTGCACCCAGAAGCAAATTGGCAATTAATGCTGTTCCCACAGGAAAGGTGATGCACATGCACACTGAGGTCTGCACAAAATCATGCAGGCCAGAGCATTTTGAACCAACTGGAGGTTCTGGGTGCTTTTCAAGGGCAGCCCCATATAAAGCGAGTTGCAATGGTCAACACAGGAGGTGACTAGGGCATGAGAGACTGTGAGTATGGATTGTTGGTCCAGGAAAGGATGTAACTGGTGCACAACCCGCAATTGTGAAAAGGCCTTCCTGGGCACAACTGCCACTTGTTATTTGAGCAGGAGTTATTTGTTCTTTGTCCAGGAGAAGCCCCAGATTACGCACTGGGTTTGTTTGGGGCAGTGCCACCCCATCCAGGGTCAAAAGTGGCAATTTTACATGATCAAAGAGCTCCAAACCCAGAGCCACTCAGTCTTGCCAGGATTCAGTTTCAACCTGTTGCTCCCATCTCCCTGTGGAGCGACTCTGGACTGCTTAAACACCTGGGTATTTTTTGTTTGCTTCTTTGTTTCATTAGATTTAGGCATAGCCCAATTCCAAATGAACTCTGGGCACCTCAAAATTTAAACCGAAATAGCAACATATAAAATTCATGAAATGCAAAACAAAGCAATCAGAGTCTGTCTGGATAACAACTCATTCACATCAAGAGAGTTGCATCCATCTTACTCCATACCTAATTGGGTGGAATTCTAACAATGATGCTTACTGTCTGTCTACAGAGTACCAAAATTTTATTTTCAACTCTGTAAGCAGAAAAGTTTTTTTTATTAGAGATGTTTTGTATTTTTGTTTGAGGTAGGAATTTAAGAATGGGCAAAGTTTTTCTTCTTCTGTTCCCTCAATGGTTCAGCTTTCTCTGGTTAAGATTCAATAACTAACAATGCTTTTCTAAGAAACTGGAAAAATCCATGTGTCTTTAAGTTCACTGTATCTCCATTATTTACACTTTCGTTCTATACTTTCTCTATCAATTATAATAATTACATATATGACTCAACTAATTGCCTTCTTGGTTTCTCTTTAATTGCCTGTAATTCTATGGGAATGTTGCCTTCCCAAAGGATAAAATTGATACTGCAGTACAAAAACTACTTCAGCTGAAAGCTCAGTACAAGCTGTTAACAGGAGTAGACTACAAACCAGTTTCTACAACTGGTGCAGAAGATAAAGACAAGAGGAAAAAGGAGAAGGAGAACAAATCTGAAAAGCAAAATAAGCAACAAAAACAGAATGAGGGGCAGAAGAAAGGAATGCAGAAAGACCAAGAAAGTAATTACAATCTGTCTTCTGATGGACCAGGGGATGGTCAAGGACCTAAGAAACAAACAAGGTAAAAGTATTAAGATACGCAAACTTTGTGATTAACAGACAAGCTAATCACATGGAATAGCTTGATTTTAGAGCTATTTTGTAATTTTAATCTGTGTAGACTTCAATTTTAAACTTTTGGATTGAGTTTTCTGATTCAGCAGGCTTCAGATATAAAATGACACAATTTTAATTCAGCTTCACCAATAAATAACAACAAATAATAACAATAATAAATCTCGGTGCCACAGTGGTTAGAATGCAGTACTGCAGGCTACTTCTGCTGACTGCCGCAAACTGCTGCAATTTGGCAGTTTGAATCTCACCTGGCTGAAGGTTGACTCAGCTTTCCATCCTTCTGAGGTCAGTAAAATGAGGATCCAGATTATTGGGGGCAATATGCTGACTCTGTAAACCCCTTAGAGAGGGCTGTAAAGCACTGTGAAGCGGTATATAAGTCTAAGTGCTATTGCTATTCCTAATATGTTGCTTCTAAAGCTGTCAAGGCAATTTATGTCATTTACATAAATATATATTGCTTACAAATTTGATATAATTTAGCCCCAATGGCGCTCTCAACCTGTAAAAATCAAGATTTTACCATGCATACAGAGATGATATGCATGCAGTAGTGCTTTTCATAGATAACATACTATAGCAAGGATTTTTTTTCTGTCCTTCAATTGTAATTGAGCAATTTTAATTATGTTGTCTCTTTTTAAAATTTATTCAGTACCAGCTATTTCCTTGGTCCTGTGTAAAATATGATCTAATCTCACCTTTGATAACAAAGATGAAAGAAGAGTAAATAATAAAGACATAATTATGATGCTTGAAGCGATAATGCTTCATGAAAGACCTTTATAACTGAAAGACATTTTAAGGAACAGTTAAGGAAATTATGGGAAACTGACAGAAATTTCCCGCCCCTCTCGAAAAAGTAGCAATAGAAATGGGCCATTTTCTGGAAATTATGATGGCAAATCCAGAATTTTCAGAATATTTAGATTTTAAAAACAAATTTTACCTCTCTAAACATATTAAAAGTATGTTGGCAAAACCAGAGATATCAAAATATTTTGTTTTTTTAAAAATAAACTGTTGCATCTAAATATGGACATATAATATGGCTTAATCTTCTATTTTTAATATGGATGTTGTAATAAAAAGTAAACATTAAAATTTTATTTTTGTTTCTGGATTTTGTACTGTATATGCAATTTAATTTTTTGAGGTAGAATATTAAAACAAATAAACTTGCTTTATTAATTCAGCAATTATTAACCAAAATATATTAACGTATTCTCTCTTTGCTACAGATTGGGTCTAGAAGCTAAGAAGGAAGAAAATCTAGCTGAATGGTATTCTCAGGCAAGTATATATCAAATTGACATATTTTCCCTCAAAATGGCTTGCTTGTAACAACTTAGTAATTGGCATTATGTAAATTATATCCTTAAAATATTAATGTTAACTCAAAATCTCAATATATTTTTACTGATTAAATCTATTAGGTTAGATCCAGAGTTCATCAGTGAAGTAATAGAAAATCATTAATTTTGTGAATTATTGCTCAGAATGAAAAGAATGTCAAAGAAAACCCAATATGAAAAAGGCTACAATACTGAAATGGAAATGAATGCAAAATTATTTTATTTGTTTATTTATAGCTACCCATTTCACAAAACACTACCCTGGGAGGCATACAACAATCAAATAATAAATGTGAAAAGAGGCAATATAAAAATGTAAAATCCCAATTAAAATGGAAATTATAAAACCAAATATACTGACCCTAAGCAAAGGGGAGATAAGAATGATCACCTAGCAATGGAGCCACTTGAGCATATCTCTAGGGATTGTGGGCCTGATTACATAATCAGGTCTTGAAAGACTTCTCAAATATCAAAAACTATTCTAATTTGGGGGAGAAGAATGTTCCATAAGGTTGTGGCAGACTCCACGGCAGTGAAGGCATGTCTCCTGTGACCTACCGAATGAAAGTCTGTAGCTGGTACTCGCAGCACATCTGCTACACTTAATGAGATGGGCTCATGTTACCAGGGATAGGATTTTTGAAAAAATATAGTTACTTTTTATAGGGAATTTGGATAGTACATTTGTGCTAAAAATGATTTCAACCTAACATACAATTTCCTTGAAATCAGTAGGTTATATTTAATTCTGAGTCAGCTGTATTCATACCCTATATAAATGTATGTATTACATGAATATTATTTATACTCCACTACAATTCCATGTGACTTGACATTTTACAGAAAACATCTACAGTCTGTATTTAAATTGTTTTAGAAAAAGCCCCTCTATCTCTGGGTACTTCTGTTTTTTTCACTTTAATATTTCTTATTTATTTCATTCCACTTTGTTATTGAACATTTATTGTTCTGCGTACTCAGCAACATAACTAAAGCATATTTATTTTAAATAAAGGTAATTACTAAATCGGAGATGATTGAATACTATGACGTCAGTGGCTGCTACATTCTCCGTCCCTGGGCTTTTTCAGTATGGGAAGCTATCAAAGACTTTTTTGATAGTGAAATAAAAAAACTTGGAGTGGAAAACTGCTACTTCCCCATGTTTGTATCTCAAGCTGCATTGGAAAAAGAGAAGACACACATTGCAGATTTTGCCCCAGAGGTAAATTTAAATCTTACATTAATTTCACCTTTGCTCTGAAAATGCTGCAAAGATTTCAAAAGACTATCCCCCCCCCCCAAACAAAAAAAAATTGTGACTAGCAAAAAGTAGGCATGTGTATTTAAAGGAGCTGGTTCTTCGACTGGGCATTGAATTGTGTATCTTTGAATGCTTATATATCTAGGTTCTCAGTTAATTAGTAGAAAAAGCAATAGTATAGGAAGGTATATTTTTTTTATAGCAGTATTAATTAAATTATATATTGTTAAAAATACTTTGTGTGTATAATGTGTGTATGTAAACAAAAAGTTCATAAAAAACAAAACATTCTGTGGTTTTTAGGTTGCCTGGGTTACAAAGTCTGGTAAAACAGAGCTGGCAGAACCAATTGCTGTACGTCCTACTAGTGAAACAGGTAACAGTAATGGTGTAAAATGCAGTAAAAAAACACTAGACTTTCCTTTAATGTGGTGCTACTGCAAGCTAGTGACAGTGGCTTTTGAAACAGAAATGGATTTGTCTTTGATTCAGACAAAGAGCTATCAGAGTGTTGCTAAGAAGCATACACTTCAAGGAAGGAGGGGGTGGAAAATATGGATTGGTTTTTAACTGAGGTAAACTTGAGACCAAATCCACGTAAATCAATGAATCCGTTAGAAATATAATTAGTTTTGGATTATAAAATTGTATTGCTTGTTTCCTACTTTTAAAAATTCTGCAAAATGGATGACAATATCCAACTTAAAAAATTAAATAAGAACCTCTACAAAGAAGGTTTTAAAACCATAAGTACTAAACCATGATCAGGAGAACAGCAACATCTATTTAACCAAATCAATGCCTGAGTACATAGAGATGTGTTAAACTGACCTCTAAACTTACAAGTCTTAACTCCAGCTGTATTCACATAGGAAAGAAATTCTGCAACTGGGATAGTTGTATTAACAAAGCCCTCTTTTGGAATGTCACACAGCAGATGCAGCATGCTTACGAGGGCATCTCTACTAGATCTTATTTGATGACGGGCACTGAGAGAGCAGACCCTTAGTCTATTACTGATACCTTGAAAATCAACTTAATTTCAAAATAAATAAGAGATTACTTTGCACTCTTTCAAAAAATATTATCTTCCATGTTTTTGACTTATAGTAATGTATCCTGCATATGCAAAATGGATTCAGTCCCACAGAGATCTTCCAGTCAAACTGAATCAGTGGTGCAACGTTGTAGTAAGTAGAGGTTTTTACAGAATATATTTTATTATTTTCTGGTTAACCAGCAATTATTGCTCCTGCCCTTTATTACAGTGCAGTAATAATCTTGCTTCTCCAGCTGCACTGGAGCAGTACAGTTAACTGTCTAGCTTGACCTTCCTCAAGAAACTGGACAGCCCAGCCTTGCAAAGACATGCACTTGCAACCATTATCAGCTCATCTACCCCTAGCCCAAAGAGCCTAAATGAGTCCTCCCAGAACTTTGTTGGAAGCCAACCAGCCTAGCTAGCCTTGCTGGATCTGGGCTGGTAGACATGGCTCATCTGAACAGTCCTGCATAAAACTGGCCTAACTGATCCACCCCCATTTTACTTGCATATGTGCCAGTGTTAGGCTATAAATGGCAGATATGTCTAAAGCTGGTCTGTTTGATCACACCCTTTTGTCTGAAGGGACACAATATCTTTTATAGAGAGCTTATTAAACCATAATTGGGTGTTTTCTCTGACATGGCTGTGTTTATAGTCAGCCAAGTTGAGCATCTTGTTCCCCAAACCCTTAGAAAGGCTTACCTTGGGGAAGGTTGCTGGTAAATAAGAGAAGAGAATGAGAAAAGTTAGGAGGCAGAGCAGTGGTGGGATTCAAATTTTTTTACTACTGGTTCTGTGAGGGTGGCTTGGTGGGCGTGGCAGGGGAAGGATACTGTAAAATCTCCAGTCAGAGGTGGCATTTGCTGGTTCTCCGAACTACTCAAAATTTCTGCTACCGGTTCTCCAGAACTGGTCAGAACCTGCTGAATACCACCTCTGAGACAGAGTGAATAATGTTCCCAAAATATAATGCATTATATTATTCATGAACAGCAGATATATAGTACGTAAGCCACAAGAATTGTAACTTCTGTCATTAAATATCTGGGCATCAGTGTAAATGCAGTTTTAATGAAGAAAAAACTTAAATATAGAAGCCAGTGTTTAAGGTCTTAAAAGCACCATAGAGGAAACATCTTGTATAAAGGAGTTTCATAAAGCTGGACTCATATCTCAACCTAACATACAATTTCCTTGAAATCAGTAGGCTATATTTAATTCTGAGTCAGCTGTATTCATACCCTATATAAATGTATGTATTACATGAATATTATTTATACTCCACTACAATTCCATGTGATTTGACATTTTACAGAAAACATCTACAGTCTGTATTTAAATTGTTTTAGAAGAAGCCCTTCTATCTCTGGGTACTTCTGTTTTTTTCACTTATAACTTATCATCAGAGACGATAGTTTTGAGGCATGTCCAAAAGGTCTCCTTAAAGTGAATGTATTGATGAAGATTATGATTTAAACAAAGATTAATTTTTATTTTTATTAAATTGTTTGAAGCGTTGGGAGTTCAAGCATCCACAACCATTTTTGCGTACTCGTGAATTCCTGTGGCAAGAAGGACATACGGCATTCTCTACTTACGAAGAAGCAGCTGAAGAGGTACCACATGCAAATAATTTTTAAAAAGCATTGCTTAACCTTTCAAGGTCCCAAAGGTGCTTTTCCAAGAGGCAATTGGGCTTTCTTGTTTTTCTTTGAAGATGTTTTGCTTCTCATCCAAGAAGCTTCTTCAGCTCTGATGAATCTTCTTTAATGAAAAGCGAAATGTCTTCAAAGAAAAACAAGAAAATCCAGTTGCTCTTGAAAAAGTACCTTTGGAACAACCATGATCTGGGAATCCCCATAGACATTTAACCTTTCAAGACTTTCAAATAATACAAAATATTTGCCTAAATATTACACTGCTATTTTACACATAAACATTTTAAAGGTTTGCACATACATTTGTTTGTTTGTTTATGGTGGAAAAGGTATATGTCTACATAGTATACTGGAATGGACAGCTGCAGCAGACTAATCATCATCATCATCCTAAAGAAAACAGCTATCTCCTCCAGGAAGCTTCTCTGACAAGTGCATTTGCAGAAACAGCACAGTTCACAAACATGCCACCATTACATACTTAAAGTTTGATGCAAGTCTGCAATGATATCACATGTTATTTTTGCCCCATGTGCTGGTAACCATGCTTCCTGGGTGAGAACAAAGATTTGATAAATTAATGAATTGTTTTTATGCTTTTGAGAATACATGCAATGCAGTAGTGTTCTAGTTGTGTTTTCTTGTTGTATGCTGTGAGGTTTATAGTAATATATTTGATTGCTGTAATTTGCTACTTGCTCTTCTTGGTGCTTGTAAAATCAATATATATTAAAATTATTTTATTAAAGATGTAAATCTTATGAGAGAATTACAAATGCGGTTAAACAAAATTTATATTTAGTTTAGGCATTGAGTTCAAGAATAACTGAACGTTTATTTTCAAAAATCTGCATTATTCATTGCAACTCTGTAGTTATTACTATTATTTAAACCTGCAATTAATGACAGAATCTTAATCAGAACAATTAGGTTTGTATCCAATTGAGCATTCTTGACTTATTGGACACTATAAGATATTAAAATCCGTTCTGTATATATACTTAGAAAATTAAATAGTTTCTAACTTTTTTGTTTGCTAGGTACTGCAGATTCTTGATTTATATGCTCGTGTATATGAAGAACTTCTTGCAATTCCTGTTGTGAAAGGAAGAAAGACAGAAAAAGAAAAGTTTGCAGGTGGAGACTACACCACAACAGTTGAGGCATTTATATCTGCAAGTGGGCGAGCGATCCAGGTACAGTACCAAATTTGTTTTTACCATATATTTATGCATAGAAGTTTACTGAATGTTTTTTTATTTTATTGTATTGTATTTTAGGGAGCAACATCTCATCACTTGGGACAGAATTTTTCAAAG
The DNA here is from genome assembly GCA_023653725.1 of Bungarus multicinctus. Lineage (NCBI taxonomy): Eukaryota > Metazoa > Chordata > Lepidosauria > Squamata > Elapidae > Bungarus > Bungarus multicinctus. The sequence goes on along the minus strand of CM042836.1, from coordinate 50,363,232 downwards.
ATGTTTGAGATTGTCTTTGAAGATCCCAGAGTACCAGGAGAGAAACAATTTGCTTATCAAAATTCTTGGGGCATTACAACCCGTACCATTGGTGTTATGACCATGATTCATGGCGATAACATGGGTTTGGTGCTGCCACCTAGAGTAGCATGTTTTCAGGTGAGTAAAAAAAACACCTCTTTGATGGCTTTTTCCTTTTTTTCCTTGCCATTTTCTAGAAAGGGGGATGTAGACAAACTAGATTTAAGCTATAGTTGACAAGTTCTGAAGTCCTAATTACTTTAGCTGTAATTACTTGTTCTGTAAATTTTAGAAAATCCTAAACTTCCATAATTAAGTCCCATTTATATTTGAGTTCAACCCTTCAACAATTGGCAATTAAATTTAGGGAAAGCTGTATACAAAGAGGAATATAGGGGCAGCGTTCTATCTGGTACCACAAGGGGGCCATGTACACATGTGGTGCCAGCATCTCTGTATTACTGTGTCAGCAGGGAAAAGTGCAAGTAGATACAACTATTTGCATTGCTATTACATTCTGAAGTTTTGAATAGACAAGTAGGAAAAAAAACTGAGGTAGAGATTATGCTTTTATATAAAAATAATCCTGATGTTCTATTGCCTTTCTCAGCAAATTGGTGTGATTGCAATACTTCATTGTTGTTTGTTTACTTGTTTTTGTATGCTTTAATAAATACGTGCAGACACAAAGTAAAATTGGAATCAATTATTAGCATGAGAAAAAATGTTTAAAAGGTTCTAGTATTAGAAAGAGTTGTTCAGAAATGTACTAGACTCCCAAGTATGAAAATTAAGAAAGATAAATTATATATTTACAATACTTTCTCTTTGAGAAAGGTAGAAATTGTGAAAGAAAGATATCATGAAGGAAGAATGCATGGGCCAAATAGCATGACAAAGTGAAAATATTGGCAGCATATTTTAATGTTTGTATCCCTTTCCTTTGAATCAGATAGCCTGAGTAATTTTCTGCAGTTTTTGGATTGCCTTCATTAAAAATTGTAAAATAAAAATCCACCGTGTGCATTTTATAGCTGTGTATTACAATCCTTGCAAGTAGTACATTAATTAATAGAACTATGTAAAACTTTGGAAAACATAAAATTGTATATCTAGGATATCTTTCCTGAAGCAGATGCATATATTTTCCAGTGTCATGCAGTTTCTTTAGGAACTGCTCCTCAAACACACAGCTGCACAATAGCTTCATTTAGTGAAGCTTTCTTCTGTTTAGCTTTATAACTACTGGCTCCTTATTCAGGTGGTGATTATTCCTTGTGGTATCACTAATTCCCTTTTGGAAGAAGAGAAGGAAGCTTTACTGACAAAATGCAATGAATATTGTAAGAGATTGCGCAAAGCTAATATCCGTGTGCGAACTGACTTGAGAGAAAACTATTCACCTGGCTGGAAATTCAACCACTGGGAGCTTAAGGTAAATATTTTAATTCTGTTCTCTTCTGATTAATTCTTTATTACAGGTTTTTTCACCTGTATAATTTGATATTGGAAGTATATATAGAAAATAAATGTAAAATAAATGTAAAAATCAGTACAAACCGATAAGTTATACTTTATCTATAAATACATGCTGCCACCTGCTATTTGGAGAGGAACCGTCCATTCCTAAGTGTCTGTAGGATGAACATTTCCATCTGTCAATAATTATTACCTCACTTCTGAGTCTTGGAAAAAGTATTTTTTTTTTGCTATAAACCAAGCTTCCTAATCAGTCCTTGGTGGAACAGGCTCCTTAATATTGGTTGTTGAATTGAAGAATAATTTGTGTAAAATGTTACATTTTAATAGATCTAATCTGGGGAGTCTTTAGTGTAACCCAAAAGAATGTTTTGCCCTTATGTTTTGCTTAATAATATCCGGAAAATGTGAAAAAGAAGGAAAAAACCCACTCAGTTTGTGACTTTTTGACTTACAGGGTGTTCCAGTCAGGCTTGAAGTGGGGCCACGTGATATGAAGAATCATCAGTTTGTAGCTGTTAGAAGGGACACAGGAGAAAAATTGTCCTTTTCTGAAAATGAAGCAGTGGACCAACTCAGTCGTGTTCTGGAAGAAATCCATCTTAATCTTTATAATAGGTTAGACTTCGGGATGGGGAAAAGGGAATGTGATAGAATGCAGAAGATGAACACCTTCTGCAGTCCTGTCCCATGATTTCAGATACATATCAACTAAGCTTACAGTAATAAATGAAAGATAAGAACTAAACAAGGGCATCTGAATTCCAAGAAGAAGATTAACTAGTGGAAAACAGCTAGGCCACCTCTGAAATTTACATAGTCCAGAGAAGAAGTAGAATGTTGTTTGGTTTTCCATACAGCTGGAGATCCTATTCTTGGATAAGTGCCATCATGGTGAGGATACACTCTGGGTCACAGACAAACAGCCTTCTGCAAGTCCCAAGTCCAGAGAGGAGGACATGCCCTGAAGGATATGCATGCTTAGGAGGCTCATTAATTTAAAAAAATAAGGAATTTTAGCCCTTTATTGTTCAAGGCTTTGTATAACAATCTTACCTGATAGCAGACTGACAGCCATTTTAATCTGTTTAGGACAGATATAATACATATATATATAGTTACAGCAGTCTAGCAGCTGTAATCTATACTGGTTGTATTAAGTACTGGTTACACTTTTATATGGGACTCTCAAATGAATATGTGGAAAAAGTTAAATGCAAATTCAGGAAAATTTGAATATGAGGGAATGATAAAAGATTGACTTTTTTAAACAACATGATTCAGTACACTTATGCAACTGTACTGAATCAAGTTGTTTAAAACATTAAAAAGGTTCATTACAGATCATCTTTTCTGTCTCCTGCACAGTAATGGATTTATGGCTGTGCAGATGCAGATAGATAAATTCCACAAAACATCCATAACAAAGTACATTTATTAGTTCATCAGATATCCTCATAACTCACATTTGTGAAAAAGTTCTTCTTTAATGACCAATCCTTTGTATATCTGCCTTGTAGGTAAAAGATGGTTATCTCCTAACCCATCTCGTAGCAATAGAAAGAAGCTGCTATGAGTTAGTGAGTTCAGGCAAAAGTGAGGGAAACTCCCCCAACCCATCAAGGGTCAAATTAGTGACCAATCGGGATTAAAGATGTGGTCACGTGACATGAACTACATTCCCCAGGATACCTTTAACTACATTTACTATGATGCCTTCCCTTAAGGGGACAGCTCATAATTCCTAAGTAACTATACAATTCCCATAGACTGACTGGGACAGCACATCATCTTCGACTTATTAACCACAATTGGGAACGGAATTGCAGTCATAAGTTGTAGTCATGTCAAAGCATCCATGTGACTGAATCTTTGACCGTTTTTACAGCAGTCATTAAGCAAACCACACAGTGCTAAGTTCAAAATCACATGACTATGTGTGGTCATTAAATGAATCCATTTTGTCCCAGCAAAAAAATTAACAAATTACAATTACATGACTGCAGGATGCTGCAACTGATCATAAATGCGAACACCTGTTTTGAGGTCATCATAACTTCGAACGATCATTAAGCGACCAGTCATAAATCACAGACTCTCTGTAACTGAACTGAACGTTTTCTTTATCTTAGAGCTGCTGAAGATCTTAAGAGTCATATGGTGGTGGCCAATTCCATGGAAGAGTTTCAGAAAGAGCTTGATTCTGGAAAGGTAAATAATTTGCCATTGGTTATGAGTCCCTTCCTATGCATTCTTAAATCCCAGTAAATGCAGTAAAACATGCATTCATGGACTTTTTTTTAAGTAACTGCTAGGATTCTGAAAGCTTTCTTGATCCTGGAACTTTAGAATATTCTGGAGAATTCTGAAATGCTCCATTTCCCTCAAACTGCGAAGCTTTTCCCAAAATATGCTGTTGTGAAATGCAGCTTGCTTATTTAAATAGTGAGAACCGGAGTGGTGGCAAAACCGTATTGGCTTGGTTCTGAAATAGAACTTGCAATGCCATGTCTAGTACATCTCAAAATTACTTCAAGTTGGGAGGATTTACTTCTGGGAATCATAAAACATCCCCTGGAACATCAAGGAAGTTTGGCAGGTCTGAAGAGAAATTAAGCATTTTGGAGTTTCCAGAATGTTTCAGTCCTAGAGCAACAAGCCTTATGCATCCCTAATAAGGATCATTTGATACACCTAAACTAGCTCAAGAATTGCAGACAATGCTTTCAATTATAAATGTAGATAAATGAATAATATTATGCAAACAATGCAGCCAACAAATTGTTTGTTTCGTTATTTTAAAACATGTTTATCTATTAGCTTTAATGAATACAGTAGCTGCAGTTAGCCATTCTGGGTGTTTTGTTTCAAGTGAGTTCTTGTTGAGCATTTTCCTCACCAGACCGCTAATTCAGGAATACAGGACATCTCAAATGATATGGAGATGTTTTTCTTCTATCAGAGTGGCAATGGAGGTGAAGTATGGCAAAAAGTTATCAGAAAGATAACATAGGAATAACGACTATTTTCATCCTATCTCTTTTCAAATCATAAGATAAATGCTGTCACCCCACCATCGGAACACTTGCTGTCTTGCTTTATCAGCAGAAAAAAAACAGCAAGTTGGATGTCTGATCAGACCCTGTAATAGGAATAATTGTAAAATAATTTAAAATGATATAATTAATGCATTCAGTTCATAGGACACCCTATTTGCGTCAAGACACCGTTTCTATCTGATTTAAATAAGGATCACCAAGTGCATGCAAAGATGTCAAAAGACAAGGGGTTATTGGAACTGATATGATAGAGCAATAAAATACTTTCAACTGCAATAAAATATTGCTGTTGATTTACAGAAAGCAAAGTTTACTCCTTGGTTTACAGTAGGTTTATTCTAAGGCACCACTTACCTACTTGGCATAACATGTAAAATGTAACTTCCTTTACAATAAAGAATATACTTGATAGAGAGAGGCAGGTAGGTTGATGTGTAAATATGCATTCTTTCAATTTATAAGGCAATGTCAATTAGAATTCATTAGATATAATATAGATTTGGGAGGAAGTGCTAAAGAAGTGCATGGAAGAATGGATAGTTTGATCCACTAGTTCAGGAACCCCCAAATCCCTGGTCTGTGGACTAGCACCGGGCTGCGGCATGCCAGAAAATGGGTGTGTGAAGTGAAGCCCCATCCGTGGGATCCAGGCAGCATGTGAAATCACGTACCTTCCAGTCCTTGGAAAAACATCTCTTCTTTTGGTCCCTAATGCCCCAAAGGTAGGAGCCCTTGCACTAGCTCTGTTCGGTTCCACTGATAAATGTGGATAGAACTTTTGTAAACTTTGAGTTTGAATTAATTTCTATTTGTTTCAGTTTAAGATTTATATAAATTGGAATGAGTCTTAGTCACAAAATGCATCGACTTACAATAGTTCATTTAGTTTGAAGTTACAACAACATTGAAAAAAGTGACTTATGACTGTTTTCCATACTTAAACGACTGTTGCAATATCCCCATGGTCCATTGATCAAAATTCAGATGTTTGGCAACTGATTCATATCTATGACGGTTGCAGTGTCCTGGGGTCACCTTTTGCTGCCTTCTGACAAGTAAAATCAATGGAAAAGCCAGATTCACTTAACAACCATATTACTATCTTAACTGCAATGACTCACTTAACAACTATGGCAAGAAAGGTTGTAAAATGGGGCAAAATTCATTTAACAAATGTTTTGCTTAGCAACATAAATTTTGGGCCAATATATTGACCACAATGTATATCAGAATGCTAAAAATTATTGTAAGTATTTGCAAAGAAGGGGTTTTTTTAATCATTAAATAGAAAAGATGAACTTTATGTTCCCTTATCACATCTGGAAAATGCACTGGAAATTTTGAAATTTTATTAGAATAGTATGGATATCAAATTTTTAAAAACAAAATCAGAAATTAAAGCAGGAATTTTGCCTTTTATCTTCCATTGCTTTGTTAAAATAAGGATGATCTCTACATTTGTCTCTTTGCAATGTTTAGTTCTTTTTATTATAAAGATTAGATTTCCTCCCAAAATTCTGTGGTTCAATTTGTTGTTTTATGTGATTTTGCTAATAAGAGGTGCCTTTATGCTTTCATTAAATGTGCATGTTAAAGTCTTATAAGACTTAAAGAAAACACTCAATAAATCTTAGCAGTTGTCTATGTATTGAATATACAAAGACAGTTTATAAGCAAGTAGAGTCAGTGTGATTACTTTTAAGATAGCTGGAGTTACTTTAGCTCTTTGGTATTGCAAATCTAAATAGAGAGCCACTAAAGCAATGGATATTATTACAATTTAATAAAATTCTTATTTAAAAAGTAACTCTTTTTACATGATCTCTAAATATGTGCATGTTCTCTTATTTCAGATAGTGCAGATTCCTTTCTGTGGAGAAATAGAATGTGAGGATTGGATCAAAAAAGCAACTGCCAGGTAAGAGAGAGAGAGAGATGTGTTATGTAGATGAGTTTAAAGAAAAAGAGATTTTAGAATGTATATTTTTCAGTTACAATATATTTTCTGTGTTACGGTTTGAAAACTAGAAAGAATTTTTTGTAAAAACTTGCATGTATGATTAATATAAAGAATTAACTTATGAAAAATACATCTGTATGAAACAATGGTGACATGGTGTTTGTGTTGCTGAACAAAAGCAATGCCCTGCTGGATTGGAGCCCTGATCCATCTAGTCCAGCACTCTGTTCTCATAGTGGCCAGCAAACTGCACAAAGAAGCCCAGAAGTCTTCCAGCAGATGGCTTTCAGAGGCAGTCTCACATCCTTCAAGGCTAATAGAACCTAATTAATTTATATGCTTAAAGATATTTTAACTTTTGTAAGATAAGCGCTAACTAGGTCATACCTGACAACTTCTAATAGACAAGTATAAGCTGTTCCAAATTAAATAAGCTGAGAATTGTACAAAAACCCTTGCTTTCTGTTTCAGAGATCAAGATCTTGAACCTGGCGCTCCATCCATGGGAGCAAAAAGTCTCTGCATCCCCTTTAAACCACTTTGTGAGCTGCAGAATGGAGCAAGATGTGTCTGTGACAAGAACCCTGCAAAGTTTTACACTCTCTTTGGGCGCAGTTATTAAATTACTGTTGGAAATGATAGTTTCCTTATATTTCAACTCAACTTTTTAAATTAAAGACTGAAATGTTTCCTGATACTATCCAGGTTTTTGTTGTTACTTTTCAAAATAGCAACTAACAAAGCCATAGAGAGTCATATCCTTTCAGTTCAACTTGCAGTATTGCATAAACCTTTCTGTATACAGTATCTCTATAATAAATAAGTATTGTCATCTATTACTTGCCTTATTTTTTGTATTAATGAAAAGAAAACTTATCTGTCTAGTGGGTAATCATAGAGTCATAGAGGTGGGAAAGTGTTTAGAGAAGATATAATAGCATCAGTGTAAGATCCACAAGGGCTAAGTACTTGCAAGTCTGTCTATGTTCAATTATCTCTGCCTGAGTCACAAGATCTGCCATGCTCTTCTATATTAGAGTCTTCTGGTGAGATCCAGGAGACATGTCCTCTATCAGCGTTCGCCAACCGGTGGGCCATGACAAAATTTTGGTGGGCCACAGACAAATCTCACCCCCAGAGCACCCCCACAAAGCAGTTAATCCAGGCTGCGCAGAAACACAAGGTTGTACCGCCCACATGGCCTGCGGGAACCCTCCCCACCCACTCACTCCTTACCCGATTAAACTTGCTTGCTAAATTGCTATTTTTCCTTTTTCCGACCATCATCTGTTCTGCTGTGCCAGGAGATTTAGATTAGCTAGGAAGTAGGAAATGGTTGGATTTCTTGTTTTCTAGCTAAGCACAGCTGAACTTCCCTTAGGACTGAAGGTTTGCTTGCAAGCAAATTCAGTGGAGATTCACGGCAAGCAAATTTGAGAGACTGAGCTAGCCGATGGCAGATAGATAGATCACTGAATGATTCTGTGAGCAACTCAATCTGCCTGCTTTGCCTGACTTTGGGTAAAAATTGCTCTTTTTTAAAATAAAAAATTCAATATTTACATGCATGGTATGTTGTGAGTTAATTTTGTGAGTTTGCTTGCTAGCAAATTTTATGAGTTTGCTTGCAAGCAAATTTTATGTGACAGACTGAGCTAGCCAATGGCAGACAGATAGATCTCTGAATTAATCTGTGATTCTGTGAGCAACTCAATCGGCCTGCTTTGCCTGATTTGGGGTAAAAGTTGCTCTTTTTTATAAAAAAATCAATATATCAATATTTATAATATTTACATACCCAGCCAGTCACATGACTATCAAGCCACACCCACAAATTAGGCCACACCCGCAGAACCGGTTAATGGTCCCTGGGATCTAAAATTATGAATTTAGTGGTCCCTGAGGTCCAAAAGGTTGGCGACCCCTGCTCTATATCATGGCATCTGTCCTGGAACAACGTACTTCTAGATTCAATGGATTAACTATTCTGTAAGAGCTTGAGGACCTGGCTTTTCCATTGGGCATGGGCAGGATGTTGAATAAATCAAATTTATTAAGAATTGAGTGATTATGAGCTGCTATTTGCTATGTTTTTTAAAATCTTATTTATGTTAATCCTATGTTATATATCCAGAATTACAATTGAGAATTAGGGAGGTATATACAAGGTTTTTTTAAATAAAATTCTTTAAATTAAAAAATAAAATAAAATAAGGCCTCTATAGAGTATTTGGGAAGATCAGAAATTTTCTTGCAAAAAAAGAGAGACACTTAACTTTGCTAGTTTCCTAATTTCTTTTAATTACAAGACCCTAAAAGAAAAAAACTAAATCAAATGGGATAAAGGAACTTGGAAGGCACCACTGTAGTTATGTCCAGACTGATAGGCTCCATGGAGACCCAAGCATGAAGATTTCCAGAGATGCAAGAGAAAGCTATTTGCTCTGTTTGTTGTCATTCCATCCAGGCTTTTGCAAGCACCAAGTAAAGCATTGGCAATAGCCCTCTATCCACCGCGGTCTTTCTGGACCTGCTGAATATTAATAATGACTAGCTCTGAAGGATACTGTAAGCTCTAATTCAGCATCCTATTTATGGGAAATAGAACATTCATTTTTGCTTTGAGATAGCTCCACATTATTGGTTGCATTTATATAAAATCTGACTACCGGATTAAACTATTTTCTGGGTTTGCTGAATCAATTAAATCATCAATCAATCAGTGTTTGCAGATCATAGTAAATCCTAAAAATACCCCAAACCAGCCTAATATGAAAACAATAAATAAAATTAGCAGTAGATCCTTAACGCTTCATTTTTTAAAAATATGGTGGCGACAGTGTGTAGTGTAGCTTGAAGTAGGGGCTGTGGTTAGTGGTTAGAATGCAGTGTTGCAGGCTAACTGCCCACAACTTGGAGTTCGATCCCAACCAGCTCAAGGTTGACTCACCTTCCATCCTTCCAAAGGTCAGTAAAATGACCCAGATTGTTGGGGGCAATATGCTGACATTGTGAATTGCTCAGAGTGTGTATAAAGCATTATGAAGCTATTTACAAATCTAAATGCTATTGTTACTGAAGTGTATTTTGTGCAGTTGGTGGTCAGATTTGAACATTTGATAAGTTGACAGGTTTGTGAGTGGAGTTGATAAGGGTAGTTTGAGAGTTAGAGACAGAAATAAGATGGAATACTACTAACCACATTATTATGAGAGACTGAAAAAAAGGGGGAAAAAAACCACAAAAGGCTGCAATAGAGGCAGTGAGGAAGAAAATAAAGGCAGGCATTAGGGAGGAAAAGAAGCTCCCCACACCAGAAGGAGAAATTAAGGGGCAAGGTCAAAATGGGAAGCCCCACCCCACCCCCCATGCTCACCTGTTGTCTGCTCTGCCTGGAGCCTCTGACAACTTAAAAAAAACTGGAGCAGCGGCTTCCTTTTTTTCCTTCTCTCTGTTGCCTCGCTCATGGATTCCGGCCTGCCGCCCCACGCCACTCAGCACCTCATCATGCCTGCCTGATACTGAATGGGCAGTTGGCCTGCTGCGCAACCCCACACGCCAGAAGATTTATACCTGATCTGACTCACGCCCTTTTCCGACAAATCAAACACAATTCAAAAGGAACAAAAACCTTGTAATGCTTTTACAAAATAATTAGCTGTGATAAGCACAAGCCTTGCCAAACTGTGAGGCTTGCCAAAAGATAGTCGACAAGAAATAATTTGCAATACAAAAATGTTCAAATACAAACTCAAGATATTGGAATGTCCACAAGGCTATGTAGTTTCAAAACACCTTTGCCTTCTGCAAAGAAGGTTAGTTTCACAGCTGGCTTTTATCTTGAGGGAGGGGCCATTACCATGTAACCTTACTCCCGAGTCACCCATGCTGTTGTAACTGCTTTTTCCTACGAGCAATCCTGCGCGCACGTGCATTTGGCACAGGCTCCTCGGGACCCTCCTCATCACTGCTGCCAGCCCCCATAATCTCTGAGGGCAGCAGTCCACTCCCTAATGGTCCTTGCTCTCCTCAGCCGTCCATACCTGCTGCCGGCTAACCACAACAACACCATGTAGTTCTTCTGCCGTAGTCTCACACACCAGAAGCCTCACGCCATAGTGACCCCCCATATGCCCACAGCCCTTGTGATCAGAAATCTCATGCTGCCCCTAGAGAACCATGGTTTCTGCCTGCCACCTGATTGGATGGTGGCTAATTGTCCCGTGCTGCAAAAGCCTGGGACAAATATGAATCAGTGAATGGGCTGGGCCAAAGGGTGCGGGGCAGAGGGCTGGAGGCCCAGTGGAGGAGGAAAACCAGAGGCTGGAGGTGAAGGAGGTGCAGCTAAGAGTGGGAGTCTAAAGGACCCATTCTGATTCCAGAGATCGGTGCTATAACTCATATAGCACTTTTTTTAAAGCTCTTCTCCAAATCTCCTGGCGATGAATCTTTTCCAATGTTTTACACAATTAGCTTCAAAAGGAGTGATTGAGTCATATCAATCACTCATTTAAATAGTTACTTATGTCAAATTCTAAACATTTAGTAGGAGTTTATGCTATCATCAGGATCAGGACCAAGAAATGTTCATCCAGGAATAAAAGAACAGCCTATTTAAACAATATTTAAAATATATTGTTTTGTGAAAATTCAGCTTAATAATTAATGTGCATTAAAAAAAAACTTCGCAATATGTTTCTAATTTTCAGCCTACTCAGGCAGTGACTTCATCTTTTATAAGAAAATAATTAGGAAGACCTAGTTCTTAATCATCATCATAAAGACTCTGACCTTTACAACTTTAGGCTTGTTTGCATAAAAGTACTAAATAGCTGATTGTGTCCATTACCTTAAATGACCAATTTGTCTCAAGCATATTGGCATTTTGATTGCCAAAATAAACAAAAAACCTGCCAAACTCTACAGATAATAAAACCAGACTCAGAATGGCATTCTGCCATTGAATATATAGACTTGTTCTGATTTGTAAGCTTCATTTAAAGAAAAGGTTCAACATTTAAATTGTTTAAAAAATATTTATATTTCTATCTTTTGTGAGAACACTTTTATTATGATGTTAAATTTGCATTGCGAATGGTTACATTCTAGAAAATCAGGAAAGTAGAGATCCAATAATTATAGATATAATGATATAATGATTTTCTGTTAGTATTTTCTGTACTAATAAAGGAGAATGTGTGTAGCTCAGATTTGACATGTGGGGTTTTGATGCTCACTAAGCTTGCTTGTTTTCTTGCAGATGTTTCATTACCCAAACTAGGTAACAGTATCAGTGCACTGATGATGTTACCTAGTTTGGGTAATGAAATGTCTGCAAGAAAACAAATATTTTCTATCCCTAATTTTATTAGTTGTATCTATTAGTAGTTCCTTACTCTTCTGAAGCTAAGGTGCTGGGGTGAAAAATGTGTAGCACTATCTTAGTACAACAAGAATGAACATGAATCTGGATATAGTGTTTTTGTATGCAAAGCAGCATAGTGTCCCACTTGTATAGCACGTTCTAAATAAAGGTCAAAGCATTTCCTTTAAAGCAATGTAACCAGTACAGTTCAGTTGGTTGATGCAAATAGTTGAAGCCTCATCTGAGAGAATTCCTAGAAGCTGACTAAGCACAGATTATGATGTTGAAACTGGACCCAGCTACATATTGTAAGCGCTATCTCCCTGGCAACTCTTTTACTCAGTGTGCATTATTTATATTATTAGATTATGGAATATCCACATCCACATACTCCTTCTCTCTCTCCCTTCCTTCCTATTTCTTTTTCTTTTCTTTCTTGATTGGGACCATTACTCGGAACCATGACATTTGAATCCTGGGCCCTATCTAACAAAATAAAATTCAGTGGTGAGAAAACTAAGATTTTACACTTAGGCAAGAAAAACCAAATGCACAGGTATAAAATAAGTGGTACCTGGCTCAATACAAGTAACTGTGAGAGAGATCTAGGAATCTTAGTGGACAACAACTTTAAATGTGAACCAACACTATGCTGCAGTTGCCAAAAAAGCTAATCTAGTGCAAGGCTGCATTAAAAGAGAAACAGAATCCAGATCATCTGAAGTTTTAGTAACACTTTGTAATGCCTTGGTAAGACTGTGCTTGGAATATTGCATCCAGTTTTGGTTACCACACTATAGAAAAGATGTTAAGATTAGAAAGAGTGCAGAGAAGAGCAAAAAAAAATGAGTAGGGAACTAGAGGCTAAAATATATGAAGAACGGTTACAGGAATTGGGTATAACTAGTCTGACATGATAACAGTATTCCAATATTTAATGGGTTGCCACCAGGGGTGGGATTCTACCAGTTCACACCTATTCGCTAGAACCAGTTGTTAACATTCTAAGCAGTTCGGAGAACTGGTTGTTAGAAAAAATTACTGGCCTAATCTTGTAAGAAAGGCAGGAAGGAAACATTCTAGTGTTGCTTACAGAAACTGCCTCTCCGTTAACTGTTATTACATTCTTGGCAGGACTAGATTTCCTGTCTCAGGAAAGTCTCTGGAGTTTTTTCCCCTCCTTTGCTGGTACTTTGCTTGTGTGGAGTGACCATTCAAAGTTACAATGGCACTGAAAAAAGTGACTTATGACCATTTTTCACTCTTACGACATGAGAAGCCAGGCGAGGAGATGCACGCCTCGATGTGAGTGATATTGAGTTAGCCACACCCAGCCAATAACATGACCACCAAGCCATGTCCACCCAGTCACATGACCACCAAGCCACGCCTATCACCTAAGCCATGCCCACAGAACTGGTTGTTAAAAAATTTGAATCCCACCCTTGGTTGCCACGAAGAGGAGAGGGTCAACCTATTCTCCAAAGCATCTGAAGGCAGGACAAGGAGCAATGAATGGAAACTAATAAATGAGAGAAGCAACCTAGAACTAGAGAGAAATTTCCTGACAGAACAATGAAGTAATGGAACAGCTTGCCTTCAGAAGTTGTGGGTGCTCCATCACTGGAGGTTTTTAAGAAGAAATTTGACAGCCGTTTATCTGAAACAGTATAGGACCTTGATGGTGAACCTATGGCACGTGTGCTGGAAGTAGCACACAGAGCCATGGACCTGCTGGCACGTAAACCGTCAGGTCCATTGTGCATACACACATGCCTCCTGCCAGGCAGCTGATTGTTGGGTATCTGCTGTGCATGTGCAAAGGGCGAGGCGCGTGTGGGAGGTGCGCATGGAGACATGCAGCATGCACGGGTCACACGCACATGCGCAGAGGGGCGCAGCATGCAGGGAGGTCACATGTGCATGCGCAGAGGGCAGAGGGTTGCGTACACATTGCATTATGGCTGCACACACGCACTTTCAGCACGCGATGACTAAAAGGTTAGCCATCCCTGGTGTAGGACCTCCTGCTTGGGGATTGGATTAGAAGACCTCCAAGATCCCTTCCAATTTTGTTATTCAGCCAGTGTGGACAGTTTTGAGAGGGATATTCCAAAGTATCTGGAGGGACCTGCATTGGAATATTTTTTGTTTGTTTTTGAAGCAAAACTTCAAAAAGGAAGATTTCCCCATTTTTGTTTCAGATCAGTTGGGATATTTTACATACGAACTGGTGAATTGGCTCTGTTTATAACCTTTTCCCATGACCAACATTGTTTTCTTATTTTATTTCCACAATATTTCTATAAAATAGACCAGGCTACGAAAAAAAATGAAACCGGATCTTACCCATACAAATGACATCTTGTTGGCTTTTATGCAAGACTAACTTGTATTCTCAACCTTGTAAATGGTGTAATAGAAACAAGAATGCATGTCCAAATTTAATTCAGAAAAAATGGCGATACAGTTTTGAGAAGCTTGAGAAATATGGACTTAGGGTATGTTACTGATGTAAAGATCTTTGACCTTTTACCTACACCAAGCAAGTAATGCAGTTGGGGAGAGAGAAAACACTTTCATTTATGCCTTGTAGTTGTTTGGCATAGAATCTCTTAATAAATGGGAGTAGGAATCTGCAGTAAAACATCTCCCTTCCTTGTTATCTGTCTATCCATCTGTTTGAAGAAAAAAAAGAGAGGAAAAACAACAATACAAGATTATATGTCTAATGAAACCAAAGACCTATTCTTGTTTATTCTAGTCTTATTTAAAAGACTAGATCCAGTGAAATAAACAAAAATCTCCATAGTTTTGTACCTTGGCTATTATGAAGAATAAACAACCAGCGTGTCACTATAGAGGAGGCAGATAGCATTATGTTTTACGCATTTTTTATTAATGGTCTTTACAAGATAACCTCTTGCTAAATTGCCCTTGAAACAGAATTTATTGTTTTACTGCGTCTTATAAAAATTAACATCTAAACACATCCAGCAGGGGATGATAAAAAGAAGAGAATTGCTGAAATCTTTGCTAGTGCTATTAAGGTGCTTGCCCTAGACACAGAGAGCCCACAGAGCATTGAAGCCATGGGACGTTACACGGGAAGAAGCAGTCGACTTCTTTTTATGTCCTTTGTCACCTTTCTACTTTTTGTGGTAGAAATGGCAGTAGCATATGTGGGCAATTCTCTTGCGCTAGCTTCTGATGGCTTTGCAGTCCTGTCCCACCTGATATCTATGATTATTGGCTTGCTTGGGGTCCGTTTCAGTCGCATACGATGGCATAAGAGCAACACATATGGCTTTCTGCGGGCTGATGTTGTAGGAGCCTTTGGCAATTCTGTCTTTGCCACTGCCTTGATGTTCAGCATCCTGATTGAAGCTGTGAAGAGGTTTCTCAACCCAGAAAAGACAGAACAAGCTCTGTCCGTTCTGATTGTCGGAATCATAGGTCTCCTCTTCAACGTGGTCAGTTATGTCGTCTTTATGGACTGTTGTTACTGTCGTGGTTCTGTGGACCAAGATGTGGAAACAGGTAAGCAACACCATAACCAATACTTAGAAGCAAAGATTAATATTTGTCTTCATTCATCAAAGACTGATAGTTGATTTCTGAAACTCAAAATGAATTTCTGTCAAGAGAAATGCAGTAAATGCAGTAAATCTGTATTTAGTTTTATAGTTTGGTATAGTTTTAAATATATGTTTGTTATAATTGTGTCTACTTCCACTTAAAATCTCAAACTATAAACTAAGGATATGTAACTCTTCTGCAGCTGAAGGTTGCATTTGCCTTTTGAGTATGCTATAGGAATGCACAACCAAAATGGACATCACCTGGACAAATTATGTTTGATTTTATGTAAATTTAGTGAACTGTTTAGGTTTTTCATTCTACTTCTTTTTGGTCACATTAAAAATTATACAGTAATTGGGAGTCATCTTTTGGACAAGATTCAGTAGGTCAGTCACATGCAAAGTTGGGTTGGATGAACATTTGGGTCAATAGATTATGGTTTATGATTGTAAGTATCTTTCAAATTTTATGAGAACCAGTTTAGTGTAGTGGTTAAGACATCAGGCTAGAGACCATGAGTTCTAGTCCCACTTTAGGCACAAAGTCAGATGAATAACCTTGGGCCATCCACTTTCTCTCAGCCCTAGGAAGGAGGCAATGGCAACCCACTTCTGAAAAATGCTTGTCAAGAAAATTGCAGGCACTTTTCCAGGCAGTATCTGAGAATCATACACAATTGAAAAAGAAGAAAAATTCTGAAGCGATGAATAATTATTCAATTATCTATCTTTATAAGCATAAGATATGGATGGCAGCTAACAAATTATATATAGGAATAAACTCTGACATAAGACAGTTACATGAAGCGTGAACTTCATTAATGAGATAGTTCAAATTGATAAACCTGGGATGAATCTATCTAAGCTGGCTTCAGATCCTACTGTGCAACACATACAGTGATATATTTTCATTATCCTTACTGAAAAAAGGTGTAAATTATGTTGGAATATCTCCTGTGCCTTGTGTGAGATCCAATGCTAATATCTAAGAACCTGTACTAAATTGTTAAAACTTAATTAGGAAAGATGAAGTTCTATAGTTACTTTATGGATCTAGTACTCAAAAGAAAAAGCATGGCATCTATTTTACCAACACAAAACTTACCAATCGCATTCTGAAACAATAATAGTGCTGTGTCCAGCAGTGCAATGAGATCAGTCAGAGCCATTCACATAATATTAAACATTCTTTACTTCCTTCTTTTTTAGATTACTTTCCTAATGATAGTCCGGTGATGATTCCTATTCCAACTATATGTAAGTCTTCAAAACATTTTAATTCATTTATAGAAAACATATTAAAAATAGCTATTGCTCTAGGAATGTATGTATGAGAGCATGACTGTGATTCATTAAATGCTATCCTTTGCTTATTTAGAGGATGGGAAAGGAAAACAAATATCACTGTTTCTAGAAACTAAATTACTTACCTTGCAACTTGTAGGAGGATATTACAGGTTTGGAGAAATTTCCTTCAGAAATGTTGAAATCCAGTTCCTTTTTAAAAAATCAGCATCTCCTGAAGGTAGCAAGAGCTGTTACATCAAATTTCACTCATATTTTTTATATAATATATATTTCGTATAAAACAATACTTTTCTCCCAAGTCCTCAACACCCTTCAAATAAGGTGCTGGGCTTGGAAAGGAGTTATATATATAAAGCTATATAAAAAACCATAGTTATAAAACTAAGATTCTACACCTGGAAAGAAGCTAAACCAGTGGATATGTCTACTTCAAGCCTATATACTGCCACAAAGACATACATTTTTGTTTGTAACTATTATTGTGAGTCATTCTACTGCAGACAAGACAGGTTTCAAAGCTGTTAAGCAAAAGAAAACTAAATAGAATTAAATAGTTGGACATTGTACATTGAGTCTCATGGGGGAATAAGTAATTGCTGACTGCTAATTTGTTATTAACTAAATATGTTCTCTAGATTTATTCCATTCAGTGTTTCTAAGTAGAAGGCAGTGGATTCATCTCATAGAACTTTAATATCTGTAGAACAGATGCTTATCAGGGGTTCCTCATTGAAAAATCTTATATGAAGCAGTATCAGAAGCTTCTCTGAAAACAGAATTAGCTCTCCATATGTCATGCTTTGTTAGAAATATATCCCACATTTCCTCTTGAAGGTCGAGGCAATTCCTTCTAATTTCCCTTGTAGGTTGGGCAAAGAATGATTGGCTCAAAGTCACCCAATAGGCTTTAAAGATTGAGGGTGAATCTGAATCTAGATTTCCACTGATTAAAGGTCTAACACTTTAACCAATGAGTCACAGTGCATGCCATTCCCAAACATACGGCACAATTGCACCAGCTTTCTTACCCATTCTGGTCCTTGCCCACTAAAAAAATTAAATCAAAAGATTCCCTGATGGCTAAAAATTTGGACATCCCTGATGTACATATTTAGAAGAGAAATTTTATTTCTTCAATCATTATTGTGGAAAAAGCTCACTTCAAAATTGGATCAGTTACCTGGTTCATGGGTCTTTAAGTGAAGTATTAGCATTTCTTAGATAATACATAGGCTTCTTGCAGATCAGAAGCTGAGGAAGCAGATGTTAATATGCAATAAACTCTTTGCACTCACTGACTTTTTGTACTCCCTGACTTGTCTGCACCCTGTGACATTAGTGACAATTCTGCAATCTGGTGAGGTCCAAGGACACATGATATCCCTTTCTAGCAGTTAACGATTTGGTGATGGTATAGATGTTCGTTAGACAAGACATGCATACAAAGAATAACTATGTAAATGGCCTGTTCTTTTAGTTATTGTGAGTGAAAGAACAGGCCATTTTATATAGTTATTCTTTGGGACCAAGGTTCACATATTTTGGGCATACAGGAAAAATATTTCAAATGTAAAAAATGTTTTCAACCACACAGTTCCCTTTCCTGGAAAGCAGGAAAATTTGATGTACCATTCAAATCAGAGGTGGTATTCAGCAGGTTCTGACCAGTTCTGGAGAACCGGTAGCGGAAATTTTAAGTAGTTCGGAGAACTAGCAAATATTACTTCTGACTGGAGATTTTGCAGTATCCTTTCCCTGCCAAGACTACCAAGCCACGCCCACAGAACCGGTAGTAAAAATTTTTGAATCCCACCACTGATTCAAATGCTGATAATTACTTTTATAGTCCCTTATCAGGAAAGAACATTTTTTTTCTTTCTATAGAGGGTTTAATAAAAGACCATAGCCAATGATAAAGCTCTTCTTTTTTTCTGATTTGGGTCCTACATTATATTAAATTATAATATGGTTTGCTTGGCCATGGCTTTTTGTTGTCTGAATCCAACCCTCATGTATTCAATAATCCTCAGTTAAACAAACCAGTTTGGTGCGATGTGTGAATCCAGTCAAATAGGAAAAAGTCTATCTCTGCCTTCTGATGGCATTTTCTTGCTACTTCTATTCTTGCCAGATAGCTGCTAGAAAAGAGACAGATTACTCTAGACACTTTTTCAGAAATCTTTAAAAATCAGACCAATCTGATATTAGATGAAGGTTCCGTAGTGTTTTACATAGTGCAACCTATTCGATTCCTGTAACAATTTACACATGTATATCATAGGTTTTCTTCTGAATGCTTCCATCATCTGCTGGAGCATGGATAAAACCAGAGATAATGCTTCCACATGATTCTATCTCTGAGGGAGATGGGCAGTTCAGAAATGGAAATATAAATAAAATAAATAGAATATTCCATCTCTACTTGGTGAAATTGCATCTTTTTCATGTGCAGACACACCTTCGTGTAACAGGGAAAAATATTTGATTTTTACTAAGGTTTTAGTCCATTTGTAGGCTGTAGGAACCTGAAGAACAGTAAAACTAGTAGTAGTGAGGGAGTTGACTAAAGGATTCAGAAAAAAATAAATGTCCACCGTGTTTTTTCAACTGAAGTTTCTGCTTGATTGTAGTCTTTTCTCAACACTAAATAGAAAATGCAAGAGCACCCTCTAGTTTTCAAAATCATAGAGTTGAGCAAGGTTGTTTAGGCTATCAGCTGAAACTCCAATGTAGGAATCCAAATGAAAGTTTACATATTTATTTACTGGTATTAAATGTATATGCTGCCCATCCCACTATTGAAGTCATTCTGGACAGCTTACGGAATGGTAAAAAGATGATATGCAACAATTAAAATTAAGAAAGATTAATTAGAGACTAAAACCCAAGAGAACAACTGACAGGAGCATGAGGATCTTCTCTCTACCTCATCAGCCATCGATAGTAGACAATATTCCGAATTTTAACTGGCGGGGTCCAATTCTTTGACAGACCAAAGTAGACCTTTTCTGCTGGATGGGCCAATCCCACTGGGGCAAGATGGCTCCTCAGATACTCTGGCCCTCTTCCTTGATCCTGCCATTTAGAATTCTCTGATGGGATCTGTAGCATGCTTTCCTTACCTGAACAAGTAGGATGGGCTGATGTGATGGGGTGAAGCCAGTTCTGTAGGTACTTATAAAGCCCTATCTATTCCATGTAGGGCTTTATAGGTAATATCCAACAAGTTGTCTTGGATCTGGAAGCAAACTGGCACCAGTGCAGTTTTTGGACATATGTGTCCTTCTTTGTGCATCCAGTATAGCTCATGCAGCCATATTCTGCACCAGTTGAAGCTTCCGGATACTTTTCAATGGTAGCCCCAAGTAGAGTATGTTGCAATAGTCCAACTGGGAGATGACCAGGGCATGAATGACTGAGTGGAGAGCCTCCCTATCCAGGAAGGGGCATAATTGATTCACAATATGAAATTAGGAAAAGGCCCTCCTGGCCATGGATGCATCTGCTTTTTGAGCAGGAGCTGTAAGTCCAAAAGGACCCCCAAATTAAACACTGGGTCTGTCTGGGGTAGTGCAACCCCATCCAGAACCAAAGATGAACTCCCAGACACAGAAGGGTCTACCCATAGCCACTCCATCTTACTAGAGTTCAATTGAAGTATGTTATTCTTCTTCCAGAAAATCTAGGCATTGCCATTATATCACTCATTTCACCCAGGATGGAGATCTGTAACTGGGTATCATTAATATATTGCTGATACCACATCCTGTGGTGACAGATAATCTCACCCAGCGGATTCATATAGATGGCACCACTGTGGCTGGACCTCTCACTTCCTATTAACACTGATTGGCACCTTGGAGGAAGAAGGTGAACCAACATAAAACTGTGTCACCCATCCCTAACTTCCCAAATCGACCCAAAGGGATGCCATGCTTGATAGTATCAAAAGCCCTGAGAAGTCAAGGAGAGGAAAGATGGATGCATTACCTCCATCCTGCTTCCACCAGAGATCAACCATGAATGTGAACAATGCATTTGGTCCCATATCTGGACCTGAAATCTGATTGAAAAAGGTCTAGATAATCTGTTTCCTCCAAGGTCCTCTGGAGTTGTAATGACACCGCTTTCCTTTCCTTTTTACCTATCATAAAGAGTCAGTTTGAATGCTATAGAAAAAAACAAAGGTGTTTTTTTTTTGGCTACATATACATTAATGCTTGAACAATGGGAAAACAGGTGGATGACTGGTTTCAAATTTACATTAAACTATAATCTGAAAGGAAATGTTTACAAGGTGATTTATTGTTGGCATTTAACACTTGATAAACTGTCAAAGGTGTACAGTATAAAACTGCCTCAAATGTACACTGAAAATGTTACTGTAAAGAAAGAATTTCTTTTCATCTTGATTGGATTTGTGTGAAATAAATATTGGGGCCAGACTCGTATTTCAATGCAGAATATTCTTAAAATGAATATAAAATTTAAACTAGAAATCCCAAAGGTGCTTTTTCAAGAGGCAACTGGACTTTATGATTTTTCTTTGAAGACATTTCACTTCTCATCCAAGAAGCTTCTCCAGAGCTGAAACAGCTTCTTGGATGAGAAAACAGAAAAAAGACAAAAAAAACAACAACCCCTCAAACAAACCCCAAAACAAAAACAAAACAACCCCCAGAAAGTCCTATTACCTCCTGGTGCACATGACCTAGATGACTGAAAATCTCCACAGATATTTAAAAACTAGAAGCTTTCCTTTTAAAATTATTGCACAAGGAGCAGTGAAAAAAAGGAACTTCATTATTATATATGTTAACTACATCTGAGCATTCCAGATGCACAAAAATGAAAAAAAAGTCAATCCCCACAATGTGATGGAAAAAGGGATGAAAAATAAACTGTTACAATCAGTGAAAAAAAATACATCTAATTTTGTTTCTACCGGAAAACTGTGTCTGGATTTTCTGCATAATATAAAACATGAAATTTTGTTCTGCCCATTAGATTAATTTGTTACTCTAGAAATGGCTAGTATTTACTAAATATGGTCAGACCACACCTGCAAATTACTCCGCTATCCGGCAATATGGGCGTTCCCCGCGCCGTTATAAAGCAAAACGCAGAGTCACCTTCGCCCGGTCACTTGTCCCCAGTACTCTTCGCTCTCAGGAAACGAAGGAGGGTGGCAGCTCACAGCTCGGCCCGGGACGGGTCCTGGAAGAAACTTAAGGCGGTAGTGAAGAGCGGCGGTTCCAGCTCTCCTCATGGGGCGCTACACGGGCAAAACGTGCCGGCTGATCTTAATGCTAGTCATGACAGCGAGCTTCTTCGTGGCCGAGCTGGTGTCGGGCTACGTGGGCAACTCCATCGCTCTGGTCTCCGACTCCTTCACCATGCTCTCCGACGTGCTCGCTCTGTGCGTGGGCCTCGTCACAGGACGCCTGTCTCACCAACGCCGACAATGTCCCGGCGCCTCTTATGGCTCCGGACGGGCTGAGGTGGTGGGCGCTCTCTGCAACGCCGTCTTCCTGGCCGCCCTCTATTTCACCATCCTGATGGAAGCGCTGCAGCGCCTGGCGAGGCCGGAATCCATCAGCGACGCCACGCTCATCCTCGTGGTAGGCACGATCGGTCTGGCCGTCAATCTCGTGGGTCTCCTCGTCTTCCAGGACTGGGCCTGCTGCTGCGGTCGAGGGTCGCCGCCCCCGCCCTTTTTGAGTCCCGAAGACGAGAGCCCAACCCGAACCGTCGCTAGCAGCTCGATCGCCTTAGAGGGGATGGTGGAAATGAGCGGCAGCGCCGCTGAGCCCAGCCCGAAAGCAGGTGCCACCCGGTTGCTTCCCTGCTCGTCGTTCGCACCATCTTCCTCCCTTCCCTTTCAGCTGCCTTTTTCCTTTTTCTCTAGTTCCCCCCCCCTCAATTTCCGCCTTCTCTTTAGTTTCACCAATTTCTCTTTGCCTTTTAAGGATTTCTTGGGTCATAATTTTTATCCTTCCTTTCTTATTTCCCATTTTCTTTTGAAAAGTGTTGTGTTGCATGTGCTTCTTTCTGCTAATTCTTATTCAGTCTTTTCTGATTATTCCATTTGCCTGTTGGCTGTGAGTTCGATCCTAGGTAGAGGCTAATAGTTGGAATAGACTCTCCTGCTCGAGCAGCGGGTTAAACTAGATGACTTCCAAGGTCCCTTCCAACTCTGTTATTCTATCTTCTATGTTCTGTTCTTATTTATACCTCTCATTCCTACTCTTACATTACATTGCATGTACAGTATAATAATGAACTGGCAGAGTACTTGTATATTTATTATTGAATAATGCAGAGAAACAATTGTATTTGTAACATTAAAGTGGATAAACAAAAGCAACCTTTGTGTCAATTAGTGTTTGTTTTCACAGTCTTTTGATACTATAAATTATTTTTTTCTAAACTACAAGAGTAGAGAAGAAATTTCAGAATTAATTAGATGTCAGGTTGTATAAGGTGGTCTGAATATTTATGAATATTAAACAAATCCATTCAATTTTGCCCCATTGCTTGCTTGGCTTGTAATTATACTACCCTTTGCATGTAGAGTGTATGCAAGCGTGAGTCATAAGTAATTTGCTGGTTCTGAATGATTAAGATAAGTTGATTTTGAAAAGTTTTGTATCTTTCTCTGCATAGAGCTTATACACAGCATTTCTTCTTTGAATGTAGGTGATTCTACGGATACCCAGAAAAATCCTGAAGAGGATCAGAAACAAAAAACAGAAAAGAAGTCTGAAGCCTTGAACATCAGAGGTACTATATTAGAGTTGAAAGATTTTTCCAGAATAAGGCAGCCATAATTAGAGATGAAATGTTCTTATTTATAGTTGCTCTCTATAGAAGTTTATACCAAATTTTGGAATCTTAATGTATTCCAATACAGTTATCCAGTTTTTTTCTGTTTACCTAATGTTTCCTTTATGCTTTGTTTCAGGTGTTCTTTTGCATGTGATGGGAGATGCTCTTGGCTCAGTTATTGTTGTGGTTGCTGCTTCCATATTCTATATACTTCCTCTGGATGAGAACACACCTTGTAACTGGCAGTGTTACATTGATCCGAGCCTGACCATTGTTATGGTCTTTATCATACTGTCTTCAGCCTTTCCACTTATCAAGGAGACGGCAACCATTTTGTTGCAAATGGTCCCCAAAAATGTGAATATGCAAATATTGGGTAAGTTGTTTTAAGGACTGTTATGACCCTTAAAAGCTGGTATTGTTTCTGGATTATACATTCATGGCAGCATTACATACTCAAGGCTCACATGGTGGTATTTCCTAGCAACATGACTCAAGTCTTAGAGGATTAATAAAGGCGCATGCAGTATTTTGAGAACAGCCCACAATAATGAAGCAGAAACTCTTATACATACTTGTAGACATTTGTAGTCCATAACTACTAATATAAATAGATTGGTTTATTGTTTTGTATTGTGGATTACAATCTCATGCACACATACACACACACAGGTGTTGTTATGGTTGATTTTGTTTTTGAATTCACTCCTCTGAATCTGGAAATTTGGAATGAGATTTGCTTGCTGAATCAATCCACATTTTGTATGAAATATATCAATATGCACATTCTTCAGTTTTTTAAAGGATATACTCCAAAGCAGAATAGAATAGAATATTTTATTGGCCAAGTGTGACTGGACACACAAGGAATATGTCTTGGTGTAAGTGCTCTCAGTATACATAAAGAAAAGGGACATTCGTTAAGAATCAAGAATCATAACGTACAATACTTAATGATAGTCATAGGGTACAGTCAACAATCAAATCATACTAGGAAACAGTCAATATAAATCATAAGGATACAAGGGACAAAGTTACAGTCATACACTCACAAGTGGGAGGGGATGGGTGATAAGGAGTGATGAGAAGATTAGCAGTAGTGCAGACTTTGTAATAGTTGAACAGTGTTCAGGGAATTATTTGTTTAACAGAGTGATGGCTTTCGGGCAAAAACTGTTCTTGTGTCTAGTTGTTCTGGTGTGCAGTGCTCTATAGCATCATTTTGAAACAGTTTTATGTCCGGTATGTGAGGGGTCTGTAAATATTTTCACAGCCCTCTTTTTGACTCGTACAGTATACAGGTCCTCGACCGAATTTCAAGCATACTACATACTGCAAATATACTACATATTGATACTGTTTTTTCCCAGTTTTACTGGGTCATATGATCTTATGACTTAGTTCATCCAGTTCCCATTCAGCTCCCAGAATTCTCAAACTACCTGCAGGATATCAGGTAGCAGAAGTTGACTTTCTTCTGTTTCTTCCAATGTAATTTTTAATGTTGGCTGGAGGAATTTCAACAGGTTCTATCCAACAGCCTCTGTCACCTTATTTCTTACTTGGAAACTGCAGCAATAGAGAGACTCATTGTTTCAGCCAGGGATGTTTTTTGTTATATCAGCCCTACATTATTGTACAGCCTGGAAAAGTTAAGACCAGGTTCTTATTCTGTGCATTCGAAGAGGTATTCTTTGTGTTTGTAGATGCAGTTAAATATTAAATGGAATACTATAGAACCTGGATAAAAATCTGATTTTTACCTTGTTTGTATTTCTTCTTCTTCTTCCTAGCAAACAAAATATTGGCGGTGCCAGGCGTTAGCAGCATTCATGAGCTGCATGTTTGGGAATTTATCAAGGGGAAGAACATTGCCACACTCCATGTCAAGTGTCACTCTACTTCTGACTACCCCATTGCTTCCTACAAAATCAGGGAAGTGTTCCATGAAGAAGGGATCCATTCGGTGACCATTCAGCCAGAGTACCTAGAACACAATTGTCCTAAGGTCCTGTGCAGTACACCATGTATCTCCAGATCCTGTGATCCTCAGTTGTGCTGCAACCGGCAGGATGCTCTTCTTTCTCAGATGAATGGTTACAGTGAAACAATAGGCAGCTTTTCTCCATCACTGAAGAAGGTCTTCCAAAAAAAAGATGCCATAGAAATTCCTGTTGAACCCACGTGGGCTGAAGACATGGTCAAAAAGAACAGTTGCTCCAAGGACAGTTATAAAGAAAAAAATGAAAGCATTCCTCAAATAAATAACACTCGATTTTAGACTTTAGGGTAAATCTATTCTAAATTCTTTTGTCCCAAAAAGAAAGTTGGGGAGTTTCCTTGTACAAAGCTTCCTTTGGTTGAAAAGAAGTAGCTGCTGGCGAGTGTTTGCCATGTTTCTGGGAGGCAGCAGTTGAAAGTTGAATATCAAGTTGAATATCAACTAAAACAGAGGCCATTGGTTTCTTCTAAGGTCTAGTTGAAATGGGCAGCCATTTTCTTAATGTTGGGCAAATAAGCAATGCCAATCCTATGTGCTATCCTGCTCTGCAAAGAGAAAAGGATAAAGCATTTATTCAATGAGTAGAGGTGTTTTCTGCTCAGATCACTCTTCAAGTGTTCTTTTAACTGTTAGTGTTAGTGTATGCATCTTTCAGATGCAAATAGAAATCTCAAGAAGGTTGGTTTAACGTTAAATGGATTAATGTATTAATTAGGATGCAGATTGCAAGCCTTACTCCTTTATGATTGTCCTAACTTATGGCATATCTTTATTTTTCGCTAAACTTTGTTTTTCTGTTTACTTGAGATAAATGAAAAGGAGAAAAGTGAGGAAATAGGCCCCATGGGTGTAGGGAATAAATGAGTTAAATAAGCAAAAGAACCAATTAACTCATCCTTTTATGCTTCACAAATGAAGAACTGAAATATGAGTGGAGATACTCAAAATATTTTATTTTCTCCCTTACTGACTTTACATATTCCCCATATTTCAGTAATTATAAAATGTTGGAATATTTTTTAGAAAACATTTGAAATAATTTATTGGATTATGTGCCGTGAGAGATAAAATACGAGTTTTTCAATGTGCACTTACGCCATTTGTATTAAATTAGCAAAGAAGTAAAGCTGCAAGAAGTAAGGAATTTCATTTGCCTTAGGCAGGGTAGAAAATACCTATGAGTTTGTTTTAATAGAGTAATCCTACACTAACTGAGCATTACTGATACTGTTTTTCTCTCTTCTTTTGTAATATGGTGCTATTGACTGTATTTTTTTAAAAAAAATATGGGACTTTCTTCAAGCCATTTTTTAAAAATTTTTAGATCTTTGACTTGCTGGCCTGTTTTAATTCTCAATCCAAATAAATATACATAACTGTAAACCCTTTGAATACCTCCTTTAAGTACTGCCCTTACAGCCGTGTAAACAGTTGAGTGAGGCTGAATGGTGGTTGTCCTTCTGCTATCTTGAATTTCTTTCTTTAGGTTTTTGTTGTTACTTATGTCTGATGTTTTTTGTATTATGATATGATTTGAATTATTTTGCTTGTAAGCTGTCCAGAGCCACTTTTTTGTGAGATGGCAGCTATATAAATTTGCTAAATAAATAATAGTATAAATATAAAATTGCTAAAAAATAAGATTGCTAGAAATATCTTACATAATTATTTTAGAAATTTCGGTATGCAGCTAAAATTCAGATCATAGCATCTGGCTATCAGATGGTTTAGTCCTGGTGAAAGAGATGGGGATGGAAGAGAAGACTAATCCATATAGCTGCCTGCACTGAATGTAATTCACCCCTACCCAATCAGTACACTAGTCTTCTGTCTTATTATTATTATGCACAGCAAAATGTAACCCTACTAAACAGATTCTGTGTATGATATCAAAGCTGTATTTATTTTATTTTGTGTTTCATTGAATGTTATTAATTTCACACTGGGCTTTTGCAGGTTGAAGATTAGGAATTTAGAGCCCCAAAAAGTTCAGAGCAAGTTTTAATAAAACTACTGGCAATGAACATTGAGTATCACCCAGGAAATTAATGCTGCTGTTTGAAATTAATACTACAAACTTTAATGGAAAACAAATAATTGTAATTAATGCCTGTGTACTGTATTTTTTTTTTCATTTCAGTTAATGTTTGTTGTATTTGCACTTTTGTAGCATAAACTGGGATTATGAGGACCCAGATTGTTAGGGGCAATATGCTGACTCTGTAAACCACTTAGAGAGGGCTGTAAAGCACTATGAAGTGGTAAATAAGTCTAAATGCTATTGCTATTAGTATGTGTGTGGTAATACTGTTTTTAATGTTTTGTCTGTATGCATGCCTATTTATATTACCTTAATATAAATAGAAATGTTCTTCTTCTAAAACCTACAATACTTTTTAAAACCATTGCACAAAATATCTCCAAATAGGCAATAATGCTTTGTTGGGGTGATAGTCTTTGTTGTTTTTAATTCCAAAAGTGTATATAATAAAATAAGTGTTAAGTTGTTTTTATACATACGGATAGTACTCTTTCTGTATTTTAAAGAAGTATACATCACTTATTTGGACTTTTTGAACTGTAATTCTTACTCAGAACATAGAAGATGAGGATAAACAATAGGACTTGTAGAAATATACAAATAAAAAGGGGCACAACAATAACCGATTTCAGATTCTGTATCCAAGAAAAAAGCCATTGCATTTACAAATTCCCCATAATAAAATACAAAATTTTACTACCAATTTCAGTGTTTGAGTTTGATCCATGCAAGATGAGACCAAACTGAAATGTAGTACTCTATTATTTAATCTGTACAAGTCGAGTGCACCCACCAGAGAAAAATCCATCTTTTGATTTTTACTGTAGCTTTGATCTGACTTTTCTCAACCACTTTACTCTGTGAGTAAATTTGGCTCTAGTGCATCATCATGCCATCCCATGTATGCTGCTTTCTCAATATAAGTACCCTTAGAACTTCATTTTCTGTAAAATTATTGATCTACACATCTGGCATTTCTATGGCTTTATTGTGCTGATTAGTTTTACAGCTGCCATTTTATTTAGGCAAGACTTGTCACAAGGTTTATTGATTTATTTATTGGCAATGCCCTGATATTGTTCAGCAATTAAAACTACTGAAATTTGGATATTCCATTCTTCCACTAACTAAATCATGCATGTTGTATAATTTAAGATTTTTCTCTCTGCTTTTTGATGGAGTTCCGGATGGTCTTGATACATCTATCATATCAGGAGAGGTACAGGATTTGATTCTTGTGTGAAATTGGAAGATCAAAAACATACAAATTTTTTAACTAGAATATTACAAAGACTCTTGAAAATGTAATGGCTTTTATGAATGTTTAGTATGTTTCATTATCAGATTATGGGTTTTGAATATAACATTTATGAACTATATATGATGAAGTATCATCTTTGCATCAACTTCACTAAATGAAAGTTTATGTTATGACTTCCTCTGAAGTCACTGTTATTATAATAACAGAGTCAGGACAACACAAAACCCTTTGAAACTGAAATTTGTTTGGAAGTTTGAAACTTTAATTCTGACAATTTCTATGGGTTTTCAAGTATCAGCTATAATATGCACAATTGTTCTTATGTTTGGGCACTTTATTTGTTGAAAGTGACATAAAAGTGCAATATATAACACTAATGTTTTAAAAGTTTTATACAAATAAAATGTTTTTATATGCACAACTAGTTTTGCTATCTATTAAATAATTTTTAGAAATATCAAGCACTATTTCCTTCTTTATATTTTGTCCTCTTATTTATAACTGGAAACATACTCTCTGAAGAGTATTTTAGGAAAATATGTACACTATTTTACATGAAATAAAAAGAGCTTTGTACCCTAGTGTGTTTATCACATTTTGGGCAAAACGACCCCTATTCCCTCATAAATATACTTCAGCACCTTCCTATTTGAAAAAAAAAGTCCACTAAGACCTGAGAAGTCAGACATCCCAAAACTTTTAACTCTTGATTTTTCCTTTGGAAAAAAATATACCATTTTGTTCAGGGTTTAAAAACAGTACTATTTTCTAAATAACTGGTATTTTGTAGCATAAGAATCAGACATGATTGAATGGAAGAAAGTGCAGACATAATATTCCAAAGCAGGCTAGGATCTTCAGCCTGCCCTGCTGTTCTGTACTGTCTCTCCCCTTTTCCTCTCTGAACTACTGGAAGTTCAGCTATTGACTGAGAACTTGCATCTCCTGAGACCTGGTTCTGAACCTGTTGTGGAAAGACGTAGGTGCTGGATAGTGAAGATGGCTAGTCTAGTGAAGAGAAGGACCAGGGAAGACATGATAGCAATCTTCCAATATTTGAGGGGCTGCCACAGTGAGAAAGGAGTCAAGCTATTTTCCAAAAGCATTTGAAGGCCAAACAAGGAATAATGGCTGGAAATGGAACAAGGAGAGATTCAACCTGGAAATAATGATAAATTTTCTGACAGCGACAACTATCCACCAGTGGAACAGAAATTGCTTTTGGAAGTTGTGGGAGCTTCATCACTGGAGGCTTTCAAAAAGAAACTCGACTGCCATCTGTCAAAAATGGTGTAGGTTCTGCTTGGGTGGGGGATTGGACTAGATGACCTACAAAGTTCCTCAAAACTCAATTAATCTGTATCTGAATCTGGATTTTGGCTTTGCTTCAGCCGAGCTGCTTTTCACCTAGAAAGTGTCTTTGCCTGGAACAAAAGAATGGGCATGCCTATGAAAGGACAGATGTGGCTTTTTGGGCTTATATACTATTCTGCCTCTTACACACACAAATCTTCCCATGCTACCCTCATCATAACACTAATGTGTTGAGGTAACAAATGGACAATTAAATGAATTATGTGGGGTGCTACAGGGTTCAGCGCTTTCTCTTCTGTTTTTTTAACATCTGGCAAGAGTAAGTGGCTAAGTGACCTAACCATTATCTGGCAAGACTAAGACTAAGTGGCTTTCAGTTTCAGGACTATATTATCTTTGGTGATGGATGATGGTTAGTGTTGCACTGTCCCAGACAGACCAGTGCACAATCTGGGGGCTCCTCCTAGACTCCTGTTCGCTGAGCAGGTGGCAGTTGTGACTAGGAGTGCCTTTGCACAGCTTTACCTTGTGCTCAGTTGCACTTGTTCCTGGATTATAGTCATTCATGTCCTGGTCACTTCCAGATTGGATTGTGACAATATACTTTACATGGGGCTCCCCCTTAAGAATATTTGGAAGCTTTGTCTAGTACGGAATGCGGTGACTTGGGCAGTTATATATGCTCTTAGAACAGCACATGTTACACTTCTGCTATGTGAGCTGGGTTGGCTATCAGTTTGCTTCCCGGTACAATTTAAGGGTCTGGTGTTAAGCCATTCATGACACTGGAATGGGCTACTTAAGGGACTCCATTGCCATGATTACATCAACATGCTCCATCTGGAAGAGAAGGCATGCTGCAGACACCATTTTTTAGAGACCTATATTTGATGAAAATCCTAGGAGATCTGGATTTTCTGCTGTGGCACTTGCCTTATGGAACATTCTTCTCTTCAAAATTTAATCAGCTCTTTTGATATTCTGACTGGTTTCCACTCCTTGGTTGGAAAACAGACTATTTTTAATATTGTAAGTTGAAACAACCCTCTTCAGTTTGTATCCCATATTATTTGAGGAATTTGAGCTGCTCTTGAATCTATAAGTATATCATATTAATAAAGGTGAACTGTATTTCCCATCTAATTAACAGACCAAAACATTCAGATTATTCAGGTTCAGTATGATAGTTCCTTGGCTAGGCTTCAACTTTAGTGCCAGTAATATCATTTCATGTAGTAAAAGTTTTCTAGATTATACAGCTTTGAACTCATTATCCCATGGTGTACAATATAACTATAACTTTGTTTGCCAAGATTTGTGAAGGTAGGACATAGTGGTGAAAAATGTCTCACTCACCAGTCTTTGCATTTTAAAGGAAAAAAAGTGCATTGATATTTTACTTAATTCAAATTGCATGCACCCCAAAGGAAATAATAAACACAATTTTTTAAATTGTTGGTAAGAAGATGAAAATTACATAATTTACAACAAAGGCAAACACTTTTTCAGGGGTTGAATTGACACTTTCATAAACAGAAAAACAGATAAACAGAGGGTACAAAGGAGAAAACAGTCGTGCAGTTGTTTCACTGAAATAAGTGGGGTTGGCACATCTGGTCATTTGAGTGGGGGGAATTAGATTTTCTAGATGATTTAATCTCAAATTAAGATCTACAAACTTGTTTGTTTTTTGTTATTCCAAAGCACAATAGGAAATACATCTGTTTTGGTGGAGTTTGTCACTGAAATTGAGCAGTACAATTAAAATAATAATAATAATTTGGAGTATTGGATTGCCAACTCCATCCAGACATGTCAATGTTGATGTCTAGGGCACTTTGTCCCTTTCATTCAATTAGTTCCTTGTCTCTATACAATAATTGTGGCAAAGGAATCAGCTGATTATGCTAAAATACAGAAATAGAATAAGAATGAAGTCCTACTTTTTTCTCTTCTTTACAAATAATGCAGATTTAAACCCTATGTCTGCTATTAAAGGCATAATATGAAGTACAACTGAAAAACAAAATTTATTGATTGTTAACTGGTCATGACAGAACACTTGTGGCTCCCATTAAAGAAAATGCAACTTTTACATGGTGGCATTGTAGTTGAAAAAATAGAAAGAGCTATCATATATTCCTACTGAAGTACCAGTTTCCATCAGCTTCCTTTCTACTTCAACCCTCCATGTCATATCTCATTCTGTTCCTGAAGGTCTCAATTTGGGAATAGATTTGAAAGTTTTAGTAAAACTTCAGTAGGGAGGATAGAGGATTGTTTGAAACTGGAAATCTTGATTTGTGACAATGGAAGTAATTTGCACTGAGACTGAGCAACATGGATACAGTGCACTAAATTGAGAACCAGTTACTGAGTAAAAGGACTTTGGATGAACACACTATCATGTCCTCTTCTATCAGGTTGCTAATCAAGTAACCATTTCTTCTTATTTTCTCCTTCGCAACAACCAGATCTTTGTATGATATTCTTTTATCTGGACTATGTAAATGATAGAAACATCATAGATGTTTCTAATCAGAAAGGGCTATCAATGAACAGAGACTCCAAAGCCATTCAGTCTTTTTATCCTTAAAAGATGAGCCTTCAGTTGCATGGTTTTGGCCATCATCCAGACATTTTTGTCCATCCCCCCACCTTGTTGGCAAACCTGCAATGTTGCCTAGATAACCATAATTTTCTATGAGAGAAACAGATGAAGACCTTGCCTGGATATGCCCTGTTTTAAAGAAGATAGATAAAAAGCACAGTGAATCACCCAATAGAAATATAAAGAAATATGACATATCACATTTGATTTCAAAGTATAAGTGGGTGCTCTTTAGTTATATGGAATAGAATCTTTGCTTTGTTCACAAATATTATTTTCTCAATTTCTGCAGTCATCTGTTACTTCTGTTTCAAACATTTCAGCATGAATTGGAGGAGCAATCAATCCAAAAGCATACGTGACTACAAAGCAAGCAAATGTGTCATAAACAAATCCAATCACATTTACCACTGAGGTAAATTTACCACTGAGGTAAATGTCATTTGAGAAAGCAGGGAGGGATCTCATGGAGTAGGAAGATGGAACAAAATGACCTCTATCCCCTCATAAACTTATTTGAGCACCTTCGCATTTGAGGAAATAGGTTACAAAGACTCTGAGACTCTGAGATTTTCTAAAGCTTTGAATAACTATTGATTTTTCCTTATGAGAAAACAACAACAACAAATAATTTGTTCAGAGATTTTTTTAAATATCATTTTAAATAGCTGGGATTTTGTAGCAGACATAGTTTTCCAGGATAGACCAAAATGCTGCTCTATGTCATTTCTTCTTTCCTCCTCCTTTTTGATTTCTTGTGTTCAGCTCTTGGTTGAGAACCAAGTCAAAACCAAGTTTGCGGGAACTGGTCTAATGAAGAGAAGGATTAGGGGGTGACATGATAACAGTTTTCCAATATTTAAGGGTAAGGTTGTCAGAAAGAAGAGGAGGTTAATCTATTCTCCAAAGCACCTGAATGCAGGACAAATAGTAACAGATAGGAACTTATCAAAGAGAGATCCAATATAGAACTAAGGACAATTTTCCTGACAATGAGAACAATGAATGGCTGGGTGCTCCATCATTGGAGGTTTTTAAGAAGAGACAGGACAATCATTTGTTTGGGATGGTATATGGTCTCCTGGAGTTGGGTTAGAAGACAGATCAATTCCAATTCTCTTATTCTGTTAACCTGCATCTCCCAAGACCAAAAACTGGAACCTTTTATGGGAGATTTTTCGTGTCTGGCAGCTTTGGCTTTGACTGAGATGCTTTTCACCCAGAAAGTGTCTCTTCCTGGAGCAAAGGAATGGGCATGCCTGTGAAAGGACAAGTGAAACAGTTACCAGTAAATTGTTTCAAATACAAGTCCTCCCGCACTACCCTCACTGTTAACACTTTGAGGTAACAAGTGGACAATTCAAGGAAATGTCTTTGCTTCAGTTTATTTTTTTTCAAAGTTTTTTTATGATATCAAAGTATTAAATACATTGTGCAAGATTGCCCACGATATGCATTCTCTGTTTCCCTAGCACAGGGGTGTTAAACTGGGGGCCCATGGGCTAGATGCGTCACGTGCAGGCCACACCCACCCCAGCTCCGCAAAGGTAACAAACATTGTGAAATGTCACAGGATGGCAAGGTGACATCGTGAGTTTGACACTCGTGCCCTAGAACAGGGGTCTCCAACCTTGGTCACTTTAAGACTTGTGGACTTCAACTTCCAGAATTCCTCAGCAAAGCTGGCTGAGGAATTCTGGGAGTTGAAGTCCACAAGTCTTAAAGTGGCCAAGGTTGGAGATCCCTGCCCTAGAAGATGTGCATAAAGCAATGCAAGAGACGATCGCCTGGATAGCTGAATTAGACATCCTGTTATTAGGCCACTGCCATATCCCCCCTAGAAGTTTTACTTATAATTACACAGATTGTGCATATATGTTTACTTCTCTTCTGTCAAGTTCTCATCATATATTAAATAATAATATGAAACCAAAGATGGCTTCATTTCCCCCCGCTCCTGTTTTGTATTTGGTGTTTGTTCTTTCCCAAATCCCTACAGGTGCAGTTTAAAGTTTCTTCTGTTATTTTATTTTCTGTTATAATTTATTTTTTTTACATTCTTCCAGGAACAAAGTACAAACATATCTATTTGATGACAGGTTTCTACCATGGGATCTTTCTGAATGTTAGTTTGCAGCGCTGATGGTGCCGACGATGGCTGCCTTGGTGAAATGGCTCTCTAATGGTTTCTTTATTCCTTATTATTATCTGCAATTCGCTACAGATTTCATATGCACGGGACCATCCGCTAAGAATTAGGCAATGTTTCCTTAAGGAGCAGCTTTCTGATTCCCCACCCCCACCTGTCTTTGCAAACACAGAGGAGATTCTAACCAATTCCCTGCTATGGATTATGGATTACAACAAAGAAAGCAAAGAAGCGACTACTCCGGAAGAGGAGACAAGATAAACAAGTGGGATTTTTAAACAGACTAAGGAATAGGGGGAAAAAAACTCCTCTCCCTTCAATCTTTCTGACTAATTTATGCTCACTGGCTAACAAGATGGATGAAATTCATCTCTTAAATAGATGGAATTCTGATTTTTATAATTCAGCTGTTCTTTGTTTTACTGAAACCTGGCTTAATCCACAAATTCATGGGGACAACACCATATACATCTCAGGATTTCAGACATTTAGATCAGACAGAATTGAAGAGATATTAGGTAAAACAAAGGGTGGAGGATTATGTTTATACATCAACAACAGCTGGTCTCAGGATATAACTATATCTGCTGATATATATATATATATAGTTCTACAGAGGAATTATTTTGTGATGTAACTTAGAGTTTTTACACATCAACTACAAGCCATTTTACTCTCCACATGAGTTCTCCTCATTTCTCCTAACAGTTGTGTATGTTCCTCCACAAGCCTGTGTAAATAAGGCATTACAAACTCTTGCTGATCAAATTATGGAGGCTGAAGCCAAACACCTAGGTTCCCTTCCCATCATTTTAGGAGATTTCAATCAAGCAAATTTAAGGAAAGAGCTCCCAAAATATTTCTAGCATGTAAATTGTCCCACCAGAGACAAAAATATTTTAGACCACTGCTACACAACAGTAAAAGATGTGTATAGGTTTTTACCACGAGCAGCTGTGGGACACTCTGACCACTGCATGATTCACCTTGCAGCTGCCTACAGACAAAGACTTAAAACCATTAAACCAACAATTAAATCAGTGAAGACTTGGTCTAATGAGGCAAAGCTGAAACTCTAGGCCTGCCTTGATTACACTGATTGGAATGTTTTGGAAGATGCGTCTGCAGACCTAGATGAGCTCACAGATACTGTAACATTATAAATCTGTGAAGATTTATGTGTACCAACAAGGAACCTGCAAATATATAGTAACAATAAACCTTGGTTCACAGCTAAACTTAAGCAGCTACATCGTTCCAAAGAGGAAGCCTACAGAAATGGTGACAGAATGCTATACAACCAGGCCAGAAACATATTAACAAGAGAGATCAGAGCAGCAAAAAGAAGCTACTCTGAAAAGTTAAAGAATCAGTTCTCAACAAATGAACCAGCAAACATGTGGAAAACTCTTAAAAACATCACTGGCTTCAGCAAACCTCCTTCCCAGGCAGAAGGAAATCAACAACTAGCAGATGACCTGAATGTGTTTTACTGCAGGTTTGAAAAGCAACTATAGCCACCTATCTCCACAACCCACACCTCAAACATACCAACAACAGCCAAGCCTGCTACAACTGCCCCCAATCCATTGGGCTCACAATCTCTGGTGATCACAGAAAAAGAAGTGCAAGATCTATTACACAGACAAAAGCCAGGAAAAGCACCAGGGCGAGTCAAAATAACTCCTTCTTGCTTAAAAGTCTGTGCTGAGCAATTGGCCCCCATCTTCACCCGAATCTTCAATAGATCATTAGAGATGTGCTATGTTCCTTCCTGCTTCAAACGTTCTACCGCCATCATCCCAGTGCCAAAGAAGCCCTCCATCAAGGAACTGAATGACTACAGACCAGTTGCTCTAACACCTGTAGTTATGAAAATCTTTGAAAGGCTTGTGCTGTCCCACTGAAAACCATCACGGATTCGCTGTTAGATCCCATGCAGTTTGCATACAGAGCAAATAGATTGACAGATGATGCTGTTAACATGGCTCTGCATTACATCCTACAACACCTTGAATCTCCAAATACCTACGCAATGGTCCTCTTTGTAGACTTCAGTTCAGCATTCAATACCATCATTCCAGACACTCTTCTAAGTAAATTAAACCAACTAGCGGTACCTGAACATAGTTGTAAGTGGATCATAAGCTTCCTAACAGACAGGAAGCAGCAGGTGAAGCTAGGCAGAATAACATCCGATACCTGTACAATCAGCACAAGGTTATGTGTTATCTCCACTTCTCTTTTCCCTATATACCAATGACTGCATCTCAAACGATCCATCTGTTAAAATATTGAAGTTTGCTGATGACACAACAGTGATTGGTTTCATTTGAGACAATGCTGAATCTGCATACAGACAGGAGGTTATACAACTTGCCTTGTGGTGTAACTGGAACAATCTGGAACTGAACACACTCAAAACCATAGAAATGGTTTTCTTTAGACTTTAGAAGAAACCCTCCCATACTACCACCTCTTACAATATTAGACAACACAGTATCAACAATAGAGACCTTCAAATTTCTAGGTTCTACTATATCACATGACCTAAAATGGACTCCTAACATCCAAAATGTCATCAAAAAAGCACAACAAAGAATGTTCTTTCTGCACCAACTCAGAAAGTTCAAAATGCCCAAGGAGCTGCTGATACAGTTCTACAGAGGAATTATTGAATTTATCATCTGCACCTCTATAACTGTCTGGTTCTGCAATCCAACAGGACAGACACAGACTTCAGAGGATAATTAGGACTGCAGAAAAAAAAATTACTACCCACCTGCCTTCACTCGAGGACCTGTATACTGCACGAGTCAAAAAGAGGGCTGTGAAAATATTTACAGACCTCTCACATCCCAGACATAAACTGTTTCAACTTCCTTCCCTCAAAACGATGCTATAAAGCACTGCACACCAGAACAACTAGACACAAGAACAGTTTTTTTCCCAAAAGCCATCACTCTGCTAAACAAATAATTCCCTCAACACTGTTCAATTATTACAAAGTCTGCACTATTATTACTGCTAATCTTCTCATCACTCCTTATCACCCATTCCCTCCCGCTTGTGATTGTAGGACTGTAACTTTGTCCCTTGTATCGTTACGATTTATATTGACTGTTTCCTAGCATGTTTTGATTGTTGATTGTACCCTATGACTATCATTAAGTGTTGTATGTTATGTTTCTTGATTCTTAATGAATGTATCTTTTCTTTATGTATACTGAAAATATTTACACCAAGACAAATTCCTTGTGTGTCCAATCACACTTGGCCAATAAAGTATTCTATTATTTTCAACAGTTATGGTTTGACTGAGGAACAGAGGCAGTAGAAGTGTGTGTGTGTTGAAGATACTATAGGAAAGAAAATAACATTAAATTCACATGTTCTATTTTTGATAATATCATTGCTATTTTATCTATGTAAATAACCCCCCTGGAAAATCACCCTCACTATAAAAGTGAGACATAAATATATTTACAGACCAAACTACTCAAAATGCCTTAATTTTTGAAAAATTCTAGTCCTATACCTTAGCAATTTCAGTATGCTGATTATATTAGTATCATAGGTAAGGTGGAACAATATTGTCTGATGTCCTTGATGCTGTTTTGGAAAAAAAGAGAGATCTTAAAGACAATCAGCTCAAAGATAACAGAGTTTACTACTATTGAAGCATTTACCTTTGATATAAGTTATGCGTCAGAACTGAGATACAGAAAAAAAAATTAACCCAGAGGCAGGCAATTAAAAGCTTGATAATCTCAACCAAAAGGTAGTTAGATCTTTGCTCTTTTACTTTTTTCCTGATCAGTAAACATGCATGCTTAAGCATTTTAAAGAAAATTCTGAAGGGTGGAGTATTTAAAGAAGAGAACGATTCATCCAGATCTCACCTCATAGATGTTTCTGAGGATGGCATTTGGCTGCTAATTCATTAAGACTGAGGGAAATTGATATTGAGAAACAGTAAACATGACTCTTCATATGCAGTAATTGGCAGTAGGGTGTTCAAGCTTCAGATGGCAAGATATTTGA
This sequence comes from Bungarus multicinctus, assembly GCA_023653725.1. NCBI lineage: Eukaryota > Metazoa > Chordata > Lepidosauria > Squamata > Elapidae > Bungarus > Bungarus multicinctus. The sequence goes on along the minus strand of CM042836.1, from coordinate 50,324,209 downwards.
ATATATTTTTATAGAAAAAAATTGTACCCATGTAGATCTGTGCTCTTTAATTTCTGCCCCTCAGAAGTCATAGAAGGCAGATATAAAGAAATAATATCTTGTTAGAAAAAAATTTCTCTTGTGGAAGGGATGTAATTGAAAGACTAGTTCATATTCCTGGGCTCTTTCTTTTAGAAGAATTTTCATATTATATCCAGAAATTTGTAAAATCCTTGCTTGCTCAGATTATGTTAGGTTTTATTTTTTTGCCAAATTCTGCCTGGGTCTGCTTAGGAAGCATCATGAACTAATTAATTCACTAACTACCTAACATGATTGTGAGATGGGCTGTTATATAAATTGAATGAATGAACGAACTATACTATTTAGGGAAAATGAGTTGTAGTTAAGAATAACAGTATCCATAAGTATTATGCTTATTAATATGAACTAGACCAGGAATCTCCAACCTTGGCAACTTTAAGCCTGGTGGACTTCAATTCCTAGAATTCTCCAGCCAGCAAAGCTGACTGAACTAGACAATCCATGCCCTATTGGGTCAACATTTTAGGCTCTTCTTCTTTCTCTTCCTTCCTAGAATTCCTACTGGTTTCCCCATTTCCCTATTCCTGCTGATTTTCCAATGTATGGTTTTTGGGAAGCTTGCAAGAGAAAGTCTACAGGGAAGCCATCAGGAAATTGTAAGTCTAAGGCCAGCAGGCAGGTAAGGGGCTGGTGCCTGATGGAGAAAGAAGTAAGAATGAAGGATATGCAAGGGCGCATGAAGGTGCTGTATGAGTTGGGAAGGGTGCATGGGTTGCACAAGAGAGGCTGAGGTGATCAAGGAAGGCACATGAGTGGGTGGTATGGTGCATATGGTTGGTCAAGAAGGGAAGGGAGTGTGGGATTAGAGGTGGCATGGGACAAGTATGGTGCATGGTGGTTTCCAGGGTATATAAAAGTGTCATGCATGTCAGAAACAGCATATGGGACAGTGTGCATTGGAAAGGGTGCATGGGGGAGGCAGCACGGGTCAGGGATGACACATGGAGGTGCATGATAGGTGCCAATGCAGGCTAAGTAGGGTATGCAAGGATTGCTGCATGAGTTGGGATGTGCAGGAAGGGTATGTAGTGTGAGTCATGGAGTGAGTCATGGAGGATACATAGCGGGTGCTGCAGTTTGGGAAGATGTGTGGGGATACATGAGAGACGCGGCATGGGTTGGGGAAGGTGTGCAGAGGGCCATAGATGGGGAAAAAAATGAAGGAGTGTGTGAGTGGCCAAGAAAATGTCACAGAATGTTGAAAATGAGGATCATGTGCCAGCAGCTGCCCGGCAAACACTGAAGTAGCCACAGCTATTTAAAATGTCCTTCCCTCAGGAGTAATGGATCCTGATGTTCTGTAAGTTAATCAATTTGAAGTACTTTTTTGACAAAATTTTGCCCTATGATCTCCTGGTTTGCTCAGTTAAAAGTTACAGAGGTGAGAGTTTTAGTAGTATAAATATTATATTATTTAATTAAAAGTGCACTTTCGGGTCCAAAACAGGTTCCTGTCATTGCTTTCGTTTTACAACATTTTTTTCAGATAGAGCTTAACAATTGCTGAAGAATTCATGCCCATCTTTACCTGCATCGTTTTGGTAATTCAGTCCATTTTCATCCAGTGGACTATTTTGTTCTATGCTTGGTGAAATAGGGAATGTTGCATTCATGAAGGACAGCATGAAGCAACTGAAGTAACCTAGTTATTGAGGAAGACCAGATATTTGGGGATGGGGGAGAGCCATATTCAAAGCTATAAATATTGTGTGGTCTGGTTTGGCAGGATGGAAGCTTCCCATTCTTGATTTACAAGGTATCTCCTAAGGTATCTTTCTCTCTAAGGACTGCCAATCATTACTGCAGAATGTCAGCAAGAAATCTGGATAAAGTATCTACTTTTAAGCTACAATAAGGCAAAGGCTGATTTTCTAAGTAACAAAGTTCATTTGTTTGTCAGTCCATGCAGCACTTTTCATGGCCATTGACCCAAATTGCTAGCCCATTTATATGTAGTTATCAGAAGAGGGCAGGATGAATGAACTAAATTGCTCTGATATCAGTCCTCCTTAGAAACTAATTCATATGCCTGCAGTGTAAGCTCCTATATGCATCTCTAATGAGATGATCAACAAGACTTTGGAACTGCTCTTTGCATACAATAAGCGAAAACTCTACAAGAAGCATTTTATTTATGCTTTATCACATTTGCATAACTCACCTCCTGATTCTGCAAACTAGCTTACAGTTATATGCATTTTCTTGGAACAGAAAATCAATAGTTAATAGCTATCTGTTCCAAAGGCCGCTGAATTTCTAATTGGTGTTGTTAGATGGAACTTCATTTACATGTCATGTGAGCTTCATTTACATGTTATGTGAGCCAGATAAAAATTCCTTGAAAGGAGAAGAATGATTTAGAATTTTCTTTAGAAATTAACTATTTTGAGACCATCAATTATTTGAGCTTTATCTGGTTAGAAAATATTTGCAACAGAATTACAGTATTTCAGTAATCAGATTAGAGTTAATAAACACTATGAGTTTTCATATATACAGACTTAATTTACTAGGTTAACCAATAAACTCAAGAGGTTCTTTTAAATTCAGCTTAAATGATTCTGCTGTCCAATCAATGATTAGATCAAATCTTATATTTAACTATAATACAAGACAGAACTTGGGTGCCAGATACAAGAAAATGAGTATAAGTTTATTCCATGGTACCTCTAAACAAGAGTCTGAACTACTAACAGTCAAGGCAAATTGATGGTAGAGTCAATGGAATTCAAGGAGGACTGAACTTAGATCTCTTGTGAGTGTGAAGGTGATGCATTTGACCCTTTGCTTGGGCTCAGCCTGGTCATCTACATGGAGGCATCTCCTACATCACGTTCACAGCTATAATTAGTAGAAAGAAGAAAAGGGACTCTGAAAGCATCCAATTCAGCTTATCTAATTTTGAACAAGAAATGTAAGATTTAGTGGGACTTGGGAACAACAAGGTTTGCCCTCAGCTCTGAAAAGCTTCTAGGATGCTTTGTGTTACACATACTCTGAGCCCAACTAATAAAAGAAGAGGATCAAAAAATGGGAAACTATCAGGAGATTACAGAGGAAAGATAGGATAGAAATGTGATTGCATAAATAAAATAATTAAATAAGTAAATAAGTGTCCATCTATATCGTCTGGTGAAGTAAAAATGCATAAACATCACCATCTAAAGAGGTCATCCCCACAGAGAAAGATCATTCAACTGAGACTTCTATCAAACTATTTAGGGTGGAGCACTTTTTCTCATGTTGGCAACATTAAGATGTGGGAGCTTCAACACATCAGAAGTGTCAATTGGAAAATTCTGATAGTTGAAATTCTCATACCTTAAAGCTGCCAAGTTTGAGAAACATGGTATAGCAGGAATGTAGCTTTCTACACTTCATATTTAGGTAGGAAAGGTGAAATAGTTATTCAGCCCAAGTAAAAACCATGAGGAGAACTGAGAACAGTGCTGCTTGACCTTACTGTCTTTAAAAAGGGGTAATGAAAGTTTTGGACCGTCTCTCAAAATTCTGTTTCTATAGTCTAGAACAATAAAGTAGCATTCCTGGAATAATTCATCTAAATTCATTATTATTTTGCATTCCCATGTGCTTCTCATCTCCACACTCTCCTAGTTACCCTTCATTCTAAATTCAAAACTGTTCACTCTTATAGAGACCAAAATGCAGTAAGATTGAATTAATTTTGCAAGTTGTTTTCCAGGTGGAGGGGGGTTGAGGATTTTAGATTGTGTATTTTTAATATTGTTAGCTGCCCGTGGTCATCAGGTGTGAGTTGGGTGCAGTGGTGGGATTCAATTTTTTTTTTACTAGCGGTTCTGTGGCTTGGTGGGCATGGCAGGGGAAGGACACTGTAAAATCTCCAGTCAAGGTGGTATTTGCCGGTTCTCCAAACTACTCAAAATTTCCACTACTGATTCTAGAACTGGTCAGAACCTGCTGGATACCACCTCTGGTTGGGTGGCCATATAAATTAAAGAAATAAATATACTAACCAGGTAGAAAGGTTCCAGTAGCCTCACCATCCCCAAACTGATATTTTCTACTTGCATTGGCCTGTGCTGTGATGGGGGTTCGGAAAGTTTTGGTCCACAAACATTGGTGGAACACTATACCGTAGGAGACAGCATACAGAGAGATTTAGATTTATTTTCAGTCGTTCAGTCTGAACTTTTGTCCCACTTCACAATCCAGAACGTGAGGACATGAATTGACCTAAACCATTTCAGTCCATATGCACCAATACTTTGATAAAGAAATAAATTCAATGTAAATTCCAATTACTTGTGAAAAAGGTGAGTGGCTGGGCCTAGTTTTTGTAAAGCTCCTGTAATATTTGTCTAATAAAAAGTCAGACAAGTGAGCCTCATCCCTATATAGAAGAAGAAAGAAAGTTCAGCCATGTTACAGACTATCATGAGGTCCTTTACCAAACATACTTCTGTCCCAGGCAGTTTCCTTTAAGGAGCCCACCTTTAAGCCACATGTTCTCACATCTGCATTTCATTACAAACCATTGCCAGCTGTTAAAACATCTTCTTTTTATCACTGCAAGGGAGCTTCAAAGGCATGAGTCAATAGGCATCTATCTAAAGAGTATTACCAAAAAGGCAAGTTTGTAAGAACTGCCCCATGCTCTAACCACAGAGTCCTGCAAATATTCATGATAATCATTTTATAACAAGAACCAAATGCGTTTTATAAAATAGGTATCTTATTCAATCCCTTCATGTGTTTACAGGGTTTTATTTTTTAAATGAAATAAAATCTTATGGCCGTTCCAAACTCTGATATACATGGCCAGTTTATGCAATATGTTTTTTACTGTCAGCCAGCCTTCAAAAGAAAACCTCTGTAACCCTTATATCTATGAAGTTCTAATAAACACACCCCATATGGCAAAATAAGAGGTACGTGGCAACCCAAAATTTCTCATGAGGTTAACTCTGTATCACCACTGAAGGGATTTGGTGACAAGAATGCAAATACCGATTGTTGCATTTATTTTAGGTTCTGTTAAATTCGAAATGCTTGTTATTGTAGCTGTAGCCCTTCTTTTCTCTATTACTGTCTGCAATCACTTTGACACCCTCACCCCCTACCAATCCAGTCTGAATCCCTTCATGGTATCTTCTTTGAAGATTTAACTGAAATGTGGGAAGGCAGAAAGACTACAGATTGAGGCAAGCTGTAAAATGCAGGTAAGTATTTTATAATATATCTGAAGCTGCCCTGAGGTTGAGAAGACAGCTTCCTTGAGACTTCCCTAGCAGGGAATTATGGACAAATTATGGAGAGTGGAATAAAGTGATTCCCCTCCCACTACCCCCAAATAAAACTTCTGAGAAAAATATTAAAAATGCACAAGGTAAAATATCAAAGCTTTTTTTTAAAAAAAATAATGGATAATTTGAAATTTTTGTGTGAATAAAAATACAAAATTAGAAGATCAAGTAGAACAGATGGAGAAAATTGATTTTAAGATTGAGAAAAAAATATTTGGGTATTGCTATGACAAATATAAATTGTATGTTATTTCAAAATAATTCTGTTAAGACATGGAATGAAATTAAGAAGGACATGATAAGGACAAGAAATTAAATTTGCCAATGTTGGGGATAATGCATTTTTTATCTATTATATATCTATATCAAAGAAAGGCAGAAGCCATTCTTTTACACACACACACACACACACACACACACACACACACAGAGAGAGAGAGAGAGAGACAGAGACAGAGACAAAGAGAGAGAGAGAGAGAGAGGGAGGTTGGGAGAAGGAGGGAATATAAAGTGTTAACTATAATCCTAACTCTAACCCTTAAATATAAAGCGTTACAAGATACAAAAGAAAGAGAGGGACTTGGTTTACTTGATTAGAAATTGCATTTCACTTGAAAAGAAAATGATGGATAAAAGAATGGATGTTGCTGAGAAACAAGAGACCTTTAAAGTTAGAAGATCACAACTTGAAGTTTGACTGGCATGGATATTTATGGTACAATAAAGTTAAAATTAATGTGAATTTTAAAAATCATCTTATGAGATGTGCCATGTTAAGAATATGGAACAGATATAAAATCAGGTTATTCTCAAAAACATATTTGGATTTCAGCTCAAGAAGCATTCTTATAGAAAAGAAACAGCAGACATAGCTAATATTTGATGCATTGAGAATTGTTGGAAAATCATCCAGGGGAATTTAAGATTATATCAAGAGTAAAACTAATGGCATAAAGATATAGTTGCCAATGGTTTTTCCAGTTACAGTTATCAGAAAGATTTAAAATGAGCAAAAAAACATGGCACGGAGCAAAATAAGACAAAATTTGAAGTACAAGTACCGAGGATAAACATGTAATTGCTAAAACATATAAAGTTTTATTGAAATTTGAAACAGAGGAATAACGGGTCGAAGATGTAAAATGGGCTAAGTATTTTGGTTACAATATGCAGAAGGATTGATGGGAAAATATATGGTTAAAGGGGTTGAAATTTATATTATGTTATGATTTTGGAGATTTTTTTTAAATGAAATGATGTATTATTGGTACATGATGCCAGGGAAATGATCTAGAATGCATAAAGTCACTTCAAATATATGTTAGAAATGTGAACAATGTGACAGGACATTCAAATATATGCATTGATACAGAGGATTTTAAAGGTTAATATTCAGCTGATGCCCAAACTTTTCCTTTTTGTATTGATGGATACACTGTTAGAAAAGTATCATGGGAAATTATTTTAATACATGATTACTGTGGGGAGATTATTATAATCCACAAAATGGAAAGATTCATCACTATCCACTATAGAGGAATGGTTGGTGAAATTGACAAGAAATTAACTTGTGATTTATGGTTTTGATCATTAGATAGGATTACAGGCTACTCTGATAGTTTTTATCTGCACTGTCTAATAAATAAGATAAATTTATTTCTCTAAAAGTAGCAAAATTTGCCTACTATATGTGTAAGCTTTGCCCACAAATGGTTGCTAATTGTTCTTGTTATTAGAGGATAGCTTCGCTTTAATTTTATTGATTGCATTTTATTGATCAATGATGAAAATATAGTTCTGTTTGTCTCACAGCATAGATTATAGAAAGAAGAGAATTCTGTTACAGCTCTAGAGGTTAAAATATAACCTGCTTATAATACGACTGATGTGAAGAATATTAAAAGCCTATTCTCTATGTCTTTATCTTTCTCAATATCTTGTTTTTTATTTTACTTTACTTTCTTATTGAATTTTTAGCTTTTTCTATTCTTTTTCTTGTTCTCATTTTCTGTTCTAATGTAGTTTGTTATAATTCTTACTATATATATATATATAGAGAGAGAGAGAGACAGATCAATCAATCCCAAACAGGCTCCTTCATATTCTTAGCAGCCAGCATGATTTTCTTGCCCTTCTTTTTGCATGTTCATTTTTTAAAATTTTAAACAAATTAGACTAGCTTACTATTTGTGTTAAAGTAACTACTGTATAACCATATGGTTCTACAACAAAAGTATTTTGTGGGTGTACAAACTTTAGGTCATACCAAGATTTTGAATGAATGATATGAATCTTTTGGTATCCTGGAGTGACACTTGTTCATAGTGTTAAGTAGGCGCATGGATATCTCTTTTCCGGGTTTGTGGAGTAGCTTGTAGTTATACGCTGCCAGGAAGATTGTCCATCTTAACAACCTCAGTGATAGGATGTTTGGTGTGGGTCTGTCTCCTGAAAGAATGCCCAGCAGTGGCTTGTGGTTGGTTGTTATAAATGGAAATTGAGCTTATATACCTAAGAATATAAAGAGCCAGACTGAAGCCATTTTGTGTTCGTTATCTGAACTCTTTAGAGATCAGAACATTTATGCAATGTGTTTACTGCTAAAAGTTATGCAGAATTGCAAAACATCCTGTCCTTGGCTTAGTTTGAGATTCATAAGACATTGGAAGTTGTTAATGATCTATTGTGTAATCTTTTAAGTGAAAAATACGAAATCTGATGATGTCCATGCACGCATGGGAGGAATTATGAAAAAACACCCAGGACTACCCATGTCTTTCTTATGAGAAACTCTATAACTTCTATGTATGGAGAACAGGAAGTATTATATAATCTGTTAGATGTGATAAACCTATATAAGGCTGTAAGTATTGAAAGAGAGTGTTTCCTTTCTCCTAAAACTGTTGTAATACTTTATATAATAAAGCATCCTATGGGCTCAGATTATCATAGTCTGTTGTTTTATTTTTGATATATTCTCACATCGGTTATCGGTTTGAAGGGTCTGCCGTAGAGGTTCTTGTGGAAGCATTTCACTCTGGCTATGGCAGCTAGGGCTTCCTTGTCGATTTGGCCGTAATTCCTTTCTGCCTTTGACAAAATCTTTGAGTAATAGGCTATGGGGGCTTCCTTCCCATTGGGCAGCTTATGGCTCAGCACTCCTCCGATGCCATATGATGACGCGTCGCAGGTTAGGGATAGCAGAAGCATTTTGCTATACTGTATGAGCACTGTTTCTAATGTTAAAAAGTCTTTTATTTTGCTGAATACTGTGGCTTCATGGGGGCCCCAAGTCCAAAAGGTGTTTTTATCGAGCAGCCTGTGGAACAGATCAGCTATTGTTGCTTTCTGCGGCAGAAATATATTATAAAAATTAAGTAAGCCCAAGAATGGTTGCAGTTCTGCTTTGATGGCTCTCAGCTTGCTGCTGGTGGGTCAGATGCCGGACCCATCTATTAGGAAACCCAATATAGCATTTGCCCTTTTTAAATTTAAGCCATGCCTCTTGAAAATACTCCAACACAATCCTCACTCTTTGATTAACTATGTCCGATCTTCAATGGAAATTATCACGTCGTTGAAGTAAGGGACGACCCCTGGAATATTGTGCAGCAATCTTTCCATAATACTTTGGAATAGACAGGGGCTATGCTGACTCCAAATTGGAGCCTGTTGCATTTAAATGCACCCCGATGTGTCACAGTAGTCTGGGCTTCTATGGTTGCCTTGTATATAGGCAATTGCTGGTAAACCTGGGCTAGGTCCAATTTAGCAAAAAATTTCCGCAGCCCAGGGAATGCAAAAGGTGCTGAACTACTGGCACTGGATATGCGCTTTGCTGTAGCGCGAGATTCAATGTGCTTTTATAGTCAGCACAGATCCTGACTGATCCATCGGGCTTTACTGGGGACACTATGGGTGTCTTCCACCTCGCATGGTCGACTGGCTCGAGGATCCCTTGAGCAACTAGCTTGTCTAGCTGCTCTTTGACCTTGGGCTGCAGAGCAAAAGAGACTCTCCGGGACTTCAGTCGGACAGGGGCTATGTTGGGGTCTAGGTTAAAACTTATTGGGATCCCCTTGTACTTGCCCAATTTGCTGCTGAAGACACCTCAGAATTCCCTCTCCAGGGCATCCAGGTCGTTTCCAAGGGCTATTGCTGTTGAGTAGATGCTGGTGAGGCTGATCTGTAGTGGGGTGAACCATTCTCTCCCTAACAAGCTGGGGAGCTCTGGTCCACAATTGTCAGAGGTAACTGTCCCTTAAAGTCCCCATATTCTATGAGGCAGGTCTTCCTTCCTACCACCGGTATTCTTCAGCCTTGGTAGTCCGTTGTGGCTGCAGCTGATTCTGGGTGATGCAGGGATTGATTTTCCATAGGGCAGTCCAGGAGATCATGGAGATGTAGGACCCTGAATCCACCTCCATCTGGCATAGGGTCCTATCGATCCTTACTTTGGTTAGGATTTTGTTAGTCTCGTAGACATCAGTGTGCCATACTTGTGTTTGGGCATAACCCATGATGGTGTAGTGGGTTTCTTCTTACTGGGCACCACCTTGTTTTTTGAATTTCACACCCGGGTGTTTCTTGCTGCCTTTGTATTGGCTGTGGTGCCTGGCAGGTGAATAGGTTCTTCTGTTTTGTCTATCTGTCAGCTGGCTGGCTCTACAGACTTCTGCAATGTGGTCTTTCCTCTCACATCACCGGCAAATGGTTTCCTTAAAGCAGCAGATAGATCAGGGATGATTTCCTCTACAGCCTCCATACGGCTTGGCTCCTTTGTACACCCTGGGTTTGCTGGGTTTCACTTGGTGCACGCTGCTCTCTGAGCTGGATGGGTCTCAAGTCGATCTCCTCTTGGCATGGGTGGTGTGCACCTTGCTATTTCCCTTGATTCGGCTGCGGAGCTATCAGAGGTTTCCATAGCTCTGGCTTTCTCTAAAGCCTCCTTGAATGAGACTTCTTCCCTTGCGAGCAGTCTCTTGTGTAAGATTAAATCCCTCAGACCTAGGACCAGCCGGTCCCTGATCATGTCTTTGGCATTGCCAAACTTACAGTTTTTAGAAAGTCTCCTTAAGGTGGCCACAAACTTGTTGTTGCTTTCCCCCTCTCGTTGACTCCAGGATATAGAAGTCGTACCAGTTTGCCAGGTATAATGGGGTTGGATCAAAGAGTCCTTTCAGTGCCCACTGTATTTCATCCCAGGAGATGTTCTCAAGCTCATCTGTGAAGAGGGCTTCTGCCAGCTCATACAGCTCCGAATCGCAGTAGATTAAGAAGAAAGCCTTCTTCTTCACATCGAATGCTGTCTGCAGTCCATTTACTTCCAGGTTCAATTTGAACCTTTCCATATACAAAGATCATTTTTCTTTCATTGGCTTGAATGGGATGGATAGTGGTCTATGGACCATCATGATCTCTGGTAGGGCTGGAAATGGTTGAATCCCAATGGTCAGCTGAAGATGGCCGCGGTGCCACGAGGTCCTTTGTGTTCCTCAGTATCCTACCTTCGTTGCCAATGTTAAGTGGGCACGCAAAAAGGAAGGAGCAGGGCCTTTGGAGTTGTGGAAAACAGTTTATTTTAAAGTGCAGGAAAAAAGCAGCAAGCTCCAACATTTCAGCCACTGACGGAGCTTCATTATTCCCGCCAGAGGCTGGACCAATGAGTGGAGTCTGACATCAGACTCCACTCTACATATTACGCACATTAATATTAATGAGGCATCAATGAATATTTAACACATAGCAGTTTATTCTTTTTCTCTCATATACATCTAACTGGGTGGTCTGCATAAGAATGTGGTAAATTTCAAAAGCCCAGTACTGGTTTAAAGAAATCATCTTTCCCCTTCCTCTTGCCAAATGCCCAAAGAAATAACTAGGCCATGTAGCAGTTTCAGGCCTCTTCTCTGCATGCTTTAATCTCATCCTTCCCCAGTTTGGGGCAATTTTCTCCTTGGTGAATTCCTAATTCCTTGATTAGTTTTTGAAGGACTAGGGGGAACATGATAGTAGTGTGCCAATATTTGAGGGGCTCCTACAAAAACAAGGGAGCAGGTCAAACCAGAGGTGGTATTCAACAGGTTCTGACCACTTCTGGAGAACCAGTAGTGGAAATTTTGAGTAGTTTGGAGAACCGGCAAATACCACCTCTAACTGGCCCCACCCCATCTATTCTCTGCCTCCTGAGTCCCAGTTGATCGGCTACGTCTTCTTTTGTTGCCCTGCACAGGAGAATGGAGCTGGAAAGCAGATTAGTGGGGTGGGGAGGGAATAGAATTTTGTAGTAACCTTCCCTCAAGGGAAGCTGAAAAACAATGGATGGAAATTAACATAGGAGAGAAGCAACCTAGAACTAAGGAGAAATTTCCTAACAGTGAGAGCAATCAATCTAATGGAACAGCTGCCTTCAGAAGTTGTGAATGCTCCATCATTGGAGGCTTTAAAAAACAAAATGGACATTCATTTATCTGAAATGGTATAGGAAGGATCTTCTGCTTGAGCAGTGGGTTGGACTAGAAGACCTCCAAAGTCCCTTCTAACTGTATTATTCTATGTTCTATGATTTTTTGATTCCTTTGTTCCTCTGGATTGAAACCTAAGCTGAATAGAATATCCTCTTCGATCCATGCTTACTCAAAGTAAATTTTCCTTTCTGACTTTTTAAAATAAGTTTTGATATTTTGGATCATTTATTGTGGCATCCCTAGTCATGTTAGGAGATGGTATTGATAGTATTTTGACTAGTTTCTTTCAAAGGTAAGAACTAGAAGCTGCTTTTAGAAAAAAAGAGAGAGTATAATAGTGATATAAATTTCTAACCAGGTAAGCTGGTTAAGAAGGGGGAAATGTGCCAGGGGAGAAGTGTTACAATTTCAATAACTCTTCTTTAGGGATAGGGATAGGCAAAAAATATGCAGGAAGAGAAAGTGTTCTATGTTTGTGTCAAGTGAGAGATATATTTTTTTTAGTGTTTAATAGGTCTGAAGTGATGCAGAATATGGTTCACGCACAATAAAGATTCTCAAAAACTAGTAAGATGAAGGAAGTATATTTTTGTAAATGTACTTGGAAATGTAAGTTCTAGAGATTAAAAATCAAACCATTTCTATTCTGAGATGCAGAGGTTCCTTGGCTAATTAAACTTTATTCAGTCACTCTGAATAAATGATAGTTTAAGCAGTTTCATGTCAAATAACTATTATCCACTAGATGGCAGGATTTCATAGATGTTTTCATTTGAGGTCCTTTGCAAGCCAAAACCTAACTTCTGAAAGTGTCAAAACACCAGTTCCTTGGTTTTTCCTTGTTTACTTATAAGCCACAGTTGAAGACATGACCTTCATCCATCTTTTGCTTCCTTAAAACTCCTGCATGGCAACAAATGATCTGCTGATCCAGTTATTAGAACATTTATGTGTCATTTGGATATGCTTTTTAAAGGGCCCCAGAAAACCAGCTAGGAGATCAGAAACATAATATTTTCAGATTTAACAGATTTAACAGATAATCAGAGTTGTAGGTCATCTAGTCGAACCCCCAGCCCAAGCGGGAGACCCTACTCCATTTCTGACAAATGGCAGTCCAATCTCTTCTTGAAAGTCTCAAGTGATGGCGCTCCCACAACTTCCGAGGGCAAGCTGTTCCATTGGTTGATTGATTGTTCTCACTGTCAGAAAGTTTCTCCTTATTTCTAGGTTAAATCTCTCCTTGTTCAGTTTCCATCCATTATTCCTTGTCTGGCCTACAGGCGCTTTAGAAAATAGCTTGACCCCTTCCTCCCTGTGGCAGCCCCTCAAATATTGGAAGATCACTATCATGTCTCCCCTGGTCCTTCTCTTCACTAGCCTAGCCTACTCCAGTTCCTGCAACCGTTCATAGTATGTTTTAGCCTCCAGTCCCCTAATCATCCTGGTTGCTCTTTTCTGTATTTTTTTTTGAGTCTCAACATCTTTTTTATAATGTGGTGACCAAAACTGGATGCAGTATTCTAGCTGTGGTCTTACTAAGGCTTTATAGAGTGGTATTAGTACTTCCCTTGATCTTGATTGTATCCCTCTGTTAATACAACTTAGGATTGCATTAGCTTTTTTGGCTACTGCTGCATACTGCTGGCTCATATTTAGCTGGTTGTCCACTAAGACTCGAAGATCCCTCTCACAGTTACTGCTATTGAGCCTGGTTTCACCCAGTCTATATGTGTACTTTTGGTTTTTCTTGCCTAAGTGTAGGACTTTACTTTTCTCTACATTGAATTTCATTTTGTTAGATTTGGCCCAGTGTTCTAGTCTGTCAAGATCCATGTGGATCTTGAGCCTATCTTCTTGGGTGTTAGCTATTCCTCCCAGCTTAGTATCATCTGCAAATTTGGTAAGTTCCCTTTCTATTCCTTCTATTCCCTCATCTAAGTCGTTAATGAAGATATTGAAGAGTACTAGGCCTAAGACGGAACCTTGTGGCACCCCACTGCTTACTTCCCTCCATTTTCACTAAGAGACGAAAGTCAAATAAGAAAGATATGATACCAATTGCATCAATAATGCAATTGTATGCATGCCAACTGAGAATGCATATATGCAAATACTTGATTTATTCCTAGCTAGTGCCCATGGGATTATAGCCTCAGCCTGTAGATGCTATATAAAAAAGCAGAGTGCTAAGAACATTGTCTTGGAGTGGCACATTTCCATCTTTCCCCAGTCCAGGATGATTCAGATGTATCACACTAGAACTTCCATCATTCTCCTTTGGATGGATGGATGAGAGTGGACACTGAATTATAGAATAACAGAGCTGGAAGGAAGGGACCTTGGAGGTCTTCTAGTCCAACCCCCTGCTCAAGCAGGAGATTCCATACCATTCCAGACAAGTGGCTGTCCAATCTCTTCTTAAAAACCTCCAATGATGAAGCACCCACAACTTCTAGAGGCGCGACATTCCACTGATTACTGACTTGATGCATATCATCAATCTTAAAAATCATCAAATAGGCATATACTTGTGATTATTTAAGACATTTTGGTAGATGGGGACCCACAAGAGAGGGTCAAAAAATGGCAGCATGGGAGCTGGGACCATGCAATTCCAAGCCCACTCCTTTCGTACATGTGTCAATGCCATGGGTCCAGAGTCGAAAAGCAGGACTCTGATCTCACAACTGTGCATATAACTTCCCTGCAGCTACTGCTGGAGTGCATGAAGTTGAGTGTAACATACAGGTGAAACTCGAAACTCGAAAACTTAGAATATCATGAAGAAGTTCATTTATTTCAGTAATGCAACTTAAAAGGTGAACCTAATATATGAGATAGACTCATTACATGCAAAGCAAGATAGTTCAAGCCATGATTTGTTATAATTGAGATGATTATGGCTTACAACTCACGAAAACTCCAAATCCACAATCTCAGAAAATTAGAATATTGTGAAAAGGTTCAATATTCTAGGCTCAAAGAGTGCCACTCTAATCAGCTAATTAAGCCATAACATCTGGAAAGGGTTCCTGAGCCTTTAAATGGTCTCTCAGTCTGGTTCAGTAGGAATCATAATCATGGGAAAGACTGCTGACCTGACAATTGTGCAGAAAACCATCACTGACACCCTCCCTAAGGAGAGAAAAGGTAATTGCAAACGAAGTTGGATGTTCCCAAAGTGCTGTATCAAAGCACATTAATAGAAAGTTATGTGGAAGGGAAAAGTGTGGAAGAAAAAGGGCACAAGCAGCAGGGATGACCGCAGTCTGCAGAGGATTGTCAGGAAAAGTCCATTCAAAAGTGCTGGGGACTTTCACAAGGAGTGGACTGAGGCTGGAGTCAGTGCATCAAGAGCCACCACACACAGACGGATCCTGGACATGGGCTTCAAATGTTGTATTCCTCTTGTCAAGCCGCTCCTGAACAACAAACAATGTCAGAAGCGTCTTACTTGGGCTAAAGAAAAACAGACCTGGTCTGTTGCTCAGTGGTCCAAAGTCCTCTTTTCTGATGAAAGCAACTTTTGCATCTCATTTGGAAACCAAGGACCCAGAGTCTGGAGGAAGAATGGAGAGGCACACACTGCAAGATGCTTGAAGTCCAGTTTGAAGTTTCCACAGTTTGTGTTGATTTGGGGAGCCATGTCCACTGTGCTTCATTAAGTCCAGGGTCAACACAGCCATCTACCAGGAGATTTTGGAACACTTCATGTTTCTTTCCACAGACAAGCTTTATGGGGATGCTGACTTCATTTTCCAGCAAGACTTAGCACCTGCCAAAAGCACCAAAATCTGGTTCAATGACTGTGGGATTACTGTGCTTGACTGGCCAGCAAACTCACCTGACCTGAGCATTGCCAAGAGAAAGATGAGAAACATGAGACCGAACAATGCAGAAGAGCTGAAGGCCATTATTGAAGGATCCTGGTCTTCCATAACACCTCAGCAGTGTCACAGGCTGATAGCTTCCATGCCACGCCACATTGAGGCAGTAATTGCTGCAAAAGGGGCCCAAACCAAGTACTGAGTACATATGCATGCTTATACTTTTCAGAGGTCTGATATTGTTCTATGTACAATCCGTGTTTTATTGATTGCATGTAATATTCTAATTTTCTGAGATTGTGGATTTGGGGTTTTCATGAGCTGTAAGCCATAATCATCTCAATTGTGACACATCACAGCTTGAACTATCTTGCTTTGCATGTAAGGAGTCTATCTCATATATTAGTTTCACCTTTTAAGTTGTATTACTGAAATAAATGAACTTTTGCATGATATTCTAATTTTTTGAGTTTCACCATCAAATTATTAGCTATTATTAATTAGATTGCTACAGAACCTTTGTGTTTCTTCAAGAATAAGCACTTTATAGTACATCAATATTTCACTTTGACTTCTTTAATTACACTACTGGAATTTCCAATGAATTCTGAGCTTCACAGAGATAAATTAGGAATTCATACATGTAATAATTCTGTAGAATGTGCAAGAGGTCCTCTTTTTTTAAAAAAATTAAAGCTTGATAGGATATATTCCATGGTGTATTATGAATGTTAAGAGTTTAAGTTAAGAATAGCTCCAGAGTTTTCTTTACAATAGAATACCTTTTTATTGTCATTGTATTGCACAAATACAATGAAATTTGAAAGCTACTCCAGCACAGTGCCCCAAACACCACATCACAATCATACTACAGAGTATAATAATAATAATAATAATAATAATAATAATAATAATAATAATAATAATAATACTTAATCACAAATGCACTGTTTGATTCAAGACAATTACTGCCTTCGAAAATATACAGTTTCTCAATCTATTAATTCTCATTTTAAGACATCTATAATGCCTCCCTGGTGGTAACAGTTTGAAATATGAATATCCAGGATGAGAACGGTCTGTGGAGATTTTTAGTGCTCTAGAGAGGAGTCTGGTCTTCGCAATCTCTTCCAAAGAAGAAAGAGATCAACCAATAATTTTTTGTGCTGTGTTTATAACTCTCTGGAGCATCTTCTTATCCACTGCAGAGCACCCAGCATACCACATCGTTACACAGTATGCCAAAATGCTCTCGATGGTAGAACAGTAAAAAGTAACCAGCACCTTCTCACCCAGACCATTCTTTTTTAGCAACCTCAGAAAGTACAGGCGCTATTGGGCCTTCCTTGCAGTGGCCATAGTGTGGACCAACCAAGTAAGGTTGTCAGAAAGATGAGTTCCTAGAAATTTAAAACTATGAACTCTTTCCTCACAGTCTCCATTGATATATAATAGGAGAGGCTTACCTGATCTGATTCCTGAAATTAACCTTTTATTTCAAGCTAGGATCTTTATATCTTGAATAAAAACAACAAACATAAAACTTTTTATTAAAGGTATTTTAATAAAATTATATACGAATTTTAACAAATCAAATGTGGGAGAAAATTATATGGGATTTATTTTGTTTGCATGCACTAGGTGGCACAAATGCTAAAAAAGTCAGTTCACTTCAGTGGCCTCCTACAGATATTATAAGTATGCCAAAGGTGAACTCCTAATTTCTTTCAGTTATTTCAAAGCTCTATTGTGGAGGAAAAACTTTAAATGCCTCTGATATACATATTCATTTGCAGATAAATTGTTCCCCCAGATTTCTTCCCTCATATTTTATAAACTGGTGATGATCTACAGACGAGATTGATATCTTATGGCAAGTTTAAGAAAGTATCTGCAGCTGTTGCATGTTGGGTCATCTGTTGAACTGCTGAACGTTTGTCCCCAGACACATTCAATTTAACCCACTATTGGGCATCTTTTGCTGCTGATAGCCAAGTGTGAAGTCTTTTGACTCTTTTTTAAAAAAAGAGACATCATATCTAATAGTAGATATGATGTCTGAACCACAAAGTAATGCAGGGAAAAGAAATTAATCCGGGGTAATACTGTAATTGCTGCAGGATGAGACCTCTGCAGAGGTGGCATTCAGCAGGTTCTGACCAGTTCTGGAGAACCAGTTCTGGAAATTTTGAGTAGTTCAGAAAACCGTCAAATACCACTTCTGACTGGAGATTTTACAATATCCTTCCCCTGCCACACCCACCAAGCCATGCCCACAGAACCAGTAGTAAAAAAAATTGAATCCCACCACTGGACCTCTGTTACCATTTGCTAAATGGCAACAAGCTGCAGGCCTAGCCAGCATGTTATTTGGTGTGGAATTGTGCTAAATTTAGCAATACGATATCTGGACGATTCAGTAATTGACTTGTACCACACCAGATCCAATCTGATGTAGTTCTTTGACTTGTTTCATTCAGCAAGACTCTCCAAAGTAGCAACTTGGGGATATATTTAGGTATTAGATTTATACTCAAGGACAGCATATAGACCACGTCCTCCTCTAGTATTTCCAGCAACAACCTTTTAATATAGGGCTGAAACAGAAAAACTCTCCCAAAATTATTCAATGAATTTTCCTGGCTAACAGTGGGCTAGAACCAAGGTCTTACTGGTCCCAGTCCAACAAATCAACTACTGCCCCATGTTGCCCCTCTTTAATGTTTGGAAGATATAGGAGATGCTGTTCTGGATATATTCCCCTTAGAGATATTTATGACTGTATAGATTAAAACCAGCAGTTTGGATAGCATTTTGAAACAGAGCTTTTATATTTATAGTTTTTAAATATTGTTAATTTTAACCAGAGTTTTATTTAAGATTGTTCTTGATTGTTGGTAATCCACATTGGGTACTTCTGAGAGGAAGAAAAGTACAAAAATAGCAGCAACAGCAGCAACGAGAGAATCTGGCTAAACAGTTTTTCAGATTAATGTAGTACTTCAAACAGCAACTTGACCAGAGATGAAGTGCGCTGTAAGGAGTCAACAAGTGCAATCAACCCTGGTCAATGACAGCACTATCAAATCAACTTGAACTTATTTGCCTCAAGCATAGGAAGCAGCTGTGATTCATTTTTTAAACCTCTAAATGTATCGTGCTTTTAACAACATTTCCACAGAAGTTCTGAATATATCTTAGAACAATAAGAAGCCTGTTGGATTAAATCAAGACTCTACCATGGCCAGCTATCTGACTGCAAAGCATGAGGATTCCCTTGTATTTTTTTTTCATAGCCATTGGTTCACAGAAATATGCTGCTTCTAATAGACAGCAGTTTTACTTACAGGAAGAGGTTAAATCTTCAGTGACTGAATGAACTTGTCTTTGGTTGGATCCTATTTTCAAATCACTGAAGTAAATACATATCACAGAACCATTTGGATACATAGGCATATCCTATAAATTTATTATGTGTTGCATGGGGAAAATACTTTCAATCTGAAGTCTTAGGCTACAAATGCCACATCCTTGTTCATTGTCTTTGTTGCCTGGATATGATGATAATTACAGTCCAACAACAATTGGTAATTCCACTTAATTTAAATCTGGGTTCTCCTGTCCATTATCTTATCAATGAGTTTGATTTCATTCAAACTGTTGTTTGGAGAAACAGGAAATACTTATTTAGAATAATGGGAGCATTCTGAACTGTTGTTTGGTACCATCATAGTATTGTCCAATAGTTCACCAAAATACAGAACAAATGAGTACTTGCCCTTAAAAAGGGAAAACTGTCATGTTTACTTGGTCCTTGAATTACTGAATTTGAGAGAATCCAAGTATGCCCACAGCACAATTCCTGTATGCTTCCTGCCAAGGTAGAACAGAAATGGTGCTTGGTAAATTGCTCCTGTGTTAATCTGGTGCTGTTTTAACTTCCCTTTTCATAGTTGTGCCATCTGGTCCTCTGACAAAATACTGCAAATTAACTGGTCTACCAGCAGGGCTGAAATATGTCCTTTTAACTGAATTGTAGCAATGATCGGTGCAGAGGAATATTTATAGTATATTACAAGCATGATAGATTTCTTGACTACTACTTTTGAAAGTGGTCCTATGGATTATAAATTTTAAGAGCAATCTAAAACTTCAAAAAAGCTGGGCAGAGACACTTCCTCTAGGCCGGTCCAGCGTAGGGAATCCTGTAGTATCCAATGATTTTCAATACTGTCCCTCTTCTCTTCCTGCCAGCCATCAAATAAGTGCCCTCAGGCTTCAGAGTATCTTTGCATCCTTTTTCCCATGGCATGGGGCCAAGAAAGAGGATAATAGGCTAACCCGGGATAGGAGTTTGGGGAGAAAAAAAGGTCAGCCATTCTTCTTCCACCAAAGAGAGAGAATCTATCAGCTGCCATGCAATGAACCTAAGGTGTCAGCAGCTAAAAAAATGTCTGAAATTGATCATCATAAACACAACACAGCTACACTCAAAAATACGTGGGGGCAAGTCTGTGTGGGAGAGGAACTGATCTGGTTCTTCCTTCAACTATGAATGAGGGTGTCATCTTTCAGCTTCCTCTTCTTGATAAACAGTTTTCAGGTTCTTGCCAAAACCATTAATCAGGAAGCTGTCTCCAATGCACAGGCATCATGATGGTGGGGTTCCCACTAGGAATTCCAGATGGGGAGCAGGGAGAAAGACAAGAGGATTGGTATAGTGCCACGGGAAGCGATAAACTAGGTGCTGTGAGAGCTCTCTTGTGTCACCCCAACTGTGGAATATAGGTTAAAATATTGACTTGGCTGACATGTGAATTTAAAGCTAACTCTTGTTTCAAGTTCCCTGGGAAGGCAACACATGGAAAAGGGAGCAACAATGATTAGTCTCACGGTCGAATGCATTCCAGTCTTCTGAGCCAGGAGATTTCCTTGCAGATGGGTGTTAAATTCATGAAGATTTTGCATCCTGGGAATGAGGTAACTGGAGGGCTGTGCATTTGATTTGTTTGCCCATACTCATACTTATCTGAAAGGAAGGTGGCCCTAAATTTAAGGTCAGTTGTATACAGCATCCTATGCTGTCCTGCCTGTTTCTTATATTCTTCTTATACGGTGGGTTTTTAAACATTTATTGTTTGTTTTTTATGCTGTACGTTGCCCAGAATCATTATTTGATTGAGCAGCCAAACAAACAAGCAAACAAGCAAGCAAACAATGTCAATTTCAGAAATGTCAGTCTCAGTTGCAATGTGAGTGTGCTCAATCTGGACTATGGCCATTGCAGGATTTGTTTCACGGTTCCTTCGCTTCTCGTTCTTCCCATCCCTGCCAATTCTGCCTACTCCCTAGTACCTGCGCTTTCCTTTTACTCTTCCAGATATTTGTGCAACACAAACATCATATTTCTATGACGTAACTTCTTTGATGCTAAAGCAGATACTGTCTCCTCTTCCCTTTTGATATAGTACCACCATAATTCTGATGGTATAATATTCCAGGTAATAGGGAAAAGGGTGTTCTTGCACTTGTGCATTTGTCTACAGTTTCATGGAAACACTCTATTATTATTACCTTTTATTGTCAGAGTACAACATGTATACAATGAGATTGGCTAGATTGTAGCTGGAAAAACTGTTATTTTAGGTTCACAGAAAAATTCTTACTCTGCAAATTAAAGGTACCAAAAAAAAAGAGAATAAAGTGAAAAGAAACTTTGCAGTACTCTTGACAGAGGATGGGAAAACAAGGACCGTAGAGATATGTTGAAAGTAGATGACTATATTCCAGGCTGAGAAAATGAGAAGTACAGAAAGTAGAGAACCCCAAAGGTGGTTTTTCAAGAGGCAACTGGACTTTCTGGTTTTTCTTTGAATATGTTTTGCTTCTCATCCAAGAAGCTTCTTCTTCACAGGCAGAAAAAGCTTTTTGGATGAGAAGTAAAATGTTTTAAAAGAAAAACCAGAAAGTCCAGTTGTCTTTTGAAAAAAGCACTTTCGGGACAACCATGACCTTGGATGACTGAGAATCTCTATAGACAGAAAGTGAAGAAGTAAATAGATGTGGACCATTGATGACTTTAATGAACAACAGCTCCTAATAGTTACAGTTACTAGTTATAGTGAAGATAAAATGTATTTGTAATTTGTATCAAATTATGGCCATGAATGGACAGAATTTGGCTGCTGTTCTTCTTATGAATATCTGAAATGAGGAGCTTAAATTTTATTATAAAACAGCTTTGCCCAACTTACTGATCTCAAGATTTGCTGGTAGACACCCTCATTATCCTCAGGCTATGCTGTTCTGGAGAGTTTTTATTCCAAATAAATTGGAAAGATGGCTTTAATAGGGAAGTTCTACAACAATTTTTAGTAGGTTTATACAAACTTTTGGACCATTGGAAAAACTATGGACTTTGCTTTGCACAGCAAGACCCTTGAAGACAGACAATGATTTTGGTAAGAATTGCTGTAAGCTACATGTGAAGTGTTAAATCAAATAAATCAGTGCAGACAGCTAAATGAAAGAGCCAGGCACTTACAGGAGTTGATATCAGTGGGGCGATTTGGAAAATTTAGCATAATAAAACTAAGTATGAATACAACAACTTTATAATTGTCAGTAATGTGCTGCCCATTATCTCGGGCAGATACTTTTAGAGGAAGATCTAATATTTTCTGTGATCAAATCAAGATCGAAGATCTACTTCTGAAACTAACATATGAACTAACATGGTGCTACTCCCTAGAGCTCAGTCCTGTGGAATATTAATCATAGAAAGTACTCAGTCAATCAATGGACCGAAAAAGATACCCAAGAGGTAGAAAGACTATAGATATAATAGTACCTTCCATTTTAGGAACCCATGTTCTGGAAAGGCAATTGTTGGTTTTGTTTAATCAGCAGTCTGTTTCTTTGTGTTTTGTTCTCCCTGGGAGTTTGAGGATATGTGTATATATTTGGTACTTGCCTTCATTTCTGTTAATTAGCTACAGCTGTGTTCTAAGTAACACTGAAAAGTGGGCTTTGCTATATAGTTCTCTCTCTTTGTGTCTGTGTATATTTATTTATTTATCAGCCCAAATGATTTCTCTACAGGCTGAAGTTTACTTCATTAATAATTATAGACTGTAATCTATGATATTGGTCTAATGCAATGGTTGCCAACCAGTAGTCCATGGCCCACTGGTGGTCCATAAGAAAACTTGGTGTCCGCAGAGAAATGTCACCCCCAGAGCATCCCCCTCCCAAGCAATTAATCCAGGCTGCTCAGGAACACAAGACTGCGCCACCCACATGGCCCACGGAAACCTTCCAAACCCACTCACTCCTTACCTGGCAAACTTGCGTTCTAAGTTGCTATTTTTCCTTTCACCCCCGACCATCAGCTATTCTGCTGTGTTGGGAGATTTAGATTAGCTAGAAAGTAGGAAAGCATTGGATTTCTTGCTTTTTAGCTAATCTTTAGATCTTCAGCTCTGCTTTTAAGCAGAGATCTCTGAATAAATCTGTGATTCTGTGAGCAACTCAATCTTCCTGACTTCTTTGGCTGATTTTGGGTAAAAGTCTCTCTCTCTCTCTCTCTCTCTCTCTCTTTACAAAAAAATTCAATATTTACATACATGGGGTGTTGTGAGTTAATTTTGCGAGTTTGCTTGCAAGCAAATTTTATGTGACAGGAAGCCGGTGGTAGAAAGATAGATCTCTGAGTAAATCTGTGATTCTGTGAGCAACTTAATCTGCCTTCCTGCTTTGCCTGATTTTGGGTAAAAGTTGCTCTTTTTTAAAATAAAAAATTCAATATTTACACAAATATTTATAATATTTATATACAAGCCATGCCCAGCCAGTCACATGACCACCAAGCCACACCCACAAATTAGGCCATGCACACAGAACCGGTTGTTAAGACATCTGAATCCACTCCTGCCTCTGTGTGTTTGTTTGTGTGTGTGTGTGTGTGTGTGTGTGTGTGTGTGAGAGAGAGAGAGAGAGAGAGAGAGAGAGGGAAAGAGAGAGGTTAGATCAGATCTCTCTCTCTCTCTCTCCCACCAATGTCAGCAAGCCACCATCAGTCTAAATTCGTATTAGTGGCCCCTGGAATTTAAAATTATGAGTTTGGTGGTCCCTGAGATCCAAAAGGTTGGTGACCCCTGTTCTAGTGTAGATTGGTAAACATTTTTATTTATTTATTTCCCAATTAGGTCTGAGAGAAAGTGATTGGCCCAAATTTACCAAGCCAGCTTTCATGTCTACGTGAGGAGTAAAAACTGGGTCTCTGAGTTTCTAGACACAAATAAATAGATGGGTAGATGATGGTGATAGATAAATAATGATAGATGGATAAATGATAGATTGATGATAGATGACAGACAGACAGATAGATATATAGATAGATAATGAAAGTTATCTTGATGTAGTACAGTGTGCGACATCTTGCAAATCAAAACCAGAAGCTAGAAATATGGTACAAAATATGTAGCTGACTCTGCTAAAAACGTTCCCAAACACCATTTCCTTTGAACATTGAAGTTTTTCCTATCTGGATCACTCTTATTTCAAGTTTGCTTAGAACATTTAATAGTAGTTGATGTTTCACTTAATATGTCATGCTGATCTTCAGAGAAAATGTAACCTTGGCTAACTTCTCAGCTGCACTGGGAAACAGATGCTCCTAATTGTATGGTTATTGGGTTAAACAGCCAGTATAAAAGAAAGTGATGCTCAAATTGAACATTTTCCATGCAAAGTACTGTGTAATATTTATGAATCACATTTATCTTACTTTATCTTCCCATATATAAAAGGATCACAAGGAAACACCCATAGAGAGGCCCATTTTCAATATACTTTATTAGATAATCAAATCTCATCATTTTTGCAGCAATGCCATTTGTGTGTTTATTTAAATAATTTGTATGCCTGTCCATCTTGCAAATGTAACTCTGTGTGGTTCACAGAAAATTAAAAACCAAAAGGAACACCCACCTTCAATTATTAAAAACAATTAGAATAACATTCCAATACAATATTCAATGTACCAGATATCCAATAAAATATTTCCATTCTTGTGAATCTAATGGCAGACAAAGAGCAAACCAACCGAGCTCACCTAACAATTCAACCCCAATACAACAGAAAGGACACCCAAAGCTTATGGAGGGCAAAGGAATGTAATATTTGAGTAAGAAATATTATCCATTGAGTCAAAAGGAAAAAGTTGAGGATCTGTTGGCCAGGAGACAAAGAGCTTTGAAAACAAGAAAAGACTAAAGTTAGCATGTGTGGCAAACTATAAAATGGTTAATCTGAACCAGATTCTCTCTGTACAGTGTGTCCAATGTTTCCTGGATTTAATCCAGATACTTCAAAATGGTGTTATCAGTGAATTGTGGCCTCAGAGGAACAATGCTTGAAGGAAATGTCAGCTTCAGATCACAATTTCCTTTCACTGTTGTGAAAAAAAAGAAAGGTCGAGTTAGCAGGAACTATGCCCACCCACAGTTTACATGTAGATCTAAATGGTTGTCTTGGTTAGTGTTTGAGGTTAAATCCCAAAGAGAATACTAAAATAGCTCAGTTATCCCATCTTGTAAAAGGGAGCTCAAAGATTCTGATGACATTTCAACACATTTAAATTCAACACAATTAAAGAAGATACTGCCACTTTTTAACTGT
Source organism: Bungarus multicinctus (assembly GCA_023653725.1). Classification (NCBI taxonomy): domain Eukaryota; kingdom Metazoa; phylum Chordata; class Lepidosauria; order Squamata; family Elapidae; genus Bungarus; species Bungarus multicinctus. The sequence continues at coordinate 50,298,862 of CM042836.1, read as the reverse complement.
CCTGTAAACTTTATATACAATTTGTGCATGCAGCTCTGACAGATTCTTAAATGATGGTGGAAAATGTCATTTTCTAAATCAAGATGGATTCAGGCTACATCAGGTTTCCAGCCTGGATTAGTAGATAAATACATTATTATTGTTTTGCTATTTAGATCTCTCATTTAAAAGACAAATTTGAAGGAGACCCCTATTTAGATTTCTTGTTAAAATTCTAAACCTCTTGGTTGTTTTGACAAGTTGAATACCTTTTAATAGTGACATGAAGGGAAAAAATCATTTTTAAATATTCTCACTTAGTATAATGGGAAACAGATTACCTTTGAGTTCTTTTTCAGAGGAAAAGAAAACTTCACTAAAATTTTCATGGATGCGCTAAGAGATAGAAGATTTGAATCATAGAGTTGGAAGTGGCCATTTAGGCCATTGTCCACCATTCTCCTTAGATGGCCTAACAAATCTTATCAGTGGTGGGCTGCAAATTTTTTAATAACCAGTTCTCTGACTGGGTAGGTGTGGCCAGTTGGTCATGTGACTAGGTGGGTGACGTCACTCATCACACCCAGCTGCTCATCTCAAAAGAACAGGTAGGTTGGGGCTAATTGCATCACCGGCTGGCCCCGCCCCTGCCCATTTTTCAGCCTGTTTTTTGGCTGTTTTCAGGCCAATTTTGGCTGGAAAAATGGCTTGATAACAGCCTGAAAAATGGCCTGAAAACAGCTTGAAAAACAGGCCGTTCTTCAGGATGTTTTCCGTGCCGTTTTCAGGCTGTTTTTCCAACCAAAATCGGCCTGAAAGCAACCCGGAAAATGGCCCGAAAACAGCCTGAAAAATAGGCCCTTTTCAGGGCTGTTTTCAGGCCATTTTTCCAGTGATAACCAGCCTGAAAACAGCCCCCCCAAAACAGCCTGAAAATGGCCTGAAAACAGCCTGAAAAACAGGTTGTTGGGCCATTTTCAGGCCAATTTTGGCTGGGAAAACGGCCTGAAAACAACCAGAAAAATGGCCTGTTTTTTGGGCTGCTTTCAGGCTATTTTGGAGTCCTTTTTCAGGCCATTTTTCACCCCCCCAAAAAAAGAGATCTAAAATGGCCTGAAAAATAGGTGGGATGGGCCCAGCCGGTGGTCCAATTTGCCAGTTCTCCTAACCGCAAAAATGAAAAAAGGGCTTGGGTGAACCCGTCCAAACCTGCAGCAGCCCACCTCTGCATCTAATGAAGAGAAGCTGGCAACTAGAATGACATCTGTTTGTCTGTCTGTATGTCTCTTTCTCTCTGTTTGAATCTTACCAGACTCAAGGTTGACTCAGCCTTTCATCCTTCCGAGGTGGGTAAAATGAGGACCTATATTGTTGGAGACAATAGGCTGACTCTGCAAACTGTTTAATGCGCTCTGTATTACCCCCTTCCCATTTCCCAGACTCTGGAAAGAGTACAGAGGAGCAACACAGTTGATTAGTTAAAAAATATGAAGAATGGTTTCAGGAGCGGGCATGGATAGTCTAGTGAAAAGAAGGACTAGGGTTGACATGATAGCAGTGTTCTAATATTTGAGGGGCTGTCACAAAGAAGAGGGGCTCAACCTATCTTCCAAAGCACCGGAAGGCAACACCAGAAGCAATGGTTGGAAACTAACCAAGGAGAGAAGCAATCTAGAACTAGGGAGACATTTCCTGACGGTGAGAATAATAAACCAGCAGAATAGCTTGCCTTCAGAAGTTGTGGGTGCTTCATTACTGGAGGCTTTTAAAAAGAAAATGGACAGCTATTTGTCTGAACTGGTATAGGATTAGAAGATCTCCAAGGTCCCTTCCAACTCTGTTATTCTGTAACAGGTAGTCCTCTACTTACGACTGGGGGTAGGATTCAAATTTTTAACAAATGGTTCTGTGGGCGTGGCTTAGGCAGAGGGTGTGGCTTGGTGCTCATGTGACTGGGTGGACATGGCTTCGTGTCCATGTTATTGGCTGGCTGTGGCCAAGTCAGTATCACTCACATCGAGGCACGCATCTCCTCGCCTGGCCTCTCATGACTGTGGGGATGCTGCAACAGTTGTAAGTGTGAAAAATGGTCATAAGTCACTTTTTTCAGTGCCATTGTAATTTTGAATGGTCACTCCACACAAGCAAAATACCAGCAAAGGAGGGGAAAAAATCTCCAGAGAAGTTCCAGAGACAGGAAATTTAGTCCTGCCAAGAATGTAATAAGGAGAGGCAGTTTCTGTAATTTCTTCTAACAACTGGTTCTCCGAACTGCTTAGAATGTTAACAACCGGTTCTAGCGAATAGGTGAAAACTAGTAGAATCCCACCCCTGCTTACGACCACAATTGAGCCCAAGATTTCTGTTGTTAACTGAGACATATGTTAAGTGAGTTTTGCCTCATTTTATGACCTTTCTTGCCCCAGTTGTTAAATGAATCACTGCCGTTGATAAGTTAATAACCCAGTTGTTAAGTGAATCTGGTTTCCCCATTGATTTTGCTTGTCAGAAGGTTGCAAAAGATGATCATGACCTTGGGACACAGCAACGGTCATAAATAGGAACCAGTTGCCAAGCATTTGAATTTTGATCACATGGTAATGAGGAGGCTGCAAAGGTTATAACTGTGAAAAATGGTCATTAGTCACATTTTTCAGTCCCACTTTAACTCTGAACAGTCACTAAACAGACTGTAGTGAATAGAGAACTACCTATATTCTGCTATTTTGATTTCATATAAATTCTGTCAAATATGGTAGGCTGAATAACTGATCAAAGTAATTCAAACACCTTTATCTTGAAAATTAGAATGTGAATCTTGCTTGCTAGTTGCTTCTGTCATAGTATGATGGCTTAACTGATCCACCCTCTGTGTTGTTCAGATTGTGTGCTGAAAAATCAGCAGGCAACTGACAGCACTTAAAGCTAGCATGGCCATTGGAAAATGTATAATATTTTGACCTTTCTGGAGAATATCAGGTTAGGAAAGGGCCCTCTAATAATTCTACTGGATTTGTACTTCTCTGGCGAAATGATATGGCACCACACTTTTGTTTCTGTAAGGGATTTTTTTCCTTATTTATCCTTTTGTTTTGTTGCCAGCATAAACTCCTTTGAGGGCTTAGTAAATTCTCTAAGTTAGGGATGTCAAACTCAACTCATTGAGGGACGCATCAGGGTTTGTCTGACCTCAAGGTGGGGATCAGAGGTGGTATTCATCAGGTTCTGATCAGTTCTGGAGAACCGGTAGCAGAAATTTTGAGTAGTTTGGAGAACCGGCAAATACCACCTCTGACTGAAAATTTTACAGTATCCTCCCCCTGCCACGCCCACCAAGCCACGCCCATAGAACCGGTAGTAAAAAAAAATGAATCCCACCACTAGGGGCAACATGGCCAGGGTGGGCATGATCAGCTTGATGTCACTTGTGTTGGGGATACCTGTCGTGGCCTGAGCACTCTCCCAGCAAAAACAGGCTCCCAAGTTCCATTTTCAGCTGCTATAGCCTCCTGCAACCCTCTGCCAGTGAAAAGGAAGCTTGGAGAGCTCTGTTTTTGCTGGTAGAGGCACCATGGGCCGGTTCTTCATTGTTTCCAGGGCGGTCCTGTGGGCCAGATCTAAGCACCCCATGGCCTTGAGTTTGACACCCCTGCTCTAAGTCAGGCAACTGGGTGGAACATAGCAACATCTAGCATAGCACAGACATGTGGCTAATATAGGAACAAAGGAACAAATGGTTCTTTACAGTTTATTTTTATATTTATTTTTATATTCTAACCACTATAAGCTCACCCTATAATAATAATTCCTAATTCTGTTTTCTCAATGGAAAGGGCTCCCCAAAGCAGAAGAAAGGGGAGGTATCTCTAAGGATTTTGAGCTTTGCCTGGAACTGTCCTTCCATTTGCACTTGTTCAGTCTCTCTCTTCACTCCCCTTCTCTTGCTGAAATATAACCTGCCAGGAAGTACCTAGTGTTGCCATCTTTCAACTGGCAGTTTCACCATCCAATTGTCACAAATGGTGATTCTCTACAGGACTCGATCTTCTTAGAACTACCCTCACCCCCTTCCACAAAGCCCAGCATTCTCACTCCTTGAAATTCATCCAAGCAAGTAGAGCACCTCTAATTGAATAAACCCTTTTGCAATTGATTCATCTAATGCCAAGACCCATGTTTATTATAACATTCCTCACTTAAGGTGGAAAAATGAAAGCAAAAATATTCTGGATCATACTGATGAGGTTCTTTCTTTCTTCAAAAGAGGAAGAATCCCATTGCTATGAAGTTAGATGACAGCTGAGATGGATGAAAGAAGATAATCATTGTCTCCTGTATCTTGGCATTTCTTCGAAGTTGCATACGTTTCAAAGCAATGGGAAAGGGTTAGGTTTGGGACAGCTGATCCTTTTAAGAAAGCTGGAGGCTCTGAATCACGAATCATGCTCATATTTATTCCTTTTGCATTTTTTTTCTTATCTCATCAGGCATCATGCAGTGAGATGGCTACTTAGGCTGCCAAATGCTGGAGAGCAAGAAATGTTTGAATAGGGAACAGCTCTGTCATACTTTTAAGCTGTTATATTTTACACTTCTAGTACCCTGAAATATGGCCTGGTTTCACCTTTTCAACGATGGCTTGTCTAATTATATGGTGTGACATGGGGTGGGATTCTACTAGTTCTCACCTATTCGCTAGAACTGGTTGTTAATATTCTAAGCAGTTCGGAGAATCGGTTGTTAGAAGAAATTAATGGCCTAATCCTGTAAGGAAGGCAGGAAGGAAACATTCTGGTGTTGCTTACAGAAACTACCTCTCCGTTAATCCTTATTACATTCTTGGCAGGACTAGACTTCCTGTCTCAGGAACCTCACTGGAGTTTTTTCCCCCTCCTTTGCTGGTACTTCGCTTGTGTGGAGTGACCATTCAAAGTTACAATGGCACTGAAAAAAGTGACATTTTTCACACTTATGACTGTTGCAGCATCCCCACAGTCATCAGAAGTCGCCAGGTGAGGAGATGCGTGCCTCGATGTGAGTAATATTGAATTGGTCACGCCCAGCCAATAACATGACCACCAAGCCACACCCACCACCTAAGCCATGCCCACAGAACTGGTTGTTAAAGTTTGAATCCCACCCCTGGGTGTGACCTTGCAATTGAACAACTACAACAAAATGTTTGATTTTTACAAGTAGTCCTTGCCTTAAAACAATTCACTTAGTGACTGTTCAAAGTTACATCAGTGAAAAAAGAGACTTATGACCATTTTTCACACTCATGATCATGGTGGCTTCCCCATAGTTAGGTGATGAGACTTTGGGTGCTTGTCAACGGTTTCATATTTATGATGGTTGAAATGTCCCTGGATCATTTATTCACCTTTTGTAACCTTCTGACAAACATAATTAATGGGGAAGCCAGATTCATTTAACAACCTTTTATTAACTTAACTACTACAGTGATTTATTTAATGGTGGCAAGAAATATCATTAAATGGGGTATAAGTCACGTAACAACTGTCTCACTTAGAAACAGAAATTTTGGGCTCAATTGTGGTCATAACCCAGGGGTGTCAAACTCAAGGCCCAAGGCTGAATTCAAAGGGTGTTTAGATCTGGCTCACAAGGCTGCCCTGGAAACAGCAAAGGACTGGCCCGCGGTGCATCAGCTAGCGAAAATGGAGCTTGGGAGGATCACATGCAGCCCTCTCAGGTTCCATTTTTGTTGTCAGAGGGTGGCAGGAGGCTGTGCGGCTGAGAACAGAGCCTGGGAGGGCCATGTGTGATATTACACTAATAACTAGAGCGTACAAAACATTTGCTAGACCAATACTTGAATATAGCTCATCAGTCTGGAACCCACATTACGTATCTGATATTAACACAGTTGAAAAAGTCCAGAAATATTTCACAAGAAGAGTTCTCCACTCCTCTACTTGTTGCAGAATACCTTATGCCACCAGACTCGAAATTCTAGACCTAGAAAACCTAGAACTACACCGCCTTCAGTCCGATCTAAGTATAGTATATAAAATCATACATTGCAATGTCCTATCTGTCAATGAATACTTCAGCTTCAACCATAACAATACAAGAGCAAACAATAGATACAAACTCAAGGTTAATCGCACCAAACTTGATTGCAGGAAATACGACTTCAGCAACAGAGTGGTCAATGTCTGGAATACTCTACCCGACGCTGTGGTTTCTTTCCCAAACCCCAAAAAGTTTAACCTTAGACTGTCTACTATTAACCTCACCCCTTTCCTAAGAGGTCTGTAGGGGGTGTGCATAAGCACACCAACGTGCCTACCGTCCCTGTCCTATTGTTTCTTCTATTTTTTATTTTTCTTATATGTACCCATGTATTCATAACTATGTTTTTACTTATACCTATTAACTTGTAAGCAATTGACAAAAAGAAATAAATAAAATAAAATAAATAAAATAAAATTTCCATTGGCAGAGGGGAGCAGGAGGCTGTCACTGCCGAAAATGGAGCTCAGGAACCCATTTTTGCTGACAGAGCACTCAGGCAACCACAGATACCCCCAAAATGAATGATGTCAAACTGGCCATGCCCAACCCAGCCCCCCCCCGAGGTCAAACACAAATCTGACGTGGCCCTCAATGAAATCAAGTTTGACACCCCTGTCATAACCCAAAGACTACCTGCATAGCTGTCACTATCCAGCACCAATGTTGCATTCCTTGCCCCAAAGTTCAATACTGGAGTACGTAGTCTTAGTTTAGTGAGTACAGTTAGAAGCAACTACTCTACTTATCATCTTACTTCAACTTTCCTTTGATTTACAGACATGTGAAGATGAGTCCATGACTTGTCTTTTTATCACTGTTGTAACTGCAAATGGTTGCTAAATAAAGCATCTGCTAAACCAGGACCACCTGTAAGGAGAATTGAGGACAGCTTAGGACTGATCCATACTTCTTGCTTGCCTTAAGGTTAGGACAATACACTCACTATTTTGGAGGGCATGAATGGATGGAATCATCCTCAGTCTATTCCAAGGCTGTTGGGAAGGTAGCCTCTATCCAGGTATTCTTGATCTACGTCAACAATAATTTATGTCCTGCTGTTGGTGCGAGCTGGGCAGTCATTCTGCCTGCTGCATTTCATTCCATCTTATACAAATGTCTTTGTTTCAATTGATTGGTGTGTGCTCTGGCTGGCATGCCTCCCAGACCTCCCTGGTTAGTCCCTGCTTTCTTCCTTCAATGACCATTTTATTCTGGGCTGGCTGCCATAAGAGATTGGGTCTTTCTTTCTCAGCTTCACTAGTGGAATGGAAAAACATGAGTTTCTTCTTTTTCTTCTTATAGGCTCAGCAGAGGAAAGTGAAATGGTAGCTATTGTATTTATCATTTTTTGTTTTAACTGCACACACTGAACTATTGTTTTCCCTTCTAGAGTAAGTGATAGGAAAAATAATAAATATTTCACAATATTTGCAGGGGAAGTAGGAGAACCCATCAGTTGGGAATGTGTTAACTCTGATCAGGATACAACATCTGGTCATCACTGTGGCCAAAGTGGAAAAGGGATGCTATTTAGAAAATGATTTCTTAAACCAGCTTCATTTTCAACCAGTTTATGCATGGGAGACAAGCAGGTGAAGACAGCAGTGTGGAAAAGCATCCAATCACAGCAGGGATTCTTCAACCAATGCAGAAAATGATAGGGAGTCTAGTTATCCTCTTAAGAATTCAGAAATGACCACAGAACAAAATCTGTATCTTTCCTTTATTCCCCCAGATGAATCTCTCCCAGCATGATGCATAGATCTTCTAGTTCAGGCTCCAAGTTGCATTATTTGTACCTTACTTTCCACATAGGAGGAACATCTCAGTTGATATGAGTCTAAAAGAAGGTGAACAGTTTACAACTTATTGGCCATCTTTGCACTAGCCTCTTTCGCCTATGGTCTTGAACAAGGGTGGGATTCAAATTTTTTAACAACCAGTTCTGTGGGTGTGGCTTAGTTGGTGGGCATGGCTTGGTGGTCATGTGACTGGCTGGGCATGGTCAACTCAACGTCACTCACATAGAGGCATGAAACTCCTCGCCTGGCCTTTCATGACTGTGCAAAAGTCATAAGTGTGAAAAATGGTCATAAGTCACTTTTTTCAGTGCCATTGTAACTTTGAATGGTCGCTCCACACAAGCAAAATACCAGCAAAGGAAGGAAAAACAATTCCAGAAAAGTTCCTGAGACAGGAAGCCTAGTCCTGCCAAGAATGTAATAAGGGTTAACGGAGAGGCAGTTTCTGTAGCAGAATGTTTCCTTCCTGTCTTCCTTACAGGATTAGACCAGTAATTTCTTCTTACAACCGTTTCTCTGAACTGCTTAGAAAGTTAACAACCGGTTCTAGCAAATAGATGCAAACCTGTAGAATCCCACCCCTGGTCTTGAACCAATATCAAAATTGTATACTTTCTTCTAAATTTATTTTATAGATAAAATACATATATTTTAAAATATAATTTGCACCACTCCCAAATAATGAAAACTTCTTCCTTATATTATAGTGATCTCAGCAGCCCTTTTCCTTGTAGTAGAATATCTTAGTCATCATGATGCAATTATTATGTTGTGTCCCTTTCGTATTCAATTGGAAGATGAGATTTTTAAACCATTAAAACTTTAAAATTAAGAATTGAGATCAGCAGTTGGTTGAATCCTAAATGAGAAAAGTGCTTCCGATGGGAACACACATATTTTATCTATCAACACCTTCTTAAAGAAGCAGTGTCTTTACCTGTGCTCACAAGGTAGTTGTGCAGCCCAGGAAAATATTGGTTTCAAAGAGACACCGCTGTAACACTGACTTCATCTGTTTAGGATCTCCTTCATTCAAACATGCATTTTTCTAAGATCATACATCAGATTAAAAAAATAAGAGCTCACTGATCAACATCTGGAATTTCATAATTAAAATAGCACACAAACTATTTGACAATGAATAAAATGCAGTGAGAAACAGTAGTGGCCCCTACCCTGGCTGTGGCTCAAGAATTCTCTTTAGTCCATAATTAGTCCATTGATAATATCAAAGCAGATTCAGATTCTAAAATAGCAAAGCATAAATGCATAAAGATAAAAGAACTATCCATTCTCCTGTGAATACAGTATCTGTAAGGAGGAGGGAAAAACCCAAAAGTTCACAGTTGAGTAATATTTTTCTGCAGATAATTCAGTCAGGGGAAGTCTCAGTTTTCTGTATTCCATACACTAGATGAAACTCAACACCAGTTGCATTTTAACAAATGTTCAATTTACGGTTGCCAGCCTGAATCAAGTGACAAACATCATGATCTCGCTGCCTCCCATATTTCCCTGCTTTTTAAAGTTAACATCTTGTCTAATGAAGAATTTCCAGAGGACTAAAACATTGCACATGCTTTTATATTGGCAGACCCTAATAAGGATATTATTCAATTGAAGATTTGGAGCTGAAAAGTTCTGAATGACAAGAAAGATAAGTTATTCTTTGTTTAAATGAGAAGTTTAAATGAAGTGTCCATCCATAGACTAAGTCACATACTGAGCTGCTACAGTGATACATTGAAAATGTTTGAGAATTCATTGACTTCTATCCATCAACAAGTTATTCAAAAAAAAAATATAAGGAGTTTGATCATGACCTTTTGGGATTCCAACTATATTTGCATTCTTCAATTTTTCTGTAAAATAAAATTGCAGGCAATGTCATTATATCAGCTGAAGCCTTTGCCAAATCCAGTTAAATTATTCAAAAAGTGAATTATATATCTTGTTTCATGGTGTAGATTTTACTGATAAATTAATACTTTCTTTATTGGCCATTCACTTTAGCATTCATAACAATGCTTTCCCCTTCCATCCTCACCATTTTTTGTAAGAGGTTACAATAATTTCAATCCCACACTGAACAAAAAAAAAAAATGTTGGCAATTTGTCAACACATCTAGAAAAATCTTCACCTAGAATCTCTTCTTTGTAATGGAAAACTTCTGTCTTCAGGGAACATTAACTGACATAAAAAAAACCAGCACCGAAGTATGTAATTACAGACATCACCTTTGAATTAGCTTTGCCATATGGTGTTCAAGATTCAGACCATACTGAACTCCAAGGAACTCTTCCATAGTGGCTAGTCTGCCAAAGAAACCATGATAGTTCTCTCATAGAGTTTCTGCATGTTGATTATGATGGTTCAATGAGGCAATTTAAGGACAAATTAAAAAAGAGACTAGCAGGATTTAACCCTTTGTATTTATTCCCATGCTTGCAATTGACACGTCAAAGGAAGGTCTGTACACAAGTAGACCACTATGGAGATTCTCAACAATCCAGGTCATGGTTGTCCCAAAGGTGCTTTCTAAGGAGGCAGCTGGATTTTGTTTTTCTTTGAAAATGTTTTGCTTCTTGGATGAGTTTGACATCCTTGATTTACATAAAGGTCCTAAGTTTAGTTCCTGAAGTAACTACATTCTTTTTTTTTTAAATCAAATAAGTGATTTAAATGATGCAGAGACCAAAGTGCACTTAGATAACTTTGTAAACTGGTGCAGCAAATTGTCTATCTCTCCAGTGTTTTCAGGTGGTCCGTCAGTGAGTCACAGTAGCTGGTGGGCATCATAATCCTTTACTCTTTGCACTGAAAATACAACTGTACTGATCTGTATGTGCCCAATGAAATTATCATATACAGAGTGGGAGAACTCTAATTTTTCCTTTTAATTTCTACCAAGAATTTTCCTCTTCTTTACCAAGAATTTTCCTCTAAGAAGAGTAGACTTAATGCAAAAGATATTCTCCAGCATTAGCAATGTTGCTATAGGAACAGTTCCAATTTCTGGCAATTCCTTCTATCTGGCTCTGATCAGTTCTTCATTAACAAGTTATAAAGCCATTTGAGCATCTGGGTAGCAGTTTATTACTAATAAAGAATGACCTTATATCAGACAGCAATTATTGGGTGATGCTATAAATCTTTAGTGAGAAAATATTCCGTGTGCCTGGAGGCTGTAAGAGGAAGTGAACGCTAGTTAAATTCCATCCAGAATGTCACGTTTAAGGTAGGCAATGTAGTGATTGACACAAAATCTTCCACTCAATTTCTATTCTTTTAGCAACAACAGTTCCACAAACATACACACACAAAACAAAATTTTCTCAATGTCTTCACTTAGATTTACATGAGAAGCCAAACGGATTGCAGGTGGCAGGAGAAATTAGATCCTTTTACTAAATAGGTAAGAACACAGGAGGTAAGAACACAAGAGTCTATTTGATTGAAATTTTATTTTGGAAAATGTTAATTTCTTATGTTGTTTTCCTGCTTTTGTGTATCCTGTATTTCAGGTTCTTACTTCATTCACCTGTCATGAAAAAATTAGCAGACTTGCATTATTTTAAAAAAAGCATAAATTAGGCTAAATCCCCACTGCACTGATAAAACTTTTTCAGAGCTTCTGAATAAAAAATACATTCAATGGCGGGATTCAACTAATTTAACAACCGGTTCTTTCTAATGATCAGGTGGGTGTGTCTGGGTGGGGTCATGTGACTGAGTGAGCCAATTCAATGTCACTCACGGTAAGATGGGGCAGCGCAGGTGGGACGAAGTGGCGGTGGCGATGGCCAGAGCCTTAGACTTATCTTTGTGCAGCAACAGCAATAGTGATTCTCCAATGCCTTATCTCTTGTTGGGTCTTTCTGCCAGACAGTCAGGGTTTTTAAAAAGATTTTTGCATCAGGAAATGGCAGGTTACTTCTGGCCTGTGTTGGTGCAGCTGGGCATCACTTTGTCTTGAGACACTGGCCTGCTGCTTCCGCTGCCTCTTTACCAGCATGAACAGCCTGCAGCCGCTGCCTTTTGCTGGCATGAAGGGTCTGCATCCGCTGCCTTTTTGCCAGTGTGAATAGCTTGCATCTGCTGCTTCTTTACTGGTGTGAACAGCCAGTAGCTGCTACCACCTCAGTTCGGGCAGGCAAAGAGGCAGCAGCAGTTTGGGCTGGCAAAGAGGTAAAGGAAGGCTCACCAGGCAGGCAGGTAGCTGGCCTGCATGGGAGACAGCAGAGAATAGCAAAGGAAGGCTTAGCAGGGAACTGGGCCATGTGGGAGGTGGGCAAAGCCAGACAAGTGGGCTGGACCAGGGGGGTCATGTGCTTGAGGCAAGTGAGGTAGCAAGCAAAGAAGTCAGAGAGCAACAGCTCCTATGTCATGGCCAAGGCGGGTGAGGAGAGATAAGAAGTGAAGGGGAGGGATGGAGTAGGGTTGACAGAGTGGGTGGTGCCAGTCAGTGGTGCAATTAGCTGGTTCTCCAAACTGTGCAAAAATTTAACAACCGGTTCACTTGAACTGGCAGAACTGGCTGAATCTCACCTCTGAATACATCCCAGGTGAGAAGAATAAGAGGGTCAAGCTAGATCAAGACTTTTGCTTCCTGAAGCAGAGCAAAAGAATGACACAGTGAATCTAAGGTTGATTTTAGATGCAGCTTTTCTTGACCACTCTTTTGTTGTGTGTAAAGCATTTTATTCTGGAAGTATGCAATGTTGCCTTTCAGACCAGGTTCATCCATGCCTTTTCCATTTTATATTATTTTCACACACACACAAAAACCTAATGGGAAAGAAGAGATGGAATAATTAATGATACATTTTCATCAGTAGCAGAATGAGAATGGCTTTTGACTTGATACTCACTTTCTTGTAAATTCCACTTTTTAATAAAACAGGAGGGACAAGCAGCATATTATTGGCCTGAATCACAGCATTTTGGTTGAAAGATAACTGACATATGTTTGCTTAAGAATTGACCTTCTGCTTTTAAAATACTGTAGTTTGCTTGTTTTTAAAAATGTTATCAGCTGATGTTTACTATAGTTGGAAGTTAGGTTATTTCAAAAAATAGTGAGATCTTGCTAACACTTGGAAAGGGACCATCAGGAAGCTCCTGAGGGTACAATCAGATAAGGGGGAAAAAAATTAGATAAGGAAAAAAAATCAAAAGAAGCCATAGTATGACAATTAAATTATGCATTATGGACCAGTATACTTTTAATATTCTTTATATTGACCTATTAGAATGGGCATTGTCATGATCAATGGTCATTAAAAGAGTGGTGAAGTATTATTCAATCTGATTGAAAAAATGGGAAGAAAGCAATTATTTCAGCACATTGAAATAAATACAATGTTTTTCTTCATCTAGTAAGATTCTGTACCAATTTCCATCAAATCAGCAGTTTATGTTCTTCACTTCTGAACCATAGCCTTTTCAGGAAGGCATCCAGTCTCAAAGAAAAGCCTGGAAGAATATCCAGAGTATATGTTTGGATGGCAAAGCTTTCATTGTGAAACTCCACTATCTTTTGAAAGACAGAAAGAAAATTGAGCTCCCTCGCACACCTTCAGTTACAACACAAATTGAGTACCTAAATGCTGGATGGAGTTGGGTAGGTGCCATGCTTGTTTTACATCCAAAGTCAGGCCATTGTTTCAACAGATCCCTGATTTCCAAAGGTTTCCAAAGGTACATTTTGATAGAAATTAACATAAGAATGTGAATATAAATTCAAATGGTAGAGATATTACTGAATAAACATACCCAGTAACCATTAGGACATCCTTCAAAACTTATTTGGTTTAACATGAACATCAGCAGGAAAAGGAGTTGGTAAAAAAAAGTCAAGAATGTAAAGTAATGCCTCTATTAGTTCTATTTGAGTTCACTCCATTATTCCAGTTGTGTTTCTAATGATTAGAATTGTTCAGGTGTTAATTGCCTTGATGGTATTTCCTCCACTGACTTTGGACTTTCAGATGTTTTAGTTGGGCGAGATGCAATCTATAGATGAGGAACAATAAAGAACTTAAAGCACTTAAGAGTTATGCTTGAAACTCTGTAAAGCCAAAAAAGTGCTAAATCTCTATGTCACCTTTGAACCTTTCCCAAGCAATTTAAAGGCATCTGATTCAATTCAGAGGGGAGAGTCAATCACATTTCTTTTAAGTGAATCAGCTCTTTGAAGTTTCAAACAATCATTTTATGCAAAACAGTGCTTATTTTCAAGATCAGAGCTGATCTTACCTAGAACAGTATTTTATTTTTGAAAACTGATTATATGTTCTGGTCAAGAGATGTTCTTTTTCAAAGATGTATTTTATTTTCATAATCTTCTGGTTCCAATATCCCAAACAGAAATCCAAGCAAAAACATTAGTTCTTCATAACTAGCAGAGAGTTGAGAGTTGTAGACTTATAAAGCCATTCAGAAAAGTAAAAAAAAAAAAAAAACCACTACATATACATCTTAGGAAACATGTACTTCTGACTTCTTGGTAGATTATGGTGAGATCGGTGATGGTATTCAGACTACACTGGTTTGCACTGGTTTGGGCGAACCGGTAGCAAGGATTTGGAATAGGTTGCCGAACCAGTAATAAGTTCTGGCTGGCCACGCCCCTGACCCGCTTGCTGCTGGCTCGCTTGCCCCACCTGCCCAATGCTCGCTCACCCTGCCCACCTGACACTCGCCCCTTGTCTTACTGCTTTGCCCAGGAGAAATTCCCTGAGGCCCAGGAAAGCAAAAAATGGAGGGAGGGGCAATCAATATAGCTCATAAGGATACAAGTGACAAACTTACAGTCATACAGTCACAAGTGGGAGGGAGTGGGTGATAAGGAGTGATGAGAAGATTAATAGTAATAGTAATGCAGATTGAAGATTTTTAAATAATTGTTTGGGCTTTCTTTCTAGGTATATATCCTCAATATAAATCTTGTGAATGCTGAAAATATTGCAATGGCTATTGAAAAATCTCTCTGATTAGGGATTCAGTATAGATTGTTACTTCATTCATTATTTGAATATATGTTTTTGGTTTAGACTTAGGGAAAGATTGCTCCAACTATGCAAAATGCTATTTCAGTTACTGATGCATTTTAACTAATCCCAATTAGTTATCTTTTAATATTAATTAATATCTTTTAAGATGTCAAACTTGCAGCCTGCGGGCTGGATGCATAACATGCTGACCCCACCCCCGCCCAGTTTAGTGAAGGGAAAAAAAGTCCCAATACGTCACATTATGCTGCCATGACGAAGCAAGTTTACACCCCTGTTTTAGAATGTATGCTGAGTTGGAAGTAAGAGGAATAAGAAATGGAAAATGTCTATTTCTGATTCCAAAATAAAATCAAGTAACTTTTTGTATGTGGATCTATTGAAAAGATACCAGATTTTGCTTAAAGGAGAGAGAGATTTACATTTCCAATGTCACCATAAGTTGTGGCCAGAGTTTAATCTTTACCAAAGAAGCAGAAATATATACACAGATACACACAGTTGTGGGATAGATCATCCAGCTATGATGTTTTAATTAAACATGATGTTGTTTATTCATACTTGCTTGTTTCCTTTCTTTGATACACACCATTGGCCTGCAATTTTTATACAATATATATCCTGTCTTCAGAATAATTGGACAAAATGTTCCACCAGTTTAGAGGATGGCAGGAACTCTAGGAAGTGTGCATAGTTTATTTGGGTCAGGATTTCAAAACTATAGATGCCTCCAGGGTACTAATGTCACAGGAAGCTTGGTTATGGGAAACATCATTTTTAACAGTGGAAAGTTGTTGCTTTTTAAAAGATTTTACAACTGTAGTCAACAAACATGGTATTAGTAAATAGTGGTTCATTTCAGCCTTGAAAAAATCAGCATTTCATCCCAGTCCTAAAAAGGATAAAAAGGTACTGTTCATTTGATATTTCTGTGGATTTCACAAATTTTACATTTCAGTACAAAATGTTTTGAAAAGAGAAAAATGTCCTATGGTGGATCCTATGGTGGATTCTATCCTAAGATGGATAGAAAATAGAAGTGAAATTTTTAATTATAAGGTAACCCTTTAGGAAGGACAATCCTCCTTTTGTAAGTTCTGCCCTCCCTCAAAAAGTGTCCTCCTACATGTCCTCCTTTTTGATATTTGAAGACTAATCTGTAAATCTCCATATTTGATCGATGCCAATCTGGTCCGTTGTGTGTGATGTGACATATTTGTATTTGACATGATGATTCATCAAGGCTCGGTAGAGTACGGCGAGATGCAATTATGAGACACATGCATTCCACACAGGAGAATTGTTTTGAGAGAGTGCGTCGTGTGCAAGAGTGTGCTGCACATAAGAGTGCGCCACGCACAAGTGGCTTTGTTTTTTTTCTCAATTTATTTGTTTCATTGTAAAAAAATTGGTCACCTTATTAATTAGCCTCTGACTATCAGTGGTAGATCAGCAACGAGTCAAACTTCCATAATTTAAATAAAAGGAAGAAAAAAAATAAAGACCTTTTCTGCTAAGCTGTTTTAGTTTTGTGCCTTCAAGTCAGTTTTTGACTTCTGGTAACTGCTTGAACACCAATCGTGCCTACCGTTCCTGTCCTATTGTTTTTTATTTTTCTTATAAGTATCTATCTCATATATTCAAAACTATATTTATTCTTATACCTGTATCTTGTAAGTGACAAATCAAATAAATACTTAAAAAAAACCTAAAATTGCCTCCTTCCTAGGGCTGAGAGAGAATGACTGATCCAATGTTACTCAGTTTTTTTGTGTATAAGGTGGAACTAGAGCTCGCAATCTTCTGGTGCCTGATGCCTTTATCAAATCAACTTTCTTTTCTTTTAAACTAGGCTGCTAAAAAACCAGCAGGAAGGGGAAGAGATGAATGTATTTGTTTGTCAAAGATATTAGTATTGTAAACATAGTTATATATTTTTCTGTAAAGCAAATAATAAATCACCTTAAACAGTTCTGCTGGATGGCTACCTTTGGACACAATAACAGCAGAAAAACAACTATGTTTTATTATTCCTCTTAATCATTATGGATTTCCTAATGAGGTCTCTTACTTGTGTTCAGCTGGGTTCACCTTTCTTCAATAGCATTTGAGTGTCTGTTCTGGTTTCACCACCCAGAGTGATTTAGAAAATCTATTTTTCTAAATTTTGCTGTATGAACCATTTTTTTTTCAACCAGAACTAATGTTTTAGGTTCTATCTAAGGGGCTCAAATTATCTTGGTAAAAATGAGCCTCTTTAGACGCTTCATAAAATGAAAAGTTTTGATGGCTGAAAATATCAAGCTTTGGTCAAGTAAGAAAAGTAAACCTCTTTGAGCCAAGCCTTCTTTCCCATAAATCAAAACAGCCTGTATTCTGGGAATGTGGTGAGTGGAATGGCAGGGGTTTGCTTTATGTATGTTCAACTAACATTTGCAGCCACAGCTGACCTGCTAGTTGACCCTACAGCCAATATTTTGATTTGGTCCCGCAAATGCTGCTTCCTCTTCCAGTGTATTGTATTTCTTAAGAATCACGTGTAAAAAAGGGAAACACAGCAGCAATAAATCTCATAATGTAGCTCAGAAAGTTGGGTTAAGGTTCTTTTGCCATAAAATAAAACATATATGACACAACCTCTATCTGCAACTCTAGTAAAAGTCCTATCTGTGGACTAAACAGAGTTTGCACAATTAAGTAGAACCTTTGTGTGTTCTGTCCTCACAAACCTACTAGCAGCTAAGACATTCTAACAAACACATCGACCTACAACCACCCTACGAACCCCTCAGAATTCAAATCAACCACTCAGCCAACCAGAGACAGCACTGATCCTCAACCAACCCATGCAAAGCCCCCAACCAGCATTTCACCTCCCAATGACCCTCACCTGATATAACCTTCCCATCACAAGACCCATTACAAGACCCTGACCTGATGTGACTCCCCCACACCTGATGTGACCTCACTATCACAAGACCTACAAATCACGTGAAACCCACAGAATAATGACATCCCCTAAAGTCTGCTGAAGATGTTCTCTTGCCTGGTAATGAAATGTTCAGAAACCAACTGCCAGGCCCCCATAGATCCCTATCAGGATGCTGCTATTCCAGTGGAGGGGGGGGCTTGATGACATTTTATCAGCTTTTCAAATCTCTGGCCTTCCCTTTACTTTGATGTATCTTCCTGGACTAGGGAGGAGGGAGGGATTGGCTTGGGGCCATCTGTTTTGTCTCAGTTCAAGGGGGAAATGAGCAAGTGGTGCCTGAGAACAATTTCTTATCACCTTCTCAGCTCGAGGTTCCCACAACAACTTCACACCTGTGGATTGGCTCACCTCAGACTGGACAGAAGGGAGGGGTTTCTATGATGTTTAATCTAACAATTTTGAGCAGGAACTTCAGATCCTGCCTATTCTTCTTGCTATCACTAACTCCCAATAAAAGTTCCTTTTGAAATGCTGCCTGTTTCAAAAGTTCTGTTTTCTTGAGGGGATAGGAGAGGCAAGTCCTTATACCAATCCATAAACTCGGAGAGTGAATCTCCACCTTCATCCTACACTTGAGCTACAAATATTCACCACTATTGCAAACATTCCATATCCTTCTAAATGTTCATATCTTATGATTCTGCTGTATAACAAAGGCCCTCTTGGAGAATAGTAAAACATTGAACAGAACTGAGGTATGTGTTGTTAACTAGCATATTCCCTAGGCTTGCTAGTATTGTAAATCTGTAATTGGCAATAAAAGGCAGACCACACTCTTTCCCTTTTACTAATATTTATTTAAATCATACCATTAAAGTGTGCTGAGCTGTTTCTTCAGACTCTATCAGACAAGAGCCTCTTAGCCGAAGTGGAGGGTGGTGGCTTATAACACTGTTCTGTAAAAGTATAAAATAACATTTGCAGGTTGTAAAAATATAGGGTGCAATCCAATTGTCATTAAGCATTTTGAAATCCATTTGATTTCAGTAGGAAAGTTGTACTTATTTTCCCTGGATGGATGGCATTAAGGACTGGATTGTTCCAATAATATTACTCAAACTGCCTGGGTTCTTTCATGTTGGGCATTCTATTGCTAAGAAGGCTAGGAAGTCAATAGAGTACAAAAAGATAGACTGTTATCTCTTCTCCATTCCTTTCTTCCTTTGCAGTATATTTTAGAAATCCTGCTAGGAGGAAATTGGAGTGTTTTGTTCCTCAAGGATATTTTGCATGATTATTACTTGATGGCATAAAGTCTCACTGCCTTTGATGTGGGCAGGAAAGTTTGGATCTACTTTTTTCCAACATGCAAGATGACTAATGATTTCAGTTCTTAAGTCAACAATCAAGTTGGGAGAATCTTTAAAAGCAAAAAGCTTCAGAAGAGGTTCAAAACTGGAAACCTGCTGGACAGAACAGGAGCAACTTGATCCTATTACTAGACTCAAAGATCAGCAGACATGGATTATGAGCCATGGTGACACAGTGGTTAGAGTGCCGTACTTCTGGCTACTTCTGCTGACTACTGGTTGCCTGCAATTTGGCAGTTCAAATCTTACTAGGATCAGGTTGACTCAGCCTTCCATCCTTTCAAGGTCAGTAAAAGGAGGACACAGATTGTTGCAATATGCTGACTCTGTAAAACCTCTTAGAGAGTGCTGTAAAGCACTGTAAAGTGGTGTATAAGTCTAAATACTATTGCTATTAAGATACTGGGTTCACACCCTTCTCTTTCACCTTCCCTCTCATGTGCTTTTTTGGTACAATGATTCCAGTTTGTTTACATCAGTTTACACCAAGGTGGAAAACTTTGATTTAATATAATTTTACAAACCAGATATATAAATCTTAATGAAAATAATTGGCTAGCATGCACTAGAAAAACCTATTTTATATCACTTCTATTTCAAAATGTTCTTAGAAGAGCAGTAACAGCAGAGGAGTGAAGATATCCTCGTTCTCTCTTCTACCACTCCAAGTTGGGCTGATGGATATGAGTATATAAGCAAAGTATGTATGTTAAATATTTCACTGTAGATTACAAATAGAAATTGTGTGTGTGTGTGTGTGTGTGTGTGTGTGGTAGGACTACAGATAACATCATGCTGATACTGTAGCGATTAATCCTGTGCCAATATTGAAGTAAAAATGAATGCCATTGTTTTCTGACCTATTTTGTCTATAAGGTGTGTGCTTTGATTTTGAACACTTTGCCTTCTCAATTCCAGCCCAAATTAGTGTTCCTCCCCAAAAAAACAACAACTGTATCTGAACTCTTTAAAGTTTTGCATATGAATTGCAAATTTGTAGAGATGCAAAAGTATGGGGAAAATGTGTGCAGAAATGAATATTGTTTCTCCATCTTTCCTCTGTAGGGGGAAATCTCTAAAGTTAGGGGCAGGGAAAAGAGATAAGAACAAAGTGTAGTTTTTGGATCAATGGGTGTATCTTCTAACCAGAGTGATGCTTTTATAAGAGATGGGAGGGCATAGCAATCTAGAAAGCCTTCTATCCAGTGAAACTCTGAATTATGGCAAATCATGGTAGACTGCTTAATTTATTGAATCAGTGTCTATGCTGAGCATTGTAGTCATCACAGATTCTTTTTTGTTGGGACTTAGAAATGAAAAACGAAGTGCCCACTAAACCTATTTGTTAAATGCATGATGGAATATACAGTATGTATATGCCAGTGATGGGATTCAATTTTTTTTACTACCAGTTCTGTGAGCTTGGCTTGGTGGGCATGGTGTGGCTTGGTGGGTGTGGCTTGGTGGGTATGGCAGGGGAAGGATACTGTACAATCTCCAGTCCCTCCCACTCCTGAGGGAAGGTTACTGCAAAATCCCATTCCCTCTCCACCTGCTTTCCAGCTCTGTTCTCCTGTGCAGGGCAACAAAAGAAGACTCAGCTGATCAGCTGGGACTTGGGAGGCAGAGAATAGATGGGGATGGGGCCAGTCAGAGGTGGTGTTTGCCGGTTCTCCAAACTACTCAAAATTTCCACTACGGGTTCTCCAGAACTAGTTAGAACCTGCTAAAAGATACACACCTTTTAGCAATGTTCAGTACTTTGACTATTGCAAACAATTCTGTTCTGAGTCAAGTTAGTGCTTATATTTCCATAAGGAATTTATTGAATGTTTGGATTTATGAAATGAAACCTGAAAAGTGAGCTACTGAGCATGATCACTAAGCCAATAAATGGTAGCTTTATGATAGTCTAATGTAATCCTAAATATGGGAGCAGGAAAAATTAGAAGGGTTTTTTTTTTTAATTCAACTGGTCACTGCATTGACTAAACTTTTGAAAACCACGTTCCTTCTTTAGGGAAAGTTATTCCTATCCTTTCTAGTGTGAATTATCTGGCAACAGTGATGGTGATGAAAGAACCAATGTGATATTCTGACACAGCAGCAGTATTGCTATGATGTAATATATAATCTCTTGGGACATCTTAGAAAACTTACCCCTTTGGTATTGCAGGGCAAGCCCTTCAAAGAAGTGCAGCAGCTACCCAATATTGAGAAGCACCAGGTGGACAGAGCAAATATTCCTTCAACATCAACTATTATGGTTGGTGCAACAGAGAATCTTGTATCTTATTCAGCTGTCAATGGCAAATTTGATTTTTGAAGTAGAAATGGAAAATAAATTTAATCTTGTCCTTCACCTCAAACAAACAAATGTTTTGTTCTGCCCCCAGAATACTTCTGTGAGTAAGTTTAGCCACATATTGGTTTCCAAATTCTACGGAAGCTACGATTTTGAGGGATCTTGTAGTCTGAAATGCTTTTATTACCTCATTGGACAAATTAAATACAGAGCAGTTGTTTTACTTGTAAGAAATTCAGAGGAGCAGGAGATGCTGAGGAAGTATTTAGTTGAGGATTTGGGTCTCCAGACTTGTTCCTAATGCCCATAACACAATGTGAAGTCTCTTCATGGCTTTTCTGCTAACAGAACATTATGTCATTAAGGTCATTAGAACAAAAATATGCTAAAAATGAATTGAAGCAAATTTGAACTGCAAATTAGCCAAACAAAATTTGATTTTCCCATTGGAAATACTTGATGAAATCCCTGCTATGGGACAATGCTGTAGCTAAGTGCGCAATTTAATATTATACTTATGATTGGCTGGGGAAATCTGGAAGTTGAAGTCGATACACCTTCAAGGTTGACAAACATTGCTTTAGATAGTTTATCTTCATATCTTTTCAGAGCAATGTATACAACTCTTCTACTGCCTCATGTTAACCCCGTGTATCTCCTGAACTGGTGGAGAAAGAATCTAGATTCTCCAAGAATGCTGATTCATATCTCGCTAAATTACATAATGCAATTTCCTAATTTTTTTTTTATATATATTTGGGGTCAGAAGGGACTGAGAGGGATGGATTCTATTCAGTTGAATAAATGGGAGAAATTCCTTTCCAGCACTTAAAAAGTTTTGCTGTGAGATCTACTGCACAAGGAGAAAACAGATGAATCCATATGCAGAGAGGTTAATCCTTACAGAATGGTCCACAACTGCATGTTTTGCAAGCTGAACATTTGTTCCCATATTTTGTTGGCAGTTAGAAGATGATTGTTAGGTGCCTCTAGCAGTAGGGGGAGGTGTAAGATAAATAGTAGGCTGTAGTAGGCTGGCAACTCAGTGAAGGGAAGCGGCCACACAATGTGAGAAAAATGTGGCTGGAAACGCTTAAGAAAAGATTTTGTTTTAAATGCGTGGATTGAGAAAAGCCTGGTAGCCAAAAAACAAAGCAGCCAGAAAGCTAAATGCATGCAGCTGAAAACCTTAAACAATTCAGATGGAAGACATGAGTAAAGGCCAGGAGAGCATTAACAAAACCAGGCTCTTCTCCAGGGCTTAATCGGAGCCAGTAGGATTGAGAAGGCCTTCGCCCAGGAACCAGTTCTTGAATCTTTTCAGAGTCAGCTACAGTCTCCAAATGTACAAAGCCATAAGAGAAAAGAGTGTAGCTTGGAGGATAAAATGATCCTTCTGTTCTTGAGCATCTTTGGAATGTGGAAAAGTGCCTTCGGCTGAAGCAGGACACTGGTTCTTTTAGTCCAAATATGTGATTTGATTGCAAAGAAGGCAAAGACCTTCGTTTTAAGCTTCATGAACAAGTTTAATTTCCAAGTCATGGAAAATAAATATTCTATTTTATTCTACAAATAGAAAACACCAAGGGGCCTTGTGTCTATGGAATCCCAAAGGTGCATTTTCAAGAGGCAGCTGGACTTTCTGGTTTTTCTTTGAAGATGTTTCGCTTCTCATCAAAGAAACTTCTTCAGCTCTGACTGGATGGTGGGGAATGGAAGGATTTGTACTCCTTGCAGACAACTGATCATTTGCATTCTTTTAATGAGTTGTTAAGGCCACCTGGAGGGGCCTTGTATGCATAACTTTTGCTATATAAGCTCTGCTGTTCAAACATGCAATGTCATATTAATTGCAAAAATGCTAGGCTGATTAAAAAAAAACTACATGTAAACTATGCATTAGGATTTTATGTAGCTTGAAAAATACATCTCAAATCTTCAGGGGAAGAATGTGTCAACTTTCTGTCTTTGTCTTTCTGTTATTATTAAGCTGAATGAGGTATAATTTCAAGCAACTGATTTTAGGTACCATGGAAGAATAATAATTGCTACATTAAATTTTATTAATATATTACATTATTTTTAATTTGCTATGATGGCTAATTTTAATTTGCTATGATGCCAGTGGTGGCTAACCTTTTTGGGCTCCTGTGCCAAAAATTGTGTGCGCGTTTGCATGCTCACGCTCGCATGCCAGCACCCAGAAGGCAATGCATGCCCCCACATTCCCTATGCATGTGCGCACAATCCCTCCCAACCGTCCCCTTACCTGCACTGTGTTTCACAGCTGATTTTGGTTTGAGGCCTTTTTCAGCCTCCCAAAGGCTTGAGGAAGGCTTCTGCAGGCTTCTCCAAGCTTTGTAGGCTGAAATCTAGCCTCATTTCATCACTTCCTGTTTTTCCCAATAATACTGGAAGTGACGAAACGGGGCTAGATTTCAGCCCACAAAGCTTGGAAAAGCCTGCAGAAGCCTTCCTCAAGCCTTTGGGAGGCCGAAAATCAGCTGTAAAGTGTGCACATGCACAGTGAGGTAAGTTTGCCTGCAGTTTGCATCAGAGGTGGTATTCAGCAGGTTCTGACCAGTTCTGGAGAACCGGTAGTGGAAATTTTGAGTAGTTCGGAGAACCGGCAAATACCACCTCTGACTGGAGATTTTATGGCATCTTTCCCCTGCCACGCCCACCAAGCCACTCCCAGAGAACTGGTAGTAAAAAAAATTGAATCCCAGCACTGGTTTGCATGCCGGCACAAATGATTCTGCGTGCCACCTGTAGTCTGTGTGCCATAGGTTTGCCATCACTGATCTATGCCTTACATCATACATTTGAAGTTTTATTTATTACATTATTTTTAATTTATTGCAATATCATACATGCCATAAATCACAAATGAAGTTTTATTTTCTGGCCTTGGGACTTAGTTAATGGATATTGAGATTGGCAGCTCTGCTCTTTAAAACAAATTGGAGAGCACATTATATTGTATTTATATTTAGAGAGGTCACAGGAGATGGTTTGCAGGTGAACATGTTGTACTCTAAGAACGTTAAACCCCAGGTCTGCTAGTTGCATCCTGTATACCCAAATGTTGCTATACTGAACGTGGATGTCATTGCTTCTCTTAATACAAACACAGCTGCATGGTATTTCTAGTGCTGTTTCCACCATCCCAGGGGAAATATTTTGGCAGCATTGGAGCAGTGACCGAGAAACATACTTCCTGTGTAGTGTATAAAATATATTTGGAATGGAATGTTCTTTGAATGCAAAACACAAGTAATACTCATTAAAAACAATTTTGATTTTTAAATGAGTGTGTACATTTAAATGAAATTGGCAGTAATCAGGAATGATGATTGTCAAGGTTGAGTGTGGTTTTTAAATTCACTTTTGATTAGGATTTACTGCTATTACAGTAGAAATGCATTTAAGTTTACAATCCATGGCGTTAAACTTTGTTGTAGCTTTTTTGGATGTAGTAGGGATCTTAAGCTATTGTAGTTATTAAACTCCCTTCAGTGCATAGAGAAAACATTCTTTACTTATAGCAATAAACTTTGGATAGGATCTGAAAAATTCATGAAATGCTTGATATGAACTCATATTTTACTTAGATTTTTTTTTTCATTTCCATGGTCTTCTACTAGAAACATATCCAGGATCCTTGGATCCTTATATTGTTATCCCCTTTACTCAAAACGTTTTAGGTTGCTTCTATTCCTTCTTGATATTGGAACATTGAAACAACAGAATCTAAAATGCCACCCATAGTTAGAAACATAAGATTCCCAGTTTATATAGTTGAGATGTAAGTGTTTTGGAAATGATATGTTGCCTTCCATTTTGTTGAATGTAATCATGACAAGGTCTTTAATACAGGAAGCCAAGGGATATGTGATTTCCAGGGTATCTAATTTCCCATAACTCTTTGTAATCTATGTGTGATTAGTAATTTATATTTTGAATTAAAGCATAATGTCAGAGATATGTCATCTTTTATAATACATCTGAGTGTTGGGTGCTAAAATACTTGTATTCCATTGATATTACTTGAAACAGTCACTGGGTGTCATGTTCCCCTAAATGGCAATGGATTCTCAGAGCAGCAATCCCAGGAATGTAAATGTCCAGTGGGCATTAATGTCTGAGTCTGACAAGGTAGAACTTTGTTAAAGGAGAGACATGGGAGAAAGGATCTTGGGTATGATGCAGAAGAAAAATATAAATTCTGTTTCAGCTTCAAATCACTCAATCACTATCAATTATTTGTAATGGTTATCTCTACAGAATTAGAGCACAACTTTAGTTCTTAGATATTTATTCCAGTCTATGGGAAATATCAGACTGATTTATACTTGCCTTGGAGATTCTGTCATCAGGAATTGCTAATCTATATTTTTTTGCCTGGGGGTCCTGTTATTTTATAGCTCTAGAGACCTGAAATTCATACCAAGAGAATATGCAGTTTACACAAAATCAGTGATTGTTCTCTTGTTCTTATAATGTTTGTTTCTTTACTGGATTTCTAGGCTGCCCAACTCCAAAATTGTTTCACAAGTAAAAATGACAAGATCCATTGTTTGAGGGATAACTTCTCATCACATCATAAGGCCTGAGGTAACTTTCTAAAGATAGCTTGAAGTTGGGCAAGATGGGCACCATATGAATCTTTGATGGGATGTTTTTCCAGGAGGCATGCAGTATAACAGACAAAATCCATTTCCTGGGTCTCGTTAGATGGCATTACATAATTAGTAGGGTTCAAAGCAAACCAATTTTGTTGGAACATATTAAATGGCCAATTGGCAGCCCCTCAAATATCTAGGCCTTATGTCATGTATAACTTTACAGATGATAACTAGCGCCTTGAATTGTTCCCAGACGCCAAATGGCAACCAGTGTAGCTCACATAGCAGGGGTGGTGTATGTTCACAGAATAAGAAATTAATTTTTGGGGATTCCTCTTGAATATAATATCTAGAAGGCACTAGACTTCCATTAATTTCAGTTTTCAGTGATAGACTCAAATTCAGCCATAGTCTATAGTGTTTTTATGTCAGCATCTTTTGCTTGTGTTGCTTGCAAGAATCAATTTGTCATATTGATGCATAACAATGACTGTTCCCAGGAATAAGGGTAAAGGTGAGAGAGAGAACTTTTTTCTATTACTTGCTTTTAGAAATATGCCAGAAGGTAGTAGGTGGTTATGAAAACATTACAGATCCCCTGGTTTGTATTTTCATTACTAGCCATCCATCACGTTCCTGATAGGAAACATTCCAAATTTCATTTAGTAAATCAGATAGGTAGCAACCACGTCCTGTGCCAATGAAATGCCACCAATTCTGGGTAATGTATAGCTGTATTCTTCAGGAGTTTGGCAACTGTCCAAATAGCTGGGTGAGTTATTTTGAATCATGAAGACATTTCCAAGAAATTCAGAAATGATTCACAATCTCTTCCCACAAAAGTCTAAAGTCATGCTATTCTTCACTCAACAAATGTTATTTAAGATACTGTCTTGTTTAGGAAGGGTTGAACTATTTGCAGTTCTTCTGACAAAAGACAACAGCAAGTTTATTTCTCTCTCACTGACTTTATCTCTGAATGCAAGACAGCTCAGTGGCTATTAGTCACTGAGTGAAAAGCATGTAGTCTGCATATTGAGACTTGAGATATTATGTACTTAATGGGTGTTATCTCTTAATATTGTCATTTAAGTCTAATGTGAGAAAATGAATCCAAGCACAGGAAGCTCTGGGATAAAATTTGTTGATAAATGATGATTGTCCTTGACTTGGCTTGTTTCAGAAACTAATAACTGAAACAACTATATATGGTTTTGAGATAGCAGATTAACAATCATATATTTCTTTCCAAAGTTAATAGTTTTAGTTGCTCAAAAAGTCATAATCTTATCAGTTCTCCAGTTCATCATTTTCATCCACCAACTTTGGATTCTCTTTCCATATTTTAACAATATATATTCATTTTACCTCATGTCTTTTATTTTCCCAACATTATATCATTGCAGCAGATAGAATAGCCTGTAAACCATAATGAAAATGATAGCAAAGGAAGATATTAGTTTTGTATGCCTTTTTTGAAAATAATCTTTGTGATTTAGAAATATACTTTAAGAGGCAAATCTATTTAAGGATCAAGTGATCTATTCCTTACTTAGTCTGCCAGCTAGGACTAATTCTAAGGTCTCTATCCCTTTTCAAATTTTGGACTAGATGGCTTTTAAATAAAGAATACCTTTAAATAAAACAGAATCTTACAGAAAATATACCACTTTAGTTGCAAGCAAAAACTGTTTTCGATCTTGGTCTCAGTTAACAAGATGAAAACCAAATTTCAACCAGACATCCTTGAATGTTCATTATTGATTGATTGATTATGTGCCATTAGTTGTTTTTGACTCCTAGTGACCACATAGATATTTTCTCCATGACAATCTATCTATCAATCTATCTATCACTCTTTCAAGTCTTGCAATGGAACATTTTGCATTGTAGCCACTCGTTGCTATATCTGCTAAATAAATAATTTCTTTTTTTCATGTCCTGAGTAATGAAGAGTGTGATCTTTTGTTGATATTTATTTGTAAACTGCCCAAAGTTGTTTAGATGATATGGGCAGTACAGAAATCCAAAAAACAAACAAATAAAATTTATGCATTATTTCAGATTATATCATAAGCTTTCCCATTGAGGCAGTTAAATATAAAATATAAAAAGTTTAAACACAACACAAAATGTTCAATTATTATGAGTGTAATCATTATCACCAAGACATTCAGCTGACATTCAATCTATGTAAGTTGTAACTTAAATCTATTGGAGAAAAATTGGTAGAGACAATAATAAAAATAAATAATAGGGAAACAAACCTCATAAAGGAAAATCAATATGGAATCTACAAAGGGAAATCCTCACTCACCAACTTTCAGAAGAATCAAAAATGCAACACAGTTGTCACACTGCACAACTAAGCCCATCCTCTTTTATTTCTGGCATTATGTCACATATATGTAGGAATTTTTTTCAATGAAGGGAAGTAGTAAATGAAATGTTTGAAACAGGATCTTCTACAACCTGAGGTTGTGCAAAATATTGATATGAAAGCTGTGATGTCGCAATGAATGTTCTGCTCTTGATGTGATAATATTACAGCATATGTTTCATCCCCCCCGCCCCCCAAGGCTCATGCTATCAAGCATCTGCAGTGGAAACTGCCATTTAACGTGTTCACAAGCAGAGACCTGATCAAGTTTGTGGGTGACATTAAAATATTAATGGAAAACATGAACAAGGAGAATGTTTCTTCCCCTCTCTCTCTAAGGTTCAGGGCTCATCCAATGAAGCTGATTGGAAGGAGATTAGAAACAGACAGAAAGAAGCAATTATTCACACAGCACATACTTTATTAACACAAGACATGGTGAGGACAGCTCTATAAAGGCTGTTAATCTTGAAGACTCATAATTTAACTACACCTATTGTAGAGGAACAACGTTTTTATTCATCCCAGAGGTAGAATACAGTGGATCCAGAATTTGGTTCTTCCTATTTTAAAATCTTTGATTTTGTAGCAGATAGGATTTGGACTGAACAATTTTATAGAATATAAGTCAATATGTCCTGGGTCTATTTTGTACAGAGTTTGATTTGAGATCAAACCTAAGAAAGTTTGGGTAGGGATAAGGGAATATCAGAAAAAGAATTATGAGTGTGTGGTTTTATGCAAAATCTTAGCCTTTATCATGTTCTAAGTCTTTTGAAAATTATGGTATTAATACTACTGATTCTACACGAATACAAGAGATTGGAAGCATACTGGTTGTAAGAGAAATGGGACTACTTGTAATC
Organism: Bungarus multicinctus; assembly: GCA_023653725.1. Classification (NCBI taxonomy): domain Eukaryota; kingdom Metazoa; phylum Chordata; class Lepidosauria; order Squamata; family Elapidae; genus Bungarus; species Bungarus multicinctus. The sequence continues at coordinate 50,269,544 of CM042836.1, read as the reverse complement.
AGTGTCTACATAAAATAAATGATTAATTCCAATCCCAATGATTGGAACTAAACAGTTTAGTTCTAAGCAGAATAAGAGTGAGGGAAGTAGGAACTACCAGCCAGAACTCATAGGGACTATAGTTCTCTGCATTTATTACTTTTCCATGCAGAAACTATTTTCCCTTTCCCTTTGGCCAGCTGCTCTGTGATACGTGACCAGTGCCTACCTAATGAATTCTCAGGCTTTTTTATCCAGAATTCCCTCCCTTGAAGGGAAATGGTTTTAATTTGCAAGGCAAACAAGGATTGGCTAGTGCTCTGCATAATATAAGCCAATGCAATTGCAACATTTTTCATATCAACCGGCTTTGTTGCTCTGAACGTACATCTGTATTGCTTCTAATTGATTGCTATGGAACACATTTCCCAAAGGACACTCTACTTCCCTTGCTCTCTCTCTTTTTTTATTTATATCTTTGAATGTTATGTGTCACAGTCAGATGTCACATATGTAGTTCAAGGTTCACTAACATTCTTTTACAATAATAGCTGGGCTTAAAGATACACACATTTGTTGACCGAGTACGGATATCAGCATGAATTTTGTGGCTATAAAAATGGTCTGAGCTGAAAAATGAGAGTGCAGAAAGGATCAGGCATCAAGACCGTACTTCAACAGAAATGTCATTCAGAAAGGAAGAAGAATTCCAACTGTGAGGCCTGTCTTCTTTTTCTGTTGGCTTCTTAGTATTTAAAAACTTGAGTAACTTAGTGGGACACTGCCGTGTTTGACTTTTAGGCACAAAAATCCTCTGAAAGTGAGTCCACAGTGAAATAAAGAACACTTAACAAGCCCTGGAAGCTTATGAACGTTTGTTAAACATTATTTAACGGAAGGAAAAGCTGATCCTGTAATTCAAGTTTGAAAATAATAAAAAACTAAGAGAGGGTTTCAAGAAACTGCAGTGGCAGTAAACAACAACAACAACAATAATGCAAAGGTAGTACCAGTAACAATTAGGTCCCTTGGGTGCAATTCCAAGAAAAGTAGAGCACTATTTGAATTCCATCAGGCTTGACAAAATTTGTTTATTTATTTATTTATTCATTTATTTATTTATTTATTTATTTATTTTGTCAAACAATTATTAGATAACACATATAAGTATAAACATGGTTATAAATACATGAAATGGATACGAATAAGAAAAACAAAAGAAACAATAGGACAGGGACGGTAGGCACGTTTTGATGTGCTTATGCACGCCGCCCCCTACAGACCTCTTAGGAAAGGGATGAGGTCAATAGTAGACAGTCTAATGTTGAAGATTTGGGGGTTTGGGGAAGAAACATTGCCACTGACCAATTGCAAAGGGCAGTTTTGCTTGGAACAGCTTATATCCTGCAACAATATAATAACATTAAACATTCACACTGGCCTACCCCAGGTCCTTGGGAGGGCTCAATAGGTGGACAAATATGCCAGATCTATTCTAAACATCTGACCAACAGTGCAATGAACCATAACGATAATAACTAGACACTCCGTGCCCTGCTGGTTCATGATTTCACAGATATTTTGTTACCTGAAGAGAGAAATAAAATGACAATGGGTGGGCAAAAAAAAAAAAAATAGTGGGAGTGGGAGCAGGTTTTGACTTCTGCTGGATTTTTCACTGACCTTTCCTGTAGGAAGCTTGGCAAGGAGCATTTGAACTGAGTTAATCAAACTGTGGGTGATGGTGGCAGCATTGAAGCAGTCACAACTTTGCCAAATTTCAATCCCACAAGATTCAGGGGTCCCAGATTTTGGACACATTCTGTAAATTAGCTCACATGAGGTATATTGATTCAAAGGTTATCGCCCTATGATGTACACTTCATTCAACTGAAGGAAACAAACAATCAAGCAGACACGAAAGTTTTTGTAGTATATACATAGTAATTCCAATTAAGAAGGTTTTGGAGTGGTTATAACCCAACTCTGCTCTTGATATGACACTTATGCACTGTAGTTCACTTAATAATTGTCAAAAGATAATCAAAATATAATCTCACTGTTACATACTTTCCATGCAGTCTCAAGTATAATATGTTTCAATTTTTCTATTCTATAGGTTTAGCCTTTGGACATGTTTTCTGAGTCCATGAATGAACACAGAGATTGAGTTTTGAATAGGGTAAACAAAAATATAATTTGTGCACAATTGCTAATAGAAAATTAATCAGTTTTGCAATCAGCTTTTTAATGGAAGATTTTGGCATGCAGAATATTATCATTCAAAAAACATTAGCATAAAAGAATGTACTTACAATGAAGCACATCATTTTGGAGCTTCTCTTTTGCAGGATCCTTTGCCTTTGATGGACTTATAAATTCATCAGCAATTGGATCTAACCTGAAATTTGTAAGAACACAACTTTTCTAATATATCTACCTCTTGCACATATAGTTCTTATGCATTGGTACACAGAAATGAGGGACAGATGTCAGGAGTGAGTGTTCTCTGTTTTGAATGTTCTCATTAAGGCAGGGCTGATTTGCCTCAACTTGACTGCTATCCTTTGCCTTTCTGTTGAACAAAGAAAAGATGCATAATTTCTTTGTTGATCAGAAAAAAGGACTGCTTGCTTGGTTTGGCTGCTTGGAAGACGCACTTGGAAAGACTCTTCAGGTGAAGCACTCCTTTGATAATCTGCTCAGCATACAGTTGGTTCATTGCTTCCTAAGAGACAGGAAGCAGCTGGTGAAGCTAGGCAGAATCACATCTGATACCTGTACAATTAGCACAGCCTCCCCCTCCCCCAAGGCTGTATGTTTTCTCCGCTTCTCTTCTCCCTATATACCAATGACTGCATCTCAAACAATCCATCTGTTAAAATACTGAAGTTTGCAGATGACGTAACAGTGGATTGGTCTCATTCGAGACCAACGATGAATCTGCATACAGACAGGAGGTTGTATAACTTGCCTTGTGGTGTAACTGGAACAATCTGGAACTGAACACACTCAAAACCATAGAAATGGTAGTAGACTTTAGAAGAAACCCCCCTATATTACCACCTCTTACAATACCAGACAACACAGTATCAACAGTAGAGATCTTCACATTTCTAGGTTCTATTATATCACATGACCTAAAATGGACACCTAACATCAAAAATGCATCAAAAAAGCACAACAAAGAATGTTCTTTCTGCGCCAACTCAGAAAACTCAACTGCCCAAGGAGCTGCTGATACAGTTCTCCAGAGGAATTATTGAGTCTATCATCTGCACCTCTATAACTGTCTGGTTTGGTTCTGCAACCCAACAGGACAGACACAGACTTCAGAGGATAATTAGGGCTGCAGAAAAAAACAATTACTCCCAACCTGCCTTCAATTGAGGACCTGTATGCTGCAAGAGTCACAGAAGAAGCAAAATAATGTCTTAAGAATAATCTCTCTTGGCATGATCCACCTCACAGGGCTGTTGTTGTGGGGAAAATAGGAGGAATTGTATATTGTGGTTTGTTGTATATTTTTACTGCCTTGAATTATTTGTAAAATAATAATAAAGGTGGGATACAAATAATATAGTATAGTATAGTATAATATAATATAATATAATATAGTATAGTATAGTATAGTATAGTATAGTATAGTATAGTATAGTATCGTATCGTATCGTATCGTATCGTATCGTATCGTATCATATCATATCATATAATATAGTAATACATGCCCTATGTAAAAGGAAACCCACAGTTTTATCATAACCTCATCTGAAATTCAATAAAATTCATTAGTTAGTTACCAAGAAAAGAAAGAGAGCAAGTTCTCTTTCTTTTTGCCTTGCACAATCATGAATAGCAATAGCACTTAGAATTATATACTGCTTTACAGTACTTTACAGCCCTCTTTAAGCAGTTTACAGAGTCAGTATATTGCCCCCAACAACTTGGGTCCTCATTTTACCCACATTGGAAGGATGGAAGGCTGAGTCAACCTTGAACCTGGATTTGAATTGCCAAATTGTAGGCAACCAGTAGTCAGCAGAAGTAGCCTGCAGTTCTGCACTCTAGCCACTGCGCCATTGAGGCTCAATATTAAGGCTCATATAAATATTTGTCATGTTGTTTCCTGTCTGAACCTGCAGGTATCAGGACATCCATGGGGGGAGGGGATGAAAAGAGTCATAACAACAGCCATACTGTATGACTGAAGACCCGCTTCCTTTTCACTCTTAACAGACACACATAGAAAAGGGTTGTGACTACCATCATTCAACACTTAAGTTTGTAAACACCAAACATTTATGTTTGTAAACACCAAACTTAAAGACTCAAAAATCACCCCATCCCTAAAAGGTCCTAATGGGAAAGATTATAATGATGAAGCCGTTAAGGCAAACCTCTTCAACACGTTCTTCAGTTCAGTCTTTGTAAACAGTAATGGCTCATGCCCCACATTTCCTAATCGTATAACTGCAACAATCTACAAATTGACTTTACTGAAGATAACGTAGAAAATGCACTATGCCACCTAAAACCATCATTATCTATTGGCCCTGATGGCTTATGTGCATTCTTCTTTAAAAAGCTCTATAAAAAGCTCTACGATAGCAGAACCCCTAAGCGTAATATATGAAATATCATTCAGAACCAGCTCCTTACCAAACCTATGGTCTTTAGCAACGGTCATCCCTATTTTCAGAAAAGGTGACCCCTGCCTGATTGAAAACTACAGACCAATCTCATTGTGTTGTGTCATGTGGAAAGTTATGGAATCAATTATTAATCAATGCTTTACCTTCCACCTAGAGTCAAACAACTTACTCTCCAATAAACAATTTGGTTTCAGAAAAAAATTGTCCTGCAATTTGCAACTTCTACACTGCAAAAACATATGGACTACACTACTTGATCAGGGTAAAGCAATAGATGTAATTTACCGTATTTTCCGGCGTATAAGACGACCGGCGTATAAGACGACCCCCAAATTTTATAGTTAAAACATAGGTTTAGGCCTATATTCGCTGTATAAGATTACCCCCCCACTTCCGAGGCAACACCAGTTCTTTTTTAATTAAAAAGCCTGCTTGGATTGGCTGAGTTAGAGAGGCGGTCCGAGCAGCCTTGCAGTGATTGGTGCAGGATCGAGTTGGAAAATTCGTTTGCATGCATAAAAAGCCTGCTTGGATTGGCTGAGTTAGAGAGGCGGTCCGAACAGCCTTGCAGTGATTGGTGCAGGATCGAGTTGGAAAATTATACTCCGCGTATAAGACGACCCCCGATTTTTGGTTGACTTTTTTTCGTTTCAAAAGTAGTCTTATACGCCAGAAAATACAGTACATTGACTTCTGCAAAGCCTTTGACTCAGTGGTACATGACAAACTAGTATTAAAATTAAATTATTACGGCATTTCCGGATCCCTTCACAAGTGGATTACTGCCTTCCTGTCAAACAGGCAACAAATAATAAAAATAGGAAATGCCCTATCAAAACCTGCACCAGTTATTAGCAGTGTCCTCCAAGGGAGTGTTCTAGGACCCACACTATATAAATGACCTTTGTGATCACCTTATTAGCATCTGCATCCTCTTTGCTGATGATGTAAAACTATTCAACACCACTGTCCTTCAAAAAGACTGTGCTACCGTCCTTCAAAAAGACCTTGATTATGTTTCTGAAGTTGGCAACTCCAAATCTTGACCAACAAATGCTCTGTCCTACACACTGGTAAAAAAAATCTATATACCAAATACAAGCTAGGCGGATATGACCTTTTTGATGACTCTCACTCTGTCAAGGACTTTGGAGTCCTCATATCGAATGACCTAAGCACCAAAACTCATTGCAACAGTATTGCTAAAAGGCTTTTAAGAGTTGTAAATTTAATTTTACGAAGCTTCTCCTCTGGTAATACTGATTTGCAAACTAGGGCATTCAAAACCTTTGCTAGATCAATACTTAAATTCAGCTCTGCTGTCTGGAATCCACATTGTATATCAGACATAAATACTATTGAGCAAGTCCAGAAGTATTTTACCAGAAGAGTACTACATTCCTCTGTTTGCAACAGAATATCCTATACCACCAGACTTGAGATTCTAGGCTTAGACAACCTTGAACTATGCTGGCTAAGATGGGACTTAAGCATAGTACATAAAATCATATGTTACAATATCTTACTAGTTAATGAATATTTCAGCTTTAACCACAAAAACGCAAAAACACACAACAGATATAAACTTAATGTAAACTTTGAGAAAGGGGTCGTTCCCTACCGCCTTGAAAGTGGCGGTGGTGCGGCCCCTCCTCAAGAAGCCTTCCCTGGACCCAGCTGTTTTAAACAATATCGTCCAGTCTCCAACCTTCCTTTTATAGCGAAGGTTGTTGAGAGTGTGGTGGCACGTCAGCTCCCTCAGTACCTGGAGGAAGCGACTTACCTCGATCCGTTCCAATCGGGCTTCAGGCCTGGGCATAGTACCGAAACAGCATTGGTCGCGTTGGTTGATGATCTCTGGAGAGCCCCTGACAGAGGGTTCTCCTCTGTCCTGGTCCTATTAGATCTCTCGGCGGCTTTTGATACTATCGACCATAGTATCTTATTGCGGCGGTTGGAGGGGTTAGGGATTGGGGGAACTGTCCTGCGATGGTTCTCCTCCTTCCTCTCCAACCGTTCGCAATTTGTGTTGGCGGGAGGGGAGAGGTCCACCTCTAGGCCCCTTATTTGTGGGGTGCCTCAGGGGTCAGTCCTCTCCCCTCTCTTGTTCAACATTTATGTGAAGCCGTTGGGCGAGATCATCCGTGGTCTTGGGGTGCGGTGTCACCTGTACGCAGATGACACCCAGTTATACATCTCCACCCCAGACCACCCCAACGATGCTGTAGAGGCTATGTCCCGGTGCCTGGAGGCCGTGCGGAATTGGATGGGCAGAAACAGGCTCCGGCTCAACCCATCCAAGACCGAGTGGCTGTGGTTCCTGGCGCCCCGATATAGCCAGCTGACACCTTCGCTGGCTATTGGGGGAGAGACTTTGCCCCCTACAGGGAGGGCTCGCATCTGGGCGTCCTCCTGGATGCACGGCTGTCCTTAGAACATCATATTGTGGCTGTCTCCAGGGGGGCGTTTTATCAGGTTCTCCTGATTTATCGGTTGCGGCCCTTCCTGGATCGGGACGCCCTGCGCACAGTCGCTCATGCCCTTGTCACCTCTCGCCTGGATTACTGCAATGGTCTCTACATGGGGCTCCCTGTGGGGAGCACCCGGAGACTCCAACTGGTGCAAAATGCGGCCGCGCGGGTGATTATGGGGGCGTCGCGTAGCTCCCATGTGATGCCTCTCCTGCGCGAGCTGCATTGGTTGCCGGTGGCTTTCCGGGTTCGCTTTAAGGTTCTAGTTTTGACCTTTAAGGCGATCCATGGCATTGGGCCAGGTTACCTGCAGGACCGCATTCTGCCGGTGATCTCCAACAGACCGGTGCGTTCCCACAGGGAGGGCCTTCTCCGGGTGCCGTCGGCCTCTATGTGTCGTCTGGCGGCCCCCAGGAGTAGGGCCTTCTCTGTGGGGGCCCCTGCCCTCTGGAATACTCTGCCACCTGAGATACGCACCAGCGCGGACCTGACGGCCTTCAGGCGTGCGCTAAAAACCTGGCTCTTTGAGCAGGCTGGCCTGGGCTGACATAGGTTTTAATTGTCTCCTTTAATTTGGTTTTAATTTGGGTTTTAACATTCGTAGGGGGAGGGTTGTTTTTAGCCTAACAGCCTATTATTTAATAGTATTTTAACTTTTGTACTGATTGGGGTTGATTCGGCTGTACACCGCCCTGAGTCCCTTGGGAGAAGGGCGGTATATAAAGGTTATAATAAATAAAATAAATAAATAAATAAACCACTCCAAACTTGATTGCAGGAAGTACAATTTCAGCAACAGAGTGGTCAATATCTGGAACTCACTACCTGATTCTGTTGTCATCTGCTCAAACCCCACTCCTTTACCCTCAAACTAACCTCTATTGACCTCACACCTCAGATCTGTAAGGGGCGTGCATAAGCGCACAATCGTCCCCACCATCCCTGTCCTATTGTTCCCAATTATTAGTTCCTATTTCTTATGTTTATTCTTATTTCTATTGTATTGTAAGCTTTTGACAAAATAAATAAATACAATAAAATAAATTAATTCACCTGCTTCAGTTGTTTATAACCTCTAAGAGCATTTGATATTTGTTGACTTGTGTTCTCATCTGTAGGATAATTTGACATGGATGTACATCTTCAGCCTCCATGAGGTGTATTTGTATCCTGTAATTTGGCAGGCAGGTCTCACTAGCTGGTTTGGGGGACTTTCAAATTGTACTAGAAAATTTAATATTGATTTTCGCCTGGATTCTTTGTACATTAAGTATGGATGTGACTAACTGAACAGAATTATTGCCAACTAGTAATTTTTAAGTTTTTGTGCCTTAAAGTAAATTAATTAGTGAACTGGATGGAATTGTTGCCCTAAAAAGCCAGAAACATTAATGGTAAACCTATGTGGAACCCTTCCTATTCTTTTATTTCTTAGTTTTATTTCAGAAAATGTTCTTCATACATCCTATGCTTAAAGACGATTTGGGAACATATAAAACAGAGTACTCTGACATTACCGAATATTTATGAAGTACATTTTCATGCATATAAAATATATTATGCCATGTTATTGATTTTAAATGCCATGAAAATTGGCCATGTCATAATATTTTAAAGCTTGTTTCATACTTTGTCAGAATTATTTTGAAAAATTATGTGCTCAGCATTTTTATGAAACTCCTAACACATGGACATATGGAAAATATATTCCAGGTTCACAAGGGACAACATTTTAAATGTAGGGTGTAACAAATACATGTTGGCTAAAGAAATAAAATCTTGCTGATTTGCCCCCAAGGTTACTAAATCCCCAAAGCCCCAAAGGTTTGGCACATCTTTACTTACACAGGTATAACTTTTGTTTTTATTTTTTTTAAATGATGTATTCCAGGATTTAGGGATGCTGTTTTTCACTTGACCGTGAATACATTGCTAATATAAAAAATGATGCTGCATTTAATCTGATACTGTATAAGAAAACCACCCGAATGATAACACAAAAACAAAATGTGAACAGCATTCAAAACCGCCATACCTCATGTAGGAATCAAGACTCAGGACCACGTGAAGATGAGACAAGCTGCTTTCTTTATTGTTAGGTTGAGAATAAGAAGAGCTGTCTGCTCTATTGCCAGAGTTCATTCTATCTATATCCATAGTAGCATACCAGTGGTTAATTTATACACTATACATCTATTTAGACAATCTTTGTTACTATCTGCTTAAGCAGTTTATACATTCATCTCTAGTTAAGATTAACTCTAGTTAAGATTAACATAAGCTTCAGTTCCTGTCCTTTGTTCCGTCTTATCTGGGTGTTAAGGTCTTGTTTTCTCCAGGTAAACATGCAAACGTTGCACTTTGCACGGAATGTTCTTTGTCTGAGGTTTGCCATCCAAGACAAGAATATCCAGAATGCACAACGCCTACAACCTCAGTATGAAATACTGGTGAAGAAAAGTGTAAGTAGGCCTGTAAATCATGGGTAACACAGGAAAAAAAAAATTAACTTCCGTTAAATTTCCCAAAGTAAGAATTGAGGGAGTAGATACTGAAAAATTATTTTGCTATTGTGTTCTACTGAGGGAACACTATCTACAACAGGCATCCCCAATCCTCCAGTCTGTGGAGTCATGAAACCATAACCCACTCTGGTCCACGGAAAAATCTCTCTGCATGGAACCAGTTCCTGATGCCCAAAAGATTGGGGGCCACTGAACTACAGGTTTCCATAGCCAAGACTTCAAAGTGGTGGTCCCTTTCTATGAAGTGCTTGCCTTTAGGTATCTAGACCACCACTTTCCTGTTTGGCTTATAAAAATTCATTTAAGAGCCTTGATGGTGAAGGCTGTTAATCCTTAGCCTTGATGGTGAAGGCTGTTAATCCTTAGCACTTAGTGCAAGCTGCCTGCAATTAGTGCAGGCTCGAATCCCACCAGACTCAAGGTTGACTTAGCCTTCCATCCTCTCAGGGTAGGTAAATTGAGGACCCAAGATTGTTGGGGGCAATAAGCTGACTTTATAAAAATGCCGCTTGGGGGGGCCAGAAGCCCTACTAATAAGCAGGCATATACAATGGAATGAAGGCTATTGCCAAGCACTTAGCATGGTGCTCCATACACTGTAAGCTGCCCTGAGTCTTCGGAGAAGGGCGGCATATAAATAAAATTAAATAAATAAATAAAGATTTAATGTGTAAAGATTTTTTTTAAGAGAGAGAAAGAAAAATCCAAGCTAGTTAAAACAGTTGCCTTTGCCAACTTAGGTTTTCATATTTTTAAAAATGAAATTCACATCTATTATCTTCTTAATGACACATGTTTAACTATGTTGTCTTCTAAGCCAGGAACTCTTTCTCATACAGTTGAAACACATAATTTGGAAAGTTATGATAGCCAATTATCCAATCTCTGGAACATTTTATGTGATTTTCTTTCTCTAAAAATACTTGAAATGTCATACAAATTATTATTTTTTGCCTACAAATAGTAATGATTAAAATACTTTACCAGGAGAGTTAACAAAAAAAAAAAAAGACAGCTATAGTACCTGGGAGGGGAGCTATATTTGGTTAATTTTGCATTTATTCTATAATGGGATATATTAAAACAGCTTTGATTAATTATCTGTTTTATACTTAATTATGAAAATAAAGATGTGGGTTGCACTAACTGTTCATTTATTTCAATTACAACACACATTTTTAAGGGCATTGTTTTTTTATTATAAATGTTTTTGAGAGACAGGGAGAAAAGCAAGTAAAAAGAAATTAGAATGTGAGAAAATATAAACTATTGGTATGTTACACTTCTACAGCTGGACAGTCATGTTAACAATCTATCAGTTAAAAATCTACCAGTTGCTGAGCCGAAGAATACCAGCATAAAATTTCTCCATCAGCTGAGCACAATTCTGCCTCAGGCTATAGCTGGTGTGTGTACATGTGTGAAGATAAGCTGAAAAATGGATATTATCAGGTGAGTTTCTAACATTCAGGATGTACTGTAAATCTGCAATTGTAATCACATTAAAAAGAGAATTATCCCCTTTGAATAGCATGGGCTTTATTTTTAAGCTAAGTATTTGATTTTACAATGAAAGTCAGAGAGTAATTCAGATTACAGATTACTTCATTTGCAATCAGAAATTAAAAGTCCTTTATATATTCTTTTAACATGCAGTTAAAAGAAAAAATGTGAAAGCATAGAGAATATGCAAAACTTTGAATGGTGTATTAAAATAAATGATAGAGTTCAACAAGGTTTATGTCGATCAAATTCAGATTGCAAGACTATGCAAATGCCTCTGAAAAAGCAACATCAATAGAGCAACATTTAGCCACCCTACTGGAAATTCCTGAGGAAAATTTTGCCAGTAGGGAAAATACATTCTCCTCATTCAACCTGTTAGGACAGTTAGATAACAAAGGCATGATTAGATCGATGTGGCATGCAAGATAAAAAGGGCAACTGAATAAAATACAAGTCAAGTTTCCCAGCCTGATGAGAGACAAAGGCAATGTTGAATCATCTATAATATTACAGTGTTGAAACATATCTGATATTAGCACAGTTGAGAAAGTCCAGAAATATTTCACAAGAAGAGTTCTCCATTCCTCTACTCGTTGTAGAATACCTTATGCCACCAAACTTGAAATTCTAGACCTAGAAAACCTTGAATTATGTCGTCTTCAGTTCAATCTAAGTATGCTATATAAAATCATATATTGCAATGACTTACCTGTCAATGAATACTTCAGTTTCAACAATAACAACACAAGAGCACACAATAGATACAAACTCAAGGTTAATCGCACCAAACTTGATTGCAGGAAATACGACTTCAGCAACAGAGTGGTAAGTGTCTGGAATACTCTACCTGACTCTGTGGTTTCTTCCTCAAACCCAAAAAACTTTAATCTTAGACTGTCTACTATTGACCTCACAGAGGTCTGTAGGGGGGCATGCATAAGCGCACCAATGTGCCTACCGTCCCTGTCCTATTGTTTCTTTCATTTTTCTTATATGTACCCATTTCATGTATTCATAACTATGTATATACTTATACCTATTATCTTGTAAGTGATTGACAAATAAAATAATAATAAATAAATAAATAAAATGAATCGGAAGGTTATTATATCTCCTATACTGTAAGCATAGATGGCAAGGCATTGAATCTACTTAAAATAAAAACTCTAGAACGTGGAAGAAACTGGGAAATTGTTAGCTGAGATAAAAGGGCTACTATATTGTTACAGTAATGGAATATTTTATGTAATTTCATCTCCATGTTGATTCTTTTGATCCCAGATAGGATCAACAATTGAGCAGAGAGGCATAATATGGAATTCTAATCAGCAGGCATCCACACTGTAACAGTTTGTGACAAGCCTTTGTGTGTTAAGTCAATGCATCTATCCCATGAAATTTCTTTTTATCATATTTACCTAGGGCCCAACATTGCTGAATCTTCACTTTGATGAAATTGGTGAATTGATATCTGAGAAACTCTCTTGATTATCTGTTCACAGGGCAACTTTGAATTTGTGTTCAGTGACTGAACATGCTAAAGTCAGACATTGTGGACAGTGGTGGGATTCAAATATTTTTACTACTGGTCTGTGGGCGTGGCTTGGTGGGTGTGGGAGGGGAAGGATACTGTAAAATCTCCATTCCCTCCCCATCCCACCAACTTGCTTTCCAGCTCCGTCCTCCAGTGCAGGGCAACAAAAGAAGAGCCAGGCGATCAGCTGGGACTCAGGAGGCAGAGAATAGATGAGAGCAGGGCAAATCAGAGGTGGTATTTGCCGGTTCTCTGAACTACTCAAAATTTCCACTACTGGTTCTCCAGAACTGGTCAGAACCTGCTGAATACTACCTCTGATTATGGATAATCTAGGAGCTATACCCATGGGCAATGAAATTAATATAGAAACTATTTTTTGGGAAGCTATTAAGAGCTAGTCAGATGAGAAAGTCTCAGGAGCATGATAATACTGAGTGGAGCTGCTGCATCTCTGGGAGATGGAATCATATCCAGGAACTCTTGACAGTGAGCGTTTGTAGCATCCTAGAAAAAGAACCACCAGCCAATTGCATTGCTAACATTTGGTTTTGTGCTTTTAAGAGCTGTAGTTTGGAAAGAGTTATTCAGTAGATGTACCTTGCTTTTTCCCCCTTTTCCTTTTACAGTGCAACAATGTCATATGACTCCTTTATACTTTTTAGTAAGAAAGTTTCATTTATTAAATTAGGATTAAAGAACTGTAAGGTCCCTTCTAACTCATATATTTTATAATAAATATATATAAAATATCAGTTCTGATTGAAAAGTTTAAGGAATCTGGGAACTAGGTTTTACAAGATGTTACGATCAGAGGGTAAGCCAGAATCTCACACATGCTAACATTATAAAGAGATTGGCATTTTGAAGGAAAGTTTACCTAAATAAGGTAATGGCAAGTGAGGCTTAATCTAATAAGTTTAAGATGCTTACCACTGATATATTGATCAGCTCTTTGTCAAAATGCTTCTTTTTAAAGAAAAAAATACAAAATCATCATTTTTTGGTAGTTGGTGTGTAATTGTACAGTTGAAGAGATGTGATGATGTAGTAGCACCCTACATATGTGGTTTTACTAACAATCTTGACAAATATCAGTCATTCCAGATGAATTTCAGAAAAATGTTTTTCTACAACTTTAATGTAACTGAGTACAGAGCCACTGCAGAAACCTTAAATGTATCTATGTTGAATATTAATTTTTCCCTTTTCCTAAGACATAGTATTAAATAATATCTCATATTTCAAATACAAGTAGAGCTTAGTATGAAAATTAATTGGATTTATTCATCTTTGGCTAATACACTGAAAGAAAATGTATCTCAGTGGAATTAAAGCTGTACTTTGTGTAACACAAAGAAGTGCAATTTTCAAGTGGTTTGGTTTTGGTGCTTGTCACTTAAAGTATTGTAAGGAAATCCTTAAACACACAGCTCAAGAGATGATTTAGTGAATGCTTAAAGTAGGATTGTTCTATCACGGTTTAAAGATATTTCTAAAGTATGCAGAACATCATTCTCTAATATGTCAGATAAAAGACAGAAAAGCTTTTGAAGCCAAGCGTATCTGATTTTTTTTAGTCAATTTATAGCCATTTCTTTTAAAAGTGAACAAAATGTTGGGAATAAATTGTATAGAGCAGCTTAAGACTTTCTCATCAGCACAATGTTCTGAAAACAAAACAGAACATGATCAAACATGGTATTGGGGGAGAAGCTGTCACAAGAAATGTCAAGTTTGAAAATGGTTCAGGTTTCAGAAAAAAAAAATCATTACAATTTTCCAGTGCATCTATATGAGAGAAGCAACATTGCAGCAGCTCAGAATATTGAAAACTGATTTTAGGATTCCTTTCTTCCTCCCTCCTGGCCACGTGATTCAGAGTGCAGCATATGTAAATCCACTCTGTGCTTCCCAGGGCACATACACACATACACACACACAGATGTAGCATGAGAGGGGAACAAGTATATAGACTGTATGTATATATATCTGTATGTATATATATCTCATAGGCACCCATTCTGATTAGGCATTTACATGCAAACACTGGCAATCAGGCATCTGCAGAATGTAATGATTTTGTCAAAATGCCAAAACAGACTTTGCAGCTTCATGATGTATGTACAAAAAAGGTGGAGTTTATACTTCAATCTCTGCAGACAATCCAGAGGAATACCATGATATGGAAAACCACTGAGAGATTAACAGTTGCCCCAACACCATTCTAGTTCTCTCAAAGTTCATTAATATGGGCCTTTCCATTTCCATACTACATCCTGCACTGAAACTCAACTGAAAAGGATCCAGAGAGTCTTCCACAAGGACCCTCTGAAACTGCAAACAGACTACATTTTCAACAACTTATTCTAAAAAGGAAAATTGGAAACTGGAAAAACATTACTCAGTACTGTTGGGTGTATTGGTTTCTTGAAGACAAGGCTTACCAATGCTTCCTTTAAGAGAGGCAGAAAACTCTCCTCATTGAAGGATGTATTAACCAGTGATTGAACCCAATTATGTATATCACCTGTTGGGCAGCCTTAACTAGCATGGATCTAAAAGATAGGTGACTAGATTAATAGAGGCAAGGATTCACTTCACTTCCTCAAGGCATGCAAGGTAAAACACTTTCGAGATAACAAAACAAGATCATGCCTCAGTCAACTCACAAGGTTTACCTAGACTGAGCCTAACTTTAGGCAGATCTGATGAACTTTATCTGACAGACAGTCAGAAACCTAGGCTATTCCTCACAGAAGTCTTGAAAATATTCCTGATATTTCTCTCTTTCCAACAAGAAGTTGAGCACCTTAAACAAGGCTGCTGTCCAGCTAATGATGGGTGCAATAAAATTAGAAAAACATTCTTCTTGTGCTTTATTGCCATTATGTAATCTCTAATATGGCTAGGACACAGTGACTCAGTGGCTAAAATGCTGAGCTTGTTGATCAGTAAGGTTGGAAGTTTGATGGTTCACATCCCATGTGCCTTGTAACGGAGTGAGCTCCTGTTACTTGTCCCAGCTTCTGCCAACCTAGCAATTTGAAAGCATGCAAAAATGCAAGTAGAAAAATAGGGACCACTTGGTGGGAAGGTAACAGTGTTCCGTGCACTTTCGGCGTTTAGTCATGCTGGCCACAAGACCATGGATTTGTCATCAGACAGCGCTGGGTCTTTAGCTTAGAAAGGGAGATGAGCACCGCCCCCTAGAGTCAGGAATGACTAGCATGTATGTGCGAAGGAACCTTAACTTTACCTTTAATCTCTAATGTAAGTTTTTACGTGTATATGGTCAGATGGTATAATTATTGAACCAGCTGCATATGAAATTAGATAACTAGGATAAGCATTCACAACAATGTAAAAAATTGCAGGCAATTTCAGTAACAAGATGGATAATTTTCAGTGGAAAATTGGAAAATTCAGCAAGCACGTGCTTAATAGATTCATCCTTCCCTTCCAATGAATAGCTCTGCTCCTTGGAGATACTGAGAAAGCATGGCCATCTGGACCTTTGGAAATAAAATGTGTTTGAATATTAGTAGCACCGGTTGGTACTTAGGCTGTTGGTTTGAGCTCTGAGCTTGGCAATTTGGTTGCAAACATTTCGTCACCATTCAAGGAGACATCTTCTGTCTCCTCAAATGGTGACAGAACATTTGCAACCAAATTGCCAAGCTCAGAGCTCAAACCAACAGCCTAACTTTAGAATGGTCTGCCAGCTACGTTTTACTAAGGGAGCTGAATGGTATAGTAGAGTCTGAAGTGGCCATAGGTGTGCACTCCACCCCATTTCTTATGAGTTATATTAATGTATTTTCTTTTTATTTATTTATTTTATTGTTCTATTATTTTGTTTTCACTTTGCTTAAACTTTATTTTTATTTCTTTGTTTATTATTGTTGCGAGCTGCCTAGAGTAGCCCCATAATCAGCATTGACAAATTCACCATTAGTCAATTGCAAAAGGCAGATTTACTTGGAACAGCGTGCATCCTGCAATGATATCCGTAACACCATCAAACAAATGCCAAATAATAAGTAACAACTGTTGCAGGCTTATAGCCAGCACTGCTGAAATTCAATTTGAAATTTCAGTTCTCAGAGATTTAAAAGTTCATTCTCCACTGAGTGCACAGTGTTTCTGTTTTTCAAAGCAAATAATGTCTCATTGATTTTTAAAAAATCATTTTTCCTGTTAATTGAATTTTTTGCTAGTGAATGTTAAATTATTCTGACAATCCAAATTGCAATAGATTTAACAGTCTTTTAAACATTGGTATTAATTTAAAGTGCTTCATGAGTTCATACTTAAATACTTAAAGAGGTATTGTTCACTCTCCTAACCTTTAAGGTTCCCACAATTTCTTTTGACACTAGGACACTTATTCAGCTATTAAATAAATGACTTACAACCCTGTCCTCTATCTTAATAGTTACAAACTGAGTTTTAAATTGTTATGTTTTAAATTGAGAAGTCTGGTCTCTGCTTTCTCAGAACATAGTAATTCATTGGTAATAAGCCAATCTTATTACCAATACAAGTGTAAATACAACTGCACAGTTTTAGGCAGTTATATTTCATCATTTACTATAGACATGATCAAGGGGTGCCTAAAGCTATTAAAATATGGGCATTTAGATCCACATCTTCACTTTTAATCCAATGAATGCTTCATTATAGTTTTTTTAAAAAAAAAAACTAGGAATTTTTATACATTATTTTAGAGTTAAATATTTTCCACAAGTGGTTCACAATAAAAAGCCTTTAAAATTGCAGGAATTGGTAAAAGTAGAGAGTTATGTAGTCATTTTCCCATCTGCACTATGAACTTAGTCATAGTAATCATCTTGATGGATGATTAATACTAGGGAAGAGAGAAGGAGAATGTAACACTATAGATCTTCTTGTGTCTCTTATCATGGCGAACATCAATGACACAATTTCTTTTGGGAATGCTTAAAGGAGTTGAGGGTTAGGATGTAGGTATGATTATCTTGCTTGCTATGATCTTCAAAATAAAAATAAATGTTTGGGCTAAGCTACAAGAGCAAATAATTGTAATGCCAAGATCTCCAAATAAAAAAGAAGAAAACAAAGTATAGTAAATGAGTGCATAAACTGAAGCACAAGCTGAAAATTTGGGCCCTTATAAGGTTTCCCAAAATTAATTACGATCTCCAGAATTACTTCAATTGTAATATTTTTAATGCATTAAAGAAGATAATTAAGGAACACATAGGGTATAGTCATATTCCAAATAAAGTCAAATAAACTTTTTGTTTAGGATCCACTGATTTCTTTTTCCTAGCACCATCTCTTTTTTGGCAGTTGGTCTCCCTGGCACGCTATTCAAAGTTATAGGGTAGCCTTCAGATTGAAAAACATGAAGAAACTCTAGTTTTAATACTTTTCTCATAGTTTTAAACATCATTTGTGTAAGAGTCAACTTCAAGAACTCTTTTTGCATATGCAGAGAGATGTTAATAGCTATCTGGAGTGGGATTATCATTTACCTGATGAAGCAGTGGGGAAAGATTTCCTTAAGCCAATTGCAACCATCAGGAATATTTTAAATTGTATTTTCTCTAGTTTTATGGACTACAGTCAAAGTAAATGACACAGGCATAGATGGAATCAGACTCAGAGCTTTCAGAACGTGGCAAGGAATGTGGGATGTACGCAGATTGGTCCATGTTTTGAAGTGGAGCTTAGGCCACTTATATACCATGGCTTGTATAATATACTGTATATTGAAAAAGGCAAAATAAAAGAAACACCACAGCTTAGTATTTATTTGGAATATCGATATTGTCTCCTCAAATGGAATCTTATGTTTCTCAGAAAGCTTTTTCATGGAGCTTTTCTCTGAGAAATGCTGCTCCTGAAGATGGCAATTGAATTGGCTTTGATACTGAATCATAGTTTGATATTTATTTTCAATAGCAATTACTGTAACCTGAGGAAATTCATCTTAATAGATGCAGCATATCCACTTGTTTGTTCGGTTATCATCATAATATTCATTTTTTCAACAACATTATCAGTTATATCTAATACTGGACTTGTGCCCTATGAACTTATGATATCGCAATCTGCTGTCTAGGGATATTAAGGGACAAATTCAAAATATTTACCATTCTTTCTTCATATATAGATCTTCATTTTAAAAGCAAAATAAGGTTAATGTTCCAAGCAGAAAATGGATTCAGATAAAGTAAGCTGAATAACTTCTAACATACTATTTGATGATGTAATCAGTTCTGGAGTCCTTGGTGATCTAGTATTGAAGATGTTTTCTAGTCTGATAATATAACAATGTTCAAACAATAAAGCTCAGATTGAGGTCTCCACAATTCAACTATGAGCCATATATATTATCTTCTGTAATCAGTTCTGCTCCCATATTCTCTAGGTGAAAACTCACAGATTATAGTATTCTCAAAGAGATTTCACAGACGTGCACAAGATTCTGTTAGACTTTTCCTTGAAATGTCTTCATTATTAACCTTCAAAATTACTTAAGGCAGTACTTTGCAAACTTTTTTCTTCATTACCCAAAACACTTGTCAGAAAGTCCTTATTTAAATGTCCATGGGTAATGGTAATTGCCATTATCCAAACAACTTTTACCCAATTTTGGATAATTTGCTTAGGTTGGGAAGCACTAACTTAAGGCAATTTATTTTCCTCAAATTCACCAACAGTTAGAATCTACTTTCTATCATTGCAGTCAAATTGCTACACCACTGTATTACAAAGAGAGGTGGGAAATGTTTCTCTTCTTATTCTTTTCTTGGATATATTAATTCTGCCTTGAGACACAATTTTCATGGAGCAAGCAAGCTACAATTCATTTGCAAATGGTCTAATCTAAACATTGAATTTATTATTATTTTATTTGTTTGACTTTGTAAACATGAAGAAAGAAATTGAACTACTGTCACAAGTTTGTCTTGTAAAACCACTGCAAGACAACTCACATTATTATTTCTGATTTGAATTACAAAGCAATCAGAAAACCATCCCAATCCCTTAATTGCAACCTGAAGCCAAAAGGTGGCAGTACTCATCCATTCTTCAATGCTTGGAAAAATCCAAAAATCAGTGCCAATAGTTCTCCCCTCAGCCTCACCACTTCATTAAAGTAGAAAACATGTATGTAAGTTCAATTTGTTTTATTTTGGTGTAGCAAAATACTAGCATTTATTGTATGTTTTACAGGCACATCCAAGATATAGCTCTGTAACTTCTGCTAGAGATTTTAATTTGTAATTTATCTTTAGTTGAGGAGAATACTATTTTAATCTGGCTAAAGCAGATCGCATTGTAGATCCTCTGTCCTGGGATCATATGGTTGAAGTAATTAAGGCAAGGTTTTTGTCTTGTAAACTATGAAGAGAGCTAAAATAATTTAAATAGGTTTGATTGTAATATTCCTTTTGCCCCATATTGACAGATTCAGAAATCTTTTGTGAACATTTTCTAGAAAAGTGCAGAAATGCCATGCCATGCCATCCCATGAACTAAAATCCATTAAAGCAATATAAAACATAAGCTTAGATTAGGGATGGGGAACTGAAACCCAGGAACTTTACTGAATCTTCCAAAATTTCTCCAGACTAGATTATATCAGGGAACATGGCTCAAAGGGATTTATTTGGCTCGCCCTTCAATAACATTTTTCTGCCTTCCTGCCTGTATCTACCCAAAACTATAATCTAGATGGATAGCTTATAAATGTAATTAAAATGAGTAACAGAATTAATAAAACAAAATTAAAAGCCTTATCTCCTGGCAATTCCAGCCTTTCCTATCACTTTGGCCTACTGCTAATGGGGGAAGAAGGCAAAACTTTGGGCAAGGGAGAGATCCTGTTCCAGATTCCTCTATTTTCCCCCTTAAAATGAAGTCTTTCTGTTAATTATGCAGTTTCTGTTCAAAATTCTGACATCTACTTCTTTTGAATGGATGATACTGTTTAAATTGCAGAGCGTTATGAGGGATGGCATAAAGTATATTCTCTCCACAGAAAAGATTCTTTTTCTCTCTCTCTGCCTGCTTAAAGAGAGAGGTAGGCCACCACTGCAGAAGCTGTCAAGAAATCTAGTGTATATTAATCAGAAGACAACTATCTAACTATTGCAGTAGGAAGGGCTACTGGATCTAATATTGGTTCACTAAAATGAAAGAATGTTCTCAAGTCTGGTAATGAGGCTTTTAACATTTCTCAGGCAAACAATTACCCAGGAGAACAAAAATAGTTAGGCCTTTGTAAAAAAAACCATGAATCAATTTTCTCTGAACAATCTAAGTACTGTATAGATCAGATCAATCCCTTCTTGGCTCTAAAAGCAGGTTATACCCTCCCGCCTTGCAGACCCATTATGTCAAGAGTTACGGTTAGTTTTACTAAAAATTACAGTATATATAGTTGTGTAGAGATAGGCGAGAAACATAAAACTAAAACCCTGCAGCAATATATATTATTTCCAGCAATTTGAGCAAATCACTTTCATATACAACAGACAGTAGGTCATTTTGAAAAACCCTTTGGATAATCTTCCACCCACTAATGGGGAGTTTAAAAGCTCCCTCCCACTATAATTAATTAAAATCATCATTGTCCTTTTCTCTAGAGGTTCAAGTAGCTTGCAGGAGTATTTGATCCTCCTTAATTCTATTTCCAGAACAGCAATCCTGAGGAAAGTTGGATTGTGAATTGTGAGCGTAGCCCAAAAATCAGCCAGTGAAATATCATGGCTAAGACTGGACTTCGATCCATACATTGCTCTGAGGGAGGGAGGTGGTTTCTAAATATGATAAATAACAACAACAGGCTTGGGAGACATTAGTTGCTATAGACTTACTGCAATATATGGAAGAATACTCCACAGAATGTCACAACATATGGAATATGAAAGATTCCTTCAGCAAAGATAGTTAAAGGAAGAACTAGTTCCCCATGTACTCCATATGGTCATGAATATATCAGTTTCACTAATCCCAAAAGTAAGAGCAGGATTAGTAATACAGTAAACCATAAACGGTGCAAACCTACTCTGATGTTAAACATCAAAAGGAAACGCTTCTTGTGCTTAATTATTTTTTTCATATTAGGGACAGTACATAAATGAATATGAGTGAATCTGGATCCAGAGAGACCAACCTAGTTTATGAATTGCTAAAATTTGTACTAGATTACAATGAGATGTTAAAAGCTTCGTTCTTTTCTGCATAATGAGATATAACCATAATTCTGTGTATCATACAAGGGAAGTACAGTGTATTGGGTACACTTGGCTATCTGGTATGATATATTTTGGTCTCCAGGATTAAAGCTTTTCAATCCCATCCCCACCCACAAAAGATCAGATATAGCAAGCTCTGGTTCTGCAGAAACCCATTTTTTTTTTTAAAAAGAGAAACCTTTTGTACCATATGCTTATCCATAAAAGATATGTACTTTATATGTTTCTTTGCAGTTATCAACATCAAAAAGTCCTCATGGGATACCGTCCATTGGAAGGAGCAGGTGCCAGCTTTCCATGAGGTTGAAAAGGTCACTTAAGATCCTATATTCCTGTCTAAAGAACATGTGCCCTGGAATGAAACTTTTTCATCTTTTAGCAGGAATCTTCTGTGCCCATCTCTCCTCTCTTCTTTTTTGTTTTCTCCCCCTTGTGTGCTCTATGAAAAAGTTTGTATGGTAAATAATGATAGACTGTGTTGTGGGCCTTTGCTCTTCTGCCAAACTCCTTTTAGTTTTGGCAGTGATTCTGTTTCCCTGTCATCATCTCATGTATATTTATTTTACATGGCTACAAAGCCCGTGAAATTCCCTCTTAAATCATAGGCTGCAACAAGAAGCAAATCAATTTCTTTTATTAACATTCCCTAATGTGTTCTCTTCTCTATCTGCCTTCTAATTAGAGTCATTGGTTTGAAAATTTCTGCCTTCAGAACTCCACCAAAAACTGGTAGACATCAGAGGCTATCTGATGAAAAAAGGGCTGTTCACGAACTATTCACTCCTTATCTTTGGAGTAGTTTAAGCTTAAGGAAGTATTCCCTGCAGGCAATCAGTCCTACAACTATTAGCTATATGACTTTGACCCTTCCTCAATGTGCATGTTTGAGGCTATGTGGTATTATGCTTAGAATCTCCTTATTAGTTTGAAGTTTGACTCTGGATTTGTAATTTCCAAGGGCTCTGCGTGTTTAGTTTCCTGTTTGGGGCTGCTTAAAACAAGCTGGTCCGCTGGAACATATAAGTGAACATCTATTTCATTCTCAAGCAAAGATGTGTCCACTGAAGAGATGACACTGGCAAGTTAACATTTTAGGCAAAGAGATCTGATTTAAAAATATTCATAAAGTCAAAAGATTTAGTGAGTAACTTTTCTCCAGTGTTTGGTGGGGTGGGGAGAGTGGGGTGTCATCTTTAATTTGGACTTCACATCCCCTTGAGACCTAAAACTTTTTTTGGGGGGAGGGATCTAAATAACTTTGAGCAAAAGTTGGGATCAGACATAAGGTCAGGTAGGTCATCCTTCCAAAATGAATTTGAGACCTAGTTTATTTCTTAAAAAGACTTATATGGCCACCCGTCTTACATAAAATAATTTGGGGGTGAGAAAAGTGCCACAAAACAGTAGTAAAAATACTAAAGCTAAATGAAAACACTCCCCAGCTCTTACTATCACCATTACTGGGCTCCAATCTTAGCCAAACATTTGGTGAAAAAAATCAGCTCTTCAAAGTTTTCCAGAAGTTTAGAAAGGTTGGGGATCTCAGGATGGAGGATATTTCCCAGAACAAGAACAGCTATAAAAAAAAAATCTGTTGCAGTTATCCCACTGGGTAATGACCAGGATATGAGTGATTGTTGGCAAAGCCTCCTGGTTCAGAAATTGGTGCATTTAGCATACAAGATTAATCTGTGCAAAAGCCCTCTAGCTATGGCTGGCATCTGACCCTTGAACTGGAACTGTAAACCCAAACTGCATATCAATTCTGTCTAAGGAAGTACTACACCATTAAGTGTTAAAGATAAGACCACACCAGGTGTCATCTATCCAGGGTTGAGTTGGAGCTGGTTTCTTCTCATTCAGGCTATCACCTGAATGGCATCACCCAACTGACCAGGAAAAAAAATACAAAATTGGTATGCTGATAATACCACATCCTGTGTAATTGAATGATCTCACCCAACAGTTTCCTGAAGTTATTAAAATAGAGTGGCAAGAGACCTGAGCTTTCAGACAAAATGAATGCAAGTTAGAGTTAAATCTCTCTTCCCCCCACAAATTTTGAACCACCTATGGACAAAGGAGGAGAACCACTAAAAGAACAGTTTTCCTAATCCTCAAAACTGGTCCAGGAAGTGGTCAATATTTATTAAGAGAAAAAGAAACTACAATGACATAATTGTGGATGTGTATTATAGGCCAATCACTAAGCATAAAAAAATTAAAAGAATAACTTGGCCATCTGCAAATCAGATGGTCAAGTTATCCAAGCAATACACAACTATGATAATTGGGATTTCAAGTACTCAACAATAAAAACATCTGTAGCAGATGGGAGATCCAAACAAGTTTTTTTAAAAAATATAAATGCAAATAACTTCATTGGTGGAGAAAAGTACTAGGGGATCAGCTATATTGGACTTAACATTTACAGAGAAGAAGCTGTCCAAAAAGTGGAAGTGATAGGGACCTTGGGAGAGAGGGACCATATAATCCTAGAGTTTACCAACTGAAGGTAGTCACAGCAGTGTTTCAGATTTCAAGAAAAAGGACTTCAACAAACTAAAAGTAAATGTAGGAAGGATTCCATGGATGGAAATCCTGAAGGGAAAAAAAAAACAGTTCAGGAGAGCTGAGAAATTCCAGAAAAACAAGTTATCGGTCATTAAAGTCCAAACATAAACAATACCAAAGAGTAAACATGAGTCCAGCGTAGTTGCTCCAAGAGCTTTCTGATAAACAAACAAACAAACAAACCAAAAAGCTAAATTTTAAAAAATGGAAATAGGGTCCTATAAAATAGAACAAAAGCAGAATATCAGGAAACAACCTGAACCTGCAAGGATGAGGTCAGAAAGGCAAAGGCTCAGCATGAACTAAGGTTTGCTATGTAAAAATGTCAGAAATAACAAAAAAATATGATTCTTTGGTTGAATTCAGAATAAGAGAAAAATGGGAATGGAAATTGTTAGCCCAATTACTGGTTGGAAATGAGGGCAAGATGGTGATGGACAAGAGGGGAAAAAATTGAACTGCTTTAATTCCTGCTTTTAATAAAAGGAAAAAGTAGTCTAATTTGAAGGTGCATTTAGGGGAGCAGAAGAGAAATGCAAGCCCAGCCATCTTTTGCTTTGTCCTCAAGCAATAATCACAACATAGACAGCAAAAAACAAGTTGCTGTTCTTCAGCCTTTCCTTTGCCTGAGCTACTGCATCTTCAGGACCTAGCCAGGCCCTGCTCATCAGCTGAGCCAAAAACAGGGTACCCTGGAACTTCGCTGATCCCTGCCTGTTCTCCATTCAGTCTCTACAGCTGGAAAGCCACTGGTTGGCAATGGCTTCCCTGGATAAGTTCATATGGGGCTCTTTCTCAGGACTTCACAAGAAAAAGATTCATTTGCAATCCAAACAAGATACAAATGAAAACTGTTCTTCCCACCTTAGAGATTTTGGCTTCCAGCCTGTTGCATTACGAAGGTGGGAGAAAGAGGCCCAAGGCTGTGAACTTCTGATTTCATTATAAAAGTATCAGGCCAAAGAAATTGCATGGATATACTCTTATAAATTACCAGGAATCAAGCTTGAGTCAAAAGGAACTTTATGTTTAAATGTGCTCCCAGTGGTGTTCCCAGAAAAAGCATATGAAAAACTGTAGATGCTTTGGCAGTAATTAGCTTGGGCAATTACATTGATATTATCTTGATATTAAGTTGGTGTTAAGGCTAGTGTCCAGTCAAATACTTTTTTGCTATTAATGATTGTGATTAATCATCCATTTTAGTGCACAGCAGCAAGAATGAGAAACTTAATCCTCCTTTATAGTGATGTATCTGAATGAAAGTGAACTAAAATCAAACCAGATTATGTATATGCCATGATCCAAGTAAAATTATGTCCAGAGTAGAACAATCGCCTTTGGCTTCAAAATGAAGTTTCCATGCATTTGAAAGCCAAACCAGTTTGCTTGCTCAGGTTTTTCATTTGAATCATGACTTCTTTTGAATATTGGTGATTCAAAGCTGAGTAAGCTTGAGGTGAGCAACAGCCAGGAGGGCAATAGTCCTGGAGAAGTTCATGTGTCATAAAAGCTGGAAACCCAGACAAACATTATGGAGGAATCATAGTTATCTGATATATCAATTCTGCAAAAGAAAACATTCCTGCCTGTATCCTGAAGTAGGGAAGTAACAAGTGGTGGCAATCAGAGAACCTCCTTCAAAGAGGGACTGAAGAAGCAATATGTCAGCCTGACAGATAAGTTTTAAGTTAAGAAGTGTGGGCTTTCTTCTTGGGGTTCATATTTGAACAATGAGGGAAGCAAATAGCTGGTTATGCAAATGTTACTAAAGGGAACAATTTGAAATCTGGATATTTTCTTTAACTATCATCTGCAGTTCTATTGGAAAGAGTTCATTCCTATCTCACTCTGAGATAGCACAAGAGTCATTCCTACCCACAAAGGCTGAATGTGAAATTATGGCTGCATTTTAGCCAACTAAAGAAAAAAAATAACTTCTGGCAAGGAAAGACCAATTTAATAATTAGACCTAAGAAACAAACAAACAAAATGACAGAGGAATGGCTGACCTATTTTTTTTTGCTGTCCCCTCCCCCATCGTAAATAATTGAATATACAAGTAAACTTGTCCTGATATTCTCCATGATCACAATTCTCTTATGCTTCCCAACTTGTCTGTGGAAAGTGGCGTGAAATGGCTGAAATCAAGCTCCAAAAATGGGGACAATTATATTCCCTTGCATTAAAATTGCCAACTTGATATTTTGACATTAAGCTCTGAAGGAGCCATTGAAGTAAATATTTTTAGATGTTTTTCAGCATGCTTCTGGACACTTTGCATTTCCAGCTGGGTTAGAAGTCAAGGGAAGTCAAAATACCTAGACAGGAGCAGAAATGCCAAAAGGATGAGACACGAACATAGAAAGGCCAAAATATTGAGACAGTACAAAATAATAATGAGAAGTATTGATGCCCTACAAGACAGATTTTGGGTTGTGAGATATGTGCTGATAGGTGAGTTCTAACTTATTTTAATAAGCTTTGAGTAAGGACTTTAATCTTGAGATATTTATCCAAATTAAACTCAAATTCATTCTAAAACCTTTGGAGTTGGCCCATTATTAGTAATACCATTGGAATACTTTACTACTCTATTTCAGAGTTTGTTTGGACTCTAACAGTATGGAAAAATACTATTTAACTATACCCCAAAGAACTAATCTTGCTGACATTTGAGTCACAACGTATTATATCTCCAATATAAGCAGAACTGCTTATTTTTTGGTTCATTATATTTTAGGAAGACAGTCTGTACAACTTTGCAGATAGACAAGGTTGGAAATGTGTAGAGAGAATATTCTGGGTATAATTTTTTTTTTAACCGATAACAGATATTCTTATTGAGATACATTTTCTGAACATAGGAATGGTAATATACCCTCTGTTGTGTAAGGTCATAAAATAGGAGGTGTGGCATATTCTGTTTGCCATAGTGTTGAGTTCTGTGGTGAGGAGTCATATCAGATAACAGAGATATCTGAAAAGATTCTGGTACAAACAGAATTAAAATTCTTTCTATTCTACCAAAAGATTGGTTTTTTAAATTTGTGCATACAAAGTTTACTTATCAGAAGGGATCACTGTGTATGAGCTCCTAGAAGTGAAGTTATTCTATCTATCATATTAAAGCTCCTATGTAGGTGAGATCCCTATACAGTACTTATTGAACAAGCTAGTCATGGTTCAAAGCATCCAAAAAGTCAAGATGGCAGCAATGACTGCACAAATGAATCTCACCCCTTTGTACAAAGTTCTGACTCCTTTACAGGCCTCCTTCACAAAAAAGGGAGGAGGTCTTCTGTTATGCAGTTATAGCTGCTATCTTGGGGTTTTTTGTTTTTGTTTTATTTATGGATATTTCTGTGATGGTAGTTTTCTGAGTAGATCACAAATTGTATCATTTTATATAATAGCTGAACTAATGGGATTAATGAAATAATATTTGTACACTCATCTACCTAGTTTCCGGAACCATACGTAGAGATTCCATCGGAAGGCAGACACATATTTGCATACTGATTCAGGTTTCTTTCTTTCAGATCATAGACTGACTACTTCAATTCACTAGAGGAATGAGTTGGTTCCTCCTTTCTCAATTATGTGTGTGCTTCACTAGGTATGTGGAATTTCCCTGTAATATAGCTTTCTCTTGCTCTGTTTGTGAGGTTTGTTTGGAAATGAGAAACTCTTTTTGCTGCAGAAGCAAGTATAGCCTTGGTTGAATCACCACTGCTTATCTCCTGACCATAAAGGACTTATTTGGACCAAATGTTAGCTCTCTGCCAACACTACAGATTCACAGGACAGAAAAGAAAGTCAGAACAGGCCACTCAAGATCTGTTTCATCTCAAATATGCAATTAGAACACTGGGTGATGATAAGCCTCATTATTTAGAAGTGGAGAAGGAGGGAAGGAAGGCAGGAGGGAGAGAGGGAGGGTGGGGGAGAGATTGGTACACATTGTCTGTCAGCTGAAAACTATAGTATTTTAGTATAGATATTTTGTTTATGCTTCCATTCCTGATCCTTATACTTTGCCTCTGTTCCCTTGTCAGTGGCAGTAATGAATAAAACAAAAATTTAAGAGATTTTATACATTTTATATGTCCTTGAATGGAGGAAAACTACTTACTACCTTAGTATTGATGCAATTATTATTTTTTTTTAAAAAAAACCCACCATAAGCCTGTCTTGTTCACAAGTTGGATGAGATGAATGCAACATTGTGAGGATACACCAGGAAAAACAGCACATTGTGGTTAAGGATTAATGGGGAAAGTCCCTGTGTGCTTCTTGGTTAATCTGTCCTGAGTTCCTTTCACTCTTAGGTAACTCAGCCTGTATGAGTTGCTGATTCAGAATATTGAGATAATCTATGGAGATTTAGCAAGTCAAAATAATTACAGTATGCCTTGCATTTTCTAGCACCTTAACAAAGACCAGGTAAAATATTATTTAATTGATGGGGGAAATATAGAATTTGCAAACTAACAAAAAAAAAAAAAAGATTTTTTCTTCTTCCCCAAAATGAAATAAATACATATCAAGTATCTCATAAGAGCTTTGCGCCAGGAGGAAGAACTGCCTGTTTAAAAATAAAAAATCAGAAAAAGATTTTAGTATGCCTTTATTGCCTTTTTTATTTTCAGGAACTATGTAACCACAAAATTCCTGTTTACTATATTTCTTCAGGATAAAGTTTTCTGTGGTGTGAGGTACCTAAGACTACTCAGCACACATACTAGAGATCTAAAGAAACTCTATTTATTGAAGCTTCCAGGAAAAATATTGACTGGATAGTAAAAATACTTTCCTTGATTACTCAGGCTCATATGTTAAACTTAAAATTACAGGAACTTCTTTTTTTTACTGATTTATTTTTAGACTTTAAAAATAAGTACTGGATTTTAATGGGAGAAAACTTACTTTTTAAATTGCTTACTTTCCATTGACTCTGTAGATCCAACTAGATTGCTTTAGATCTGCTAGCAATGGATAAAATGGCCATGGCCATCAATGACATCAATTATCATCTGCTGGAGACTTCTGGGTTCCTTGTTTTTTAAAAGAAGTGTTTGCCAGTGAGTGCAGTTCTATCTCATACATTAGGCACAGGCATGGGACCAACTAATATTTTTTTGTTTTCCCTTATTTAGGATGTGATGCCAGTATTGAATGTTCAGTCCAAAGGGATCACTTATATGAATCTTATTCAACTCCCAGGGATTCTTTGAGATGCCTATTGATATTCATTAAGTTAATTCAGAAAACAAAACTTTAAATTACCAACATGTGAAAATTTAGATGTTGTTAGACCAATTCTCATCACAACCACTGACAGTGAAGGATATGATGCATATAAGATACTCACCCCCAATTATTTTATCAACAGCTGCTTCATTATTGCGATAATTATATGCTAGAAAAACAAGAGATAGGATGGCTAAAGCCATTGGAGAGCTCAGTTTGAAACATTCCCCCTTTGGTATTATGTTTGGGTTTAGGCAATGTGTTGCAGGTGGCTATTTTCAAAGATTTGCAATGAATAAGAGATCTCTTTTAGCATAATGTTTTGAAATATGGTGCCATGCTAGATGTTTCGTAGAATTTGCATGCCCCTTACTTTTTATTGCATATTAATTCATCTCCAGTCTTGATGAATAGGGTGAATTAAAGCAGAACAAACAGTTCTAGGTCATATCCTCCTTCCTTTTGAAATACTAGGCAGATAGAAGAAATATGTGGTTGATAGAATCCCAGCTCATCTGAGCCAAGATTCTGAAATATTTAAGGAAAAAATTAAATTGAATGCACTGTATTTATATCACTCTGAGTTACTTGGTGTTTGCCATTTTATCCATACCAAAATAAACATGAAGAGATTTTGAAAGCTTGAACTGATTTATATCTCATCTTCAGAAGTCAAAAATTTCTATGTTACACCTACTGGTACAAGGAATAAGGAGACTTACAATGCTGAATAGAAAGATCTCTATATTTCCACTCTTATATGCACCATTTCCTTCTAGGTTTGGAAGGGTCAGTTAAATGAAATGTCATACCTATAAAGATTTTAAATTTTTTAACTGTAAGAAATCTGTTTGAAGTCAGCTCTGAGACCTTCTTTCTGAGCCTCACATATGGTAAAAAAGACAGAGAAGCTTGGGAAAAAAAATCAGGGACACATAAAAATAGATTTAATAAAATGATCTTAAGTACTGAAAAACCACTTGGAAAATAGTTTATTCTGCAGCTTTTCCTGTATGTGGCAAAAGTAGAAGAATGTGGTCTGAAATAGGGGTTTTACTGGCACAGCTTTATGAGAGCTGTGTTACTCACCAGCAATCAAGCTGTGAGACAGTTGCATAGAGGAAGTTCCAAGTAAGTGGCAAAATGCTCTTTAGAGACACATCAGTTTCTCACCATACATTCCAATGGGCCCAGTCAAGTCATGCTCCAGTAACCAATGTGGTGCATTTTCCTTCTCCACTTAACAGGATTGTGAATGCAAAAAATTGATTGTGAATTAAAACAATATTTATTTTTCCCTAATTGTTGGTTTCGAAAAACAGATCTAGTTGATTTCTTTATTTCATTGTGGCTCTGTGGAGGCAGGTCTTGGAAAACAAAGAGGATTGTTTTATTATTGGGAACTTTGTTGCCCTAAGGAAAAAAAGTGAAATACTTTATTTTGCTTGTGGAGTTGTGCTCTAATCAGCTTAGGCTTTGGTTGATCAGAGGGAGGAAGGTTGTTGAGGGGAGAAGGACCATTAGGTGCTACTTGTCTTACAGTCACCAGGGAAGGAAGCTGAAGGACCTATTGTGCAGCCAACTTCTTGCATCTGCAACTGAAAGGATCAACATTTACACGCTGAGCAAAATAGAAGACCCCTTGGCTCAGTTTCTCTCTAGTCTCATAGCCTGTTTTCCTTGGCTCAGTGGACTTACCACATGGACTGTTTGAAGAAAGATACTTCTCAATTTTGAAGGATGAATGGATTGTTGATAGAGAACCACATGCTGCCTTCTAACATTGTCCTTTGATTGAGGCTCCTCCCCTTCCCTTTCCACTCTTCTCCATTTCTTTCTAAGCTGATTACTTGCTTCAATTATTTTGGTATCAATGTTAAACTCCAACTTCCTTTCTGGAGTTCTCGTTTCTCCCATAAAATTGCCCGTTTTTGCTGTTGAGGTCAGTAATGACAAGTTGATCCAGAAATCTTGGGATAGTGGTGAGGAGTTATTTATGCAGCATTTAATTTTATTTAAGTATCAAGCCATTATTTGCTCTTTTCTGGTTTCCCAACATTAAATTTAGGTAACAGGGAAAAATTTGCACTTGCAAACCACCAATTTATTCTTAAAACTGACTACAGTCTTCTCTAATCTGTATTTCCATAGTTGTGAGAATAACCATTATGCTTTATACAGCAGCCTTTATACAGATGCCAGGCTGGCATCTCCAGGCAAATTAGAATATAATACCCCAAATTCTCAGCCAGCAGGGTAATTGAACACTAGGCTGAAAAAGTTGTTTTACAATTAAAGCAGTCATTGAGATTTGGCTTTTGTCTGACTATAGGCTCCATGTGTTATGTAATGTTTCATTAATAATCCCTACATGTTCCCAGATTCATGAATTTATTAATTATATTAGTATATTGCATTTTCTGCAGGAACTCAAGGTGGCTTACAAAGTGCTTCCCCCTCCAATTTTTCCCTACAACAATTTTGTAAGGTACATTCTTCACCCAGCTTTTCAATTGATCTAATATCTGGGCCTGTGTTTAGTCTTTCACTTTCTAGTGAAATTTTAGTGAAGAATCTGTGCCTTTCTTCATTTTTTCCTGGATCTACACAATGCTTCAGAAATACTGATCAAAGGTATTATTTTCCATGTCAGTACTCATATTATTCAAAACTGGGGAGTTAAAATTAGGCCATTTAATTATAGTAATTGTCTCTCATCTGGAAGCAGGCTACAATTTAATTCATTTATTTTTTGGGACTAACATCTAACACTAGGAAACTTCTATTATACTGTGGTTCTTTATTTTTGTATTTGGTTAATTGATTTTAGCAGTGAAACTATAATGAACAAATATTGTTTGGCAAACTACTTTGGAAATATAAAGTAAAGAGTAGAATAGAATGTTATAGAACAGACTAACCTCAGGTTCTAACCCAAGGCACAAATGAAGAAGCTCAAATCATCCTATTTTGGACACATTATGAAAAGACCCAGCTCTCTGGAAAATGGTCTAATGCTGGGAAAAATGGAGGTAAAACAAAGAACTACCAGCAGAAGGGGATAGACTCTGTTACCTGGCAATGAATGCACCACTGGGTGACCTGAAAGAACAGGTGAAGAATAGATTGTCACAAAGAAAAGTCTATCACTGTGGTCACTGGGAGTTGAGAACAACAGAAAGTGACATGAATTATCTTTGCCAACAGCCATTCATATTCTGCTGAACGAGTCCAAAGAATATTTTTCCTCAGCTTTAGCTGTTTTCATGCACTTGTTTTGCTTCCATTCTTTGAAATAAAATCGGTACCTTATTCTTATTTTTTGTTTCTTTAAAAGGATAGTATTTCAGATAATTGAAAAAAATGTATTAGCCCAAATTTTAAAGTTCTCTAAACTATTAATTATGGATTATTTAATTAAAACTACTCCCTATTTACAAAATTGACCTCAAAATGATTAAACAAAATAATGCAATTTGTACCAGAGTGGCTTGGATTTGTTCTCACTTTTATGTTCCAATCAAAGAAGAAACTTTTTAGATCCTTGATAATCCACAATTTACTGGCAGTGTGAAAAAAGCAATCAACATCCATAGAAAAAAAGAAAGGGAATAAAAGAAATCAAATGATATTTTGTGAAGGGGCTGCTATTAAAAGAAACTATTGAGTATAAGTATTTTAATGAATAGCTCTTTGCTGTTAAAAAGAGGAATGAGAAATGCGGTAGATAGAAAGGCATAAAACATAAAAATATATAAAATTAACTACTAATTTCTTAGTACGCTGATTGTATTAGACCTTCTCAGAAAAAAATAAAACTGATTATTCAGTGCAATATTCACATAAGAGTTTATGCCAGTGGGTCTGATATTTGATGTCTATGTGATTTAATATTTCTTAATACATTAATTCTTCTTGTACCAATTAACATCAATTGAAAATTCGGCATCCGCTTTGCCTTATCCCAAAACTAACAATGTTAACAGCCTTCTATTTCATAGGATATTGTTACAATAGAGAACAGTTACACCATAATATCTTAATACATAAGCCACTTCTTTGCTCCTTTGAACAGTAGACTATATTTTAGTAAACAACTTTTTTATTCTTTCAGTCCTATCATTTGCTTAGTATTTCATAGGACACCCAAAAATGCTGAAATTAAGTGGCTCTTTTTGATTTATTAACACTTCTTAAGTGCCTGGTGGAGGTCACTGTTCCAAAACATTAAAAGTATTCTTCTCTTTTGCAGTAGTGCCAGGAAAATGTGAGCTTCTATATATTTAAGAAAGCCAAGCCAATTTTAACAATTGACAAGTCAGTTCTTCATGTCTGTCTACTATACAGTCTTTTGAAACCAATGCTATACATTCAGCCAGATAATATGATCTGAAATCTGAACATAAGAATCTGTCATTGATCCAAGACCTTCCAAGTTTTCCAAATTAGTTTTCCAAATTTATTCCACTAAATTCATCCAGACATTGTGGTAATTTTCAACAACTATCAGATACAAATCACTTAATGATTGGGGAAAAAATACCTCTAAGAGCAACACCCCCAGACCTCTGAAATTGCCTCAAGAAGAAACTTCCATTAAACAGTTGGGTCTAAATTAATGGCTAGTGATAAAAGAAGAAATATATTAGACTCCTAAAGCTCTATCAGGTGATATGATGAAAGAATATACATTCTGATACACCATAATTTCTAAATAGAGGATGTCTCCCATTTGGCTGTTATACTTTATTGACTTCAAAATATGCATTAATAAAATGATCAATACGTTGTGATATTCTTCAAACTCTATATTACGTATCTATGGAGATTCTCAAACATTCTGGTCATGGTTATCCCAAAAGGGCTTTTTTTCTTGTTTTTTTTTTCTTGAAAAAAGAAAAAGCTGAAGAAGTGAACTGGAGAAGCTTCCTGAATGAGAAGCAAAATGTTTTCAAGGAAAAAAAAAAAACCAAGAAACCCAGTTGCCTTTTGAAAAGCGTTTTTGGGTTTATACCCCAAAATGCAAAACATTTTTAACCATAAATTATTACCCATACATTTGATGCTATCTTTTAATATACTTTTCTACAAAACCTCTTAATACTTGCTTCCTAGACAAAAGTCAACCAAACAATATGCATTTTCTCCATTCTAGAGATTGAGCAAACATTTTTTTAAAAAAAGGAAGTCTGATTTTATTTCTTAATCTGGGATTCATGTAATGATCCCTCAGTTTTCTCAGTTCTTCATGTGACACTTCTATTGACAATTATGGTCTACTTCTAGTAGAATTACATATCTCACAGTCTGTGTAAGGGCTAGATCAGGCAAGATCAAAAGCAACTGACATCAGATAGGTTTATTATGATTCTAGTGCATAGGTGATTTATGCATGTAAGATGTTAGGACTATTAGATATCTAGCTTGAGTCTTACAGTCTGAGCTGCTAGTGCTAGTATCTGTTATAAAAGGCTCTTATCCAATACTGTGTCCCTGTGAGCCTTACAGTTCCAGTATTGGTCTGAGAGAAGCAAACCCCTCCTCTCCCCCAATTTGTGCTGCACTGCCTTATGCATACATATTTACTTTAACCAGCTTGTGGCTAAAAGAAATAATAAAGGAGGGAATGCTGATAAGAATTCTGGCTTGAATTTTGGATTAGCCCTTCTTTTTGAGGTAGGATGTACTTTATGAAATCAGAAATTTATAACCTGGGACAATTCCAAGGGCTGACTTTCTTCCAGGATAATGTACTTGCAGCTGTGATAGAAGTTTTCTTCTGCACTTTAGTTAGTTCATTCATGTAGCTTTACAGGAGAAAACATTTCTTGCTATGGGTACTTCAACTCTATTAGGAGATAACAAAGGAAAAGCAGAGCTATTTGATTCCTACAGTTTGCTGTAGTTTTTTCCAGCAAAAATTAGTATGCTTTACGATTGTAAAAAGTAGGATGAAGGGGCAAAGTTGAAGTTTGATAGAAGCATTACCAAAAAGCAACCGTTTCAAATAATTTAAATATTCAGGGCCAGATAATAATTGAAGTTGCCAGACTCTTATCTGCTATATATAAGAAATACTCAAGAATTGGTGAAGTGGAAGATACCTGGAAGACAATAAATGTTGCCCCATCTTTAAAAAGAGGAAATAGCAATATCTGGAAAACTACAGGTTACTCATTCTCACATCAATACCTGAGAAGATTCTAGACCAAATTATATGAAGGCTGATTCACAAGGCTTTTGAAAATTATCAGAAATCAGCAAGGATTTGTCAATAATAAAACTTACCAATGAATCTTTTTTTTTTTTCAGCTGGTAATTTCCTAGTAGCTGTAGGCATTACTAAATTGTGAATTATGAAAAAAATAGAAAACGTTTCCCATGACAGATTAGCAAGCTAGTTAAGTGTGGGCTGGATAGCATTGACAATTAAATGGATAATAGTTGCTTCAAAAATCATACTGAAAGAGTTTATTAATGATATCAATTCTGGGTTCTCCAATATTTTCACTAATGTATTGGATTAAAAAAGAAAAAGGGAAAACTTAATATGTTGCAAAGGACACAACATTGGATATGATAAATACTGTTGAAGGCACAAATAAAATTAAAATTGATATTGGTAGATTGGAGAAAGTAACACAATCAATTTTAACAGAGACAAAGTTCGTTACTTAAGACACAAGTATAGTATGGTGGATACTTATTTGGATACATTAAAACAGAAGCTGCTATTCAATTGCAAATTGAATAGGAGCCAAGAATGTGATGTGAAAAAAGGCTAATGCAATATGAACTGCATCAGCAGAAGGAAACATCTCAAATCAAAAGAAATAATTGATTCACTCTATTCTGAATTAGTCAGATCCTACCTCAATAACTGTGTCCAATTCTTGGGACACTACTTTACAAAGAATTCAGAGAAATTTGAAAAGGCCTACAGAAAAGCAGTAAACTATGATCAGTGGCTAGATATATGAAAGGTCGTAGAAGAGCTAAATAGGTTTAGCCTGAGAAAAAATAATTGAATGGGGATATATGGAGGACCCCTACTTGCTTGCTTTGGGGAAGGATTAGAAGTAACTTACATCTACATAGCCACCATGACAACCATGTACTTGTCCAAGGTCATTAAAAGTCATTCCCTTATGGGAAATTATAGGCTAGATTTGTTATTTGTCTCAGAACAGATGTCATGAGATCTTAGGGTGTGGGATAGCTGCCTGCTGTTATGGACAAATTACTCTCTGATTACTCCAAAGCTAACCAGTATCTCTAACCTCTAGGATAGACCTATTTGATTGCTCTGCTCAGGCTTCTGTTGGAGTTCCTGTTTGTTTTCCTGAAAATATTTGGAGAAATTCAGAGTCCTTGTTGGGAAATGCTGTTAAAGTCTTGGTTGACTTCTGGAAAGGGAAGGCAACTGAAGTGCTTGATGGAATTGCAACTGAGTACTCTTTCTCTGATTACTAGGTTTATTCAATTTTGTGAAATAAAATGGCATAGAAGGTACATAGGATGATGTTACCAAAAGATGAAGATAGAATCCAACCAAACACTGTCAAGAGTACAGGTTCAAACATACATCTTGTTGTTACCAATGATGAAAAGATAATATTTCTTCACTATTGCCTTCATAGACAGGGTTTACTTTGGTATGCAATAGCTATGCCACATGAACTTTGTATCCTTGACTTTCTTGGTTGATAGGCATCTCTAGGAAGATAAAAGGAAGCTAGGTCACAACAATGGTTAACCCATCCTTGGGAGATGATGTGATGTTGCCTGCCTGGAAAAAGGCAATGGTACAGCCTCTGAATATATTGCTTGACCCTACTTTGGATAATTATTGGCTGATCTCTAATATCATCTTATGTAAAAGTTGCTAAGAATGTAGTAGACCTGCAAAAACACACAGCCAGTATAAAGCTGAGCTTGATATAGATTAAAAATATAATTGATTTTCTTAGCTTGCCATCTTGGAACCAAGATGGGGATGTTTGACCCTCCTGATTCAGTTGGATCTCTTAGCTCACGTTGATACCATTCAAAGTGCATTTGAATCGGCCTTTATGATTTTATTCAAAATAAATCACTGCAATGTAGTTCATTGTATATTTAGACAGTACAATGTCTTGAAGAACTTCAAAGACAGTTCAAAATGCAGCAGTACAGAAGCCCATTATTTGCATTCTAGACTTTTCTCAAGATTAATTATTAATAGATGCAAAAATTCCCAAAAGTAATAGACCTGTAGGCTAGACTATGAAGTTAAAAACATATAGAAAGGAAGAATCATCTTATATTTTTGCCAAGAAAACAATGTGTTTGACTCAGACATTGCTTTTTTAAATATCAAAGTTATGGCAACACAACTGATTAAGAGTTTGATATTTAAAAAAGCAAAGTCTGAGTGAAACACAAGTTATGGCAACACAACTGATTAAGAATTCTTCCCAGGCTCCAATCAAAGTGCAGAATTTGACATTTAGATCTTAATAATTTTGGAATTGCTCATTGGAGAAGACTCACTGGATGACTTGCTATATGACTCTTCACTGTCTATAGTGTTCCAGATGATGACATAAGACAAGGACTTCTCAATGGCAGTCTCCAGACTGCTTTTGAAATCTTTTAGATTTATTACCACTATATCTAGTTTCCAAAGTTGAAATGACACTTTATTTTAAAATTTCTATTACAGTGTGCTTTTGCATTATGTGTTAGCAGTGTTAGTTGGCTGCCTTGAATCTCCTTTTGGCATCGTTTGGCAGGATAGAAATATTTTATTTTTGTTCAGAAACAGCATGCTTGTGTAAGCTGTGGAAGTACAGCAACCACTGATGAATCTAAAAGTGTGATACACATGCATTTTTTCTTTCATTCATCATGCCAACTTGTAGAGAAGGATCTTCTGAACGAATGACTCACTTTATATTTCTTTGGCCTGGGTATAAAGCAAACCTTACTAATAACTCATCCTTCTGACATATACTTAAGCAGATTCAGCACATGAGAACAATAAAATTCTGGATGAGAAGCTCCTTTTATTTATGAGAGAACAGGTCAGTTTCCATAAAATGAAAACAAAAAACAAAAACAAAGCTGAAAGCATGGCAGAACAAACTTTTTATTGTTTAATACAGTTGCTATAATAACCATAAGACCCTTCTCCCAAAAAATGTTTAAGTAATTTTTGTTACTCACAAACCAATACTATATTTTATTTTAATTCAAAAGTACCGGTATAAAATTTATTTATTTATTTATTTATTTATTTATTTATCAATTGCTTACAAGATAACAGGTATAAGTAAAACATAGTTATGAATACATGGGTACATATAAGAAAAATAAAAAATAGAAGAAACAATAGGACAGGGATGGTAGGCACGTTGGTGCGCTTATGCATGCCCCCTATAGACCTCTTAGGAAAGGGGTGAGGTCAATTGTAGATAGTCTAATGTTGAAGATTTTGGGGTTTGGGGAAGAAACCACAGAGTCAGGTAGAATATTCCAGACATTGACCACTCTGTTGCTGAAGTCGTATTTCCTGCAATCAAGATTCATAAAATAAAAAAAAAATCTCAATAAAAGAGTCTAAAAATAACCCAAAATAGCAAATGTTTAAAAAAGGGACCAAATAACCAAATCAACCAGAACTTTATCCAGCAGCAAATGCTAACAAATGAACCTGAATGGGAAGAAAGAAGAGGAAAGATGTGACCATTTATTAGCAAGATTGGTGTTGCCATCAAGAAACTTGCATTATGATGACTAAATCTAACTTGTTTTACAGCATGGTATTATAAAGTGGAAATATCTGAGGATCTCCAAGTTTTGCTGAACCTTAGTTCCCAGCTGTCCTTGAATAAATACTTTAAGGACCACTCTGGGTATTGGGGACCTATATAATAAATAACCCTTGTATATAGAAGAGGCAGACATAATCACAATCTCTATTCAAAGGGAAGACAAAAGTTGCTTTTTCCAGCTTATTTAGGTAAATTAGCTGTGTCGAGATGACAATGGCAAGATGGCCATGGTGAGATGGCTGCGGCGAGTTGGCTGTGGCAAGATGGTCATGGTGAGTTGGCAACATTAAGTTGTTCTAGATCTTAATGTTATAGTGGCTATCTATGTATCCAGCATATTTGGAAGACATCAGGCTGGGGAAGGCATGGCTGGCTAGGGAATTTTGGAAGTCCACACATCTTTAAATTGTCAAGGTTGAGAAATGCTGTCTTAAAGTATACAGGGTCCAGGCTAAAAGGTTTTCACAGTTAAATCAAGAACTACTGCTGGAATAATCATTTCTCTTCAGGTTCTGTTGTAAAGACAGTTAGTGATTATAGCTTGGTTGACTCTGATTCTAAAACGGCTTCATGTAGCTACACTGAAATTACTTTGGGCAGAGATCGGTCCATCCTATTTGGTCTTAAAATGAAATTTGTCTTTTTTTTTTTCTTTTGTTGCACAGAATTTTGCCTTTTCAGAAAAGGCAAACTGAAGGCAAGAAGAGTTTTATACAACATCATCAAGAGTGTAAAAGAATTGA
This sequence comes from Bungarus multicinctus, assembly GCA_023653725.1. NCBI lineage: Eukaryota > Metazoa > Chordata > Lepidosauria > Squamata > Elapidae > Bungarus > Bungarus multicinctus. The sequence continues at coordinate 50,229,238 of CM042836.1, read as the reverse complement.
AATCGGAATGGAATGGTCACAAAGCAAGAACTGGTGGCAGGTGGACTAAGGCAGTCATAGAATGGATTCCACTTGATAAAAAGTGCCCACAAAAGAGAGATAGAGCAATGACATCAGCAAGTATAGTGGGCCCGATTGACAAAAGAAAGCTTGAGACTATATTGGTTAGAAAAATGTGGAAGAGGCCTTCATCCTGGAGTGGGCAGACAGTGGCTAGAATGATGAAGGATGATGAAAAAGCAGACCAACACATGGTTTCTTCTCTATTGTACATAAACCTTTCTTTACATAAAAGGCAGCTGCAGTGAAAATCTTCATTGGAGGTCCTGGAGTTTCTTCCTGTAAGCATTATTTTGAATTAAGAGTAATTCCATAGTCAACTCTTTGATCTTCAGAAATATTTCACTGAAAAATAAAACTCTGTCAAGTACATAAAATAATTGGAATGTATTCAAGGTGCCCAACCACTTACTTTTAGTATTATATCCTGATAAATCTTAGAGCTACACAAACCAAAAGAAAAAAAAGAAGATAACACTTTTTTTGATACACAGTTTAGTTCCAGATCCTTGGCTCATGGGCTTTGTACTGTCTTAAAATACAAAGCTGAAGCAATCTGTGTTAGGCTCTACCAGATAGACCAGAAAATTGCCTAAAATTATTTTCATTAGTATCAGAACCTTGCAAGTCTGATTGTTGTTCTCATGTTCCATGTTTTATATTCTGGGGGATTGGAGGAAGGGATGGAATCTGTCTGAAATATTTTTATAGCCCCAGTCTGGGCTGAAGCAATGTTCATCTGCTGGTTGCCTTGGTATTTGTTCCCTCTCTTTGTTCTAGGTCATTCTCTTTACTTTATTGCATCAGTCCTGATATGAAATCCTGTTTTATTAAAAAAAAGAAATTCTGCAGGTAGCAGATTTCAACAGCAACCCAACATGTGTCATGGCCATAATTTCCATCACTTGCAATAGTGCTCCTTTACAAGGAGAGGAGACATGGTTCTTGATGTTCCCTCTAAAGTTGCTATAAAGTGTACCAAATAATGCATTTTTCCATCAAACCATTTGTATGCTTTGTGATGCAATACCCTGTGCACTGTCATGCTCACACTGATGAAGACAGAGCAGAAACCAATCACATGGCTGTCTTTCCATTCTCTAGTTCCTTATTAATCTGTGTCTCTCTATCCTCATGAAAAGGTGATGGGTGGAGGCAATCAGGTGTAAAGAATATTTGTTATCAGCTGTCTTCCTCTCCCTCCATTTCGTCTTCTTTGAGCTTCATTGAAGGCAGAGTAATATAAATATTTGGTGGCTGAAGAACAATAGGTCAGAAGGGGAGCATACAATTTGAATATGGAATGTTCTAAGTTAATTGGCATCTCCAGAAAAAAAAGGGAAAAAAAAGAACCTAGTCTGGAACTCTGAAGAGTCACTAAGCATAACAATCAAGGATATTCCTTATTGGCAACTTTTTCACCCAGTAATAGGATGTCCTTATATACTATATACCAAGGGTCCTCAAACTTGGCAAGTTTAAGACTTGTGGACTTCAACTCCCAGAATTCCTGAACTAATATGACTGGAGGACGAATTCTGGCAGTTGAAGTCCAAAAGTCTTAAAGCTGTCAAGTTTGAAGACCCTTGCTGTATACTGTATATACTGTATGAATTCAGTATAACTAATGTGACACAGAATCCTTTGTTATGATGCACACAAGACTGAATACATATCTTGACTGTTTTTACAATTTCCAGTCATCCTAGAATTGTACACTTCTTATATGCCCTCTGTTGCTGACATCTATCTTTCTATCCACCCGATTCAGTTCTTCAAATACACATTTAAAAAAAAAAAAGGTGTCAAAGATGCAAGTCTCAGTCTTAATGTGAAACAAAACTATGGGGATATGATACAGGCATTACATCAGGATCAGAGCACTCTGTCAGAGAGTTCCCTTAGTGGGAAGAAATGAAATGTTTTTTCAAAAAATCCTGACAAGATATTTCCTGAAAAAGGGAAAAAAAAAACAGAAATGAAAAGGCTCCTAAGGTACAATTTTAAAAATTAGGCAAAATATTAATCTATTTTGATTTCACCCCCATTTCCTTTTTAATACACATACACATAATACTGCATACCTTTGTTTATTTCTTTCATCCTTAATACAGAGCACTGACTTTATGGATTAGAGTCTTTAAACAGTCTATTGTGTTTGGATCGAACAATATTTTCATATTCTTTTCTTCAAAGTGCGCTCACTCTTGGTTCCACATGACTGGTTTTTATCTGATATTTAATGAAAACCAAAGGACAGAAAGACCCAAGCAAAAAGAGGAAGGGATTAGAGAAAGAGAAGAAGAAATTAAAAAAACAAAGAAAAGACAGAATAGAACTGGAAATGAATAACATGCACTGATTTTTCTGTCATTGTGTTGATCCAACTGCTGGATGCTGAAATACTCAATGAAAACACAATTGGTATCTCAAGAGACTCTGTGTCAACAAAGCCTCCTTCCGTTGCCCATTACATTATCTGTTTAACTATAATCAGGGGGAAATTTATCATACAGGATTTGGTGGGGCTGTTTGGGAGTCTCTAAGCATAATAGTGCTTGAATGTTCAGATGTCATCTGTGCTTCTCTAGAGACAAAACACCACATCTGGTAGGAAAACAAAAAGTTTCCAGAAGTTGGATTTCAAAATAAAGGATGCTCCTACAAGAATGTAATTTTTAACAATTCATAATGTGCCTGTTTGTTTATATATGCATGTATCATTTAGACTGCATGATAAAATAAGCCAAGATAAACTAAACAAAACTTGCACAATGACTATCATAAAGTTATAGGAATAAGTGTTAATGTCAAATAGCTGTTTAACATCTCTGAAAAGGGTGTGATATTTTTTCAGGCAGCTGAACAACTCAGTAATGAATTCCTTTTACATCCTATGAACTTACAATGGATGATAGTTTGGGGCAACTTTATGCATTTCTTTTTACATGGAAATCTCACCATGAGGCAATACATAAAACATATACTTCTGTGGTTACCTACGCTTACAAATAAAACTCCTAGTGTAGTGATATTTTAAAAATAGAAATAGATATAACTGTGTAAAAAGTTCTGCTTTGAAGACCCTTTCCAGTGAAAGCTGGAATTTAAAAAATGAATGAATAGGGAGAGAAGAGATCCATAGAAATACATGAATTCTGGGGAGCTGGTGAAATGCCAGATGGCTAGTGGAGAGCAAATCTTGTGCTTTTCTTCACATAACCTTAACTATTATTCAGTGAAACTAGAAAAAGTTCAGAAAAGGGCAGAGAGGAAAATTGAAGGATTAGAAGAATTCATGGAGATAAGTATTTATTTATTATGAAAATTTATTTATTATCAACTCAGATGCTCAGAACCTTTACTATTTTTATAAATAAAGTGGTGAACATACCCAACATAACTTCCTCTTCCTTCCCCCCTGCCTAACAACAATCCTGTGAGGTAAGTTGGGTTGTAAGATAATGACTGGGATGAGGTCATCCAACTGGCTTATATGGGGCTAGAATTCACAGTCTCCAGGTTTCTAGCTAGTGGTTAGCACTGCACCAAACTGGGTCTTAAAAAAGAGTGAACTGGGCATATGTAGGCCTCTTCAAAAATCTGAAAGGATGTAATGTAGAAAGTCAAAATCCATGCTCTACTATTCTAGATTGCAAGTCATGGGAACATGGATATAACATATAGACAGGCAGATTATTATTAAAAGTTAGAAAAATGTCCTAATATAGGTTTATGACCACGATTTATGACCAGAGTTGAGCTTCAAATTTGAGACACTTCAACCATCATAAATATTAATCAGTTGACAAGTGTCTGGATTTTGATCACATGACCATGAGGATGCTGCAACAATCGTAAGTGTAAAAATGTTCATAAGTCACTTTTCAGTGCCTTTGGAACTTTGAATGGTCACTAAATGAACTGTTATAAGTTGAGGACCACCTATAGTAAGAGCATTGGAACCAAATTTCCTAATTTCTTGGAAAGCTGCCCAGAAACATATTATTCAAGCTGAGTGTGTCAAGCATGAAAATTGAGAAACTCAGGCAGTTCAAAGGAATATAAACATTTATTGCAAGCTTAAGCTCTCTACAAGATCTGAACTTCTAACAATTAAAGCAAATTTGTGGTAGATAAAAATCAGTGGCATTCAAGGTGGGCTGGGCTTAGATCTCTTCTATGTACAAAGGGACTCGAGACTGATGACACATTTGACCCCTTCCTCAGAGTCAGCCTGGCCCCTATCACCTACAGAGTGGCCATACAAGTTATTTAAACAATTAAATAAATATAGACATACCATAGAAACAGAGATGGAGGATCAATAGCTTGGAATTAGCTCTGCCCCCTGAAGTTTCTCTAACCAGCAGGCCTGACAAACTCCTCTCTCTTTCTGAAAGGCAAAGTTTGGAAGAAGGGAGAAAAATGGATAAATAGACCAGATGGATTTATGTATGAATTAGAGATTACTGTAAATAAGAGAATACCAATGACTTAACCTACTACTTGCAAACAAATGTAGAAGACTTTTCCATGAAAAAAATGACACCCTAGAATAAAAAAAGGATTTCTAACCTCTTTATTTTTAAAGTAACCCCTCCCTGTAAACGTCCTCAGGGAAATAGTCTGCAAGTAATAGCTGATGTTTCAACATTTCACTATGGAATTAAGTGATATAATGGCTTGGATGAGTTTTCCTTCAGCCCTTCTCTCCCTTTTTCATGCTGTTGCCAAAGGTTTCAGTCACAGGGGAGTAGATCAGGACACAATCAGAGAAAGAAGAAATGAAAGCTATTTTGTAAATGAAGGCTATTTTCTATTTGAGATAGCACTAAATGCAACCCCTAATTTTCATCTGGAACTTACCCTGTTTTAAAATGCAATGTATTGAAAAGCTAAACATTTATAATTATATCATCGCAGAGAATTCAGAAAAATAATATGATTTAAAAGTGGATGATTATGTGGGGGCATAAGTTATTATGCAGAACATCAAATATCCCAACTCAGCATTTTTAAGTAATGCAGAAGAATGGGCTACAGTGTTTAATCTACAGCACACCAGCTCTCCAAGTATGAGTCATAGCAAAAGTTCAAAGATAAAGATCAAAGAGGGATAATATTCTTTGTGTGCCCATGAGATCAGATGCTCAGAGCAAAATCTATTAAAAAAAAAACAGTGAAAAAGAGAGGCCCATATTTTGGTTTATAGAGATGAGACAAACATTTCTGTCTAGCAATATGAAATATGTAACATGGCATAAGATAAATCCTTGCATATTGCTATCCTTTAGCTACATTCTGCCCATTGATGCTCAGTCTGGCCTTTTACATTTTTTTTTACATAAAGCCCATTGCTTTCTGAACTAAACCAAATGACTGGATTCCTCCCAACAATGGAAATCCTTTTTCATAATTTAAAATTGATTTTATTTCCTCTTGTAACCATTTGTAGCCATTGCTTTCTTTTGCAATAAGAATAAAGGATATATAGAAAAAAATAAAGTTAAATCTGCTTACAAGTTAGCTCACTGGCTACACTAGGCTGATTTAAATGCAATTTAGACCATGGCCAAGAAGTAGCAACTGGCGCCTCTTCCTAACCATGATGACACCGACCTAAAAAAATTGTGCAGTGAGCAACAAAATACAAATTTGTCCTTTTGTACTTGAATTGCAATGTCATGTGCGAATAGATAAGGAGCAGAGGTACAGGATATAGAAGAAGGAATGGCCATATAAGGAGCCTTGGGGGCACAGTGGTTAGAGTGCAGTACTGCAAGCTACTCCTATTGCAATTTGGCACATCAAATTCCACCAGGCTCAAGGTTGACTCAGCTTTCCATCCTTCTGAGGTGGGTAAAATGAGGACCCAAATTGTTGGGGGAAATATGCTGACTCTGTATACCACTTTGAGAAGGCTGTAAAGCACTATGAAGCAGTATATAAGTCTAAGTGCTATTGCTATATAGACTGGCCTCCCCCCCCCTCCACTGAACGCTTAAGAGAGTCATCTATGGCTCTGTGGATAATCAACTGGATCATGTAATCTAAAGCCACCCTTTGGGTGTCACTTTGGATGGTGATATGAGCAGTTATTTATTATTATTTAGTATGTGATGAGAAGAAATACAGAAGAGAAGTAAACATATATAAACAATCCATGTAATTATAAGTAAAAAAATTTTTGGGGGTATGGCAGTAGCCTCATAACTGCATGTCCAATTCACCTAGCCAAGTGATTGCCTCTGGTGTTGTTTCCTGAATGTTGCAGATCTTCTATGGAACCAGAGAATGCACATCATGGGCAATCTTGCACATATGTTTAATAGTTTGTATATCAGGACCAAAATAGCAACAAGGGGAATCTTCCCATCCCCCACTGATACAGGGAAGCGGCACTTCTTCCAGGATCACACCTAAGTTCAATTTTGACCAGACAAAGTGAGATAGATCAAAATTAGGGGGTTTGGTAAAGGTATCACTAATGGTCAGGCTATAAGAAGATACCTTGGATCATTCCTCTCTCCAGGCATTCTTGGGGTTAAATTTAATAAATAAATAAAAGTAAACAAAGGCAGTGAAAGTAATCTTTTTCTACCTTGCAGGGAGTTCTTTCTTTTCTCTGTTCTGGTTATTTAGGAAATGGATCTTTGGAGTTGCACTCTTCAAACCTACTTTAATACTCTGCTCCATTGTTGTTAATGTTATGGTAGAGCTGCACAAATTACATCACGTTCAAGTGCCTTGTTCAGTTGTGCTGGATACTGTTCTCTGAAGTGTTCCCATTTTTCTCCTTTCCAAGGTATCTCTGAACCTTGCCAATGTTCCACCCTAGGTTTCCATGAAAACAATGGAACAGCTGGAGGTACAATTGGGATAGCAGGAGAGATGGAGGCCAGTGGAGCATCTCTGCCCTACAGCATATCCCTGAACCCTTGGGAAAGAGTAGGTTAGAAAGGTAGACAAATGAAATAGAAGTATTGGAACTACAATCTATAGCTATGGATAATTTACTAAGGAATATTTTTTTTTATTTAGCAGTGTCTAGAACTTGTTCTTTGTACCCTCTTGCAAGAGTAGAGATAAGTCATTCTTACTATATGCTTTCATTTCAGCATGACACAAAGTTTATATATTTATAAGGAAGATAAGAACCGGATTATAGCTAGAAGGAAAAAAGAAAGGTCAGCCTGCCAATATAGTAGATCTCTGGAGGGCTCGTGACAGAGGGTTCTCCTCTGTCCTGGTCCTATTAGACCTCTCGACGGCTTTCGATACTATCGACCATAGTATCTTGTTGCGACGGTTGGAGGGGTTGGGGATGGGTGGAACCGTCCTTCGATGGTTCTCCTCCTTCCTCTCCGACCGTTCGCAATTTGTGTTGGCGGGGGGGGAGAGATCCACCTCTAGGCCCCTGCTTTGTGGGGTGCCTCAGGGGTCGGTCCTCTCTCCCCTCTTGTTCAACATTTATATGAAGCCGCTGGGCGAGATCATCCGTGGTCTTGGAGTAAGGTGTCATCTATATGCAGATGACACCCAGTTATACATCTCTACTCCAGACCACCCCAACGATGCTGTGGGGGCTATGTCCAGGTGCTTGGAGGCCGTGCAGGATTGGATGGGCGGGAACAGGCTTCGGCTCAACCCATCCAAGACCGAGTGGCTGTGGTTTCCGGCGCCCCGATATAGCCAGCTGACACCTTTGCTGGCTATCGGGGGGGAAGTTTTGCCCCCCGCAGAGAGGGCTCGCAACCTGGGTGTCCTCCTGGATGTACGGCTGTCGCTTGAACATCATATCGCGGCCGTCTCCAGGGGGGCGTTTCATCAGATCCGTCGGATCTACCGGTTGCGGCCCTTCCTGGATCGGGACGCCTTGCGCACGGTCACTCAGGCCCTTGTCACCTCTCGCCTGGACTATTGTAATGCCCTCTACATGGGGCTCCCCGCGGGGAGCATCCGGAGACTCCAGCTGGTGCAAAATGCAGCCGCGCGGATGATTATGGGGGCGTCGCGTAACGCCCATGTGACGCCACTTCTGCGCGAGCTGCATTGGTTGCCGGTGGCTCTCCGGGTTCGCTTTAAGGTTCTAGTTTTGACCTTTAGGGTGACCCATGGCATGGGACCAGGTTATCTTCAGGACCGCATTCTGCCGGTGATCTCCAACAGGCCAGTGCGTTCCTACAGAGAGGGTCTGCTCCGGGTGCCGTCGGCCGCTATGTGTCGTCTGGCGGCGCCGAGGGGTAGGGCCTTCTCTGTGGGTGCCCCCGCCCTCTGGAATACTCTGCCACCGGAGCTTCGTACTGACACGGACCTGAGGGCCTTCAGGCGCGCGTTGAAGACCTGGCTCTTCGAGCAGGCCGGCCTGGGCTGAGATGGTGGTTTTAATTTTGGTCTCCATGGTATTTAAATTTTAAATTGGGGTTTTAAGGTGGGGGGGTGGGACCTGTTTAGTTTTTATTTATCAGCCAAATTGGTTTAATACTTTTTTAATTTTTGTATATTTGTGGGTTTTTAGATAGGCTGTACACCGCCCTGAGTCCCCTGGGAGAAGGGCGGTATATAAATTTGATTAATAAATAAATAAATAAAATAGTAAGTTTTAAATTTAAAATATATAGGCCTCTCTTCACATCTGTTCAAATGTGCACTTGTGGAATGTTGAACAGAGCCAGATATGATATATTGTTTGTACAACATCCTAAAATGGAAATTTAAAATTTACTGCCTCACAATATTTCTTCCCTTCTTTCTTTTTTGAAACAAAATAAATGTGCTGATATATGAAACAATGACCCAAAGCCTGACTGTGGATCATGCTACTGTACTGACCTTGCTGTGCTTAACTATCATCATCATCATCATCATCATCATCCAGTGAAGCACAACTGGTTGTGGAGCTTGCATTCTCTGAGGAGGATGAGAGCTATGCCAGAAATTCAACCATACTGGTCTCAGAGGAGCCAGACAAAGTGTGCCTCACCCATAAACAAAATGGTGAGATGTAATTTAGAGAACTGCATACTGAAGATCACCTAGGGCCAACAGTTGAAGGATGACTGGAAGAAAAGAAAACTTATCTGTCACAAATATACAAGGACTGAAAACAAATAATGACAAGCTTGCATCCGGGAATGATACATCTAACATCATTAAATACCAACTCGATTCTTGGGAAGGATTCAATAAATGGATAAAAATGCCAAACCCAATCTCAATATCTGGCTGACTATGTGACTGAGCATCATCATCATCATCATCATCACATCTAACACAAAAGGCAACATCAGGCAACGACAGCCCAATTACCTGCTCACCAACAAATTTCAAATTGCTTAATGGTGTAGTAGCTGATGCAGTCAAATAGAATCTACAGGTAGTCCTTGACCTGGGCACTGAAAAAAGCGACATGATCATTTTTCATGATCATTTTTATGACCACTGAAGCATCCCCATGGTCATGTGATAAAAATTCAGATGCTTGGCAACTGACTCATATTTATAATGATTGCAGAGTCCTGGGATCACATGATCAATTTTTGCAAGCAAATTCAGTGAAGAAGCCAGATTCACTTAACAATCTAGTTACTAACTTAACAATTACAGTAATTCACTTAACAGTTGTGGCAAGAAAGGTCATAAAAATGGGGCAAAATTCACTTACAACTATCTCACTTAGCAACAGAAATCTTGCGTCTAATTGCAATCATAAGTCAAGAACTACCTGGAGTTGAAAACAAGCCTTTTCCATCTTAGTAGAAAAAAAAACCTGCCCAAACAGCAGAGGGACAAAAGATCAGCTCCTAATTGACAAAATGAGTTTGGAAAACCACAAGAGAAGGAAGACCAGCCTGAATGTAGCTTGGATTGATTACACAAAGGCATTCAATTATCTGTCACATGATTTGTTAATCAAGTGCCTAGAAATAATAGGAGTCAGTAGAAACATTAGAAGCTTTGTGCAAAGATCAATGGCACAATGAAGACATTTGCAAGTCAATGGTGATAGACTGAGAGAGGTTAATATCAAGAGAGAAATTTTTCAAGAATATTCTACTGTTTGTCATTGCATTGATTCCTCTGTCAATAATACTGAACAAGTGAGGCCATTGCTATAAACATTTGCCAAGCTATTCCACATCCTTTACATGGACAATATATAGTCAAGACAGTTCAGTTACTTGAATGTGCTCAAGCAGAACTAAAAGCTATGAACAGGAAGACCAGAAAAATAATGACACGAATCATGTCCTTCATTCATGCAATGATGTTCATAGACTCTATTTACCAAGCAAACAGATTGGATGGAATGTTGCAAGTACACTAATAGTTGAAGAAGATAAAAGGCATTGGAAGAATATCTGAAGGACAATGAAGAAGAAGAAGCACTGAAGCTAGTATAGTATGAAAACTTATGGAATACCGAAAACGCCAAACTGGCCTATAAAACTTGCAAGCAAAACAGATAACAAGACCTGACAAAGGCGAAGTGCAGGAAAATTTAAGAAAGAGATTGTGGATGGGGAGCTAAGCTAATTCTGGCTGCACAAGATCAAGTCTTTAAGAACAAATACATACAAATCCAGAGTTGAGAATGGACAGAAAATGCCAAATCTGAAGTCACAGTGGACAACCTAGTTAGCTGCTACAGGAAGATGACAAAGACTGACTATAAACAATATGCATGACATAATAGCAACAGTGGTGCATTGGAATATCTGCAAGGAATACCACTTGCCGGCAAGCAAGAACTGAGACTGGGACTACAAAACAAAATCATAAAAAGTGAAGAAGCTAAAATGGTCTGGGACTTTAAATTCAAAAATACAAACACCTGCCATAACTTAACAATTTTTGATAAGAAAGACAAAAAAGTCTGGATAGTGGACACTGCAATACCTGGAAGCAGCAGAGGAGAATAGAATAGAATAGAATAGAATAGAATACTTTATTGGCCAAGTGTGATTGGACACACAAGGAATTTGTCTTGGTGTAAATACTCTCAGTATACATAAAGAAGGAACATTCGTTAAGAATCAAGAATCATAATGTACAACACTTAATGATAGTCATAGGGTACAATCAACATCAAATCATACTAGGAAACAGAGGATACAAGCAACAAAGTTACAGTCACAAGTGGGAGGGGATAGGTGATAAGGAGTGATGAGAAGATTAACAGTAATAGTAGTGTACACTTTGTAAATAGTTGAACAGTGTTGAGGGAATTATTTGTTTAGCAGAGTGATGGCTTTCGGGAAAAAACTGTTCTTCTGTCTAGTTGTTCTGGTGTGCAGTGCTCTATAGCGTCGTTTTGAGAGAAGGAGTTGAAACAGTTTATGTCCAGGATGTGAGGGGTCTGTAAATATTTTCAAGAAGAGAAACAACTGGGGAAAATGACAAAATATAAAGACCTACAAATAGAAGTAGAACAACTTTGATAAAAGAAAGCAAAAATAATAAAGTAATAGGTTCCTTGGGTGCAATTCAAAAGCATCTGGGGGAATCATTTGAACATCATCAGTTCAATTGCATCATTTGACAAAATCGCCATCAGTCAATTCAAAAATGCAGCTTCACTTGGAACAGCTTATTTCCTGCTACAATACCTTTAATATTATTAAACGGCAACATCTGCTTATCCTTGGTACCTGGAAAGGACTCAGTAGATGGATAAAAACACCAAATTCAGTCTAAATATCTGGTTGACTGTGACCAACCATAAGAATAGCAACAACAGCCACAGTCATGTACGTTATTTGTTTATTTTCATTTATATTCCACTTTTATTATTTTTTAAGTAATACAAGGTGGCTAACAGATCTAATACCTCTCCCTCCTCCTATTATCCTCACAATGAGCTGGGTGGGCTGAAAGAGAGTGACTAGAACTCAGTCTCCTGGTTTCAAGCCTAACTACCATAATGATAGACAGAACGATGTGAATTTTATCCTGGCAAGTTGTAAATAAAGAACAAAAAATCTATGCGGACAGTCTAGCAAAGGAATTAGTTTCTGAGCCTTAAGCTAGCTACTACTGTACTTACTGAGAATATCAAAAACAAAGTTAAAATACCATTGCCATAGTTTATCTTTACTTAAAGGGAAATGCAACAAATAGATTTGAAAAATGAATGGCTAGAATAAAAAGCAAGGATTGAAAGAAAATTTTAAAAAAATTGAAACACCTGCAGGCAAACATTGTCTCACCAAATAAATGAATAATGATATCCATGTACATAGTGAATAATAATGTGTTTAACAAAGCAAAACTAGAAGGTAAAGTGTCTGTTGTAAACAGTATAATACAAATCAATCTAATTAAAATGTCAATAGCTGTATCAGCTAACCTAATAGTCAGATTAGGATTGAGAAGAGTTAAATGTGGTTGACATTTTTGCTTTAATTGAGATATGCAAATTAATCAGTTCATATCATAATTTAGCTTCATTATAACTACAATTTAATTAGCAAAGGGGATAATATGAACATGTCAGTGTGGATTGAAAATTAAACTAATATAAATAGCACATTTTTTTCAAACTGCCCTGGGGAAACATATTAGCATTTCTTTGAACCCACTGGGATTTTCCTCTGTCCAACAGCTCCAACTGTTATTACCTACATGTCTTTATGACTGTCTGTCTTTGGGAGAAAAGATAGTGATTTTGATTTAAAAGGGGTAATCCAAAATTTGTCCAAATTTTTGATGAAATTCTTCAATTAAACATTATTTATGCAAATATATATATTAGAATTAATAAATGCAAATATTAATGAACTATGTGCATTATTTGTGAAAAATGGGCCAAAAATATTGAATTTGAGACAATATTCTATTAGACAAAAATGCCTACAGCAAAGCATAGAATAGAATAGAATAGAATTCTTTATTGGCCAAGTGCGATTGGACACACAAGGAATTTGTCTTGGTGCATATGCTTTCAGTGTACATAAAAGAAAAGCATGTGTTAAGTGTAGAGAAAATTGCATATTAGTATTTATATTATTGTAAAATATGAATTTTCAAATGATCAGGAAATCAGCTGACCACGAATTAAGACTAAACATTTCAGAAATGAAGAAAATTAGAAATAAAAAGATGTAGCTAGCATTAAGATGGGACTCCAGGCTGAATTGAGAGGTCCAATCCCCATGAAATTCCTATCATAGTAATACTACTTTTTGAGCATAATATGACATGATAAAGGGTGACAGGATGTTTAAAAATATATATTATTTCTTTCGAACTTCAAGTTACTGTTTGGGTGTCCCTATGTTCTAACTTCTTCACTGTTTGCCTGGCCTCAATTTCCCAATACTTTCTCATCTTTCAAATGACAAATAATCTCCACATATCTTCTGGGAATACTAAACACCTTGGATGTGGTTCCAGAATCTTCAGGAAATTCAAAACCCTTCAGAGATGGGCCCCTGGATTGAAGTTTTATCTCTCAAATTTTACGTAACTGCCATAGTAAGTGTTTTGTAATAGTCATACAAACTCAGCAGCAAAAAAGAAAAAAGAAAAAAAAGGGAGAGGAGGGGGGAAGGAAAAGGCTTAAAATAACATCGGTCAAGAGAGTAAGTGAGTCAAAGGCTGACATGGGCTGGAATCATTTCACATCAGCAATCTGGGTTCCGTTCATTTTTGCATTTCTTTACCACATCAAATCTCTTTCCATCTCCCAGGGTTCCTTTTGCATTGCTTTGCTTTACTTATATTTATTACCTTTTTTTTGAAAGGGTGGCGGTAAGCTGATTAAATAGCTGCTTACTTAAGACAACTTACTCCACTGCCGTGTAATTTTACTTTGAGAACCTGTCTCAAAGTTGAAGATGATTCAGCATGGGAAAAGAATAGGATCAAAGAGACTTTTCCTTCTAGCAGCCTATGTACTTTGACTCAGAGGTCCCTTCTGGGTTACCCCTTCCAAAAATGTAGTCATTTTTGTTCCTATTAAACTCAAAATTGCTCTTATGAAAAAGCCTTCTGCACTAATGTTGGCTTATAACATTAATGACAAGTTTCCTCTTTTTTGTCACCATCTTCTCCTCCTCGCTTTAAGGCAAAGTGGAAAAAAGTTTCCTGCCGCTGCAGAAGGAATTCTTTTTTGCTTGTCAAAGGAATAGTTATGTGCTTGAAATGTCTTAAACCAGGCATGTACAACCCTGCAGGCCTAAACAGCAAGTGATGCGGCCCCACAAGATTTATACAAAAATAAAGGAAGTTTGTTATTTATATACATTAACCACATTATATTTATACTGTGTACTATATAATTTATATGTGGCACAAGACAATTCCCCTTCACTCAATATGGTCCACATGTCCAAGACCATGTCAGCACTATGCCAGCTATTTTATCTTGCATCAAATCCAAGTGCAGTCAGCATCCCTAAAAGTGGACTTGTCTGGGCTGGAGTATCTGAAAAAAAAAAGAAAGAAAGTAGATGGAGACTCCCCTGTAACAACATATGCACTATTTAACTTCCACTATTCAACTATGATGGTTGTTTTTCACACAAAGCAGCTTTACTTTTAAAACCCATAGGTTTTAAAAAAATACTATTTCATCGGCAATTAAAATTGTGTTTGCAAGATTTTTTTTACAATTAATATTTGCAAGCATGTGAGCTATGAAAATGCGGCAAGACATCAGCCGGCCATTAAAAATTTTAAAATTTCATTTTGTGTGTCATTGGAGTATTCCTTTATATTAAAGAAATAGAAAAGGGCTTTAACATGCTCAGAGGTATTAAGAATCAACTTGTCAATCTGGGACTGTGGAACCCTAACTATACTATGAGGAAGGAGCGCAAAGCTGGTAGACATATAAATGTTGCTGAAGTATGACTCTTAACTTTCTCCAATAATGCCCATGTACAATAGGTTGGGGCTGCTGCAATTTGAAATTCAGGAACACCACTGGGCCACAGTTTCATGGAATATAATGGGGAGTGAAAGAGGGCTGCAAGAGATGTATGAATCGATAAGACCACCAAAGGATAAAAAGGTTCCTAATTTTTTCCATATTATGGTATTTTCTATTTGTTTTCCCTGGGCATTGGCGGGTGGGCTTGCAACGCAAGTAAAAATAGTGCAGAGCTTTGATCACGTTACTGCAGCTGCTGTCTTAATTATTTGAACCTGTCCTCAACATGCAGATAATGTTGCATCTTGTCTTTTTTGGGCAAAGAATTAAGGTGAATTGTCCTGGTCTTCTCCTGGGATCAACTTTTTATTCTAGCTTATAAACCTGGTATTTTCTACAGATCCTTTATAATAACCAAGTAGTAACCAAGTATCATTTTGTTTAGTGTCTTGAGCTTAGCCAAGATTGGCTTGGTGCACTAACTGGCTATGAGGGATTAAGCCAGTTTTAGTTCTTACAACACAGGTGACATTTTGTTTCTTTCTTTCATTATTTTTTATCCCACCTTTATTTTTCTTCAACTCAAAGCAACATACATACCTTAGTGGTCCAACCTCCTATTTTTCTGACAACAACAACTTTGTGGGTTAGGTTGAGTGAGTGTGACTGACTCAATGTCATCTAGCCTAAATTTCATGCCTAAAGGAGGATTAGAAGTCAGGGTTTCTAGGCCAGCATATTATCTCTATAGCAAGCCAGCTGTTAGCTGTAAATACTTGGGAACTCTAATATTACTACTACTGATACCAACAATATATTTCAATGTTTAGTATTAATTGTGCTAGATGAACTATGGGCTATGGGATATTTTCGTGGAAAATGTAAGTTTTGCAGGAAATACGATTATCATTTTGTTCTTCTGCTAAGAATTTCATAGTAATTAAGGCCCTGTTTAATATCTATATGAACTGGGAGAGATCATCCACTGGTTTAAGATGAGGCATCAGCAATATGCCAATGATATGTCATTGTATATTTTACCTTGGATTAAATGGGGGATGCAGTAGAAGTCCTGATCCATTGCTAGAAAGCTATCCTGGTCCAAATGGGGAGAAACATGCTCATTTCTAATAAGACTGATCAGCTATTCATTCAGAAGTCTTCTGATTACATGATTTTATTATCTTTGGCTTTTTATGTGCTCATTGATGAAGAGAGACTCACAATGTGGGGTTCTTTTAGATATAGATTCCTGCCAATTGTAGTCAGAGTCCACCAACCCAATTTCAGTGAAGTGGTAGAATGCCTTATTACAGGCTCCACTTACTGAAAGATATGATGAGAGGACCCTAAAAGTAGATATTCTCTGAGGGTTAACATTTTGACAGCAGCTTGTTCTGCAAGGTGAGTGACTGCTTTTCCATGTTTTTTGAACGGTTGGCTGATCAGGTAATCTAATGGGTGTGGAGTTGTTGGCCCAGATGTCTGAACTGTTTATTGAAATCTCATTTCTTAGGTTTTATTGGATTTGTTATTATTTACTTTGGCTATGTCACGAGTGCTATTAGTGTGCTACTTAACAGATATTTATATCTGTTAAATATCTTTTATGAAGATATTTATAAATTTCATAAGCAAACAAAACAACAAATAAAATAGCAGTACAATTGGAAAATCATTAAGGTGCAATGGGTAGAATGGTGGATTAGAACCACTGAGTTCAAATTCGGACACTACAAGCCACAAGGAAGAGAAAGAAAAATCTTACCAAATCATAGTTTTGGTAGTGCATTCTAATGTCAAAATCTTGTACCCCTAAATTACATGTTGAAGTGCTTATGAAAAGCACTAGGAAGAGAAAACTGTTTCAAGGAACCATAATTCATAATAGAACACATCATCTACACTGAACAATTTAACACTATTTTAAAAATGAACATATAGTATGAGCTCTAAACATCCAGTTCTGCCATCCATTTTCTATGAGTTATCTCCTTTATCTGTCATGCTGTTTGTTTGTTTGTTTTTATTACAATAATGTAGGATCACACATGATCTCTGCCCATTAGTATATCAGGGAGCTCCAGAATACAATATATTTACAGTCCCCAGAATCTTTAAATGTAAATTGTGTTAACTATTTAATTATTCCATTTATTGTTATGATGTATGCTGAATTCTGTTAAATATAGGCTTTGTCCTGGCTGTGCCCATATTTTAGTCTTATTCTGCAGACCAGCCATGTCATTCATGAGTAAACTACAGCTTGAAGAAAGTTGTACATTCCTCCATTATGGTTTCACACTACACAGCAAGTTCCTGGAATTTCTCTGTGGCAGATTGCTCCAACTTTGGCATCCTTCAGATACTTGGATTTCCTGAACAATAGAGACATGGCTGATAATTCATGGACTGAATTCTGGGAGGATTATATTAATGTAACATTTACAAACAGGGCCACTAGGCTATAGTGTATTGAGGTCCTTACAGAGTTTAGTATCTTTACATGTGCAAGACATCCAGAGAACATCATTTGATCTGCTCTTTTTTTAAACAGATTTTTTCAGCTGACATGGCTGGTTTTGTGGCAATCTATTCTTTTGACCAGACCTGGGGCCTAAAGTTCTGCCAGATATTCTAGCAGTCACCAACACAAGACCTGCTAGGAGCATGAGTGCTGGCAATCACACTCTGAAAACCATACCCTGAGTCAAAAAGAATAAGTAACTGGCCTGAATTCACAAAGAGGGCTTGTAGCTGACATTCTTGCTGGTGCCATATGTAAGTACTGAATATAGAATTTCCACTTGGTTATTTCCTCAGCACTTTGCTATCCCAGCATGAAACATGCTATTAGAAACAGAGTTTATTGCAGCCTTGCAAAAATTTGAGCTGGTGTCAAGTTATAGTAATACAGTGTTCCGGGAACTTCTTGGAGAACGTTAATGTTTCAGAGAAAACTCCACTGGGAATTCTTCTGTTACTGGATTGAAAGGCAACACTGTGTACAAGAAGCTGAAAGTAAAAAATGGATGGTTGAACCAACTGCTAGGCTTCCCGACTGAAAGAGTTCTGTTTGCTTAAGCAGAGAAAACCTTGGCTTCAAAGGGAAAAAAAAAAGAAGACTCAGATGCCCATGGCAGTTTTGGCTTATACCCATCACATGAGATAAAGCATAAAAAAGACATTAATTGTTCATGATCTTTTAAAAGGAGGAAAAGAGTTATGATTCTGGTCACATCCGGGGGTAAAATATAGTGATATGTTTGTGTGTCTTGCCCTCACACTCCCCTAAATTACCTTTTAATAATATTCCTAATTTTGCAACAAACTTCAGCTATAGCATAAAGACTCTTCCAAAGAGAAGAGGACCATTTCTCCGTAACAGAGAAAATGAAATAAAAAAACATCACTATATATTTGCCATTCGCCAGTATTTGTTGTTATGGTGCTTCAGGTGAACCTTGACTCCAAGTCTACATGTACAGTTCCATGCAATTTTCTTGATAACATTTTCAGCAATGGTTTCTTCCTAGAGCTGAGAAATAATTATTGGACCATGGATACCCAGTTCATCTCCTCACTCCTAGCCTAACATCTTTAATCACTGCAGTAAACTGGCTGTCACTAAGCAATTGAATTAAAAATTAAAAATCAGCAGCGATTTTCCTGTTTTGCAATTAGCACATATATGTCTAACTCTCTTACAGATGCAGGTTCTTTTCTATTATTCTCTTTCTAGTTTTGCCTGGAACTAGATGTATGGCACATTTAAAGTTCTCTGCCCCTTGAAATCTGCCGAAGATTATTGCTCTTCCATAAAATGAAAGATTTACTGTGAAATTGGTTGCTAGTTTTTTCCTAGCTCAGATGTGAGCCTTCAAGAACAGCAAGTAAAGCATCTATCCAATTAGCTATGTTGCTGGAGTATATAACTATCAAATTGGGGAAAAAAAGTAATATAGGGATCTAATGCAACAATATTGGATGATTTATCTTAATATAGTATTTCTACCAACTTGGGACCCCAAAACAAATCAAGTGAATTAAAAAATAAATCTCACCATTCTGAGGAAAAAGAAAGGAGAAGCAAAACAATATTAGTGGCAACAAGTATAGAGAATGCAATGTGTAAAGAAATTCTTGACTTCTTTTGTCCTATCCCTTTACTGGCAATGAGGTACATATATCTTAGGATGCTTTACCTAATATAGTGAACATCAAGCACACTGATGTTTCAGCATAATTTCTCCTTTAAAAACAAAGTGTTTCTTTAGGATATTTGATGATCTCATGCTCTCAGTTGGTCTCAGATTCATCTTGTAGGTATCCTAATCACAGAAACTTGTTTATGTTATACAGTTGACTTCCTGGGGGTGGAGAGAGAAAGAGAGAGAAAAAAGTCAGGAATCAAGAATAGATATTCCCCTGATTTTCCACTCCAGCAAATTAGGATCAGGCAATAGAATACCTATGGCTGCACTAAAGCATGATGAATGCTTTCAATGCTTCTGAAAGTCCACCTATCCAACTGAGCAGAATACAGAGCACTATCCAAAGCATGGAAGAAAGTGAACAATTCATATTTTTATGGTGCATAGTATGATTGTGAGAGAGCAATAGCATGGATAGAATATGAATGAAGAAGAGAAAATGGAAAAGAAAGAAAAATAGGGTGGAATCAGAGGTGATATTCAGCAGGTTCTGACCAGTTCTTTTCTTTTTTGAAAATCTTAAGGGAGAACAAATATAGAAATACAAAAGACTACCAGATGTTGTTGAATTGTAGCTGTCTAATATTAGGCTTGTCATGGTATGCAGGTACATGAGATGTTAAAATTACCGTATGTAATGTTTGGAGGGCTACATGTGATACATCTATAAAAAAAACACAGATTGAGAAAAGGAGCTTTATATATTAACCCTGCAGAAAACAGTAGATCTTAACTAGTTGCCAGTTGTGTAGCTAGCAGGCAACAATTAGAATAGAATAGAATACTTTATTTGACCAAGTGTGATTAGATACCCAAGGAAATTGTTTCTGGTGCAGAAGCTCTCAAAGTACATGGAAAACAAGAGAATAATCATTGATAATAATAATACCAATAAGAGGGGAAAGTAAAGGAGATAATAAGAAGGATAATAATACTACAGCCATACTACATGGATAAATATATATAGATCATACAACATGTTCTGGGACAATTCAACAAATACAAAAGTTAAATTAATTTTGATGGAATCATGGCCAATAATAATGAAATAAAGAAAATCAATCCAGAAATACAATGCAAATGTGGTCACCAATAATGAAAATAACAGAATGAAATAATTAATACAGCATTGAATTGTCCCATGGTGAGTTCTCCCACAGAGAGTTGGCCATAAAAAGTTGTCCTGTGGTGAGTTAGCTGTTGTGAATTGGCCATGGTGAGTTGGCTGCAGAGTTCTCCTATATCCTTCAAATAAGGATTAACAAATTACAAATTAACCATTATATTACCTGCAAATTTCAGCACTTTAACAGAGGGATCCCTAGAGATGCAGTCATTGGTATAATCAGAGGAGTAATGGAAGGAGCACACACCTTTGAGCGGTGCCTGTGCTAATTATCTGGGTACCAGATGTAATTTTCTCTAGCTTCTCCTGCTCTTAACTGCCAAACAGCTAATAATTTACTACAAGTATGGACAGGCACAGGGAGCCAAATCAGTTTAGAATGAAGAATTTCTGGAATGATGCTTTGAATGCCAAGCTCAAATCTACAAAAAAAACCTGTGCATAGGTCCCTGGGGATTCAAAATGTTGCAACATGTAGTGTATATTGACAGCATCATCTGTCAATGTATTTGCTCAATAGACAAACTTTTCTGAAACTCATTCATTGATTTCATCAGGACTTCAAGCAATTTTTTTTAAAAAAATTGCATGTCCCTCAATTTGGATCAATCTAATGCATTGGGTGATGCTTTTAGAATTTTAATTCAGAAGTTATTCTTCCAAACAGATTTTCCTAAATACAGAATCTTCCAGCAATATTAGAGTTCCATCTCACCAGTAAGCATGACCAGTGATGTGTGACTTGGATGATGATGGACGTGGTAAAATAACATATCTAAATGGAGCCAAGTTTTAAAAAAACAATCTGCAGAATGCCCACTGTTCTTTCAATTCCTCAAGCTTTAATTCTTACATATGATTTTGGAAATTTTTGCATCATAACATTAAAGACAAATTGGATAACATTGGCAGCTGCAGTCAAATATCAGATGGTGTTCAGATGCCTAGGAAATAAAAAAACATATATGGATCTGGAGTATTATGAGACATGGAAAGATGTTACTTTCTTTACAGACATTCCATCTGATGTACTGGTTAAGTTTGACTGGCAATTCATAATCAAGGTTAGTTATAAATTCTGATATTCAATGCAGCTTTGAGAATTGTTTAAAAATATTTGTACTGTGCTTACTTCAAAACTTCTGAGTTTGGTAGACACAAGCTATTCAGAGATACTATCACTAAAAATGGAGAGAAGCCGTATAAGAACAGAGAGAATAAAAAAATAAATAAATCACAACCTGCTTTGCCCCATAGGTATTCTTGATTTATTCACAATTTTCCTCATCACAAGAAGTTTCATAGGCTGGATACCATAAGACACCCAAAATGTCCTGAATCTGTATTTCTGCCATAATGCATCAGGGACAGTAATCGAGAATTCAAAAGAAAAGTTGAGAAATTACTGTAAATGATAGTTCTCTTGCTGGAAAGTGTAACTTTCTGCCAATAGGGAAAGTT
This sequence comes from Bungarus multicinctus, assembly GCA_023653725.1. Taxonomy (NCBI): domain Eukaryota; kingdom Metazoa; phylum Chordata; class Lepidosauria; order Squamata; family Elapidae; genus Bungarus; species Bungarus multicinctus. The sequence continues at coordinate 50,207,499 of CM042836.1, read as the reverse complement.
TAGGGATAAAATTCAGGAGTGATGAAAAGTACCGACGAGGAAAGGTTTTCATCTCATGACCATGAAGCTACATAAATTGTATTGTATTGAATATCATCCCTGTATTAAATGAAAGTTTAAAAAAGGAAGGAGAGAGGGAGGTGGATAGACAGACAGACAGAGACAGAGACTTGCATTAATAGCACCAGTATTTTCTGTTGCTTTTATTTTTTAAAATAAAGGAGATTCATAAATAGAGATAGATGGAGAAGGTACAATACTATAGAGCAAAGTATCAGTTTTCAGTTTTCAGTATTGTCTTGATAAAGTTACGTTTGGATCATATATATATGATATATATATCTAGAAGGCTTTTCCAGGAAATATTGGTGGATGATTTCAGCACAATATTTTGTTTGGCGCATGGCCACAGCTCAGGAAAAAAAAAGATAAAAGTAATAGGGATTAATATAGAAGAATCTTGGAGTTCAATGGGGAAGATGGAGAACATCCTCACTCAGTTGGCTTATTAATTGGATTCCTTGTGCTAAACTAGCACATTAAACATTTTGCAAAAGCGCCCCAAATATGCTCACAACATTCCTGATATGTCCATTGGCCACAAGTGGTTGTCTATCACTTTTTAAAATATGTCTACATTAGTGGACTAATTGTATATAGATGTAGATAATTAATTGCATATTTAACCTACTACGACTAAAGTTGGCAAAATACTTATATTATTAACCATAATATAGAACAATAGCTTGTAAAACATAGTAAAACACTATGCTCTTATGACTGAATAAGTGAATTATTCAAGAAAAAAGGAAGAACACAAGCACGTAAAAACAAAACAAAAAAGCCTATATAATTGGCTTCTTTTCCTTGGCAAAATATTCGTGTGTGTGTGTATGTGTGTGTGTGTGTGTTGTTATTGTTTCAACATGTTTTATTTTTTAACTTTCTGCTTCTCTGTTTTCTGTCTTTCTTCATGTGTTACTAGGGAGTTCACATTATTCCTTCATATATGGCATAAAAATGATAAGGAGAATAACACGTACTATTTACTTTCACTGCTCAAACATCCAATGCATTTGGAAGATATCAGAAGAGTTCTATGTACATGTGAATGCATCCTCATTTGACATCCTTGCCTAACTAAGGTATTTCTTTCATCCTAACAAGCTTTATACATTCAAGACTATGCACACACACACACACAAAAAGACAGTCTAGCATATCCATACATGCCAGTTCTCTCTCTGTATCAATTTGCTGGCTAGGGAATTCTGGAAGTTGAAGTCCAGACATCTTAAACTCACCAAGATTAAGAAACTCTGCTCTTTTAGGAATCAAAGCTATCAAAATGGCTTCATATGTTCTGTTCTAAGATTAAGAAAGCAACATCCTTTAGATTAAATATAACCTGGCATTTGCATTTTTTGAATGTTTATATTTTTTTTCTTTTCTTACTTATCAATGATGCGAGGTAAGAATCTGAGTTGATTTTGCAAATGAGGAAAAGCTGCCTACAGGTTACAGATAAGGTTTATGAGGAAATATGAGATATGTTGCTGTGTTTTTGTTCTTACACGTACAATATACATCCAGTGTAGATAGTTGAATAACACAAGCTCCAGGTATTCTGAATCAGTCCATAACAATAATAACCTCAAATAATAATAACTGCTGGAAGTGACTGTTTTGAAAATTATTTGAAACAAAGGTTTAAAACTTGTGTGTAGCAACCTTTTCAGGAGGAATGGGGACGAAATAAAGGTTATAAATATAAAAATTCTGAGATACCAGGCAAAAACACTGAAATTTCAAAACATTTCAAAGCATCTCACAGCTTTTGGCCACTAAAAGTTATTTTAAAACATGCTGCTCCATGTCAGTTTACTATAGCTTCTTAAAGTAGTTCCAAAACTATAGATGTAAGAAGTAAGAAATATAATAGACCATTTCTATTCTTTGTTTTTCTTTCCTAGAGGAAAAAAGAAAATTGTCCAGAATCCAGTGATCAAAAAATTATGGTTTCAGAAGCTAATGAGTGTCATGGCATTTTTTGAAATATGTGTTCCAGCAGTTTTTATTAATAGTAAAACAAACTGTTTTACATACAATATACAGTTTTTGCAACATTATTATGACATTGCCTATATTGTACATAATTTGAACAATTTTGCTAGAGTCACTAAATCAGGAGATGTACAATTTTATCTGTGATTTTCCATAGTATTTGATATACATGAAATATGTTCAGTTTTGGATTTGTTTTCATAGCCTGCTACTCTAATGGTTCATCCAGTTCTTTTTATAAGAATTCTAGTTTTCAACCACTACTGTCAAATTTTGATCTGATTTTCCTTCAATGTCATATATAAGTTGATTTTGATTATTATATGTTGTATATAGCAATGATCAAAAGTGACTGACTGATTGGATAACAAATAAACTATATACATAAACATATACATACATACATATTTACTTATTTTATTGCTATGTCACATTTTTATTCATTCCAAACACTCTCTAAAATCACAGCTGTTAACTTTAGATCCATGGAGGCATAGGAGCCAAATTTGTCTTTACACTTGATTTGCTTTGAGTTACTTCATGCCATTATCCTACAGTTTTAATGCTGTGATTCCAATCTTTGAACATTGTGATACATTTATTTTTTTTAATGATCACTCCCTTGGAGTGTGAATGCTCTATTGTGAGACAATGTAGTGTCTTCCTTGCCAAAGGACATATTTCATCCATGTCCCAGGAAACAATTTCTGAGCCATTTAATGGCTATTCACATCTGTGAAAGGGAATGAATCCAGGCTAAAGTATACATCTGGGAAGATGTTATTTGTGCAGTGCTAAAGGACGTGTGCCTTTCAGTGTAATGAAACTTTGGGTAACGAAAAGGCCATTGGAATGACATCATTTGAAAAGTCAGAACTTTATAAACTAAGAGGAAGATATAATGAGTAATTTGGATTGTATTAGCCACACCTTTTTTGTTTAGAAAATAAAATAAGCTGTGAAAATAACCTATTTATCACCAAATCTATTGACAGAATTATGATATCCTTATTTTCAAACAAAAAATGTAAACAAAAATAGCCAAGAAATGTATATAACATATGAAACAAGAAACATATTAAGAATAGTTGTAGGAATTGGGTTTGCCTAGTCTAGAGAAAAGGATTAAGGGTGATATTACAACAGTATTCCAGTATTTGAGGGGCTGCCACAAAGAAGAGGGGATCAAGTTATTTTCCAAAGTACCAGAGGACAGGACAACAAACAATGTGTGGAAACTAATCAAAGAGGGAAGCAACCTGAAATTAAGGAGAAACTTCCTAACAGTGAGGACAATTAACTAGTAGATCAAAAGCTGTAGGTGCTTCATCACTGGAGGTTTTTAAGAAAAGACTGGACAGACTTCCATCTCAAAATGGCATAGGATCTCCTGTTTGAGCAGGGGGTTGGACTAGAAAACCTCCAAGGTCCCTTCTATTCTGATTAATTAATATATGTAGCTGTGGATTATTCATGACGAACCCAATAAAATGAGCATACACCAAGGCTTAGTAGCTATGCATGTACCATTTGTGAAAACTGAATTTCAAACAGTATAAATTAGGATTTTTTTTTTAAGAGAAGACATCCATTGCCAGAACAGATGGGATTGCCAGCAATCATGGATGAGTTGTGTAGAACTTTGATGGCAGAAAATGAAAGGTGATATGATCAAACTTGAATATGTGTCATCCATTTTACATTGGTAAAGACACTATACTAACAGAACTTTTATACTTAGGTAATGTTTCTACAGTATCATCCAGCTGCCTACTGTAGTTCAGTGTAATTTAGATTTATTTAGAGAATGATGGATGAGAAGTTCTGCCTTAATGCTATTGCAACTTATTTACAATATAGTTTGATAATAAATGACTCATATTCACACATAATTGGACACATTAGTGACACAGTGCATTGAGATGTGTGGGACAACAACTTACAATGTGATCTGGATTTTTTTTGAAAGGAAATTGATAAAATCCTCTGTATTATTTTCCCCTGGCTGCTCTAAGCAGCCAAATATGTTGAATTTGTTTTAAGAAAGGGGATACAGATGCCCACCATTCTTTCTGGGGAAAGATTTGTTAAGAACATGGTGCTGGTGTCATCTACAGGGAATCCAGGAAGAAGTAGTTTCTATTTATTTCCATTTATTTTTGGTAGTTGGGAATGGATCAGAAATGACATTGATTGCTCTTATGAATGTCCTGTGATAGGATTGGTTAGATCTTTTAATAGTGTCCAACACTTTCACCTATCTTTCTAGGCTGCTGTAAGGATTTCCAGGTTGCTGTAAGGATGATCAGAAATCAATTTCTGTTTAGAAATCCAGAAACAGTAAAGTTTCTATGCAAAGGTCTCCGGGTTGTGTTTGCCACCTGACTTTTCAAGTGAAGTTGTGAATCTAGGAGCATCCTCAGATTGCCACCTATTCCTTCAGGATAGAATAATACCATGTAGACTTCCTGATGGAAATAACCTAGAAGCAACTTCAACAAACAGCAATTCTATCTTTCTGGAACTCAATTGAATTGAAGAAGCAATAATAATAAAGGAAAGGAGCAATATTTTGAAATCCCCTAACATTTTAAAGCTAAAGAAAAAAAGTTATATAATCTTCAATCTTCTCACCATGGAAAATGACAAGTCCTGATTCCATGGAATCCATTTCCCTAAACTCATAGCTCCTCATATAAGGAAAATAGCTGTTATTTTGTCCTGTATATTTTTCTCTCTCTTTTAATATCCAGGCCAGTCCAGCCCCCCAAATTGTAGTTTAATATACTGTATGTATCCTTCATTATCCCAGTGATCATCCAGCTTCTGAGCTGAACCTAATTCTAAATCATTTTAACTACAATTTCCATCCCTCCAAAAATGATATTTAAAAAAAAAAACCCTGAAGCCATCCCAGGAGACTATTTGAAAATGACTGCACTAACAACATGAATTATGCATTTCTATTCATATTACAATGTATTGATTATTTTTATTTTATTTGCTTTAGAAAGAACATTGAGGAATCCTGGGATATAAGTTTGTGAATGATTGCTTTTGTTAAATATAAAGCCGTTATATCCCTTGGTTGGGAGAAAACAGTCTTTCTTTTAGAATGGCCCCACATTCCCTTCACCATCCTTAATACTAATATGACTACATTTCTAGGGAGCTAGGATTTTCATTTACAGGAGCCAAGTCTTAACAGTGCTGTAGGGGGAACGAAGGAATCTATATGACAAATCTTGTACTACAAGTTTTTGTGGTTAACCAGGAAACGTGCTATGAGTCAATCTTTTGGAAAGAGTTTAGTAATTAAAGACAAATGCTATGACATAATCATTTACACATAGCAGAAAGATTTTTAGATTAAATCTGCCCTGACCCCATTGCTCAGCAAGTGTTATCTAGTTTTCTGGAGAATCGCTCATTTATTTACGTTCTAATTTAGTCCACATGTTTTATTATAAACAAGAGTTTGCCTTTGCTCAATGGAACCTGCTCCAGAGTCCAGACCAATTGTTGATAATGAGCTCAGTTGACCTAGATCTGTTCCAGTGAAGAAATCTATAAAATAACAGCTCTGAGAGAAAGCTCTCTTCAACAACTAAACCTGTATTCTTTCTGAAAGTGAAGTTACTCAGCATTCATTATTCCAGATAAACAAAACTGAAATTAAGCTCTTCTTTTTAATAAGACCAATTGTTTCATCAGCTCATTATATTTTACTGGTCTTTGAACATGAGCTTTATGCTTTTAATGGCTGAAAATTTGCTGTTACATCACAGGCCTAGAAGAAAATAAAGTTGTTTAATCTCAGAATAATTAAAATAGCACTGTAGCACTAGCACTTAGACTTTACGGCCCTCTCTATGCGGTTTAGAGTGTCAGCATATTGCCCCCAACAATTTGAGTCCTCATTTTACCCACCTCGGAAGGATGGGTCAACCTTGAGCCTGGTGGGATTCGAACTGCAAATTGTAGGCAGCTGACTGCAGAAGTAGCCTGCAGTACTGCACTCTAACCACTATGCCACAGAGGCTAACATCCAGATAGTTCATAAATCTGGGTTGTATTGACACATCTGACATAAACTAAAGAGGATACTTTCCAACAATCAAATCTGTTAATAGGAATTGTAGGGAGTTTCTCTGAGATGATTATAAAGCAGGATTTTTAACGGATATAATTTAGAAAACCTAAAATTAGAAGGAATTTTTGAACTTCATTATTGTAACTTTTAAATTCAGGGCAGAATAACCCTTACACTCATGGCTGGCTTTTGACAAATATGGTTCATTTGTTATTAAAAATGACATGTTTGATTAACTTCCCTTTTGTCATGCAAGATTCTGGGATGCATTTTTCTCCTGTCTCCTCAGAAAACCAACTTTTCAAACACATTCTATGTTGGCCTGGAATAGAAAATATTTAATATTCCTGTTTTCTATGCTTGTTCAATCTCAAGGAACACTATACCTTCACAGGAAACCTATAGCTTATCCATTAGTTATCTCATCCTAAATACGATTTGAAAGAAGAAAATAGAACCCTTTAGTGCTTTGTTTTCATATACAATCCTCACCTATCTGCCTGATATTACCTTGAAGGTATCCTATCTATTCTGCAAGGTAAAATTTAAATATGAATAACAGAGAGGAAAAAAGTTCATGCACTATATATATTGACAGTAATAGTAAATCTAAGTGCAGCAAGGTCCATGCTCAATGTATGACTTTTATTTATATTATATTTGTAAGTATTGAGGTTGGAAATTTAAGGATGAACCCTAAATTTATTCTGCCACGATCACATGTTTTCTCAGAAACTGCCAAGCACAAAAGACTAGGTCCATATGCGAAGATCCAGTTAAACTGATTTATTGCTAAAAAGCATATGCATAGGAATCTTCTCAATAGTTGGAATGCTTAGAATTATATAAGAGTCAACAGATTTTTTTGGGGGGGATGATTGAACTTAGTCAACATGGCTAGGTAGGAATTCCAGGCTGATCCCTCTTTTAACTCTGCCCCTCATCCATATTCTGCCTCTCCTTCCCCTATGCAGTCTTTTTTAACCAGATCAAATTCTTTGCTTATGTAAATGCTACTGGCTCTCCTTCCACGGGCTCTATTATATGCATCCTTCCTGATCAGAAAATTGAATCTGGGGTTTTCTGTGTGAAAAAAGCAAGGCCTCTAATAATGAATTATGTTTCTCCTCATAGCCAAGTACTCGACTTTAGCAACATGTTTGTACAGGATAATTCATCAACCACGCCAATATATTCTTTTTCTTGCTCCAAAAAGAATGCACTTAGTAGACCGAGGAGGATTAGTCAAAGTATAGAATGATGCCTACTTAAAATATTTTCCCCTTTTTCTGATTCCCTCAAGTCAATCTTGATTACTGGCCTAGATAAGTTCATGAAGTTTTCCTGGCAACATTTTGCAGAAGTAGTTTGCCATTGCCTTCTTCTTGGGGCTGAGAATGATTGGACAAAGTCTCCCAGCTGGCTTTGTGTCTAGGGCAGAACTAGAACTCTTGTAGTTTCTAGTCTGGTATCTCTGACTGTTACACCAAGCAAATGTAAATATTGGTTCTGAAGAAGTTATACATCACAACTATTTTCTTTCATTTTCAAAAATAGATTCAACTATAATATAATGTTTTTCATTCCATCCAACAGCTAAGCAATAAAAGGGTTTTGACATGGATCTTATTAGAAGTGCATTTAAATCCTGCTTCCCCTTCCCAAAGGATCCATGGGGGAATGAACAGAAGAAGTTATCTTCTTCTCTTCCCCAAATAATCTGACTCATTAAAAAATGAAGCTGTTAGCTCTTGCTATTCTTGTTTCATAGCAAAAGCATATTTGTGTTTAATGTAGTAATGTGGATTTTCCACAAAGCTCATTTCTTCTTTGCAGCATCTCCTACATTGGCCTTGGTGGTGCAGGCTGTTAATCATCTAGCACTTAGTGCAAGCTGCCTGCAATTAGTGCAGGTTCGAATCCCACCAGGCTCAAGGTTGACTCAGCCTTCCATCCTCTCGGGGTAGGTAAATTGAGGACCCAAGATTGTTGGGGGCAATAAGCTGACTTTGTAAAAATGCCGCTTGAGGGGGCCAAAAAGCCCTAGTAATAAGCAGGCATATACAATGGAATGAAGGCTATTGCTGAGCACCTAGCATGGTGCTCCATAGACTGTAAGCCGCCCTGAGTCTCCGGAGAAGGGCGGCATATAAATGTAATTAAAAATAAAAAAAATAAAAATAAATAATAAATAAATAAAAAATAAATTGGCCGTCACCCATACAAATATACTGAAATTATGACTCCCTGAAGTATTACAAAGGGTTTGAAGAAAATATTGTGTTGCTTTTAAGTAATATAGGGCTACTTTGCAGAGAAATAAGAAATCTGGGAACTCTTGGTCTTCTCCCAAGGCCCCTCCCAGTTCACAATGCCCCTCCAACCCCAGCCAACCATCACAAGCATCCTAACTCTTCCCTCACTGCTCCTCCCACTTGCCTCACCCTGGCTGATCTGCTGTGTGGGACAATTAGTTGCGCATCTCAGCAGCCACTACACATACCAAGTGGTGGACCTTTCCTTCCTATCTGACTTGGCGTGCAGAGAGGCTGCTAGTGACACAGGCAGTAGCCCCAGGTGCTGGGCCTTTTCAAAAGATTGCTATAAGGATGTAGTGGTTGCTCTGTGGGGCAACTGGCCAATCCTCTCTACCAGGCATGCCTTCTTGAGGTGGTACACTGTTTTGCCACCCCCAAAAGAGAGAGCACTGAGCTCCACCCTGCCTTGCCATGGCCACCCACTGGCCACTACTGTGCCACCTCCAGTATAAATGTAAATGGCCAAATTTTCATTACGCAGACAAAATTTCCTTTTGGCTTATAGTAACAAATTTCATGTTTATTGCTTAAGGCAAATGTCAGTGTCAATGTCTTTTAATTTCTAGAAGAACAATGCATGTGTGCCAAAATAACTGAAATTAAGGTAACATCAATTAAATTCTCAGTTGTCTTGTTTAAAATATGTATCTGCTAAGGCCTAAATCAAATATATTTTTACCATTAGCAGTTATTTGGATGCTTATATATAGTGCAATGTAGAGCTCTTCTATTTCTGGCCATATTCATCTTTTCTGTAAATCTGTCAAGACTTAAGATTTACAAGGTAATCAGCTTCAAACAATCTGTAGAGGATGCCCATTGCATCATGGATTGCCTTTTTGGTTTATGGAATAACTCAACTCTTGTAGAGATTACAGATTCAAGCTGTCTGAAGGCAGGTTATCTGCTGAAATACTTATTCTGTTTTATGAGGATGAATCCGGAGTGCATTATGTAATGCATAATAAAATTAAGGGGTGGGGGAAGAGGAAGGGAGCTGAGCTACAGGGAAAGATAACACAGTAAAATAAGCTCCAAATGACTTCACTATTCAGTAATGGCTCCTACCAAATAACAGCCCCGAAATTTTATCTTTCAAAACCAAGATTGTGTTAATGCTCTAAAATTAAATCTCTTGTGAAGTTATCTGGAATTTCTCAACAAGTTTAAAAGGGGGATTATTTTTTCATCCGAGGTCATGCCTCAAGAATTTGTAGGAATTCCGCCTGGAAAGTAATAATCAGTGGAAACTGGCAGTCAAAGTTAATTTATATTACTCTTCCAGATAAAAATTCCTTCCATCTTAGACCTGCATTTCAGAAGAAAAAGGGAAAGAAAAAGAAAAGATTATTATCACGCAGGAGAGAATAGATCCATACAAAAATAGAAGAGAATGACTTAAGAGAAGACTGTCTATTTGTGGCATTTAAAATACAATTATATAAAGAACAGTCCTTCTAAAATGTTTGAGTAATTAATACATTGGTATGGGAGAGCAAACAGTTAGTGGGGGGTGGGGAGAGAATGAGTCCATAAGGTAACAACCATAAGGTTACTTACAACTGTACAATGTAAGGCTTACAATCTCTAGACCTGAAGTAATGAAATTATTTGAATGTGTTTGCAATGGCAAAAAAGCCTGTTTTGCTAACTAAAAGTTGATCATATATATACACACACGTATAAATTTATTATCTACCTCTGAATACATAATGGTATTTGCAACTTCATTCTTAAAGCCAGATATAAATTAATGAATAAAACTGGAGGATTTGTCCATTCAGTAAGTTTTCTTATCTTGCAATTTTTTCTGTCATGAAATATCAACTAAATACCCCCAAATTCCAAAGCGTTTCCAGACATCCACCAAATATGGATAATCTGTCTTCATGTTACTTTGAGAAGATCGCAGTTCTTGCCTTTCCTGTTACAATTCACAGTTCTGTACATCACACATCCCTGCTATCTAGGCCAATATCAGACTCCGAGACATAGGGAAGGCCTACTATATCATTTATTGTTAAGATCTTTATGCAGGCAATTTCAATAGATTCTGAAACCCTGCATTATTTTTGCTAGCATCACTTTTTCCAAATTCAGAGTCAAGGTGATAAAGCCACTATAATGTCTGTCAATGAGTTCTTTTTGGCAGAGATAATATGTTGTAACATTCAGTAATATTTTCCAATGATATTTTATAGCAACTAATCTTGCTACATTGCTGACTTTAGACAGTGTTAGTGGAGGTCACAACTAATTTCTTAAGCTGTTGGTGAAGTCATGAGTTGCCACCAGTATACTTCCAGCTGAAATTGATTTTAAAGAATAACATTGCCAAAATTGCAACTACTTAGAAAACCATTAGTGGACTCCAACAAAGTATTTATCTAACATTTTGGTTATTTGCCTCTAAATTGTTCAACCTGGAACTGGTGATCAAAATGAGACTTGTACAAAGATCAGTTCTGTTATGAATTCCCGTCCCCCTTAAAAGCTAAAATGGCATAAATTTTCATTCTAGTTTTTAATACTATGAAACACAAATAATTTTTCATTAAAGTTACATTATACTGCAGCAACATTAAGTAAATAAAACGATAGATGAGTCACACCTGCCTCAAAACTCCTACAGATTATTTTGTATTCTATATCTCAATTTATAATTCTGTGAATTTGTATATACAGATGTGCATACATAATAAATAGGCAGTTACACAGAAAACACATTTATATTGTATCATTTATTGCTAAGAGATTTTACACACACACACACACACACACACACACAAACAAATACACAGAGACATAGAGAGTGGCAGAATTACTAAATATATAAAAGTTATCTAGATTGAAAGATATATACCAAAGTGTGTGAAAGTCTCTTCTTAGAAATGTGGCTGGTCTTGATAACCAAAACATATCTGTGGGTCTATATCAATTAACACTAAAATTTACTTTTAGCAGCTATATGTTTTTCAACAACTCCAGAGTTACACATAAAGACATATGTTCTATTTTTAATCACTTAGTGTTATAAAATACTTACCCTAGTAGATATATTCTCCCTTTTATCCCATCCAAGACGGAATGACTCTTTTAAGATTATGTCTGTAATGACAAATGAACTTTATTCCATTTAAAGTGAATCCAGATCTTTCAAACTGGGAGCCTGAACTCACTATTGCCTTTACTTTTTCTTAGTTTTTGCAAATAAAGACCATAAAATTGAGTGATTAAGGCATGCCAAGAGAATATACTGTATATCATAGCAAATAAATCCTAGAAAACCAATTATGAATACAGCATCTTAGCAACAAACTCCAGGTTCAGGAACTAAACAATTCTTATGCATTCATCTATGAGTAACCAACAAGTTTATGATACCCAGAGATTGGGTAGAATTGTAACTCGAATAGAAAAGCTACTGCAAAATCCTTGATCTATACAATAGAGCTAAAATCTAAAATGCCTTGCTACTCAGGATCATAGTTGGCAATATTCACACTATTTGCTATGCCAAAAACTAAACAAATCATGTTACTAACATGCTACTTGGAGTAACAGTCTGTTTCAGGATAAGACAGCTTTCTTATTCTTAGAAAACATGACATCATTTGGATGTGTTAATGAACAATTGGGGTATTGCCTGGTTAAGATTACAAATGTATTGATGACTGGATGTCTACATAACTTAAAAATTAATTTATAAAACCCAGGTTCATGCAACTAAGTAATAATATGGTTTACTTAGTTTTGGCTTAAAATATTGCAAGAATCCACTAATTGTGATTTGCTAATCATTCTTTAAGATTTAGTATAAGGTATTGATTGACAAATTATGGTTCAGTTAACTGAACATTGTTGAGAAAAATATGATTTAGTACTAATTTATTAGTTTGATTGCTATATCATTCAACTCCTGAAGGCGGTGAATGGTTCACATCAACCAATAACATAGATTTAAAAATCAACGAACCCACAAACAGTAATAATTGCAATGTAACTTGAAACATATGTGCTATCAATTTGGGATTAACAATCATTATTTTGCCCCAGATAGTTTCCTAGGACTCCTGGATTGAAAGCCAGCTCTCTATGAGGGAACCACAACTAGAGCTGATGATAAACCTGGACTATCACTAGAGTCCATCACTCTTTGAATCCCCAGCCACACATTTTCTTAGGATTCAGCCAAAGTCTAATATCAGTATCCTGACAGGCACCACAAATTAGATCTGCATCTACGCTCAGCCAGGAGATATGTGTAACTGATATCTGGAAAGGTAAATCCATCTATTTTCACATGGTATTGTGATATGTAAGCATCTGTCTTCAGATTTCAATTAAATATACACATATTTGCTTAATTTGAAGCAATATAAGAGATTTTATTTTTTGAAATGTTTTGTAATTAGAGGCCTGCAGGCTATGTGGCCAATCTTAAGTGGCTTGTTGCTTGTTCAGTGAGAGATATTGTAGTATTTATATTTCTTCACTTCCAGGTAGTCTGGGGAAAAAAGAAGTCTGGAAAATAAATGTCTAGAGAGACACAATTTCCTTACTGGACCTGGAATGCAATTCCAAGGCCACAAAGTCCCAAAAGAATTAGTAAGGAAAAATTGTCAAAAAATCAGAGGCAGAAATACAATGGATCTTTTCTTTCTGTTCAATACTACTGTACTTTACACATAATTAAGCCAGTGCTTCTCAACCTTGGCAGCTTGAAGATATGTGGTCTTCAACTTCTAGAATTCTTCTAGGTGAGTGATTTCTAGGAGTGAAAGTTCATCTTCAAGTTGCCAAGGTCCTAGTATTTGCCTGACCACCTCAAGTTGACAGGGTTGGCATGACTCATATTCCTGTAGGCCAACAGCTAAAGAACTATAAATTGCGATTTCACATTTTTGTATATATAATAATAATGCATACAAAGCCAGAACTGAGAAGACAGTAATAGACAGCATATGCCACCTATGGGAAGAAGTTGAAGAACTAGTGAACCACATAGTTAGCTACTGCAAGAAGATCATACAAACTGACTACAAGCAACTGCACGACAAAGTACAACTCATTAATTTGTTTGTTAATTTAGGACTCTGTGATTTTATTATTTTAACGAATAACCTGAGCATACAATACTTGCCTTAAGCTTCTGTTTAAACAATGAAGTGAAAGAAAATAATGCAGAATAACATGATACTCTTTCTATGCAAAAATACTTAGCTACTTTCTGATATTGTCATTACTTAATATCATTGAACACCACACATAATTTTCTCATAAACTTCCTTGGTGATATTTCTATTCCACTCAATCTAAGGAGGAAACACTGAATAGCATGAGATGGATTTCTCTTTTCTTTCACACTAGTTTTACTTCTATCCTGCTTTCTTCCATGGAACTTAATGTTTCTTCACTAGTTCATCCTCACAAGAACCCTTGGAAGGTTTGGCTGGGAGACAAAGTGGTATGCCCAGAAAGAGCTATGAACTTTTCATACATGCATATCATGTATTTTGCTGTTAATTGGGAGGAGGGATGTTGTCGCTTTTTAACTTTATGTTTTTATATTGTAGCTCATTTCATGATCAAAGTAGCATACAAGTACATAGACAGACTTGGGTTTTTGGGTCTTATAGTAAGTATAATGATCACATTGTTTCATTTCATGATCAAAGTAGCATACAAGTAGATAGACAGACTAACATTAATACCTGGGAAGATACTGGAAAAGTTAATAAAAAAACAGATCTGCCAATATTTAGAAACAAATAAAGAAATAACTAGCAGTCAGCACAGGTTTGTTAAGAACAGATCATGCTAAACCAATCTTATTTCATTTTTCAACACAGTGACTCAATTAGTAGTCCAGCAAAATACTTTGGACATAATATACAATATTTAGATTTCAGCAAGGCATTCGACAAAGTAGACTACAACCTACTTCTTAGTAAGATAGAAAAAAGTGGAATAGATAGCACCACCACTAGATGAACTCACAACTGGCTGGCAAAGCATACTCAACAAGTAGTCCTTAATGGGTCTAAGTTTACATGGAGGTAAGTAAGCAGTAGGGTGCCACAAAGTTCCGTCTTAGGCCCAGTACTCTTCAATATCTATATTAACAACTTAGATGAGGGAATAGAAGGGGAACTTACCAAATTTGCAGATGATACTAAGCTGGCAGGAATAGCTAACACCCAAGAAGATAGGCTCAAGATCCAGATGGATCTTGACAGACTAGAACACTGGGCTATATCTAACAAAATGAAATACAATGTAGAGAAAAGTAAAGTCCTACACTTAGGCAAAAAAACCCAAAAGTACACATATAGACTGGGTGAAACCAGGCTCAATAGCAGTAACTGTGAGAGGGATCTTGGAGTCTTAGTGGACAACCAGCTAAATGTGAGTCAGCAGTGTGCAGCAGCAGCCAAAAAAGCTAATGCAGTCCTAAGTTGTATTAACAGACGGATACAATCAAGATCAAGGGAAGTACTAATACCACTCTATAAAGCCTTAGTAAGGCCACAGCTAGAGTACTGCATCCAGTTTTGTTCATCACATTATAAAAAAGATGTTGAGACTCTAGAAAAAAATACAGAGAAGAGCAACCAGGATGATTAGGGGACTGGAAGCTAAAACATACTACGAACGGTTGCAGGAACTGGGGTAGGCCAGGCTAGTGAAGAGAAGGACCAGGGGAGACATGATAGCGGTCTTCCAATATTTGAAGGGCTGCCACAGAGGGGAAGGGGTCAAGCCATTTTCTAAAGCGTCTACAGGCCAGTCAAGGAATAATGGATGGAAACTGAACAAGGAGAGATTTAACCTGGAAATAAGGAGAAACTTTCTGACAGTAAGAACAATCAACCAATGGAACAGAAGTTGCCCTTGGAAGTTGTGGGAGCGCCATCACTTGAGACTTTCAAGAAGAGATTGGACTGCCATTTGTCAGAAATGGTGTAGAGTCTTCCGCTTGGATGGGGGGGGGGGGTTGGACTAGATGACCTACAAGGTACCTTCCAACTCTAATTATCTGTTATCTGTTATGAGTTGGGTTCTTGGATCTTATAGTATACCAATGAATTAGTATAATGATCACACTGTTAAAGACACATTCTAAAATTATTCAAGCTATAATTGTTTAAAATAGCATAGGGATATGTGATAAAGAATAAAATCATAGTTGTTTGCTTTGATAAATTAGAACAATACAGCAACAATATGGGATGGATAGCCTCACTATCAGATACATTCACAGTTGGCTGAATAACCATAGCCAATATATGATCCAGAATGGATCTATGTCCTCATGAAAGGAAGTGTGTGATCGGGTACCTCAAGATTCTGTCCTAGGCTTAGTACTGTTCAACATGTTTAAAAACGACTTAAATGAGGAAATAGCAAGCAATGGCAAACCACTTCTGAAATCTTGCCAAGAAAACTGAAGAGGCTAGTCCAAGAGATCGTTCAGGAGTCAAGAATTGATTTGAAGACATCCCTCCCCAACATTGTATTTAATATAAATAATAATATTTTACAGAGGTAGTTATATGATTAATCAATTCATTGGCTTTATGCCCTATCACACACAGCTTCCTAAAATAAGAGGAAAAAAGCAGAACAAATAATTAACACACACACACACACACACACACACACACACATATATATTTGTGTATATGTGTGTGTGTGTAAATACATACACACACACACACACACACACACGCACACGCACACATGTATATATGGAGCTCCAAAGATTTTTGCAACCATAAAAGGGCTCAAAAGTATATATGTGAGTTTGAGATTTTTTTTGTAGTAGATCTACTCATGTTTAAATATATGTTTGTGATGTATATTCTCCTTTAAAAGAAAAGGTTATTTCCCTGAGCCCATGAAGTATGGCATATTAATAAAAGATGACTGGAAATAGTCCTTAGCTTACAACCATTCATTTAGTGACTGTTTGAAGTTACAATGACAATGAAAAAAAATGACATGACCATTTTTCACACTTAGTTGCAGCTTCCCCACGGTCACATGATTAGAATTTGGATTCTTGGCAACTGAGCCATATTTATGATGGTTGCAGTATTCTGGGAACATGTGATCACCTTTTGTGACCTTCTAACACGCAAAGTCGAAGGGGAAGCCAGATTCACTTAACAATCATGATACTAAGTTAACACTTAGTATTCACTTAACTAATGTGTCAAGAAAGGTTGTAAAATGGGGCAAAATTTTCTCAATTGTCTTGCATAGCAAATAAAATTTCAGCCTCAGTTGTAGTCGTAAGTCAACAACTATCTGTATACGTGACCATGCGCACACACATGTGCATACAAATTAATACAATCTAAACTATTTAATACAAGCAAATACAATATAAATACAAACTAATAATAATATTCCCCCCATACACCATACCATCAGTCTGCTAAACACTTAATACCCACATACTGTCTCCTTTCTCACCTTTTCTTATCCTGTCATCTTTCTATATCTTCTCCAATTGGTTTCTTATGATTTATCAATTGCTGTTTGTAACTTATAATTAATGATTATAACTATGATTTATGATCTATTACTTGCTGTTTATATGTACATTGTGAGCTTATGCAGTGGAGACAATTCCTTGTGTGTCCAATCACACTGTCCTATTCTAATCCTATTCTATTCCCATTCTATTCCTATCCTATTCTATTCTTAGTCTATTCTATTCTTATCCTACCCTATCTGCATGATATTTACAAAAATATATGGTGTGGGTGGGTGACCCTTCCCAAGGGTGGATAATGCTAATAAAGGTATCATTTTTAATGTTTTGTTAATTCTAATTCACTTTATTGTCTGGCAACTTGGAACATTTTATAAGCTCAAAAACAGAACCCAAGGCATAGGGTTTTCTTTTAATATACCAGACAGACACTTGGGAGAATATTAAATGTCATTCATATCTTAACAAAAACTGACAACACAGAAGGAGAGAGAGACCTCTATTGGCAAAATTAGAAATCAGAATCACATAGGCAGTGATTTTCCTTGTGACTCTATGGAAAAAATATGGAGTTTGAAGAAGGATAGAATGAGTTTTGATACTTTTTAATGTAAATATTGGAGATGAATCCACAGAAAATCAAGTATAGCCAGATGGATAATGGAACAAATCAATCAAGAGTTTTCACTTGAGAGATAAATAATATGATTTTATATTATCATATATAGTATTGTACATATTATTGGAAGATGCTAATTCTGAGAAAGATGAAAGAAAAGGGAAGGTTGACCAGTAGGAAGGATTTAATTACAGTAGTAATGGATGTTCCTTTGAAAGACACAAAGGGATAAGTTGGAGATAGATCATCTTGGAGAAGGTCTATCTAATGTAGCAGTGGTGGGATTCAATTTTTTTTACTACCGGTTCTGTGGGCATGGCTTGGTGGGCATGGTGTGGTTCGGTGAGCATGGCTTGGTGGGCATTGCAGGGAAAGATATTGTAAAATCTCCATTCCCTCCCCACCCCACTAACCTGCTTTCCAGCTCTGTTCTCCTGTGCAGGGCTGGGACTCAGGAGGCAGAGAATAGATGGGGGCGGGGCCAGTCAGAAGTCATATTTGCCGGTTCTCCAAACTACTGGTTCTCCAGAATTGATCAGAACCTGCTGAATACCACCTATGTAATGTAGTTACTAAGAGTCAACATGACTTAATAGAAACAAATAAATTAATCACTTTTGAGTTCTTATCCTATTAAATAAATAAAACATTATATAACCATCCATCTTAAAATAAACCTTACAATCAATAAAATAGTACAAAGCAATATTTGAGGGGTTGCCACAGAGAGGAAGGGGTCAAGCTATTTTCTAAAGCACTTGTAGGCCAGACAAGGAATAATGGATGGAAACTGAACATGGAGAGATTTAATCTGGAAATAAGGAGAAACTTTCTGACAGTGAGAACAATCAACCAATGGAACAGCTTGCCCTCGGAAGTTGTGGGAGTGCCATCACTTGAGACCTTCAAGAAGAGATTGGACTGCTATTTGTCAGAAATGGTGTAGGGTCTCCCACTTAGGTGGGGGGTTGGACTAGACAACCTACAAGGTCCCTTCCAACTCTGATTATCTGTTATCTTTATATGCAATATAAAACAGACTAAAACCAATAGCAATAAAATTAAAAGCAGAAATATTCTGGTGCCACCCTTCTCTACTGCATCCACATTCTCATTCCACTCTAACCCAGATAAGCACAACTAGATTCGAAAACAGGAGTGTGGTCTTAGAGCAGAGGTGTCAACTCTATTTTATTGAGGGCTGCATTAGGGTTGTGTTTGACCTCAGGGGGGCTTGGGTATGTGTGGCTAGGGTGGGCATGGACAGCTCAATGTCATCTATATTGGGGATGTCTGTGGTGGGCTGAGTGCTCTGCCAGCAAAAATGGGCTCTGTTTCTGGCTGTTTCTGAGACGGCTTCCTGCAACCCTGCTCCGTTTTCACTGGCAGAGGCAGTGGGCTGGTCCCTCACTGTTTCCAGGGTGCTCCACGGGCCAGATCTAAGCATCCCATGGGCCGGATCCAGTCTGCAGGTCTTGAGTTTGACACTCCTGTCTTAGAGAAAATGACATGGTCTCAAAGGTCCTGATATGTATATCTGAAGGTGACTATCTATATTTTCAACTATCAAGTAACAAAGCTGATGGAAGATAAGTTTATCTGATGATTGAAGCACAAGCATGGAGAATATTGCAGTGTGGATTTTCCTTAACAAATCCTATATAGAGGAGACAGCCTTGACAAAGGAATGCAATTGGTAAGAGAAAATAAACAGCTCAGTCTTGGGAATGGAGGGGGTGTGAGAAAGAGAATAAACAACGTTGCCTTAATTCTGTTTGGTGTAAAAGGGAACAGAAGGAGATTTTGGCAGAAGTTTGGGACTCTCTTATTAAAATCTAGAACAATAAAGCAGAAATCCTGTAATCCTTATAATGTCTGTTTTCTGCCCTGGCCTACCACAAAGGGCTGACGTCTTTAATCTCTTCCATATTTCCTTGGCAGGCAGAATGAAACAGAATAATATCATACAAGACCATGTTGTATGTCCTTAGTGCCACTTTCTGATTAATTTCAAAATAAGGGCTTTGGAGTTGATCTTGATCAGCAAGATCTCAGCAAGAGAATCATACATTGTGGAGTCCAGAGGCAGTCAGTACTTTGATATGACACGGTTCTCAATATCCTGAAGTTTCAGATGTTTTTCATAGGTAATTCCAGTATATTACATAAGAGATACGGTTAAATTACAGAACACTATGACCAGATCTGACATGTTCCAAGGACAGCATAGTTGGTGTTGGGTACATGAACCCAATCTGCCAAAATGTTTCTTTAGTAAGTATAGAGATCCATTTTTCTACTTTTGTATCTTTTCTGCATACAAAACATATAAAGCTAGAATGAACAAAGATCATCTCTTTGGGACTATCCATGTTAATTACCCACATCGCTATTTCCAATGGCTTTGGAAAGTTCTGTGTCCTTTTGATAGACATCTATAGATAATGTAAATGCTCGCCTATTGTTTGTGTCTTCCTCTCCTGCCCTGCTTTCATTTCCTAACAGAATAATAGAATAATATAATTCTTCATTGGCCAAGTGTGATTGGACACACAAGGAATTTGTCTTGGTGCAAATGCTTTCTGTTTACATAAAAGATACATTCGTCAAGTCAGGAATCATAAGGTACAACACTTAATGATAGTTGTAGGGTACAATAAGCAATCAATTCATTCTAGGAAACGGTCAATATAAATCGTAAGGATACATGGGACAAAATTACAGTCATACAGTCACAAGTGGGAGGGGATGGGTGATAAGGAGTGGTGACATTAATAGTAATAGTGCAGATTTTGTAAATAGTTCAACAGTGTTGAGGGAATTATTTGTTTAGCAGAGTGATGGCATTTGAGAAAAAAATGTCCTTCTGTCTAGTTGTTCTGGTGTGTAGTGCTCTATAGCGTTGTTTTGAGGGAAGGAGTTGAAAAAGGATGTGAGGGGTCTGTAAATATTTTCACAGCCTTCTTTTTGACTCATGCACAGGAGTGGGACACCAGAATGTTTCCTTCCTGCCTTCCTTACAGGATTAGACCAGCAATTTCTTCTAACAACCGGTGCTGTGAACTGCTTAGAATGTTAACAACCGGTTCTAGCGAATAGGTGCTAACTGGTAGAATCCCATCCCTGCTCATGCAGTATACAGGTCCTTGATTGAAGGCAGGTGGGTAGTAATAGTTTTTTCTGCAATCCTAATTATCCTCTGAAATTTGTGTCTGTCCTGTTGGGTTGCAGAACCAAACCAGACAGTTATAGAGGTGCAGATGACAGACTCAATAATTCCTCTGTAGAACTATATCAGCAGCTTCTTGGGCAGTTTGAGCTTTCTGAGTTGGTGCAGAAAGAATATTCTTTGTTATGCTTTTTTGATGACATTTTTGATGTTAGGTGTCCATTTTAGATCTTGTGATGATAGAACCTAGAAATTCGAAGGTCTCTACTGTTGATACTGTGTTGTCTACTATCTCAAGAGGTGATAGTATGGAAGGGTTTCTTCTAAAGGTGCCTGATGTTGGTTGAAATTGAAAATGCAAGCAACAAACTATATACATCTTAGCTGAATGGAGTGCTGTGTATGCTTGTTCTATTCTGATCTGATCTATGGATTGACTGGAAGTGTGCTGGGTGCAAAACAAACTGGAAATTGCACACAGTAATTTTCCAATAGTTAGCACAGAAGTCTTGGCATTGTAAAAGTATTTGTGGTTGATGCTGAAACCAGAGCATTCTGTAGATGTGAAGTTTGTAGTTGAAGAAGGCTGGAAGAAAATACACTTCACACGTTTACTATTTTTCCATTGTAATCTTAAAAGCATTCTTTCATATGGTTCAGGACATACTTTGCCATGTTGTAGAACTACAATAGCTGGAGAAAGCAGCACATCTTCTTTCAGGTTTGAGTTGACATTTGACAAATATTTCCTCCACATCTGAAGAGCCTCAGTTCCTTATCCTTAATGAGGACCCTTTCATTTTTCCTGTCCCTTTGGAGCCAGACTACACTGCTGTCTTTTTAACTGTGTGCTCACTTGAGGATCAGATGAAATATTGTTACAGGAATGGTAGTTGAGTGGTACAGACATGGGCATATACTGACTTCTGGCAAAGACCCTAGGAAGAAGATTTAATCTCACTTGTGTTTTACATCATATTTTGAACTTCTTATGTGATCATTTATGTTCCCATGCTAAAAATATTCATCTACCGTGTTTGACATACTGAAATTTACAATTTGAATTTGTTTCTAATACTGTCCCAATATCATTTTTCTACTTTCCTGGAATATCTTTGTGCAATTCCAAAACAACTGGAATACCATACCACTTGAACACCATCTGCATCTGTCAATTGCAAAAGGCAACTTTTGCTTACATCCTGCAATACCTCTAACATCCATAAAATATCAACATCCGCCTACCCCAAGTCCTTGGAAAGGAATTGATAGGTGGATAAAAATGTTAAATTCTGTCTGAAGATCTGGCTGACTGTGTGACAGAAACCACAGATAGTACCAAAAGTAATAATAGATGCCTTAAGTGCAATCCCAAAACAATGGGAGCACCACTTGAATACTGTTGGCATTGACAAAATTGGTCAGTTGTGAAAGGCACTTGAAACAGCTTTACATCTTGTGACAATACTTTAACACAATCAAACGACATCTGTCTATCCTAGGTCTTTGGGAAGGACTTGATAGATGGATAAAAATGCAAAGCTGGTCTAAGCATCTGGCTTACAGTGAGAACCACCATAACAGCATTGACTCCTTGGTAATAAATATCCAACTATTGGCCACTTTGGGGAGCTCTGCTCTAGGTCCTTTACTGATATCTGGATTTTTAATCCAAGGGGCAAAAGGCTGTTGGTAATTCTTCTAACTTTACAACTTCTTTATTTGATCACCCTATAGGAGCTAATCATTATTTCCCCTTGACTTTGTGGTGAAGAGTTAGCTTGACTAAAATTATTGGATAAAGAACAATACCAGAGAAGAAAGGACATTACACACATATTCCTTAGCCATTTTGTAAGAGTCCTGGATCCCCTAAATTTCATGAGGGTTTTCTTCTTCTCTGTAATTTTCTTTTCCATGACATTAAGTAAATGGCTCTAGAGCAACTAGGAAAAAATTGACAGGGTAAATTGAAAAGATAAATTCAACCTTTTTCAAAAGAATTAATGAGGCATACTTTCAGTGAGCAATCAGTCAGCATTTTTACTATTGACAAGAACACACTCATCAATCAAACAGACATTTTCATACTGTATATTTTGTTAGTCTGGGTAAAAAAATATCAGAATAAGGTTTTTGAAAAGAGACTAATTACTTTGAAACAGATCCATGTGAAATCATTTAAGCCGATGGTGGTTCCCCATGATATCACTGCAGAGATACATGGCAGATTTTTGTGTGGCTACAACCATTATTTACTTTCACTTGTGAGAGGTATCAGAGAAGTTATGCATGTTGCCTCTTGGATGTCAAATGTTTACTTTTTTTCCAGGCAATGAGATCATGGCTTTATGTGTCAGAAAAATGACTTCATATAGGTTAACATGCATTAAGTTGATTGACATGTTGGTATAAAAACACTAATTCAACATGAAATGGAATAAAAGAGAGGACTTTTCAGGAACGATACAAAATACTGTTAATAAAAAGCATTTATACTATTTGTTTTTCTTAGGAACACGAGAACAGTCTTTTACTGTGTAACACCATTGGTCTATTAACTCAACTTCCAAGATTTCAAAAGGGACAAGGGGCCAGACTACCTGAAAAGCCAAAGATTGAAATAAGCTGCACCATGTTACGCTCAAGCAAATCTTTCAAGTTATTTGGAGCATGTTCTGGCCAACTGAGCAATGTAAGGCTTTTGTGATACACCCAATGTTATATTCTATTAGCTACAACCCAGGAATCTAGCTTATTTACATACGTATTTCAAAATATCCCAGTGCCAGTGATATAATGGTTATAATCAAGTGAACATTTATCTCATGTTACCAGCTCATGGGAATGGTAATCTGAAAAACCCGAAGGGTGCAAAACCTTCTATAAACTGAAATATTTCCAGAAAGGCTTACCGCATATCTTTCCATTCAGTTTTATAGTGCGTCAACATTGTCATCTTTTATTTGCAACTTGAAAGTTTAATTAATTAACCATGCAAGGCATATATTTTCACCCACCCATCTACCAATTAATTACTGATAGAAAGATGGAAAATGCCATATTTCCTTTATTAATTGCAAACATTAAGAGCTCTCCATTGGAAAGCAGAGGTGACCATCATATGTAGCTTGGTCTGTGTGGTTCAGCAACTTATCAGGTAATGATTTGCTATGGTGGTTATATGAATTTGTCAAAGCTTCATGTGTATCTGATTGAATCAAATCAGATCAATAGGAAAAATATTTCAATGGTCCCCTTGAAACATCACATATAGCAGCCTTGACTGGAAGAATCTGTGAGGAAAATATTACAATTTATCTTAAAGTTAATAACTGGAAAAAGCCTTAAAATCTCAGCACTATTCAGAATTTGCCAGCATTTCCATTATGAACAACTTTCATGAGCTTTTAACTTTTTCTTTAAAAAATGGTTTTCAAATCAAACTTACATTTGTTCTTTCCCATTTTTTTCATTTTTTATTGGTGAGAAAATTTGAATTAAGTGTAATAGGACAAAAAGTGAACTAGTATCTGATGCCTACTTCTCCATTCACTGGGATCTGAGTAATGTTCTATTCAGAAACTACTTTTCAAATTGAAGGTTTTTTCCCCGCACCATATTAACGAATTTCTAGAATGCTTACTTAAAACAAAACAAACCAGATCCTGGAGACCAAGAAAAGTGGGATGGAGACAAAAAGTTCAATCTTGGTCATCAGCCATTATTCTCTAAAATTTGGTCATCAGGTCATTATTCTCTAAAATACCACATCAGCAATCTTATTGAAATGATCAAAAATTCAGATTTTGCAGTTCAACAATTATCCCATTGAAGATACACTTTGACTTTGCATCCAGGGACTCAACATCTAATGCTGCTTGGGCCTAGTTTCCAGGTAAGTGATGGAGAAGGGTTCCAAAGTATAAGTTGAAACAGCTTCCTTCAAGCAACTTCTAAGATTTAAAGAGTAGATATTTTTCATCATTTCAAGCCCTTCCACTATATACAAACAACTTGCATGAGTAAAGCCTTTCAAAGGAACTTATAAGCTGTTACGTATTTATTCTCACTTGTTAATGAACTTGATAGACTGCTCCTTAGGCAGAACATAAATATGGTAAATACAAATGCACATACATGATTGCCCACACCATTTCTATCAATTGTCACACAAAAACTAAAACAGCTTTGAGTGGTGTATCTGAGGATAACATGCTGTTTGAGCTCAATCTTCCTACATATACTGTATTTGACTCCATATCCAACATGTTAACCAGCTGGGTTTTGATTTGTTTTAAATATTTTAACTACCCAAGAAAAGTCCATTGTTTCAAGGTTTCTTTTTATTAAACATTCATTATTGGAAAGATAACAAAATAACAAAATGGAAGAGCACTGAGGACACAGAAGGTTGCAAGACCTTGAAAGAAATGTCAAACCTTCTAAGAGCATGTCTGATTCTTAAAACTAGTATGTAGCCAGCAAACAAAAGTACACCTGAAGGAAATATCTCAAAATGAGATATTTAACTTTTCGATCTGCAGAATTTTCTATCTTCCTTTGGGGTTAAATCTCTGTATTTAATAGCCTATTAGAACACAGCCTGTGAGTCTTATTGTTTCATGATTTGGAAAACCAACCTTAAAAAATCAATCAATCCCTAACACCCAAAAGAAGAAAGGAAACATTTATATATTTACCTACATGAGCCTAACAAATTCAGTTCTGCAGTCCTGACAGCAGGATCACAAATTCTTCTCTACCATATGAAGAATATTAGAGGTGTCAGCAGTCTGGCATTAATCAAATGCACTTTCACAATATTTGTTTTTTCAGGGAAAAGAAGCTCGCCATTTTAAGAACAGCACTGCCAGCCCTGTAAGCAGCTTACATATTTTGCTTACAGAAGCATCATCTTTTATTTTTTTTAAAAAAAGAATGGCCTGAGAAGGAGCCAAGGATGATTTCATGATACATTTACAAAATAGACAAAAAGGTTTATCTATTTTTTTCTTTTTAATGTCAGCATGAATGTATTTCAACCTTTAGAGTCATTCCAATATCATTGTATCATCAATGCTGAACTAACTCCTGAAAGTCAGTCACACTAAAGTCACACTAAATTATATAATGCATGTTTCTGAAAGAAGTCTACACATGGCAGTGATTAAGTTTCTCATCTCATCATCATGCTCTGAAATATTTTAATGCATCCACCAATTAGGAGATTCCAAGCCACATATGGCTAAGTTGTAGGGTACAAGTGACTCCTTGCAATAAAATGAGTGTTCTCACTGCTAGCCATGCCGCTAGCCTTGCCATATTTCTAGGTTTTTATTGTTCTTTTTATTTCCTTTCCCTATCCCCTAAATGAGTTTGTTCAACCTCAGTGAGTTCAACTTCCTTTTTTAAAACTATTTTTTGTAGTTCTGAACCATATTTCCCAAATTGACCGATACCACCCTCTTGCTCATGGATGCAGAAGAGATATTTTATTATTTTTCATACTTTTTAAGCACCCATTTCCATCGGATTCTGGCTACAGAAGGACTGATAGTAGGTCTTTACTGTTAGTGCAGCAGGGATGTCAAACTCCCCTGATGTATCTCAACTTTTCCCTTCGCTAAAATGGGGGTGGGCCTCGGCAGCACATGACGCATTGGCCCACAGGCCACGAATTTTGACACCCCTGGTGTATAGGGATTAGTAGCCTTCTGATGGTCAGTCCTCTTCTGGTATCTTTACCACAAACAAGTCAGTGACAGGCAGTGCAATGATTAAGTTCAGGACTGAACCTCACTAGAGTGAGTTTGGGCTATTTTACTCTTTCATCTCAGCCTACCTCATTTTTATGGTTAGAGTCAGGGAAACCCCAGAGAAGTTATAGGCTAATTCAATGTCATTTTCATTTGCTTGATGAATTAGGTATTTTGCAAATGTCAAATGGCAGCTTTGGAAGCTATTATGAAATGGCTCTGAAGATCAAGATATTTTTTCAGATCTGCCAGGTGGTTTCCCCCCCCCTTTTTAAAATGGTTTAGAGAAATGTGTAGAAGGTAAGGGTACTAGTTTATAGTTATGGCAATTATATTATCTAGAACATCAGAGCTAATTCCAGGGGTTAGAAAACATTATACAGTACTTTCGTTGTTTGCTGTTGAATTTCTCCCTCACCATATGACAAATGAAACAAAAAAATGCTTAAAAAGTTATATTTATGTAGTTACTTATCAAGCACATCTAAATTATATTAAAGTAACCAACATATCTTTACAATCCGCAAAGAATGTCACAACTTTTGAGCACCCCTAATGTTTGCAAATTGAACACTGGCAACTGGCATGTATTTATTTGCTGTTTTAGGGTCATGCGATCACCTTTTATGACCCTTTAACAAGCAAGCCAATGAGGAAGCCAGTTTCACTTAACAAATATGTTGCTAACTTAACTGCAGTGGTTTACTGTGGCAAGAAAGGTTGTAAAATGGCGCAAAACTCAATTAACAACTGTCCTGAAATTTGTGGCTCATTTATGGTTCTAAAATGAGGACTACTCATACATGGATCTGGGAAATATTTAACTTAACTTTTTTTAAAAATATTTAACTTGCTGTCATTTATCATGCAATGTAGACAAAGAAAACAATCACAAAATTGGTTTCATTGAAATAAAATCATACAGTTAATCCACCTCAAGTGACTGAAATATACAGACAAGTCTTGGCACGTAGTATAATTTTTTCAATATGAGAAGGACTATTTGATGTCACTTGAGATACAGAAATAAAAAATGAAGAACTTTATAAAATTATCAATATCCTATTTTATGTATTTCCGCAGACACTGCCACTTCCATATATATATAGTAATAGGAACTAATGCTATTTTTCTACGGTATTTTCCATTTATTGTTCGTTAATCAAGGCTCTTCTGGCAATTTTTTCAAAATCCAAGATCGCAGTTTTTCTAGCTCACTTTTGCTTAGTTCGTGAGAAAGGTTTGGTAGACTCAGAAATGTAGTTGTTACTCCCAGAGCTTTTAATGTTTTGTTGGTTTCTTCTCCCCAAGAATACAGAACCAGTTCATCAGCAGTTCCATGACACTGAAACAACTCTGGGGGTTCTCCTTCATTCTTCTCCAGTGCCTAGTAGCAAAATAGACGTTAACAATCTTAAGTCATGTACATTTTTAACAAAAAGAAAATAGATGTCCAGATGAGTGTCTGAATTCATTATCTTCCCCATTTAAAAGACAGACAATTGGAAAAATAAGGGAACATGCAAGTTTTATGTAATGAAAATAATATGAACAGAAATGTGCTACCTGGCCCTGCCACCTAAAATACCTAATATTCTATACATGAAGGTTTGCATTGGAAGGCCCCTATAAACAAGCAGGTTCTATGAACTGTTCATCTTGCATAATCACAATTCTAAATCAGGCAAGGACTCTACAAAACTGCAGCAGATTCCATACCTCAAACCAGCTTTCCCACACACAAGAACCAGAAGACAGGATAAGTACTTTATGTGATAGCAAGATATACCCTGTTCTCTTGTTCATTGTATGAACAAGAGCACTTGAAACAGTACTGTTTATGAGTTTTCAAAGAACCAGGCAAAGCACTTTACTAGACTCTGTTCCTTGGGATGCTGGAAATGGAAATGCCCAGAAACAAAGGCAAGGCTTCAACTGCATGCACTTGGCCTCTGAGCTATAGCTTCTCACCAAATTTATGTTGAAGAAAAAAAAGTACTCTGGAAGAAACTAGAATTATATAACTCCATTAAGGGAAAGAACCCTGCCCCTGACCTAGTTACATGGCACAATATTACAACCATCATTTACTGGTGGCTGATTGTGCCTGTTCTTAATCTATTTGGTCAAGGATTCTTTCAAGAGAAGAAAACAAGATAATTATATAACCAATTACAAACCTATAAGGTATTAATGGAACTTTTTAAAGTAATTTTGATTCCATAGAAAAATATAGAATTGGGCAATCCATGTGCAGACAATCCATGAACTTTACAAAATGAAAAGCGTGGTGGATAGTTTAAGTCTTACAGATAAATTCTCATATGCTCCCCCCCAATTGTTTATTTGATTTATATCTTGCCATTCTGATAAAGAAAATGTCAAACAAAAAAAAAACAATTCAATAAATGAAACAAATACACCTACTTCATAATGAATTTTACTGTCTATTGTTTTGCCAATTCTGGAATAATTTTATGAATGCAAGATAGAACTGAGGATTTTTTAAAAGCTAGTGAGCATCTACCTGGTAAACAACTGAATTCTTATTGAGAAAACTTGAAAGAGCAAATACTCCGGCCACCTCTTGTTGATATCTGTAAGCCAAATGCAAAGCCATGCCTCCACCCATTGAAAAACCACCTGTGGATATATTTTCAAGATAAAAAGAGAGAGAGATTAAAACTTTAAATACTTAGATTTCAGAACTATTTTCTTTTGTTCCCAAGCAATGTGCTGTATATATTGTATATTTTAAACAGGAGTTTTTCCTCCCTTAAAATAATTACTAGTGGGGACAGAATCTTAAGATTCCCTGACAACAAGGTAATAGAAAAATAAGCAACAATTAGGTGATACAAATAATACAGCAAATGGCTGAAAAGCAAGCAGGAAGCTTGGTGTTAAATTTGTCATTTAACTGGCAAATGCCTCACTTGGTCAGACAACACCTTTGGATTTTATAAATTTACAATTCTTTTGATGAATTAATTTTGCTTTATCACAATAAGATGCATTTCACATTTCTTAAGATTTGAGCTAATTGATTTTGAGGTAAACTCCAAATCTGTTTCATATTTCTTGCATCCTTGCCATATTTATTTTAGTATCTTTTAAAATTGTTCATAAAACTGAATTATTGGTTTAGCCTTTATAAAACTAATATATATTGAAAACTACATGACTTTGCAAGACAGCTAGTAGAGATTATCCAAAGAGAACCACAAATGCTTTAATTGGATCTTAGCAATTATCTTTTAAAAGTTTCATAAATCTCATTAATTTATTCTGGCTGAGGATTGATGATTGATTAGATGTCCCTGTGAATGGCCTTGTGAGAAGGGACAGCACTATGGTGGAAATCCAGTTAGTGGTTGACAAAAATCTCTCCAGAGAAAAGGAGAGATATGGTGATCACCCTCTTGTGTTCTGGAAGAGCTGCTCCTTGCAAGATCATAGGAATTTGGTTTTTTTGGTGGTTGATTACAGTTGATAAGAAGTTAAAACCCAAGATAGATACTCCAAATGGGAGGGAAAATAAAAGATTCTTTGTGAGGTACTTTCTTTTTACACTAAGAAGAGGAGGGGAAAAGTTATCCTAAAGGATTATAACGTTAAAACAGATTGTGATTCAATAAAGTTTTGAAATGATAAAAGGGATAGCAATTTAAGAAATGTTTGTGACCAGAAACAACATATGGACTTTCCATAAAAATGGAAAAAATGAACTTGTGAATTGTGTGTCTTTGATTAGAAATGAGGCACATAATTTTGATACTTTCAAGAAAATTTCGGTAATACGTTGTTAAACAATATTGTCAAAATTATGGAAGTTATGATCACTTTCTGAAGCATAGCAACACTTAGCAATAGAGCCTTATCATATCATCTAGGATGTATCAAAATTTAGTTGCTCCCTTTTCTAGAACCATCATAAGTTTTTAGGTCTTAGTACTATTCCACTTTACTAATGACTAAGTAGGAATTTTCTAACTTAGTGTCTTCCAACTGTGTTGGACTACAGAATATATTGTCCACAGCATGAGGCAGTAATTATGAGATTTGTAATATCATCTAGCTTGAAATACACCAGGGTGAGAAAGATTAGTATTAATGGGACTAAGAAAATCTATATGTTGGTTTTCTCTCTTCCCTTTTTCACTGTAAGGCTTTAGGCAGATAAGATATTGTTTTCTTAAGAGCTTAGAAAACTTAAGGTATCTTAATAAATTGGCATTCTTAGGCAATCTCTATTGCCAATTTATGCAATATAATAGTTTTCAAGAGATTAACAACTCTTTTCTGGGAAATAGTCAATGCAATTGGGGTCTACCATTTCTCTATAAATTGAATCAATGTTTCTCTGTAACAGAAATCCAAAATCACCAATCCTAGTTAGAATCAAGTTTGTTTCTAATAACAATGATTGAGGTGAATACCTAAAAGCCATTAGTAACTAAAGATTTACAAACTCTTGGCTTACAGGCCAAGTTCTCCTCCAAATGTTATATATTTCTTCTTACAAATCTTACCCAACAGTATTCTGTTTTTTCTGATGCCATTTTTAACTTCATCATCAATCAAACTGTTAAGTGCTTGACACATCACATCAATGGTTTCAGTATGTTCTGGGCAATCATTAGAGATCTTGTATCTGTCAAACCACACATTGGACAAAGACCCCCTCATTGGTGTATATGGTCTGAAAGAAAGATGGATGAGAAATGCATGAGGACAAATTTCATACAAAAGTTTTTTTGTGTTTTAGAATCATTCCCTTTGTACCTATGAGACTGGTGTGTAAAACTGCCATTCAATCATGGAGGTAAGACAAAACTACATCAAACAGCTATGTTTGTTTAAATAAGACCTGGCTCATTTTTTACGAATATGTATGTCTATAGAATATTAAGAGCAAACAAGCTGTTCATATGCAGGAACCTAACCTTAGGTTTGCCATTTACTCTCCTAAATTTGGTTGTGTGTATCTTTGCTTTAGATATTCTCTTAACATAGATTTAAAAATATGGAATACAAAGAGTCTATATTTAAGCAAGTACTCAGATCCCTAAATAGTAACAAATCTTTAAACTCAGAATGCAGCTCCACTCCCACCAGTCCTCCTTTACTCCTTATATTATACAATTAATGCAATTTATTCTACAAAGTTGTTGTGAGAGAAAACAAGAATATAAAGTTAATGTGGGAAGATTGCAGCGGTTGCTACAAAGCATGTTGTTTTAAAGTAGTAGCTACAGAAATCTATAATTAAAGAAACACCCCATTCATAATTAGAGAAACATTTGATAGAATAGAGCGTATTATCTTAAATTCTTGACTTTCTTCAATTATCAGTGTAACAGTTTAACATCAGCAACCAATATTAAATGTATTAAGAAGCCTAAACCTTCAAAAAGTCAACACTGTACTCAGAGATTCTTCAGCTTATACCCTTCTAGACATTCACTAATAGAGGACAACCCATCAATTTGAACTAAAATGTTTTTTTAAGGAATGAAGATTTTTAAAAATAAAAGGCTTTTTAGGAAGACACTATTAATCCATTAAAAATATGTCAGAAAGAAGGATGTGTAATTCCATTTCTTCCAAAATGAAGCACTGGAATCTAGCCCACAGTCCCAGAACTGTCAATCCAGTTTAGTAGAAAAATAAACATATGCCAGATAAGGAATGATACGCTCTGAATCTGAAGAATAATGTTAATGGGTAATAAGGAAGTCTCAGCAATGCAAAAACACTGCCCTGCTTTTTTTTTAAATTAAGATTTTTTCTTGTAAAATGGCTAGCAGTAAATTTAGGTAGACATGTCCGTAGGAATGATGCCATCTCTTCTACATTAGAGAAGCTTGGTTTTCTTTTCCCGATACTCAGTTTGAAATAGATCAGTCCATTGGTGGTAGCTTTTGATGGCTCTTGGCTTCCAGTTCACTGGCAACAGAAGAACTCAGGGTCAGCATGGGTGCCAATTGCCACACTAAAGAATAACTGCACATATGCATGTTTCAAAAATTCAATTTTTTTTGTCAACTCAGCTTCTTTGTTGTAATAAATGCTTCCCAGCTGAAGTTTCTTTTAATACCATGAATGTAATCCAAGAAAGCTAAGCAAAGTTTTAAGTGTCCTCACTTTCAACATGGGAGATTTAACCACTTGGCTAGCTCTTATTCTTTTATATTCTATCCACTGAAGATGGATGTATAGGCTTAATTCTTTTTCTGATTCTGAGCCTTTAGTTGTGCAAAAATATTTCTCAAGCATTATATTCAAGATATAATCCTCCCCAAACCTCAAGATGTACTCAAATTTCTAAAGAAAGAAAATGTTTGCTTAATCTAATGATGATTTTAACACTTATTCATAATCCATAAATTCATATTCATTAGCATAACTAGTTCTAAGCAAGGAGTCTGGATATACGGGTAGTCCTCAACTTACAATATTCATTTGATGATCGTACAAAGTTACAACAGCACTGAAAAAAGGACTTATGACCACTTTTTAACACTTACATCCATTACAGCATCCTTATGGTCACATGATTAAAATTCAAATGCTTGACAATTGTTTCATATTTATGGCAGTTGCAATGTCCTGTCATAATGTAGAATAGAATAGAATAGAATTCTTTATTGGCCAAGTGTGATTGGACACATAAGGAATTTGTCTTGGTTCATATGCTCTCAGTGTACATAAAAGAAAAGACACATTCATCAAGAATCATAAGATACAACACTTAATGATAGTCATAGGGTACAATCAGCAATCAAATCATTCTAGGAAACAGTCAATATAAATCGTAAGGATACAAGTGACAAAGTTACAGTCATACAGTCACAAATGGGAGAGGATGGGTGAAAGGAAGGATAGAAGGATTAATAGTAATAGTAATGCAGACTTAGTAAATAGTTTGACAGTGTTGAGGGAATTATTTGTTCAGCAGAATGATGGCGTTTGGGGAAAAAACTGTCCTTGTATCTAGTTGTTCTGGTGTGCAGTGCTTTATAGCGTCGTTTTGAGGGTAGGAGTTGAAACTGTTTATGTCCAGGATATGAGGGATCTGTAAATATTTTCACAACCCTCTTTTTGAATCATGCAGTATACAGGTCATTGATGGAAGGCAGGTTGATAATAGTTTTTTCTGCAGTCCTAATTACTCTCTGAAATCTGTATCTGTCTTGTGGGGTTGCAGAACCAAATCAGTTAGTTATAGAGGTGCAGATGACAGAGTCAATAATTCCTCTGTAGAACTGTATCAGAAGCTCCTTGGGCACTTTGACTCGGTGGTACAAGACAAACTACTATTAAAATTAAATTCTTACAGCATTTCCGGATTCCTTCACAACTGGATTACTGCCTTCCTGTCAAACAGGCAACAAATAGTAAAAATAGGAAACATCCTATCAAACCCTGCACCAATTATCAGCAGTGTCCCCCAAGGGAGTGTTTTAGGATCCATATACTTTACACTCTATATAAATGACCTTTGTGATCACATTATTAGCAACTGAGTCCTCTTCGCTGATATGTAAAACTATTCAACACCACTGTCAATGCTACCTTCCTTCAAAACGACCTTGATTATATGTCTGAATGGTCTAACAGTTGGCAACTCCAAATCTCGACCAACAAATGCTCTGTCCTACACTCTGGTAAAAAAAAAACTATATACCAAATACAAGCTAGGCGGATATTACCTTGATGACCCTCACTCTGTCAAGGACCTTGGAGTTCTCATATCGAATGACCTAAGCACCAAAGCTCACTGCAACAGTATTACGAAAAAGAATTTAAGAGTTGTAAATTTAATTTTACGAAGCGTCTCCTCTGGTAATACTGATTTGCAAACTAGGGCATTCAAAACCTTTGCTAGACCAATACTTGAATTCAGCTTTGCTCTCTGGAATCTGCACTGTATATCAGACATAAATACAATTGAGCGAGTCCAGAAGTATTTTTACCAGAAGAGTACTACATTCTTCTGTTCGCAACAGAATATTTGTCGGCTGACGGCCGACGGCCCCGAGAGTTCGGGCTTTCTCTGTGGGGGCTCCCTCCCTATGGAATGATCTTCCCCCGGAGATACGGTCTATGACGGATATCCTGACCTTCCGGCGCGCGGTGAAAACTTTATTTTTTAATCAGGCCGGCCTGGCCCAGTAACTGTGTTTCAGGTTTTTAATTAAATTTTAATTGGGGTTTTTAGTTTTTAACTTTTAAATTGAATCTGAATTAGACAGCCGGATTAAATTATTTAATTTATTTTTAATTGTATTTATTGTATATCTTGTATGTTTTAGTAGGCTGTACACCGCCCCGAGTCCCTTTTTTGGGAGAGGGGGCGGTATAGAAGTTTAAACAAATAAATAAATAAACAAATAATATCCTACACCACCAGAGTTGAGATTCTAGGCTTAGACAACCTTGAACTATGCCGGCTAAGATTGGACTTAAGCACAGTACATAAAATCATATGTTACAACGTCTTACCAGTTAATGAATATTTCAGCGTTAACCATAATAACAAAGAGCACACAACAGACATAAACTTAATGTAAACCACTCCAAACTTGATTGCAGGAAGTATGATTTCAGCAAGAGTGGTCAATGTCTGGAATTTACTACCTGATTCTGTTGCCACCTGCTCAAACCTCTACTCCTTTACTCTAAAACTAACCTCTATTGACCTCACCCCATTCCTAAGAGGGCTGCAAGAGGCATGCACAAGAAGCGCATAATCGGGCTTACCGTCCCTGTGCTATTGTCCCCAATTATTAGTTCCTATTTCTTATATTTAAACTTAATTCTTATTTCTATTGTATTGTAAGCAGACCTACCATATCATTGATTCATAACCAATTCTCCTACATCCCCTCCCCCAAAGAAATGCACCAGAGATATAGGCATAACCAATCAGATACAGAAGCAGGCAATGAAAAATTGTTTAGTTTGTTTACACAACTCTGAATGTGACTAAAAACTCTCTCTTTGTTGGCAATAAAGGCAATAAATTGAACCAGGCAACACTTGATCAAGCAGAACAGATACTGCAGGGAAATCCTTAGATAAAATGTATAATGAAAGAAGTTAAATAATAATTTTCTAGAGAAAAAAACTGTTACTCTGAGGTTTGATAAATGGAACAATATGTAAGAATGATTCTGTCAAAGATATTAGTGAAAAATTAAAAATATAGGGAATTATCCTTATATCCAATTGATACATCAAGAACAATGCACTTAATGGTAAGGCTGTAGCAATCTGTCAAAATAATTTCAAATGCTTAGAAAATGACTTTGCATAGATAATCCTCCTTTCACATTACTATCTTGCAGAAAGTATTCTGAAGAAAGCTTGAGGAATCAATTCTACCACATGATATTTATACAGCTTTACTTTCACTGTCATGGCTGCTGTCTTGCCTGTTTGGATTCCCCCTTCACTGCCATGTAGAAATTTAGAAAGAACTGAATATAATTATAAAATGCTTCCTGTGCAGAGTTAGCTATGTTTTGTTTTAAGATACGATAGATGTAGTATTACTTCAAAATGCATATGATTCTTTTATGTTCAATCCATTTTTAGCTGAAGAAAGCTAGCCAGGCAAACAAGATGATTAGAACAATTAAAAGGTGGTGAAGGATGAATCAATGTCAAAAATACTAGCCAAATATCTATCATCGTTAATTGTATTTGAGCTCATTCAGTACCTAATAACTTCACCAGTATATATTTATTTGTTTGATATTGAGATCAACATTCTGCTTTTTTGATTAAATAATTCTGAAAAATTTGTAAATAATTACTTTCCCTGGTTATGTATAGTATCTTATAAAAATGAAATCTATAAAGAACCGAGTCCTAAAGAACGTATATTGGGGTTATTTTATATAGTAAGAATGCATTTTTTCCTGAAAATGATGTTTAGAAAATTTTTGACTAATGAATAAATTATGAAATAAATAATTATGCTGAGTCTTCTTGAATGATTCAATCTAGTATTTAAATTATTTACTTCTTGTATAATGGTTTTTATTTCATCTTTGGTGATTGTTCATTTTTATTTTATATTTTTTGACAATGGCTTAAAAACTATTTCATTTTTTAAAAATAATGTATTTAAATTAATTCCACCCTGATTGCTATATAGCTCCACACTGTGCAGAGAGTTGAAGAATAACAGGCATTAGATATCTTTAAATCAGATCTCTACAAGCTGAGGCCCTAGAGATCGAGGCAAACTTTAAATGCAGACTATAGACTTTGAAAATTAGTTCATTTCTAGAAGATTTTTTATACTCCTTTCATAAAAAATCAGAAGCAGTTTACAAAAGTAACACTATTATTCTATAATAAAAAAAGTCTAAAGTGAGATTCAACTGGATAAGGGCATAAACAAAATGAAAAAGAATACAGGAAGTTCTCCAAGTCAGTCTTGGCACAGGACAATTACACGGACATATCTAGGTTATTTTCTTTACAATAATATGGAAGTGATTTACTATTGCCTTTTTACAGTTGGATTTTTTCTCCCAGACTAAGTCTCCAACTTTGGAATTTCTAGCGATTTCCCAATCATATACTAACTGGTTCTATCCCCTGTTTATCTTTTTTAGTATGAATCAAAGACATTTAAATGAGAACAAAAAACACCCTCTATAATAGAACTATTAGGAAATTTTGTAGCTAGAGAAAGTCAACATAAAATGGGGAAATCATAGCTCCTTCAGCTCCTATAACTTCAGGGAACATTAAAAAGTAGATACCTAGAGACCAATAATTCTAAAAAAGAAATTTTGGAATACAATGCTAATATATAAAGTTACCAACTGTAACTTTATTTAGAATAGAAAAATAAATTCTATACAAAAACGACATCATTTAGGGACTCTTACTATTTGAGTATCTCATGAAATTCTAGCTTTATTGAATTTTCATTGGATTGCTTTGTATGTGTAAATAAAAATGTGTGCTTAGAATATCAGAAAAATGTGACTCTAGTTAAAGTTGTTGAAAAAGAGTAGGAATCTGACTGAGGTATTTGGGAGAGGTATCCATAGCAAGTCTCCCAATACAATTCTATCAATTCATCTCCATTGCTATCAACAGGGTTTTTGTGAGTCAAGTATCTGCCAATTTATTTAAAATAGTGTCAAACTGACTGATGATTCTGTATTACAGCCAAAGGAGAGAAAATTGCTACAAGGAACTCAGGGAAAAAAACTTGCATTGAAAGCTTAAAAAAAATGTCTGCACTGTTCTACAAAGCCATTTTCCAAGGCTCCATAAATATTTTCTTAAATGGAAAGAGATCAACATTCTTCACAATATATACAATAAAAACTGCAAAAGTTATCTGCCGGTAACTGAAAAGAGTGGATGTAGAGTCCATGGTCTTGCTAAGTTCAGTTTGGATTTAGAGTGGGAAGGATTGTGAGAAGGAAATGCACAAAGATTCCTTGACCTAGATTTAGTGAAGTATAACAAGGTACAGTATAGTTATTTCAAAAAGTTGGGACAACATAATTTTAACTTGTACATGTTACTTGCTATAATGCCACTTTAAACTATCACTTTCTATTTAAGAGAAATATAAGAAATATTATTTCTTGATTTAGACATTCAACAGAAAACAAATGTTTAAGTTGCTCTGCTAGCAGCTGTAAGAGTATTTAAAGTATTAGCCATGCCTGCTCAAAAGAGAGGGGAAAATAGCATTTTGAAAGATGTGGCAGCAGATGCTATTTTTAAAATTTCAACTAAAGTTGCAACACATTTAATCACAATAATCAAGGACTGAGGGAATTAAAAGATGTAATTATATAAGAGAAAGCTGAATCAGTTGTTTTTCGGCACTGTAAATAATTAAGTGATCTATGGAAATATAAAGCAGGTTTTCCACATAATCCTTAGCCTATAAACTACTTAATCTTTGCAAGATTATTTTTTGGCCACAATTATAAATCATCTAGAAATTGGCCGCTGGAAAATGCAGCTCTTAAACCTATCTTTTGCAATGACCACTGGGCACAAAGGAAGAGAATAGTATATTCACAAAATGAATCGGTTGTCTCAATTGGTCACTAGCTACACTGAAACATTGACAATTTGAAAAAAAATGAAGGGAAATGAACGATAAACCTAACCCTCAAACCCCCCACCACACCATGTTTTAATAGCCATGACCACTGGCAATCTGATTGTAACAGAAATTCTGGTTGAAAACAGAACTGCCAGTTACTTTGGGAAGGAAGAAGGGGGAGCAACTGTGCCTTCTGATAATGCAAATACAGACACACACACAGACACAGAGAGAGAGGGAGGGAGGGAGGGAGGGGGAGAGAGAGAGAGAGAGAGAGAGAGAGAGAGATGGACACACAAAAGCTAAGTGCTTTGTTTTTTTGTTTTCCTTCTTGGAGTAGCTCAGACCGAGGCCCTGAGAGCCATCTGGGTCAGGGCCTTGCTCCCCCCCCAGGAGTCAAAAAAGGGGGGGAGAGAGTGGGGCCTGCAGCCTGGCTCTTCTTCAGGGTTGCTCCCTTTCCCCCATTTTCTTTCCCTTTTCTGAAAACACTGTGCAAGAGAAGAGAAGGCCTGGCGGTCTCGAGTTTGTGTGTTAGTGGGGGGGGGGGGATTTGATTGAGTTAAGACTATTTCTTTTTCACTGTACAGTATTTAAAAAGAGAATTAAAAAAAAACCCCAATTCTTGGGAAAAAAAAGAACTACCCCCTAAAACAAATATCCCCACTGTTCTCCATAATAATTTTATTTACCAGATTAAAGGAATCCCTCCCCCCAGCTATTTTTTTTTAAAGCAAAATTGTCTGATGCTATTCACTGCAGCATACAGGAGCTCACGAGAAACTTGACTGCACTATTGTAATAACTGAAAGTTGACTTCTAGCCTAAACAGTATTACTTCATCTGACTGGCAGAGGGTCTTTATGGTTTTAAGTGGAAGAAAATACTTTGTAACAGTGATAGCACTATCCATGTTGATCTGGAGACTAAATCTGAGTCTTTTTTTATGAAAAGTGTACACTCTAAATTAGAGCTATGCTTATCCTCCCATATATTGTTCCCATTCAGTGATTGGTACAGAAAACTTATCAAGGAACATAGTTATTAAGCAACTAAGCCCTGAACTTAAAGTTAATATGAAATTCTCCAATAATTCCCCCCAAATTGCTATAGTAAAGAAGGCTATGCAGATCTCTGAAGTGGTGTTTGACTTCAACAATGTCATACTTTTAGCTTAGTAAAGCAGCCATGGGCTTTACTTGTAACTCTCACCTCAACCTTTTATCAAGATTGATTAGCCATCATCTACACAGGTCCAGCAGAAAATTTTGTCAGTAAATGAAAATGGGCAGCAAATATCAATTAAATGAGACTCATGAGATTACACTGGCAATATGTTCACAATTTGTGATATCAAGCAGCACTTTTTTTCTTTTAAATTAAAAGTGGAAGTAAGATTTATTTTTAAATTCAGAAAGGCAGAAAAAAAAAAACCGGTCCCCTTGATCAACCCCCAAGCCATTCTGTCACTGGAACAGTATTATTGCTAATGTGGCATAATCTAGTTTTGATGAGGTGGTTTTGATATACCCTGGCTCCCTTTCTTCATATTATGTTCCTGTTCAAGCCAAATAAATATACTGCAGGTAGGCACACCAATCAAAGAAAATAGAAAGTAGCCATAATCTCAGAGAGATATTAACTTCTAATTTTGTAAAAAAGCATCCCTTATCTCAGTGTTTTCAAACTTGCCAAATTAAGATGTGTGGACTTCAGTCTCCAGAATTCCTCAGGCAGCATCCTGGCTGAAGAATTGTGGGAGTTGAAGTCCACACATCTTAAAATTGACAAGCACTGCTCTATCAGGATTCACAATTAATGTTCTAATCAGAACTGAGCTTTTCAGCCAGATCTACCATGCTGGTCATTATTGCTGAAAGTACACTAGATTTTTTTTTTTTTTAGGTAAACAGCTTTTAGTAAAAGTCTAAAGTCATTTCTAAGAGACCCAGTCAGTCTCCTATCACAAAAAGCTAAAAATATCTGCTCTCACAATGATCATGTTATACTTGGCATGCTAAGTGTTGATTTGAGGGTGTAAGGCCAATTTTAGAGTGAGATGGTTTACCCTCTTGGCATCAGGGTGACAAATCAAATTTACTTCAGTAATTCTATTTGACTATGCAGTATATCATATCTGAAGTTTTTGAATGCAAATGAAGGCAGCACTCACTATGATGGAAACCCCACTTTTGTTTCCACTGTCCTTTCTTGACTAGAACTGCCATTCCCATCATCTTTTCTAAAGCCTTTGAATGGAGAACATTTAACAGAAGAGAAAGAACGTGTCTTTGGCAACTTTCTTCCAATAACTGGAATGTAAGAACAGCAAATCCACTGCAGATAAACCCAGGAAATACCAAGATTTGTGCTCTTCCTCCATTGCCTTTGAATGCTTCTCTAACAAATAACATTTGTTGTTTTCTTGGAAGGAATATAGTAAAGCCTCTCAAGCTTTTACATTCCTATGCAGACACCAGTAAAGTATGACTGTATGGCCCAGTTTCACTTCTCAGAGCTGTCTGGATTTCCAACTGCTGGAGTCAACTAGGACCATGCCAAAAGAAAGTATGGTGTCCCACTATGATGCTGTCAATTGATGTGTTGAAGTGGATTGCTTTGCTTTGATGGAAATCCCTTTTTGGCACATGCACAAAAAATATTATCAAACTCTAATGCAACAACCGTCTCAACTAGCAAACCTGTTGTTGTGACCACTTGGACATTTTATGTTGTGAACTGATATCAAAGAGCACTTACCAGAACGCCAACTGAAGTGGCTGTTTATATTCTAAACCAAAGGTCTCCAAACTTGGCAACTTTAAGAACTTGTGGACTTCAACTCCCAGAATTCTTCCATAACTGGCTGGAGAATTCTGGGAGTTGAAGTCCACAAGTCTTAAAGTTGCCAAGTTTGGGGACCCCTGTTCTAAACCCTGAAATCATTTTAATTGCATTGCAGTAAATAGCGCAAACCTTATTGCAAATCTTATTTCACTATTTTCATAATCACCTGAAAAACTAATGCAAATATTACTAAACAAATTATCAAAGGGAAAAACTTAGCAGTGTAATAGTTCTGCTTATCTATCTGGAGACTGAGATTGCCTGTTATGTTTGAATATATGTTGAAACCAGATCTTTTAGGAATAGGTACAGAACCCGATCCATGAAAACATACTGACTTAAAAGCATTTTCTGCCAAAATCTATTTTGCGTCCATTTACAAAATACTTGCAACATAACTTCATCTGCTGTGTTTCAACTTGTTACTGAATTATATCCTGGAAGGTGACAGCATAGCAACATCTGCCCAGCTGTCAGTGTCATATGCAAAGTGACATTTTTAAAATTGCATACAATAATAAAAGGTTGGAGAAGAATATCCTGTAAAATCTACTGAAGTTTTAAATCAAGTTACATAAATGCTTTGCTGTAAAAACCAAGAAACAAATGCAGCTAAAGTTCAATTGGATTATGACACCAAATCAGTGTCAAGTCTTAGCAATCAGAAAGATAGATTTTCTCCAGGACAA
Organism: Bungarus multicinctus; assembly: GCA_023653725.1. Classification (NCBI taxonomy): domain Eukaryota; kingdom Metazoa; phylum Chordata; class Lepidosauria; order Squamata; family Elapidae; genus Bungarus; species Bungarus multicinctus. Next base: position 50,165,341 of record CM042836.1, on the reverse strand, counting down.
TTTGGAGTCTCCTAATGAGACTCCAAATCATTAGAGTTCAGTCTCCTAATGTTGTGCCCACTGCCACTGTAATCAAGGCCATCTATCTTGATGTTTCTTGCTGCCTTCCGGTCTTTTCTTCCATCTTTCCCAGTATTATAGTTTTATCTAAAGAATCAGTCTTTATATAATGTGTATGAAGTATGATAATTTGAGACTGCTCATTTCTGCCTCCAATGAGAATTCTGGGTTCATTTGTTTATTCATTTGTTTCTTTTCTTGGCTATCCACAGCGTTCTCGGGACCAACACCAAAATGCAAAAATGTCTCTTTTTAACCTGCTTCTCCCAAATCTAACAGTATAATTCTAACCTTTGTATGTACAGACATGTTATATATCTCAATATATTTGCCAAGATTTTTACTACTACTTTACCATGTGCTTAGACTGCAGTCTTTTCTTGACTGCTTGTTCCTTTCTGCTTGTTTAGTTGATCCAAAAAGATAGAAAATACCCACCACTTCAATCTCTTGAAGTGATATCTTCAATAAGGCTGGTTGCTGTACCTATTGCCATTATTCATCGGGCCACCCCGATGAAGCCGTCGAAGTGATGACCCGGTCCCTGGAGGCCGTGCAATGTTGGATGGGGCGGAACAGGCTTCAGCTCAACCCATCTAAGACTGAGTGGCTGTGCTTCCCGGCACCCCGGTACAGCCAGCTGGTTCCATCGCTGGCTGTGGGTGGGGGGGAATTCTTGCCCCCACAGAGAGGGCTCGCAATCTGGGTGTCCTCCTGGATGTGCGGCTGTCATTAGAAGACCATGTGGCGGCTGTCGCCAGGGGGACTTTTGGTCAGGTCCGTAGGATCTACCAATTGTGGCCCTTTCTGGATCGGGATGCACTTTGCACGATCACTTCCGTCCTTGTAACCTCCAGCCTAGACTATTCCAATGCTCTCTACATGGGGCTGCCTTTGAAGAGCATCCGGAGGCTCCAGCTGGTGCAGAATGCGGCCGTGCGGGTGGTGTTGGGGGCTCCTCGGGGCTCTCATGTTACGCCACTTCTGCGCGAGCTGCATTGGCTCCCGATGGTTCTCCGGGTGCGCTTCAAGGTCTTAGTTATTATCTTTAAAGCGCTTCATGGCTCGGGACCAGGATATTTGCGAGACTGCCTCCTGCCATTATCGGCCTCCCGCCAACCAATACGCTCCCATAGTCGGCCTCCTCGAGGTGCCGCTGGCTGGATGGCTGGCGACCCCGAGGATGCGGGCCTTCTCATTGGGGGCACCCTCCCTCTGGAACAAATTACCCCCGGAGATGAGGACCATCCCCGATCTCCTGACCTTCCGCCGTGCATTGAAAATCCATTTATTTCAGCAAGCCGGTCTGGCCTAGGGGTTTTTAGAGCTTTTAATTTGGTTTTTAACTTTCTTAATCCCTTATTTTTAATCTTTTGATATGGCCAATGTATTTAATTCTTTTAACTTTTAAATATTGTATATGTATTTCTATATGTGTATTTTATTTTGGCTGTTCACCGCCCCGAGTCCCTTTGGGAGAGGGAGGGCGGTATATAAATTTAAATAAACAAATAAATTTTTGTCTTCTTTACATATATAACTTTAGCTCCATTTTCTACTTTTTTTCATGACTTCCATTATTAGAGCTGTCAGATCATTCACTATTACACACTATCAAAGTAGTGTCTTCAGCATGGTGTAAGCTATTGTTATTTTTCCTCCAATTTTAAAAATATCCCAATGCAACTTCCTACAGTAGATGTTTCACATACAGGTTGAATAAATAAGGTGATAATATATAGCCTTGTCTCATTCCTTTGCCTTCTTGGAGTCTTCTGCTTTGCAATGTTTGTTTGAAATGTGGCTTCCTAATCTGTGTATAGGTTTCGCACGAAGACAATGTATTCTGGGATTCTGACTTCTGAATGACACATTTCAGAGTGTGACATGATGGACACAATTGAAGTCTGTCTGAATATTCTTTGACTTTCTCAATTATTCAGCATGAATAAATAATAATATATCTTGTTCCTTGGTCTCTTCTAAACCCATTTGAACAACTGGCATCTCTCTTTAATAATGCTTCTAATCATCCATCTGAGATAGATTATTGGAAGCATTATTTTGCTAGCAGGTGAAATTAAAGACACTGTAAGATAATTTCCACACTTCATTAAATCTTCTTTTCATCGGTATTGTTATGTAAAGTGATCTCTTTCAATATACTGGCACTATGCTGTTCTCCAAATTTGTTGGCATAGATTGGTTACAACCTTTACTGATTTGTCTTCTGTTACTGGCCATATTTTTGTATATTCCTGTAGCCTCTTGACTTGGTAATAAGCGGGCATTGCTCTAACTTCATCTTCTAGCAGTAGGAAATGATCTACTTGGAATCAGTTACTATCTGCCCATTTGCTTCCTTTAACATACCAGTTCAAGGTCAGAACTTACTTCTGGGTCAGAATTCTTCAGACTTTTCTGCCCACAGTCTTAAAAATCTATTTTGTAGCATCAGTCATTTACTTGACAAAAACCACCACTGCATGTTAGTTCTTGATCCACTCAACTTTTTTCAGATTTTCATCTTAATTTAACCTGCAGCAGAACATAGGCTGAGTTCAATTTCTCAAACCTGGTTCAAATGACGCCTTTGTTGGTTTTTTTAATAATAATTTTATTTAAAATTACAATTGCAACAATAAAAACTAATACAAATAAAAAAGTAAAAAAGTACAAAGAATAATAGAAAGTGAAGAAAAGAAAAATAGAGGAAAAAAGAATAAAGAAAAATAAATATATAAAGAAATGATTTCCCCTTCATTACAAGTATAAATAATTTTAGTAACTTATCACCTTTTCTTAAAATGTAACAAATGATCTGTTTTCCTCATATCCTATCTTTTTTATAAACAGATCCATAGAAACCTCATCATTTTAAATCCTGATATCAGAAAAAATCCTTTAAGTGTTCCCAGAAGTAGCAACATATCAATTTTAATCTTAATCAAATAAACCAATTGTATTATTTTACTTAACCACCTTGATCTTTAGTCCCTTCTGATGATGTCCTAGAACTTGATTTATTTTCATTGTCTACTTTGTCCCTTCTCACAAAATTCTTCAAGCTTTAAGAAGCTCTTTTGTAAATCCAAATCCAAGTCTCTTTGTCTGAAGGGAGATTATTGAAGACAGTTTACTCACTCTACTTTTTGTGGAACTGTCTTCAATCCACCATTTCTTCTCTGGATATCCCGATACCTTTGCGTTTACATCACAGTATAGATATGCAATCCCTCTCTTCTGAGTTGTGCTTGGTATCAGTAAGAATTGTGGGTGTGCCACTGCTCTCTGAAACAGAAAGCCTTTGGATATATATGACAGCTTTCTTATGAAGTGGAACTCTTAATTGCTGCTTTTCAAACAGAATCTAGAATTATAGAGTTGGAAGGATTCTCAAAAGAAATTTAAATCCAACTTTGTGATTGATGCAAGATCTACTAAAACATTTTTGAAATGCTGAATTTTAGATAAGAATGTTTTGTCTGAATAGATCCAGTGTTAACCATAAAAGTGAAAGAGTTTTGTGCACCTGAATGCAACTATGTTTTTCTTTACTTTACAAAAATATCCTAGAAAGCTAGGATTAGGAACCACCTTGGCAAATAAGGGATTTATAGGAAACTGGGAAAATAAGTTTATTTAAACTATGGTTTCATAGCTTGGCATTTTTATGTTTCTAGGATCAGCTGCAACTATAAACTATAATTTTTGACTTACTTTTCCATTCAACTGAAAGGGCAGGAAAAGTCTTTGTGATGAGCTTTGTGCATAAAGATATTTTATTCCTAAGGGAAGGAATTGATGATACTTTGCAAGTTTAGAAAAAAAATGACTGAAAGATAGGAAGTATGATTTCTGGATAGAATTGCATTATGGACAACATGAAGAATCAACAAGGGATTAAAAAAAGAGTAGCCTGACAATCCTGCTTAAGAAAATGAATAAGCCTTATGTATAATTTGGTTGCAGTGCTGTAACCATTGATAAGTAACTAAGGAAAAGCAATTCTCTAAGCTCAGGACATTTAAGATTTGAGAGGTGTACCCAGTCCAACTTTTATTAATATCCCTACTGGACTCGTTCTCATCTCTATAAGTAACTTCACCTATTAAAGAAAGAACAAATCAGAGAAATCCTGATTTCTGAAACATGAGTGGAACTTCAAATTCTTACAAAAATTAACTTCTATCTTCTATATCCATCAATATAGTTTTCTATATTGAAAAGACTATTAGAGATTCTGTAAGAAAGCACAGTACCTGGCAGGAGCTGTTGGATAAATGACTTTTATATGTTGGAAAGACAAATCTTGCTTCAAAACCTGCTTGATCCAGTCTCTTACCCCTTGACCAGTATCACCTGAATAACACAGAAAGATAGAAATGAATTAGGTATCTATGCAATGGAGCAATGTGAGCTGTCTTATGAACCTCAGAATTCATCTTGTCCATACAACTCTTTCTTTTTCAAACTTCATTTTAGAAAAGGTATAGCTGGTTGCTTATACAAACCAAACCTAATGGGCAATTGGTTTTCAAACCTCAACAATACATATAAAGGTAGTCCTTGATTTACAATGTAATGGAGCTTGCCCATTATGGTTGTTAAATCATGAGGGTTGTAAAGTGAGACTTATGACCATTTTTGTGGGGGGTCGTTAAGTGAATCACTGCAGTTGCTACATATACCTGAGGTTGTTAAGTGAACCCATTGTTTACCATGGAGCCTTTTTGCCAAAAACGGCAAAATGCTCTAAATTATGGTCATATGACCACAGGACCCTTCAAATGTAAACCAGATGCCAGGTGCCCGAAATGTGGGATAGCCTTCGAAACTGAGTTATAAGTACCCTTGGAAAGGTCTATCATAAATTTGAACAGTTGTAAAGCAAGTGATTGTAAGTCAAGGCCTGTACCCATCTCCACCAAGGAAGTCCTTGCCCTACTCAGTGCAAGAATTCAAGCTTATAGAGTCCTTGTCAGTTCTATGATCTCTACTTGAATGCATCCAATGAAGGAGCACATACTACCTCCCTGATAGCTGCTGGTTGATTCTACAACCAAACTGCTCTTATTGCTTAGAACTTCTCCTTAATGTTTAACTGGATTTTCTCCCCCTGTAACGTTAATTCCACAATTTATACTCTGAAATGATAGGTAACAGATCTTGGCCTTCTGCTATGACAGAGATAATTGAAAATTGCATTTATATTTCAACATATTCCAATAAAACACATGATATACAGAACTAGATCAATTAGGGTTTGATCAATACATCATGAACTACAACTTCTTACAATGTGGACCCTCTGCTTTCTTTGGCTGACACAGTCCTACATCGGTGCAACCCTAAAACTGTGCCTTTTTAAAAAAGAAAATGCCAATCAACAAACTGCTGATCTCAATTATGATAGGTCTGGCTCTATTAAAGAAAAAGGTAATTATTGATATCACTTTTTACTGTAAAAGGGAAAACTTGAAAATTCCAATGTTGAATAGCAAAAACAGATTTTTAAACAGTTGTCCAAATTATTATGGATGAAGGAGGAACAATTCCATATTGTTATTGTGAATACTCAAGTCACTTTCCAATACAGGTTTATAGTGTATGTCAATCATATGACAATGAGGTGGGTATCTTGAACACAGCATAAACCGGAGTGTTAGTAATGGTGAAGCTACCAACAGTCTCCTTGATTATGGTGACCATAATCTAAATCATTTTTCCCAAGCAACAAGCATTGCTATTTCTACAGTTTAACACTTGTGCTTCTTATTTTCAGCTCCTCTGCTATGTGGAGATATGTTTAATATGAATTATAGTGTTTATCCTGGAGCAGCCACTATTACAGGTAGTCCTCAACCTATGAACCCCAACTGAATGTCTGTTGCTAAGCAACACAGTTAAGTGAGTCACATCCCATTTTGCAACTTTTTACCACAGTTAAGCAATTCACTGCAGTTGTTAAGTAAATCTGGCTTCTGCCAGCGACTTTGCTGATTGGAAATTGGCTGAGGTTACAAATGGTGATCACATGAAGCCCAAAACACTGCAACTGTCATAAACACATGCCAATTGCCAAGCACCTTGTTGTGATTTGAAGTCTGTCAGGTCCAATGAACGAGTGGGAAGCAGCACGACAGATGATTGGCTATCGCATCTGACAGCTTGCTATATAAAGAGAGCTGTCAGATGCTATCAGCTCTTGCCTATCAGCTGCTGTGTTAGCGTGCAGTTTAGACATTTTAACCCTGTTAACTTTTAAATAAAAGGGTTACTCTGAATCTGCTGGTCTGTCTCAGTTAATTCCCACTAATTTAATACAACTAAATTTTGATTGTGTGATGATGGGGATGCTGCATTTGTTAAGTGTGAAAACCAGTCCTAGGTCATTTTTTTCAGTGCCAGTGTCACTTTGGTCACTAAATGAATGGTTGTTAAGTCGAAGACTACTTGTATCTGCATGATTGTAACCATTTGTAAATGGAAAGCCACAAATATGAGGGCCTCTGTACAGCTGCTGATGCAAATAGGGGCCTCAAATGAATAGCCTTTTTTCCATACTTTTTTCCATCTATTTGATGTAGAAGTGCACTGGGAACACAAAAGGTGCACATCTATACAAACTGGACTAGACATAAAAACACTGCAGAACACACAAGGACCCTGCACTACATTGCACATGTCTGAACAGAGCTCCCACTGCCCTCAGAAGTAGTATAGAGCTGTAAGGGACCATGGAGGTCTTCTAGTCCAGCCCCCTCCCCAAGCAGGAGACCCTATACCATTTCAGACAAGTGACTGTCCAGCTTCTTCTTAAAAACCTCCAGTGATGAAGCACCCACAACGTCTGAAGGTAAGCTGTTCCATTGGTTAACTGTCCTCATTGTTAGGAAATTTCTCCTTAAGTCCAGATTGCTTCTCTCCTTGATTAGTTTCCAACCATTGTTTCTTGCCTTGTCCTTTGTAGGATAATTTAACCCCCGCTTTTTTGTGGCAGCTTCTCAAATACTGGAATACTGCTATCATGTCTCCCCCTAGCCCTTCTTTTCTTTAGACTAGCCAAACCCAAAACCTGCAACCATTCTTCATACATCGGTAGTAACCTGATGTTAGATTTGCAACTGCGCTGGATTTGACAATGAACTGTGATTGTATTCATTTAGAATTACGCCACACAGACACCATTACGCCACACAGACAGAATCACGAGGCAGCTTTTTAAGAAAGGAAGAAAAATTGGGCAATCATCATCATCCCGGGGACAGACTTTCCCTCCCCGAATACCTCTCTGGGAGGGTTCACACATTTGGGGTTTATTGAACAAACCACGAGGGCTTGCCCCATTCCACACGCAAGTCCTATAAGTCAAAACGATGCGAGTCATGGGCTTAATGCACGTGTGGCCCCTTTCGAAGCCCCACGAGCTAGCCCAGAGATTGTCGGGCCCCCCCACAGCAGATCATTTTGGGATCGAGAGCCTCCACCTGATCCATGGAGAAAGATCACAGAAGCTGTGTGTCTCCCCGCCGGGCCCACCGCTACCAGAGTCTTCTGCAACGCCGTCTGGACAGCCATAGCGCCTATACTTCCTTCCCCCGGCCGAAGCGGGGGGTGGGGTGGGGGAAGAAAAAGAAAAAGCAATCAGGCCGCCGCTTACAGCGCAGCCGCGCGTGGGAGGTGCACGGAGCTTCTGGCAGCAAAGCTCCGCCTCCCGCGAAAGGCGCTCGGAGCGTTGGGTGTGTCTGTTGCTCGTCTGGATGAGAGAAGGCGAGAAGTAGTGCTGTGGTGGCCCATGCAATGCCATGTGAGACCGATTTTAAGTCTTTGAAATAGATGGCTGTGAACGCGCTAAATGATACGAGCTGGCATTTTCAAGGGGAAACGCCAAGAGAAAAGAGTTGTAAAGTCTGTTAAAGAAAATGACATTCGCTTGCTTCGGTATCTTTACCTTTGTTTTTCTGCACTCAGTTTTTCGAAGAAGCCCGCTGCCTTATAATCGACACTGTTTTAAACATTCATTATCCCTAATCCAAAATAAAGTTTGCATTACCAGCCACGTTTATTACTTGGAGAGAGTGAGTTACGTTGCATCCACAGGAATTAAATCCTGAATAAAGCTGTATAGAATCGTGTAACAAGCATTGCTAGGGCAGGAAAAAAGAAAAAATGGGAAAGATAGGCATTGGTGATAGAAACGAGTGTTAAGTTATTTTAGGATAATATTAATAGGACTTGAATTTATACAGGTTTTGCATCCCACAGAAATAGGAACTTGGTGATTGTGTGGATCTACAGGATTTCTTCCTTTTGTTCCCAGAATGCAGACTTTTACATATTTCTCCTAGCCCTTGCATCCAACTCCTGTACAGATGTGCCCAACCTGTCTATGTTCCTGTGATGTTTTATCTGCTTCCTAATCAGCCTCTACTTAAACTATCCTTTGCTTTAACAAAAACCATGTTTCCCTCTCAGCTATTGCCATGAATGCAATCAGATACACTTCACACCCGACCAATCCAAGGATGTGGTATGTGATCAGCACAGTTGGGTTTGTGAAGGAATCTGCTTTTATACTAGGGCTTGGCTATTGGCTGACTGGGGAATTCTGGGAATTTAAGTCCACATATCTTAAAAATTGTCAAGGTTGGATACTCCTATTTTATGCCTTCCAAGATAGCTTGCTGCTGTCAGTAGTAGAGGATGGTTTTCCATGGCCAGCATGGAAACAAGACTCAATATTCCTTCTGATCCAAGATCTATGCAGATTGTCCCATCAGACAGCAAAGTGTCTTGGCTGTTTTCACAATTGCCTGGTGCTGTCCATACTCCTTCCCTTTCTCAAACCCTCCTTGGCAATTCCTCAGATCTCTTTAGGAAGGCCTGGTGCTCATTTTGAGTATCACTGCAATTTGTAGGAGGCATTTTAATCTCCTGCATATGTGGATAAGTTCAGTAAACACAGTAAAGTAAACAGTCATCCTTCCCTTCCCAATTACATTTTATATTGCTGGGGTCTCATATTTATAGCTTCCATGTTTTACCTAATAAAAATATAAAGTGGTGTATTTTTTCTCTCCAGTTTATAATCTGCCATAATAGTAGCTTCCCATCTCACCCCTGCCTCATTTTTCATCATTTATTAGTTCATCTCTCCAGCTGTTCAGCATCACTACTGGGTGTGAAGGCATAATTCTGATGAGTTTACTTTGGTCCAGATTTATGGCATGTCACATAGGTAAACAAGTGTCTTATTCACATTTCCATTACAATATACTTATTTTGCATGACAACATCTGTCCACACAGCACTAACAGCACTGAAAAAGAAGCATTTTTTCCAGGTTAAATGATGTTTGGGGTGGCTTGCTTATAATTGGAACAAACTGACTGTCAACAAGAGGAAAATCAAACATGTTGGCTGAAGGATCAAATTCCTTGTTAACATCAGGCATGACATCTCTTCCATTAAAAAAAAGACTTTGCATGATTTTATTTAAAAGTGAAACAGGTTGTAGTTAAAAGCTTCTAGAACCATCTGTCAGAGAACACATTATGCCATACATTATGGTTAGTCTCATTTGCAGTCATTATACCCCTGTGAAATAGGTCACGTTGTAGGATAATAGGTGATTCAAGCCAAATTTGATTCCTAGTGTCCTAGGCAACATATTTCTACCATGTCCTCTTGACTTTTACATATATGAGGATGCATGTGTACTACATGCACTTTGAGGTAGCTTGGTCTAGCAACATCAATTATATTCTTAGTTTGTTGAAGTATTTTTTCCTGTATTTATTAATCACTTACAATCCAAGAATACCTCACCACACAACCTGAATTGGATGGTGAACCATACCCTCAGTTCAGCAGCTGATGTCCTAGAGAAATCACAGTCAAAAAGATTTAGAAATTATGAGACAAATGCTCTGATGTTTTCTGTTACTATCTAATATGTGGCTGATGGTATGGGTGATTAATTGATGTGTCAATGCAACAAGGCTTGGCTATCTCTCTTCCCCCTGTTCACATATTGTAAGCACTGAATGAACAGAGGATGGTTATCTGAATGAAGTCTAACATTGTTCTGCAATATATCTAGTGGTTGGGGAAGATTGTTCATATAGTACAGTGGTCTTCAAGCTTGATAGCTTTAAGACCCTTGGATGGCATGTTAGCTCAGGAATTCTGGGAGTTGAAGTCTACAAGTCTTAAACTTACCAAGTTTGAAGTCACTTGATATAATATTATAAAGAAGACCAGTTATGCCTCTCTTGCTGCAGTCCTTTAAAAAGAGATGGTCTCCTTGGCAGATTTAGAATTCTGAACTATCACGCAGTGATGTTGCTGAAGGAGAGTTGGATCAGGGCCACTTCAGATTTGGTTTGTGTGATTTCCTATGAGTCACAGTATTTGGGAATGGGAATATAAACAAAAATCCATAGCCCAGAAAAATAATAGAATGTATTTTAAATGGCTTCTCTGGAGACTTCTCACATTCCATTCCCTTTGTTCCAAGAACCAATTTAACGTTCATTCTCTTATGAGAAAAACTGGCTTTGAAAGGTCTCTCACATTTTTATTGATCTAATGGACTCAGGAAAACTACTCAGGAGCTTTCCCCCCTGTTTTTTTTTAAATAAATGCAGATAGATGATTTCTCTTAACTTTGGTTAGCAACATCCTGGAATAACTTTCATAAATCAAAGATAAGCCTTTCCTTAACACCACTTAAACTTGGTTGTGGGAAAATAAAGTCAGTTGACCTTTGTAGAGGTTATCTGGTAATTTGTTTATTAACAATTTCAATAGTTCAGAAGGTTTTTCTCAATAGAAGGTAAGGCAATAATACCATTTTCATTAAAAACTCACTGGATGACTGCCTTCAATGAACTGTAAACTCATGAATGGATTTCATTATCTCCTGTAAAGTTATTATCCGACACCACATGTATCACTTTGATTCCACCAAAGTGGATTCCTCTTAGTTCTAGCCTACACTTATTATGGTTCCCATGGAAGCTCAGAACATCAACTGCCTTTCTTTCCCACAATTCAAGCCACAACAATTCTGGTTTCATTTGGATATAATTGATAGAAGCCACCAACCATCACAGGAGAATCCTGCATTGAGTATACTAGTCTACAATTCTTGGAGATGTAGTTCATCACTTCTAATGGGTCTCCAACCTTATTGAAAACTACAGTAATGTTAGCTGCCTGTTCCTTAATTCATAGCTTGTCAATCAAGCCTGTATTGTCACACTTTCATGGTAAGTCTCTCTGTGTGTCTTAATTGGTCAGGAAGCTTATGTCTACATGACACTCTACATGACTGAACCTTGAGACCAATTGCTTCACCCTGTGACCTTCAGGATAGTCTATCACTGTTGCTATACTGCTGAAGTTGTTTCCTTGTTATTTCCTGGATGGATGCTGGTGTGCAAAAACATCTCATTTTTCTTTTGCTAGCAGCAGAAGAAATGCCACAACTGAACAAAAATAATGCAAAGACCATGCAGATAAGAAAATAAAATAAGCGAAAGGATATCAGAGATAAAAGTTATTATACTATACAACACATTGTAAAGAAGAAAAGTTATCATTTTCTTGAAACTGAAGAGAGGATTATCTATTTATCTTTCTCCTTCTGTTCTCATTGTTTTGAGCCAAAGTTCTTTTTGTCCCTTCAAATCAATTGTCCATGTTTTTCCTTATTTTCCAACAATTTTTTCCATATATCTTTTTAAATATACATTTTTCTAATGTCCTACATTTCCGTTAAAAAAATTACCCAATTGCATTTCTTTTTTAAAATTTAATTGAACATAAAAGCTTTATTAAACTTTAGCGAATTACAAAAAAGAAATGATAATTGCAATCCAGTTTATTCAAGAATAGGCAACATGATACTCATGGACCCCAATATGGTGTGGACACTATCTTTGATTCCTCTCCCAGTTGAATTTTTAAAAAGAAATATTTTAAAATGTGCAAAAGATTAGCATGTTGTAACTCATAACATCAGTCTTCAGGATCATATTTATTTGTGGGAATGTTTGAGGTCCCCAAATGTTCTTCTAGGATGACAGAAACATTTTGGGCTACTTCCCCATCTGATGGATAAGTGTTCAGTGATTGACTAAACATATCATAGTAGCCAATTTGTAAATGGGCTAATTCTGAATGAGCATCCATGTTCTTGAAATGCACCCTCACCCTTCCAGTTTAAGAAAAACCTGGCCACACTAAGATCCTTTGGCAGTAGCTTGAAACCAATTCAGTTTGGATTGCAGTCTATTGGACAATTCATTTGCTTTTGTGCCCTTCTATTTTTTGCCAATCTCTTTCCTTCCTCTGGGAGTTCCTTATTAGACATACCTTACATAGTGGGTACTGTATTGTACCCACATTTGAATATAACATTTACTTAACATACATAGCATCCTCAGTTTGAAATTGATCAGAAACATAATAGTTTTTATTTTATTTTAAGAATGTTATTTTTCCCTGAGCTACCTACTTTTCTCCTGGGCTTTATTTGAGCTAGCTCTAGGTAAGTAGCACCCAGAATCATCCTATTGGGGATATGGGCAATATAAAAATAAACAAATAAAAATAAAAGATAACATTGCATCTAGAAACTCAAGACAAGGCAATCAGGTAATATGACTATGCTACTGAACTTTGCACTTGAAAAATGTATTTTGTTGATTCATGTCATGTGGATTAAAGGAACTTTGCCCCTATATTGTTGGACTCCTTATTTATGTTTTATTTGAGAAAAATCTTAAATTATTGTGATGGAGATTAGTTTAATAGAAAAATGATGGGAGAGCTGGCCAAACCCTCAGGTTTCTTTGAGTAACAGAAATCTTATGGCTTTGGATTTAATATAGAGATTTGTGCCTCATCCAACCTTTCCCAAATCTTACTACTTCAAGCTATGTTTTTTTTTTCAGTTGGGCCCATGTCCAAACAAAGTACCAGGTTATAGCCTTCACCATGTTTATTTCTGAAGCATACTAGATGACATTCTGTAGAGTCCAGGAGTAGTTTTGCAATAAAGATTATGTGAGAAGCTGTCACTTAGTTTTGCAAGTTACAGACTTCATTACTAATTGCTTAACTTTTACAATGTTTAAGTGTTAAATGACAAATGTTAGATAAAAAAGCAGGAGCTAAGTGATGTGTTCTCCAGAATCCATCTACACCATATATAAGTTATGATATAAAAGCGATAAAAATATCTTTTCTCTCTTTTAGTTCAGAGTTATGGGTGGATTGGGGATTTCAGCACATGTAATGTATATGCAACCCCTTGTCAGGTATAGCTTTCATTCCAAATTAATACATGCAGAATGCAGGCTTTGTCATCTTGCATAAATATCACGTGAGAAAGATTAAGAGGTAATGAACATTTTCCATTACCCTTTCCCTCTGTTTCTTATTTTCTCATGTTTATAGGAGAATGCTTTTCTATTTTGCCTTCTGTTCAAGACACAGGTCTCTTTATAAAGTGCTCATTGTTATGTTGAAATATTTTTCCAATTGAGAATTCACTAATACTGTTTCTGCCTTTAATTTAATTCTTTTATTTAATATTTAGTTCTGTTTGCACAAAACTCTGAACCTTTTATGTGTGAATGCTTTTATGGTAATGTAATACACGTATACCTTTCATTTTGTTCATTTGAATTTAGTGCTCATGACATTCTTCACATTTCATTCTTGACCCAATTACAATGGCCTGTGCCTTACTTTTTCTTGATTAGACTGAATGGTGAGAGAATTTCAACTACGTCTTTTAAAGAGTTTCTTAAATATGTCCAACCTTTTCTTAATATCTTATCCAGTTACATAAAGTACTGTCAGAAGTAACTTCTATTTTAATGTAGAGGCAACTTCTTAATTTTGTTAACCCCATTCAATTACTTTTGAATTGCTGTCAAATAATTACATGGTGTTAACTTTTAAAGCGCTCCATGGCATCGGACCAGGATATTTACAAGACCGCATTCTGCCATTTTCCTCCCACCGTCCGGTCGCTCCCACAGGGAGGGTCTCCTGTGGGTCCCGTCGGCATCTATGTGCCGGCTGGTGACCCCGAGGAATAGGGCCTTCTCTGTGGGGGCATCTGCCCTCTGGAATGGGTTGCCCCCGGAGTTACGGACAGCCACGGACCTGAGGACCTTTAGGCGTGCTTTGAAAACCTGGCTTTTTGACCAGGCCGGCTTGGGCTGATTTTAGTTTTGGGGTGTTTGGTTTTTATTAAATTTTAGGGTTTTAGAGTAGGGTTTTAAATTTGTTTACAGCCAGGGTTGGGTTTAATTTAGTTTTATTGTTTCACATATTTATTGTTTTAATCTGTATGGCTGTGCACCGCTCCGAGTCCTTCGGGAGAGGAGTGATATATAAATAAATATTTATTATTATTATTATTATTATTATTATTATTATTATTATTATTATTATTATTATTATTATTATTATTATTGTCAACTTCGAAACAGACCCATGCTGCAGCAGCCATCTTTTCATTTCTCAGTTTGCCACACAATATTGGGGGGCGGGGGAGAGGTTTGGAATGTCAGGCCAGACAATAACAACTCATTGTCCCATGGGAACCAAGGTCATCTCAACAGGTGCTAGGCAGGGACTTCAAGGAGTTATCCAGGAGATACCAGAACACCTAATTGGACAATGTGATATGTGACAAGAAGGAGGATAGCTATTCTTTGATTACATAAAAACCATGGGAAATAGCTAGAGTTGGTGTCACGGTTCCGAGCAATGAAGCCAATTGAATCACGACTCAGAAGCTCCATTCAGGCTTGAAGACCATTTACTGAGTACATCGTATCAGGGCTTAGAAAAGTGAAGTTAGCTCTGAGTAATTCCCATGCTTCAGAGTAATAAAAATAATAGAAATTTCCCCCCCTCCTCCGATGTCTTGGGTCACATTAACCAATCAGTCCAGCGATAGCTCCCCTTTGGTCTCAGCACATGTTCGTTGCCAGGACCTTGGTTCACACACTGAATCTGACTGATGTTTTGTTGAGTCATTAGTGGATTAAGGAACCGCATTCCAGTCCTTTCCAACTCCCCCTTCTCCCCAAAAGTGGCAACTAAGAAGCGAATTGAAAGTAAATATAGCTTTGGCCAAAGTCGTTTTGAAGTTGGTTTTGCTTTCATGTATGCCGAAATGATGTACTTAATAAAACAGTTCTTAAAGAGATCTGATCTTCTTGGAGTGCTGGCTTGGTTGGGTTCATCAGGCGGAACCTTGACATCTACTGAATAATGTTTAGTTTGGAAATCTGGCAAGTAGTATTTCCCCTTGTCCTTTGCTCAAAACAGACGCATATGCCATGATTTACAGCTTTTTCCATTGCCAGGGATAAAGTGAGGATAAAGATAATTTTCTTCTATGATGATGATGATGATATTAAATTTATGTCATTCTATTTTAAGGCTCCTTCTGTGGAGAAGACTGCCCTTCATTCAAAACAGTACAGCGCAGAAACATTTTCCTTCATGTTTTATTACCAGTTTTCATTCAATTTAATAACCAAAAAATTGCCTTTGAAAATTATTTTGCAAGGAAAAAGATCACTGGAAGTTTCAGAAATGAAGCATAGTGTTCTTGTGCTTATGAGTCCGCTAGGCGTGTACATATGAATGCATCCTCTTTCACTGTACAATAACCTTACAACTGGTCTATAATCACAATAATAATAATAATAATAATAATAATAATAATAATAATAATAATAAATATTTGTTTATATACTGCTCCTCTCCTGAAGGACTCGGAGCAGTGCACAGCCATACAATTAAAACAATAAATATGTGAAAAATTAAAACTAAATTAAATTAAGGCCCTGGCTGTAATCCATTAAAACCCCTCCCTAAAACCCTAAAATTTAATATAAAATTAAAACACCCAAATCTAAAATCAGCCGAAGCCGGCCTGGTCAAAGAGCCAGGTTTTGGTGTTCCATACTTCACTTAAATCCAAGGAGAAGCACCATGAGGGAAGTTCTTTTATTTTGTTTTTCCTGTCTGGGAAGGCCAGGAGTGTGGGGGGTAAATCTTACCCCTGGTGGGAGAATATCCCACAGGGCAGGGTACAAAGCAGAAAAGGCTTTCTCCTGAATCCTACCAGCTGAAATTCTTTGGCTGATAGAAATCAACATACTCCCTTTTTCATTGGAATGAGTGGGGCAGTTTAATTCCATTTGGATAAGGTTGTCTGTCAGATACCCTGGACCCATTCCATAAAGGGCTTTAAAGGTGATAACCACCATCTTGAATTGGATTCAGAAGCAAACTGGCAGCCAGTGTAGCTCAATAACAGCAGTGTCACCTGTGGCACCCAAGTAGCCTCCAGAACTCTCCATGCCGCTGCACTGTAACTTCAATTGTAACTTTTGAATGTTCTTCAAGGGTAGTCCCATGTAGATCGCATTGCAGTAATCCAACTGAGAGATAATCAAGGCATGAGTGATTATGTTCAAAGCCTCACAATCTAGGAAAGGGTACAATTGGTGCACCACACAAAGTTGCACAAAAAAAGTTAAAGGCTCTCCTAGCCATGACTGCCACCTGCCCTTGAATTAAGTTATAGAAGTGGTAAAATTCATGATAAGGAAACATCTGGGAAATGTCTAGTAGGAGGAGGAAGATCTTCAACAGGGAGAGAAGGTGGGGTATGCTGAAATTGGCAGCCAATCTGGGAAAAGCAACACATTGCGGCTCCAAGTTGCATGATCTTAACTTCCCTCTCACACCCATAGTGCAAAATCAATATTATGATGAAAGATATAGGCAAAAAAACTTTCAGAGTACAGAAAGAAAAAAAACCCTATAGATTTACTGTGAAAAAACTATACTATTATAGAATGCTGTCTTGGGCTCTACACATACCGTATACAGAAAACATTCTCCCCGCGCAACCAAGATCTGAAGGTTGAATGAAGGTAACTGGCACTGTTAAAATTTCGGAATTACATTTGAAAGATTTCCATCACTGCATTTGACTTGGAGAATGAATCACAGGGTTTGACGGTGGAAAAAAGCATTGTTCTTATTATGGCCATGCATAAACAGTGCCTTCTTTCATAGAGATAGCTGCAGGTTTATTTATTTCATAGTACATGTGAATTTGATTTGAAAGAGTTCTTTCTGCCAATTAGTGGCCACCTGATACACAACAGTCATCTGGCTCTTTCCGTGTACATTTGGTTCCAGTTGAGTTCTCTTCACTTGTAAGTGCACTGACTGTTAAGTATTCATTTACTATTTTAAAATGCCAATCATTCAACAACCCAGTGAAAAGCAAATATCTTATGCAGATATTTTCCTATAATTGAAGGGCTGCTGGAGAGTAAAACACGCAGAGCTTCTGAAATGTTATTAACATCCAAAATAAAAGCCATACAAACAGTGCACAATAACATAATTAGTGAGTTTAGGTGGGAAGCAGCTTTATTTACTGACATCTGCCGTTTTGCATTTTATACAATCCATATTTCTTCTGTATTTATCATTTCACCAAAATCTCTCTTCAGCTTGAATATCTAATGTTGGTACACTTTTACTTGTCTAAATGGTTTGTGATAGACTTGTGCAAAACATTGAAAGAGGTCTTTAATAGAAATTCATTCTAATCAAAGCCAATTCAAGAACAGAAGTAGGAATCCATTTGATGCCTCATATATTTGGTGTTTTTAAAAAGAGATTTGGGGGTGCCACTTTCTGGGTGCCATTTTCCAGGTTCTAGACTCTTTCTTTATGGACTTCCTATCCCTGTGTAATTGTATTTTGTTGCCCCAGCCTGCTTCTATTACATATTACTGTACACTACTGCCAAAAAGCCAAAACCAACTTTGCTCAGATGTTCCAACAGCAGCTTCTTCCTGGCCTTGCACTGGACTATAGCTAGCAATGCATGGACTGTTTCCATGGCAACACAATCTTACAACCAGTTATGCAATCCCATAAAGTCCAATAATCATTGGCAGCCCATCTATAAAAACAAAGCAATGGGCACTCCATAACCCAACAAAGCATCTGGAAAAGAAACAACTTAGTTTTTAAAACTGTTTACGTTTAGGTCGGAGTATTTGCTGCCATGTTCAACCCAACATAGGCTCTTTGTTGGACAATCTGAAGGCTTATTAATGATCATGTCCACTTTGTGTCATTTCTGCCTTAAAAATGATGAAATAGAAATATTTAAAATAAATAACTGCAATGAAATTACGAACTTATCAAACAGATCCATGACAGGCTTCACATTTTCTAAAGAATATACTTTCCCTGCTATTTGCATCTCTTCTGTCGAAGATTGGAGCAGTTATTGATACTTGAATGTCTCCCCATTATAGTTACCTTGAGCTAAGCTGGGCAGCATATAAATTTTATAAATAAATATAAATATATGCCAGGGTTGAATTTTTTTAAAATCAAATCTCAACTAAAATAACACTTGGTTGATTTAAACCAGTTAATTGATTATTCTACTTTCATAAGTGTCTTCCTTGACTAGATCAATCTTGTTTTGAACATAACATTCTTCATCTATGTATTTATACACACACACACACATACACATATATATAAAAATGTATGTGTGTATGTGTATGTATATATATATATATATATATATATATATATATATATATATGTATATGTATGTATATATATGTATATATATTTGTTTTCTTATGTTTTCTCGGGTATTTATATGTATGGTATTTAGGTTTCTTCGGGTATTTTCCTACGTGGGAAAATACCCGAAGAAACCTAAATAACACACACACACACACACACACGTATATTTTTGTATTTGGCATGCAGGAATGAAGAGACAGAGGCAGACTAAAGGCTAACAGACTTTATTGCCACTTAGTAACCTCAGCCGGCTTGCTGCTGCTTGTATCGGCTGCCGGCTGACAGGAGCGAACAGCTGAGCCTGCTTGACAGCTCCCTTTTTATAGCAAGCTGTCAAGCGGCTCAGCCAATCAGAGACCGCCCCGGTTCTCGCTTTAATGGCGGACTGGAGTGAGGACTGCTGGCTACAACACCCCTTTCCCCTAGGGAATGACCCCTGGTATGTTGTATAGTAATCTCTCCATAATTGATTGGAAAATACCAGGGGCTACACTAACTCCAAATTGGAGACGTTTGCATTTAAATGCTCCCCTGTGAGTTATGATAGTTTGCGCCTCTGCAGTTTGTTCATCTGGGAACTGTTGGTATGCCTGTGTCGTATCAAGTTTTGTAAAAATTGAGCTTTTGCCCAGGCTATGTAACAAATGTTGTATAATGGGCACTGGGTATGCATTGGGTTGAAGACCCCTGTTAATGGTTGATTTGTAGTCTGAACAAAGGCAAATCGAACCATCTTGTTTAAGAGGTATGACTATGGATGTTTCCCATTTGGAAAAATCATGGGTTCTAGTACCCCTTGTGCTACCAGTTTGTCCAACTGGGCATTCACTTTTGCACGTAAGGCTAAGGGAATTCTCCTTGGTTTTAGTCTTACAGGAGTCACTTGGGGGTCTAGGTTTAGGGAAATGGGTGTGCCATTATAGCAGCCAAGTTTGCCATCAAAAACTTCTGAAAAGTTAGTAAATAGTTGTTCTAAATTGCAAGTGTTAATAGCATTTATGCCAGTTATTTGCAATCCTAGGGAATTGAACCAGTCTAACCCTAGCAAGCTTGGCAGGCGCCCATTTACTATAACTAGAGGTAAAAGTCCATTAAAATGATGGAATTGTATGTGGAACTTGCCTGTCCCGATGACTGGAATATTCTGTCCCTGGTAGTCTTTCAAGGCTAGCTTGCAGGGTGTCAGTTGTTTGGTGATGTCTGGAACCAGCTGCTTCAGTGTGTCCCAGGACAGGATGGAGAGGGAGGAGCCTGTGTCCACTTCCATGTGGCATGGCTTTCCTTCTAAAAGAAGACTGACATTTATTTTATTAATATAAAAACAATTAGGTAGTGAGTCAGCTCTGGGATATGCTTTGGTAACTGCAAAGCAATCCTCTTTGGTTCTGAAGGCTTTTGTTGGTATATAGTTTGATAGTGCCTGGCTCATGTTCCTAGCAGTTTGACAAATTCTTGCCAAATGTCCTTCTTCTGGAACTTTAAGCAAACCATGTTTCTAAAGTGGCATGTGGCTCTAGGGTGGTTCCCCCTACAGCTGAGGCAGATGTTTTGTGGTATGCTTTGTCTTCTTTCAGCTGGGTGGTTCTTTCGTTGTTGAAGTTGAGGCATTCTTAGACGGTTTACTTCTTCTTCCTCTTCTTCGCCATGCTGGGTTTCGAACGTGTCTTCATACTGAATAGCTATATTTGCTTTAACCCCCGGGAAGCTGTTTGAATTTTGAATTTCAGCCACGGATAGGTTTGACAGCTCCATGGCTTGGGCTTCCTTGATTGCCTGCTTCAGGTTCAGGTCTGGTTTTGCTAGGAGACCTCTCTATAGCCGGAGGTCTCTTACCCCACAGACCAGTTGATCCAGAAGCATGTCATCGAGGTGGTCCCTGAATCCACAGTGAAGGGCAGCCGATCTGAGTGCTGCCATGTATTCACTGACGGATTCTCCCTCCGCTTGTGCTCTTCTTTGGAATGCCTGGCGGTGTGCGATGCGGGATGGCCTGGGAGCGTAGTGGTTGCTGAGGACTTCTTGAAGTTCTTCCCAAGTGACCTCTTTCACTGTCTGTGGGGCTAGTAGCGCCGCGGCGGTGTCGAATATTGCAGCTCCTCAGAAGCTCAGGAAGTAAGCCTTTGTTCTGTTCGCGGGTATGTCAGTCAGCTGGCGGCATCCATGACATATCCGAAGTGATTGATGTAGGATGTCCATGTCTCTGCCGCCGGCTGGAATGGAGGGAAGTTCGGAGGTGCCGCCATCTGGGTTAGCTTTGTGGCAGTCTGGTTAGCTCAGTTACTTTTGCAGCTCTTCTGTTGCTTCAGCTTTGTGACTTTCAGCTCTTTTTGCCTCAGAATGTCTAACTTCGCCAACAATCCCATCCTCATCGCCAGTTTTATATTTGGCATGCAGGAATGAAGAGACAGAGGCAGGCTAAAGGCTAACAGACTTTATTGCCACTTAATAACCTCAGCCGGCTTGCCACTGCTTGTATCGGCTGCCGGCTGACAGGAGCGAACAGCTGAACCCGCTTGACAGCTCCCTTTTTATAGCGAGCTCTCAAGCGGTTCAGCCAATCAGAGACTGCCCCGGTTCCTGCTTTAATGGCGGACCGGAGTGAGGACAGCTGGCTACAACATATATGTATATGTATATGTATATATGCAGGTCTTGGCATGTTTAGGTCTTTTCCCCTGTAAAATTGAGACTATCTTGGCAACGTTTTGACAAGATCTCACTCGCCATCCTCAGGCTGGTGTTTTCGGCTTTGTGCTTCTATGAGCAAAGCTCACAGAAACTCAGAAGGTCATCACAAAGCCCATTACCCAGGTCGTTACAACCCAGGAGATTACAGCAAAAGACCTAGGATGTCAAAACAATAGAACTCAGAAGGTCATCACACAACCCATTACCCAAGTCGTTACAAGACAGGAGGCTGATAGACACACAGCCAATACCTCAGCCACACATGTTCTTAAGAAAAAGCCAGCCAATCTGCAAACATCAACTCCATTAACCAATCAAGAAGTGATAACACAGCCAACCTCCCCACCAGTATATATAGGGAGACAGCAGCTCAGATCACGCTTTGCTCGCAGAAGCACAAAGCTGAAAACACCAGCCTGAGGATGGCGAGTGAGATCTTGTCGAAACATTGCCAAGATAGTCTCAATTTTACACGGGAAAAGACCCGAACACGCCAAGACCTGCATACCTGTACCCGTGAAAATCTACGAAAACAAATATATCTATATATATCTATATATCTATATCTATCTATCTATCTATCTATCTATCTATCTATCTATCTATCTATCTATCTATCTATCTATCTATCTATCTACATACATATATACATACAATGAAATACCATTCATCCATCATCACAAAATCTTCAGAACCATAAAGCCTACAAACTTGAATTTGGCATGTATATTCCTCTTGGCTTCTAGGTGCTCACTAAGAAAGGATTTTTTGAAATGACCATCAGAGCATTAGTATTTCATATATTATTATTGACACGCTCTGATGCTAAGGAGTTCTACTCCCCCTCCCTACCTGAAAAGAAATCTGTTCCAAATGCAAAACACAAGCAGAGGAGAGGAGTTTCAGTTTCATAGCACCAAGCAGCTTTAGTACAGAACAGTTAAGCTAAGCCACACCCAGGCTCCTTGCTGTCTTCTTGCTCACACAGCAAATACTGTTTCAGTTTCCAAACAGTCCTCAACTCTCTCACACACCGACAGGATGCTAGCCAGATGAATACTGATGGATGCTGTAAGGCAGAGGCAGAATTCCCCCCCCCTTATTTTCATCCCCCAAAACTAAGCAATCACATAGCTTTGTATTGAAGCACTAGTATTAAGCTGGTTATAAATATATTTGAAAATCACTTTATTTGCCAAAAGTGCTTTGTTCATTATTATATTTTCACTAGCATTTTTGACATCTTACAGTGAGATGTTGAAAACATTCAGATTAGTCTGATGTCTGACTTGAAATGTTTTGAGACAAATATTTTGTGACGTATTAGAAATGAGTAAAAATCTTGGATTAATGAGGAAATAATTGGAGCTCTACAGATCCACCCTGCCTCTAGTGTTCTTCATAATAATTGAGAACATTGTCCCCACAATATATTAAAACACAAGCCCAAACTAGTAGAGATAATTATTCCGATGATAGAAATACATTAGGAATTCATTAATAAAATTTTCTCTCTTGAGAATTCTTGGAGTTGACATTCTTACATCTTAAAGTTTCCAAGATTGAGAAACACTGCCCTATAACAATAGAGTTCCAGTGGGTCTTATAATACAGTTCCTGTTTCTCAAATTTGCCTACATCGAAGAAGTAATATATTCCTTCAGATCCAATACTGACAAAGGGTACCACAACTCTCTGGAGCATATAGTATATGAATGAGATATACAGTAACGGTAGAGAAATAGGAAACCCTTATGCTATTTGTGGTAGCCATTCTTTTTTGTGTTTCTGGATAGATTCAAAGGGTTTGCAAAAAACAAACAAAACAAAATGATAAATATAGGTATGAAGGTTTCTGTGTGATATCCATGTGTATGTGTGTGTTACAATTTCCCCTGGTACCAAAATAGCCCATGCTATCCACCAATTCAGAAGTGATGAGAGGGCAGGGATAATTCTAAAGCTAATAAACATTCAACACCATTTCCATTTATTTCAATAGCTAATAATCACAGCTTGATGATTTACAAAAATTGTCTGCCCTCTGTTTTGCTAAGGTTTTTGCCTGTGATCACTGTAATCAATTTTACCGTTTTAAAGCAACGCTTGCTTACACAGCTTGAAACATTTAATATGTCTCAAGCTGGGCTTTGGCACGGCTCATAGTATGTCCTGCGTGTATGACAGTTAATCATGTAAGCTTCTGCCTCTCATCTAACCCATCCCTTTGAAACTGGTTGATAAGATTATCTTTTTGTCCACATTTTTTGACACATTATTTCTTCCATGTCAAATTTCCAGTACAAAGTCCATAATCTTCAAATAATTAATCCCATTTTCTGAGGGTTTGTAGCAAAGTATAGCCTTTTTTGTAGGCTTTGAGTTATTGCTCTGCGGTAGTATTTATTTATTACAGTTGCTATGCTTCTAAGCATAGGCAGAAGGACATAAATCCTTTTGAACTCAATAATAATCAAGGAATCATGTGAAAGTCCATCTCTTAAAGGTTTAAACCAATCTGCAAAGGATCTGTATAGATGGTAACATTTCTCTTTTATAAAGAATATACTAATGAAAATATATCAGTGAACATATTATTGAAAAAGCAGTAAAACCCGATATAAGGACAAACACAACTCTTGGGATCCTTGGGATCCAACCTTCCAGTAGAAGCCAGTGCTCATACTCCTTGACCCTTTACTTTTAACCATTTTTTCCAGCTGTCCAATCAGCATTAGATTGCCAAGGCTTGAAACTATCACTGTCATTTTCCACTACTGTAAAGAAAAGGGTGCATCAGTTCAGTCTAGAGGGAGTACAACTCAATCTTCGGAGGAGGGGGGAATTTAATAAGTGGCACTCGGTGTGATCAGAACAAGATAAAATGAATGCTTTGGGTCCTTTTGGAGTGGGGAACTTCTTTGGGGTGAAAACAGGAGACCTTTCAAAGACAATTGGTCCCATTTCTACACTTAAAACTAACCCCAACCCTGGAATATGAACTGAATCAGAAAATCTCTTAGAGCAGTATATAGTCTTGGTCTACTGAAGTGGCTACACCTCCCTTATAAAAAGGAAGACAATGCCCTTGTAACTTTGAACGGTCACTAAATGAACTGTTGTAAGTTGAGGACTACCTGTATACCAGGGAGGTTGTTGGACATCTCCCAAACCAAGAGTGGTCTTAATAGGGTGCAATATCAGGGAACCTATTCATGAACTCTTTTTCATGGCTCACTATTCTGAATGTTGCTACATTACAAAATTCAATATCAAAATCAATTTTATGTGTAAAGGTAGGCAAAAATGTATTGTTTAAGGCTTGCTTGTACAGGATTTTATGGAAAGGGATTAATAATAACATGAGTATTGGGTATTTTAAAATTATAGATTATCTTGTAAGATAAAAACAAATATATATATGAAGACATGCAAAACTAGAAACAATGACAATTTCTGCTCTGCAAAAAAATTGCTCTTTTCTGCCTATATTCACCTTTACCATTTTCTGCCCAGTAAATTAACTTTGGCTAAACATTGTGCAATACCAAAAATAATCTTTCTTCAATCTGGTACCCTTTATGATTCTACATCAGGGGTCAGGAACTCTGGTAGTTGAAGTCCATAAGTCATAAAAGAGCCCATGGCTCCCTACCTCTGATCTAATCTACACTATTAATTGGGACTGGCCAGGGCAGTTACAGTCAGATTTTTACAGGTGTTAAAGTATATAAGTTCAGAAAAGCTACAAATCTTTTTGAAGTAGAGAATTAAATGATGAAATAATCACGATTCTGATTAAAGAGGAAAATGAAGAAAAACTGAGGTAAGACTACATCATATTCTATAAAAAACTGAGGTAAGACTAGATCATATTCTATAGGATATGTGTATATATATATATATATATTTGGAAACAAAATTCATTTAGGGTCTTTTGTGGGATTTTAAGTCTTATACTATGCAGGGAACTCAGATAAGTTTAAGATGTATCCTTAAAGGGAAGAGATGATATGTGAAACAGTGATCTGGGAAACGGAATAATTTCTCAAAACACTGTCAAGGCACCTCCCTTTTTGTGTAAACAAGAAAGGATGGACTGAAATGTCCTTTTCAGAGTAAGGCAGAATGTCCAGTTCATTTATGAGCACAGTTGAAGATATGTTATCTCTTAAACTGCAAATGTGTTCTTATGCAATATGTGAATCATTTGTTTCTCCTTTCTCTGTTTATATGTTCCCCACTAGCTATGGATACAAGCAAGAATTTGCAGCTAAAACGAAAGAGCATCTCTGGCCTATCCTGTCCTGAAATGCATTGTAACTGCACAGAAGGATATTGAAAAAAAGTGAGTGTGTGGTGATTTAATGTTCTAACAGGGATATGCAATATGATGCAATATAATGCCAAATATCTTTATTATCTCCCTTGCTCCCTGCTCTAACTTTTCATTTTAAAGTGAAATTTACTTTAAAAGAAAAGTAACTATATAGAAGGTGAGCATGCTGAAAAGCATAACATCAGACTCTAGTGTTATATTTAGTAACAGGAATGGCTTTAGAATAATAAAATTCCCCCTAGGATGATAGAAATAATCCTCTTGTGAGTGATATTTAATTTCTGATAAATATTTATTTTCTGATTAGCCAGATGCATTATAGCATACACAGTGCATTCAGAAAGTTTATAGTATGTGGGCCAGGATATGAAATTGTTCCTTTTGTAAGTAGATTCCATTGAATAGATTTCATTCCATATATACTATATATGACTAATTTTTAATAATTTTATTAAATTTATAATTACTGCAGTAAACACTAAGACAAAAATAAAAAACAATAAAATGAAAGAGTAGAAGGTGCAAAAAAGAAAGAGAAAGGGGATTATAGAAAAATAAAGAGAAAAGAAGGAAAAAATAAGAATAAAGAAAAATATATAAAGAAGTGACTTCCCATCTTCATTACAAGTATAAACAGTTTTAGTAACTTATCACTTTCTCTTAAAATATAACAAATAATCTCTTCTTTCCACATCCATTTCTTATCTATAAACAAATTCATAAAGCATTTCTGTTTCAGTTATAATCTCAGCAAGAGTCCATTAGGGATCACCATAGATAATAGCATATCTATTTTAAGCTTGACCAAATAAACCAACTTTATATACACCTTCCTTTTACTTTTAACAATCTTAATTTGTACACCTTTTAAATAAATAAAACCTGGTTTCTTTTAATTTTTCATTTGTCTGTTCTCACAAAAATTCTTCAAAATTTTAACATGCCTCTTTTATATTATATCCAATATAGGAAAATTATCAGGTCAAAACAGATTAGAAAAGGAAGTATGTGAACTTAATGTCTCATCAAAAGCTCCGACCATGGTTCAAGTAAAATGGCTATTCCATCATCCTCCAGAACTTTAATTCTGTCAGATTGCTATCTCATGATTTCCTCAAAAGGAACAGCTTTCTGGAGAACGTGTGGGTGATCTCAATTCCTCTCATTGTCTAAAGAAGAATTATCAACTAGTTGATCTACTCATCTGCTCTTAATTCTTCAGCTCTGTTGCAGTCTTCAGCTCTGCTTTTCAGAGCTATCTCCAGTCCACCATTTCTTCTCCAGAAGTCCAAGTATGGCTCAATTATTTTTGCTTGCATTACTATCTGCATCCATATATTACTATCCTCTTATATTGCTAATAAAAGTTAAAAGAATAGAAAAGTTTCCTCAACTACTTATGATGGGTAAAACCAAAATTGAGAATGCTTTGGTGGAAATCCTAAAGCCCACTCTCCAAATTATTTTTCCCCAAATTCATAAATTAACACATGGTTTTAAACCTTTTCAACCAACCAATGAAATGATAGATAAGAATTACAGATTTCTAAGCTGCATTTTTAAAAGATAATTTTGAAAAGTCTGAGAAAGATATTTGCTTGCCTCTAACATAACAAATCAAGTCTCCCAGGAAGAAAACATAAGCCGGTGGTACAGTAAGAAACTACTTGCAAAAATTTGCAGGTTCAATTCTTTCCATTTAAAAAAAAATCTGTAGTAACTGTAACTATTGGAATAGCAAGTGATAAAAAAGATCTCTGCCACTGAAAGCAGTAGCCAGTTGGAAAACATTCCTCTCCTAGCAGAAGTAATCTTGCTTCATTATGTTCCAAGCATTGGGAAACCCCAAACCAATCTGATTGTATTATTTTACTACTACTGCTGCTGCTCCTGCTTCTGCTACTACTACTATATTACTAACAGTGAAATGCCTTATGGCAAATCTTGGAACTCTGAAGGTTTTGATGTTGGATAGTTCTCAACTATACTTAAAGATGACAGGGAACATTTCCACATGTGCAGTTTAGCACTTCACCTAACCATTGCTATGGTGATAAATCACTAAAGTAGTGAAGCTTTATAGAATCACAACAATAACTGAGTAAAACTACAAATTGCTAATGCCAAAATGTTCCAGGAATGAACTCTGAACATTTTGCATATAGAAATGTCTTATTTGCATTTTATTTACAAGGCAAATCTAACAAAACACGAGAAGCTTTGGAAACAGCCAACTGTGGAAGGCAATGGAGAAGGAGGAGGTGGGAATGCAATGTTGGTTTTTGCCTTTACTTTCCCTTTAACCCAGGACTGTCAAACTTTCAGCCTGCGGGCAAGATGCATTACGTGCTGGCCATGCCCACATCCGCTTTAGTGAAGGGAAAAAAGGCGCAATATGTTACATGACAACACCGTGATGACGCGAGCTTGACTCCCCTGCTTTAACTTCTTCAACTCAACCATTCCTGATTTATGGGATGCTATACAGAAGCCAGAGGATTGCTAAGTTATATTTTGGAAACACTCTTTTACATCAGTCAGTTGATTTATGGCAAATCTCACAAACAATAAAATACAAGGATTTAAAAATTAGTAAATTGAATTGTATAAAAGGTGTATTTAAAAAGCTGGATCTTTGAAACACAAAGAATGGGATTAATTGCTTAAATGCTTGGAAGTATTAAGCCATTTTATCAACTGTCTAACAAACAGTAAGTGAGCCAAACTAACCTTCCTAAAACCAAAGTTTTACAATCTAGGCTTCTGAAAAGCTCTGCCTTGACACTCACCAATTTCACATTTCTTAGAGGAGCTAGGATATAGGAAAGATGAACAGACCAACTCATACATGAGTGGGTTAGTTTTTTTGATATCCTGACTCCAGGCTATTTAAATTGTTACAGATAAAAAATGCCTTTTTAAATGGGGCTTTAAATGGTTAGAAGCCAAGAAGCTGTTTTAGGGTTATATGTTCAGTGTAACACATAACCTAATTCAGTGACCATCATATTTTGGTTGTAGTTTCCAAGTATTTTTCAAGGACTGACAGAAACTTAATATAGATTTCAATTTGACATGACCAAGCATGAAACTATGTGTTTTGCGGCGGAATAAACGAGACTGCACACCTTTAGTGAGATAGCTCTTTTCTGTTTATTTGCAGGGATCGACTCGGGCTGGCGGCGCGGCAGCCTCTCCTTTTAAAGGGCTGGCCGCGCCAGATACCAGCCACTGGCGAGGGCGAAAACTCCCGCCAGAATTTGACCCAATGGATGGTAAGTATTTTAAATATGAATTGACCAACCCAGAACACTATGTGGACAGATCATGCCTAGCTTATACTTTTAATTTTTTTTAATATGCTAAAAACCTTTTCAAAAAACATCTCCAAAGTACAGATGATGACAGATTTCCACTGGAGAAACTTTACCTTTCAAAATCAGTAGTTTACAACCAATTTGAAAAAGCTAGTAAACATATTTAGGAAAATTTGAATTCTTGGGCTGTAGAAGTATTCCCAAAAGAACTCCCAAAAGACAAAAAGAGTCAGTTCTTCCCAAAGAGGTGGATTTTAAATCTATACATATTGCAGGATGGAGGAATGAAATATGGGCAGTTGTGGAAAAAAACCCAAAAGAGCCAGCAAAAGTTGACTTTGCAATCCTTTCTCAGCCCTCCCCTGAGGTCAAGGGAATCTGGGAATAACACGTTTTAAAGAAGGTCAGGTTGTGCCTGAAGCTTTTCATGGTGAGAGCAGCATGTCATGGCTTTTAGAAGGGCTTTAACTTCTATCACTGTAAACAGAATGAAAGCTTCTCAGACACTTCTGAGTAAATAAATAAATTCCTGGTTCCAGCATTATTTATTTCTAATATTCATAGAATCGTGGAGTTGGAAGGGACAAGTCAAGATTCTGATGGGATATTGTGAAATGTATTCATCTAAAACATTGATGATAAAATACTAAAGGGATCCTTCAGTCTTCTAATACATTGTTCAAAGCATCAGTTTGGCATCCTGCTGGCTGGTTGCCTTTGTTTAGAAAGACAGTACTTCATAATTGCCACAGGGGGAACTATTGGCCTAATTTTGCACATGCAAACTTTGCCACTGAATTTATTAAACTAGTAATTCATGCTCTTTCATTTCTATTAGTCTCTTTTGCTTGCTTTTCATGACTGCAGAACTTTTTTGATGGTTTCTTATTTTGTATTTTTTAAAGTTTATTTATCGTCTTAGTTATTCAGAAATCACTAGTTGCTAAAGGAGAAACATTATTTTAT
This sequence comes from Bungarus multicinctus, assembly GCA_023653725.1. NCBI lineage: Eukaryota > Metazoa > Chordata > Lepidosauria > Squamata > Elapidae > Bungarus > Bungarus multicinctus. Next base: position 50,135,290 of record CM042836.1, on the reverse strand, counting down.
TTTTAAAAAATTCTGCAAGTTTTAAATTAACCACTCTAGAGAATTTTTAAAATTTCAATTCACATTAACAATCTATGTCAGTACTAACTAATTAATTCTAGTTTCTGGTTTTAAAATAGCAGAAAATTTAAGGTTTTCTTTTAAAAAAAGGTTCTATGATGGCATCCCTTTGGAGCTATGAATTCAACTATTTTCCCCTTATGATATTTGTCTTTATGCCATCTAAAGAATTTAAATTGTGCTTAAAGACTCCAGTGTTTGCATGTTTGATTTATGTGTGCTGCTACATATGAGTTATTTTGCTTAGCTGAAAGTTGATTTATTTTTATATAAGTGCAATTTTAATAGGTCAGAGAACTACTAAGAGCCTTACAGTGCAAGATTATGTAAGAATATGGAAACATAAATATCAAATGATAGTAATTTTGCTTACTTGTTTTATGTTCTATTAGAGCTGTGTAAAAGTGCTTACCCAGAATTCTCTAAACTGTTTGAGTTATTTATGTGCAGGCAAATGTTCAAGTTTGGTAAGTGAGGGGTTTTTTTCATTACTACAAATTCTTTCTTTCTTTCTTTCTTTCTTTCTTTCTTTCTTTCTTTCTTTCTTTCTTTCTTTCTTTCTTTCTTTCTTTCTTTCTTTCTTTCTTTCTTTCTTTCTTTTTCCTTCCTTCCTTCCTCTTTGTTTCTTCGTTTCTTTCTCAAAATCTGTAATTGCGTCCTGATTATCATTTTGAATCCCTCCCAGGATCTTCAATAAAATTATAGGTGGCTCAGAGCAGAGAGGAAAAGATAGCTACCAATAACAATTGAAAACCATTTAAAAATACATATAAAACCTTTTGATAAAATACTTAGCTAAATCTTCTGAAGAATTTTATACATACATATGAAGGACTGCCTTGGATTTCCTATTTATCTCCCATTCACATATTAACAATAACAATAACAATAACAACAACAACAACAACAACAACAATAATAATAATAATAATAAATATTTATTTATATACCTCTCCTTCCCGAAGGACTCGGAGCGGTGCACAGCCGTACAGTTAAAACAATAAATATGTGAGAAAATAAAACTAAATTAAACCAAAACCCTGGCTGTAAACAATTTAAAACCCTTCCCTAAAACCCTAAAATTTAATAAAAAATAAAACACCCAAAACTAAAATCAGCCCAAGCCGGCCTGGTCAAAGAGCCAGGTTTTCAAGGCATGCCTGAAGGTCCCCAGGTCCGTGGCTGTCCGTAATTCCGGGGGCAACCCATTCCAGAGGGCAGACGCCCCCATAGAGAAGGCCCTATTCCTCGGGGTCACCAGCCGGCACATAGATGCCGACGGGACCTGCAGGAGACCTCCCTGTGGGAGCGCACCGGACGGTGAGAGGAAAATGGCAGAATGCGGTCTTGTAAATATCCTGGTCCGATGCCATGGAGCACTTTAAAAGTTAAAATTTTAAAGCGCACCCGAGAGGCCACTGGCAACCAATGCAGCTCGCGCAGGAGGGGCATCACACGCGAGAACCTTGACACCCCCATAACCACCCGCACAGCCGCATTCTGTACCAATTGAAGCCTCTGTATGCTCCCATTCGGGAGCCCCATGTAGAGGGCGTTACAATAGTCCAGTCGGGAGGTGACCAGGGCATGAGTGACTGTGCGTAAGGCATCCCAATCCAGAAAGGGCCACATCTGGCGAATCAGGCGAACCTGATGAAACGCCCCCCTGGAGAAGGCCATAATATGGTCTTCCAAAGACAGCCGTACATCCAGGAGGACACCCAGATTGCGAGCCCTCTCTGCAGGGGGCAAAATCTCACCCTCAATAGCCAGCGATGGAACTATCTGGCTATATCGGGACGCCAGAAACCACAGCCACTCAGTCTTGGAAGGGTTGAGTCGGAGCCTATTCCCGCCCATCCAGTTCCGCATGGCCTCCAGACAATGGGACATGACCTCCATGGCATCGTTGGGGTGGCTTGGGGTGGAGATGTACAGCTGGGTATCATCAGCGTACAGATGACATCTCACCCCAAAGCCACGGATGATCTCCCCCAACAAGATATGACCCTTAGATTTCTAAAGATTAATCAAAGTTAGGTGAATGCTGCCACCTGTTTTAATTGTTTTGAATAAGCAGCCCTAGCATTCTATTGTAAAATTTCGGATCCATTTTGGACCCTTGCCTGATTTCTTTAATGACAATAAACTGACCTGTCTTTTTTTTCAGACAACTATAGTTGAAGTATGCAGATACAGAGACACCTCTTGCCTTTACTGTTTAATTCAGTAGTATTAATTATAAATAGCCCTCCCTTACCAACTGCCTTGTTTAGTGACCTTCAAAGTTATGGCAGTGTAACTAAAAATAATTTTGTGACCAATCCTCAAATTTATGACCATTACAATATTCTGCAGTCACATGATACCATTTGTATACTTCACAACTAACTTGCAACAAATAGAGTTAACAGAGAACGCAGCAGTAAAATCGTAAGTCATGGTCCTGTGATGTTTTACTTAGCAATTGTGATGCTTAGCAATGATGTTCCCAGTCCCAATTGTGGTCGTTAAGCAAGGACTATGTCAACTATGAGTCAGTTTGGTGCAGTGGTTAAGGTGGAAATTGGGAGACCCTGAATTCTAGACACGAACCCAGCTGGAGGATCTTGGCAATGGCAAACCATTTCTGAAAAACCTTGCCAAGAATACTGTAGAGGTTTTGTCCTTATGAACAATCGCTTCAGTTTGAGCCAGCAATATGTTGCAGCTATGAAAAAAGCCAATGAAATCCTAGACTGCATCAACCGAGGGGTACCATCAAGATCACATGAAGTGATACTTATCAATGCTTTATTCTGCACTGGTAAGACCACACTTGGAATACTGCATCAAGCTATGTCACTGTGATGCAAAAATGATGTTGATACCCTAGAAAGAGTACAGAGAAGTGCAACAAAGATGATTAGGGGACTGGAGACAAAAGCATACAATAAATATGTGGCCTGGATATATCTAGAGTAATGAAGAGAAGGACAAGGACTTGATAGCAATTTTCCAAAATTTGAGAAGCTGTCACAGAGAAGAGTGTGGACTCCAAAGCACCTGAGAGCAGGACAAGAGGTAATGGATGGAAGCTTATCAAAAAGAAATCAAATCTAGAGAAATTTCCTGTCAGTGAGAACAATTATGTTCTCATTTGCCTCTAGAAGTTCTCGCTTGCCTCTAGAAATTGTGGGCATTCCATCATGGGAGATTGTTGATAAGTTTGGATAGTGATTTGTCTGGAATAATATAGGATTTCCTGCTTGAGGCGGGGGTTGGACTAGAAGACCTCCAAGGTTCCTTCCATCTGTGTTATTCTGATTAGTCCAGGCAGTCCCCAGATGTCCAAAACTGACTTGAAAACACATACAAAAAAACAAAAATAACCTCACTGTAGAGATAAATATTGTAACAATTACAGCAATTTTTGCCAATGATTGATACACACTCAAAATAAACTTCCTACTTAAAAAAATACATAATTTCCTAATCTTATTTAGAATGTGATTCTTCTCAAAAGAACATTATAGATAATAGCCTCTCTGGAGAACTAGCAGCCTTTCAACAGCTTTTATGTGCCTGTAAAAAGGAAAGAAATGTTTTTCTTAAAAAAATAGATTTACTGGAAATTCCCTGTGTGTTTTAAACCATTTCTGAGCTGTCAGGAGAGAATTATATAAAGATGTCTCTCATGAGACATGAGGTGTTTCTCTATATTTTGCCAAGCAATAAAACCGCTTTCTAAGAGATGACTGTGTAAAATTGTACTTTTTAAAATAACAATTCACAAATGCATTACTTGTTTCAAATATTCTTTTTTCATGTAACATCAGCTGTGACTATATAATAACACTTCCCTACTTTGTATCTTAAAAGTGCCCATTTTATTGTGGAATAAAATGGATGATGAACTGAATAAGGTTTTAAACAGCCTTTAAAGTTCCTACAGCTCTTAAGTTGCAAGAGCTGAAAATTTTGAAATATAGTGGGAGACAGTTTAGCACTATTTGGCACAAACACCTCACTTAAGTATAGAAATACTTGCAGTTTACTCTTCTAGATAGTTCTAAAGAAAATATGTATTTCACCAACAGAAATGGTGCTAATGGTAGCAGTGACTGCCCAACTCAGCTCTCACTGAACCTAAGTTGAAATTTTTAGATTTGAAGAAGGCAGGTTTGTACTTCAAGATTTAGGGCAGAAAGATTTGATCTGAGGGGAAAAAAAACCCTTCACTCATAAGCTGTAATGGGAAAATTTCAAGACAGTCACTGATACTTCCTAGTTTAGCTAAATACTTAGACTCTTCAGATGAGATTCTCCTTTCACATATGAGCTGAATATATCCTGTGATTTCACAGCAATGATTTTTTAAATATTACTCCATACATCTTTTTAAGCGCAGAGATGTGGAAGGGAATGTACAGTAGTTTCTAACTTATTCAGCAGTGAACAATGCAAAATGTCCTCATCCAACTTAAGAAACAATTTCCAAAAGCTATCAAAATTACATTTTTATTTTTCCTTTTGCTTGGCTGACTTTGATTACAGCATTTGATGGTGTGCCAAGAGCATTGCCATAGTGAGTTGGCAATGGCCCTTCCTGGAAAAGCTCCTTTGGCATTGGCTTCAATGGAGTGCCAGACTTGACAGGGCCTAATGGTTAGGGCTTTCTGGAAATGCTGTATATTAATTAGATTACTAGCAGAGAATCTGGCTGACACAATGAGGAACAATGCCACAGAGATAAGCAGGTCACAAGTTGGTCCAGGGGAAATGGCATTGCCCCCCAATTCTCCAAAATAGTAAACACCTAGAATGATTAGCCAAACATCTATTCATTTTGAAACCTATCCTAGTCATACAGAATTTAAAAATAAGGCTTGGCCCAAGAGACTAATTAAGGACAGCTTCAGTCTCAAGAGTTCTGAGAGCCATTATGTTGGCAGGAATAACAGAAGTAAAGCTTGTGGCTGGCCACAGTGAAAAAATAAAAGAAGAAAGAAAACTGAGGGGATAAAGGAAGGCCAAGGCAATGTCACTCTTGAAAGAGCTCTGATAAGCAAAGGGTTTAAATGAAGTGATAAAAATTGTTGCCTTATCTCTCATTATGTCGCTCAATCCCCTTTAACATTCTCCATATAAGGATATGAAGCACAAAACTGTACATTCTGTACTAACCCCAGAATTAGCAGAATATCCATTAAATCAGCAAAGCTCTTTGCAGCTACCTGATCTGAGTCACAGTGTCTGCTTTAATTCCAGATCTTGATGGGCAGATGCAATTTAAGCTTGATCAAACTGGAGCTTTGCACAGCCCTAGTCACAAAGTATGTCTGTGACTTGAATACTAATCCAGGTTTGATGGCCTCCTTGGGCAACATGATTTCACTGAATGAACTCAATTGCTCCTTTATTTTTTTCTCCAGTAACTTATCTTATATTCTTTTTCCCTTTGGACCTACTGTAAAATGCACAATTTTCCACAACTAGTTGCTCTTTTTTAATTAAATGAACTGATAACAGTGGGAAGCAGTTACAGTAAATCTATAGGAGATGGTTGATTGGCAATTGGCTGCCTAAGAGTTCAAAGTAGTTATACCTCTCCACCAGAAGACGTTTAGCCAATATCTTCAGCCCCTCAATCCCAAATGTTGAAGACTTCCGGTGGCATTTCTATTGTGGACATGATCATGTGAGGGTTTAATCCGTGCTGTCCCTGTTAGAGGGCTACAAACGAGGCTGGAACCACCCTGGAGGGGTGGTGAAGAAGGGGGGAAGCCTGTCAGGTTGAGGGGAGCCACATCTCCCCTCCCTGGCTATGTATACTCTTTCCAAAGATGAGGTATAGCGGTGGTCTAAAATGCCCACCCTGAAGATGGAAGGCTAACTGGGACACAAGATTGCGCTGGAATGGTGAAGTAGTGGGCAGTGTGGAGACCAGGCAAACCAGGTGCAATTTATGGATATTAAGGTACCCTGGAATTAAGATATAAAGAAATTTTTAAGAAAGATTGTAAAAGTGAGGACCAGAGAGAGAGAAAAGAAAATTGGAAACAAATGAAAGTGGCTTAAAATTTTGAAAAGAGCTAAATTGAAGGAGGAAGTTAGTAGAAAATATTTGCTTAAATTGGGTAAATATATGATTCTGGCACTAAACAGGCATAATTAAACGCTGAACTTGAATGTGTTAAAAGAAATAATATTTAATAATTGTATTTATTGAATTGTTGAAATTTAAAAGCCTTAAAAAGTTAAAAGAAAGTGAAAAGAAGGGGTGGAACTTGGACATAACAAAGAGTGCCACTTAATGGTAAAGAAAAAATATCAGTGACTCTTTAAAAAGTGATTGGTTCTTTTAAAACTGGAACTTGATACAAAATAAGAGGAACTTTATTACAATAACACAAAATCCTGAAAAGTGAAAAAAACAGAATACTATAAAGATTAAAAAAGAAGTGTGAAGAAATTACTCTTGGATTACTTGGTGACTTTGAAAAAATTAAGGCCCCAATAAAAGGAACTTAGAAATAAAAACTTATGGATATTGGATTATTTGGTGACCCTGGAAAAAATTTAAAGAGGAATCAGCAGAAGTTGATTGTTGGAAATTAATATCAAAGACGCTAGTTGAATTAAATTACTGGACAATTGGATTGGACTTACATATTAAAGAAAGGGATAAATAAAAATCAAAAGAAGTGCACAAAAATGGCAGAACTTTGTTTGGAAATAAAATTGGAACTAAGAAGTATAAAGGAAATGTTACATGAAAGAATGGAAATATGCAGTATTGTTTTACATAAATTAGAAATGGTGATGCTGGAGAACAAAGAAAAACAAAGAGAGTCAGAAGAGGAGGAGTTGATCAAAGAAGAAGCCAGCCTTAACAAACAAATGGAACAATGAACATTAAAACAAGGGGGAAAAAGAATGGAAATTAAAATTAGGAGGTTTGAGGGGATACTTAAAGAGGGAATTGTTTGAAAATTCAAACAAAGAAAAAGGAAACAGCAAAAAAGGGAATCACAGAAGAAAGCTCAAGAGAGGGAGGGGGATAAAAACTGGAGTAAGAAATGGAGGGGAAAAATAAAGGAAAAAAGGGGGAATAAGAGAAAGGACCAGAAAATAAGGGGATATAGAAAGCGAATAAAAATGAAAATAAATTATACAGTTAGGAGACTTAGAGACAATGGGTAGATAAAGAATAGGAAAGGGGATTCTGCAAGGTAATGTGTTGTGATATATAAGAACATAGATTTTAAAAGTGAAAAGATTGGAACTGATATTTCCTTTTTATTTGATTTTTTTAAGGATTATTGTCAAATCATATATAGATATAACTGGAATAAATGTGAAAATGGGAAGTTATGATAAGAACACTAATCGTATTTAATAAAATGAAGAATATAGTTAAAATGAATTCTGAGGATTGTAGTAAAAAGATTAATATCAGTTTCTACAATTAATTGAATAAATTAATATATTTGAAATAATAAATTATTTAGAATGTAATTGAGGGAAATAACACCATGCAGAATCCGGCTTAAAAATATATATATGGATATGTGACATGTCGTAGGAGATTATTGTTATTAAGCTAGAATGTGATAATTAAAAAGTGATTATACTATAGTAAATTTCTAATATGAATCAAAGGGGAATAAACTGAAGGATGTATAAGACAAGGGGTGGCATACCCAAATTGGTAATTCAAGGGGGGAAATTTTTGGAATTATTAGAACTAAGATGACACTTACTGAATAATGAAATAAAAGTATGTGATAAAATTGCAAATGTGACAGATAAAAATATAAAAGTATAATGAATATAGAATAAGAAATAAGAATTTTAAATATAAGAATATTTGAGAAAATTTATAAGAAAATGGGAAAAGTAATGATATGATATGAAATTGAATGAAAGATAAATATGCAACTAAGATCATGTTTGTACTGAAATGCAAAAACCTGGAATCACATTTGTTCACCAAAAGAGATGTTTTTAAAATATAAAAATAAAAAACTTATTACAAAAAAAAAATCCCAAATGTGGAAGAGTGTTTACTTAAGTCATCCAAATTTAAATAAGTATATGGTCAAATACATAAGTGTTGCAGGAAGATTTTTCTGAGCATGTTTTGCTTGCCCTCAATAAATCTTCTGCCCTATTGGCTAAGTGGGTAAAATTGGAAACCATATATACTGGTATGTAAAGGCTATCAAGGAGCATGATCCCTGCATCCTTAATTTCTCAGGTTGGTTTGACATTTTCTTTGATGTCATTGGCTACCTTTTTCCTTTCTGAATTGGTTCTTTTTCTCCCTTTTGAATCTTTCATAATAGTATTGGTTTCATGTTTTTCCTTTTGTTTCCTTCTATTCTTAGTTCTTAGTGAAGAAGATGCAAAGAAGTAGAAAAGACTATGGCAGGTTCCTCTACAGGTTGCTCACGGAGGGACCTAACATTGGCCTCCAAAAGCATACAGCACCATGAATCTTTAATCCAATATGCCCCACCCAAAAGGTTGCACACTTTAGCAGATGCATTGATTTTCATTTAAAGCAACACTAATCATAGAATCAAAGCAAACCAAAAACTTTACTAGATTATATGTCTTTTTAAAAAATCAAATTCATATATTAATTATCTATTGTACTTTAGTCTAAAACCCTTCCTTCATTCTAGGTGTCCCAAATTATGTAATCAACAGTTTATCTAGTCCTATAGTCATTCAGTATAAACTGAAAGTATAATTGAATCAACGCTGTTGTTATTCTTTTTTCAATAAGCTTCTAATCTTCAACAGTTCCATTCAGAAAAAAAAATCGAATACATGTCTCCATATTGAAAACATTTGTAGTATTGATTTGGTTATGCAAATAGTTAGAATTTTGCCTGTCTTTTCAATTTACTAAAATATGCAATATGTTATTAATACACTGTTACTTTTAAAAACAAATCAGATGTCATAGTAAGCCAAATGGATTGATTTTTCAATTCCAAGTCATTAGTGGCTTTCCTTTACAATTGTACTTCCTTCCTATAAAATATTTTATTTCAATTAAAAGGACAGAAGAATGTCTTCCTTCATCTCACTGGATCAAAGTAATTCCACTGCTGCTGGATAGGGTCAACAACCTTAACATCCTGATACCCAGATATGTTAAACTTCAGCTCCCAACAAATCCAACTATCAAGACAACTGAGAACTGTGATCAACACATCTGGAGGGCATTAGTCAGGGGAAAGCTGACATAACACTCTTTGTGTTATTGACATAGGATAATGTATCATTCTTTGTATTCAGCTTCCTTGTGTATCAACACTGCCTCAAGCTTTCCTTTCTCTATGTAACTTTGGCTGAGCTTTTCCTGTTTTTTTTAAATTGGTTAAGTTCCTACCATCACTTAATGATGTGTCATTGGCAAGTGTAATCTTTTGAAGTTGCACTTTTGAACCACTGAAGGTCATTCATAAACACAGCAAACCAAACCTGGATCTCAATATTGATCTTTCCAATCACACTGCTCATTACCTCTTCCTAGTTTCAAGTCTTCACTTTTGCTAACTCCTTCTGTTTCCTGTCGGCAAACCATTTTTTTTCTATTGACAATATTTATGTAGTTGTCATACACATGGGTTCTTGAGGGCAAATTATTTCTGGCTTTCATGTGGATTTGGAAGAGAAAGAGTGCAGTGGACCTTCAAGTCTTGCTCTAATAATCTAGCCTTAAAAAGGCCAAAGATGTGTCTAATATTCATTATTAAAGTTCCCAGGAGATGGATAAAAATTAAAAAAAGTCTTAACCATCTCAAGTTAGATTACATACATTGACATCTGTTGAAGACATCGTTAGTGGTATTTTAACTGATTTCAATGGATCTTTTTTTACAGATATTTAAATCTGTATGATATACTATTTTGAATCTTGGTAAACAATAAACATTATTCTATTAGAATTAGGACTATAATTACACAAATTATTGACTAAAGATGTATCTCTAATTAATTCCATTTTTTTCTCTTGGTTTTACTGCTTTAGTATAATTATTTATAAAAATTGCAGCTATGAAGCATCATTTCAGAAGGGATTTATAGACACTAAAGTAGGCAGTATGACTAAAAATAAAGTAGGTCTTTGCCTTCAAAACAATGTTTCAGGTAGAAATTAATAAATGTTCAATTAATCAAATATTTCTTTTGCTGAGAGATAGTTCTAAGCATTACTGAACATGCTTGAGAAAGAAGAGTTCTCTTCAGAACTTCTTTAAGAATGGAAAATTACGGTCTTCCGGCGGTGACATGGCAGTGATTCAGGGAAGAGAGATCAGGCTCCATCTCTTGGACTCAATCTTTTGCACTAGAAGCTTGATTTGAGGGTTGTGATCTCCTGGAATGAGATGCGATAAAGAGCGGAAGCTCGGGGGACAGTGGGGTGGTAGGCGACAACGCACTGGAACGAAGAGGAACCTCACAGATCCTAGTCGAACGTGTCAGTCATACCAATATGACTGACCAGAAGCTGTGACAGCCGCCAGACTGGGAAGGAGAAGATTGGCAAAGCATGACATCGGGTGGAAGCTAAACCCCAGGAGCCGTAAATGTAGCAGCATGGAGGAGAGAAAGTTTTACAATCAGCAGTCAAGCGGAGAGGCTAGACAGAGAGAGATGGAAGGTCTCAAAGGACAGCGACTAGAAGGCAGTGAGAGCGGATTGCAAGGGAAGAGGAGTGCAGCCGGAAAGATTTGGACAGAGAAAAGAGACATGGAGAGAGTGAGAGTAAGCAAAAGTATCTGTGAAGAAAGGGGATTGGACAGAAAAGGATAGAGGATTTGGAATTGGAGTTGGAGGAAGGGATTTATCCAGAATGTATAAAGGCTAAGTGGCTAAATGACTATGTGATTAAGCAATTTGAAGGAAGATATCCAGCAGAATGGCAGGAGGAAAGAATGAAAGGAGAAAAAGAAAGTGAAGAAGGAAAGTGAAAGTGCAGATAACTTTTTCTGTGGATGGGATTAATTGGAAGGAATTGGATTTAAAAGAAAGGAAGTTGAAAAGGACTATTTGCATATTATTTAACATTTGAAATGTAGGAGAAAAGAACCCTGGCGCTACAACAAGGAACAGTTGCAATAGATTACGGGAGAGCTTAACAAGAAAAAAGAAGGCAACATTGTATAAGCAATAAAAGAAAGTGAGAAAAGAACTCAAATGTAAAGTTAAATATCTGACTTGATGCTTATGTTTATATTGTTTATTTGATAGTGCTTAAGACTGTAATGATTATTTAGAATATAAAATCTGAAAGTATATGATAGAGTGAAATAGGAATTCTTGTTTTTGATAATAGAACTTTGATAATAGAACCTGGCTGAAAATATTTAGATTAAAGAAAATTAAATACATTTAGAATATAAATTAACATAAGAGACTACCACTGTTAGAATCTATAGAAAACTGTTTAAGTTAACTGAACAAATTAATATTTACTAAATAACATAGAGCACTTAATATTTTTGTAACTATCTATAAGATAACATTATACTATTCAAAGTGGATATAAGATTGTGATATAATCTAATCAAACTATATTATTTAAAGTGGATATAAGGTTGTGATATAAACAAATAATATAGGAAATAGCTTGGACAGTAATATTAAATATTAAAAGAAGGGAATAACTGAAAGATTGGAAAAAGAAATATAATATAAATATTATTGAGTAGCAGGAATAGCTGAGTGGAAAATAAGTGGATGGTAGAGTGGAGTAAGCTATATAATCTAATAAAAATGACAACTATACAATGATATAATGTTATGAGCAGAAAAAGCAAGCAACTCGGCCAATACACAATTGATGCAGACAACACTCCTGACGATTCAAGAAACGATGCTTAAAATGCAAGAGACTATGAATAAAAATCATGAAGAAATGAGAAATAACATGTACAAATTAGAAAATAAAATAGGTGAAATTCAACAAATAATGGAAAAAAACAAACAAAGAATTACAGCAGTTGAAACTAGAATGGAGCTGACTGAAAAAAAATTGGAAGGAGTAGACCAAAAATTAGTAGCTATAAATAAAGACTTAGAGGAATCCATCATAAATCTAGAAATGGAACGTGCTGCTTTTTACCTATGTTCAAAATGTGCTTGAAGATATGGATGATGATTTGAAAACAATTTTGGCGGAAATATTAGTAGAAGTTACCCAATGGGAGATTGGAGAGATCAGAAGCGACACGGACAAAATTTATAGAGTGTACGTCAACTATGCCAGATGTAATAAATTGCTGAGAGAAATACATATCCGGTTTACTAAAAAAAACAGTAAGAGACGAAGTACACAAAACAATGAGGGACGAAACTATAATTTATAAAGGTAAAGAAATATAGACTGTAAAATAGATCCCCAGAAGAATTAGAGAACAGAGGAGGGACTATTATTTTCTTACTACACATCTAATAAAACATAATATAACATATAGATGGCTTAACCCAGAAGGCATGCTCATAATCTGGTGAGAAAAGAAACTTAGAATAGACAATTTAAGGAAAGCGCAAGATTTCTATGATGAATTGATGATTATAGAAGAAGAATTGGGTAGCAAAGAAGAGCTAGAAACCAGAAGCCAGGAGGAACAGCAAGTGATCAAAAAGGACTCGGAACAGGAAGAGAGAAACAAAGAAGAAAAAGAACAGAGAGAAGAAGTGGGGATCAGAACAAAAGCACAGATACAAAATAGAATAAATAGAAGACCAAGACAACAATATAAACAGTAAAATGGAAGAGGAAAAAAAGTTGCTATCCATAAATATTAACGGATTGAACTTGCTAATTAAACAGAATCAGATATTTAACAACCTCCAGAAACGAAATGCTGATATAGTATGCTTACAAGAAATGCACATTAAAACATAGGAATTCAACATAGGAATTACCTAGAACAACCAAAATTAGGAAAATTATTTGTCTCATTGGCAGACCAGAAAAAAAAGGAATTGCGGTGTATATTAAAGGAAAAATAAATGCAACACAAATATACTCAGACCCAAATAGAAGAATATTAATGATAGAAATTGAGATTCAACAAAAAAGAGTACTATTAGTCATAATACATGCCCCCAATGAAAACAAAAAATTTTTTATAGTAAGATACATGAAAAAAATAGTAGAATTAGGACAAGAGAATATCTGTTTAATTGGAGATTTTAATGCAGTGATAGATACAAAGAATGACTATAAAAGTACCCCAAAAAATAAGAAAAGAAAGAAAACATTACCAAAAACATTTTTTGATTTGGCCGATGAATTGAATTTGAGAGATAGTTGGCAAGAGTTAAAAGGGAAAGAAAATAAATATACCTATTATTCAAATCCCCATCGATCATGGTCCTGGAGAGATATGGCTTGGACGAATAAGGAATTAGAAAGTAATGTGAAAAATATAGATATATTGACTAATACATGGGCAGATCATAATCCCTTACAGATAATTTGAAAAAAAGAAAAATAGAAGATGGATGTTAGATACACAAATAAAAAGATAAAAGAAAAAGAATATTTACAAACAATTAGAAAAGAAATGGAATTTTTCCTTAAAGTAAATAAGAATCAAGATACAACCCTTCAGAACTAATGGGATATGGCAAAAACTTATGTAAGAGGGATTACAATAGCATATATAGTTAGAAGAAATAAAGAGAAATGGAAGAACAAAATGAACTACAGGAAGAATTAAAAAGATTGGAAATAATCCTACAGGAAAAACTGCAAAGTGATAAAAATTAAAAAAGAAATGGATTTAGTTAAACATAAATTAAATTTGTTAAATCAGGAGCAATATGCCAAAAAAATAAAATTGGTTAGGCAAAATTTCTTTGAACAAGCAAATAAGCTGGGAAGATGGTTAGCTTATAAGTTAAAAAAGGAAAGGGAAAAGAAATTAATTAAACAATTATATGATGAAAATGGGACCCCCCCCAAATCTTCTGGAGGAAAAAAAATGTATTGTACAAAAATATTATGAAAAATTATAAAGACGGGATCAAATAGAGAGGGATAAGATAGAACAACATTTGAAAGGGAAAAACCTGCCACAAATTTCAGAAGAAAACAAAGAACTTTTAAATAAGGAAATAACACAAATAGAATTAGAAAAAGCAATTACTAAATTGAAAAACAATAAAACACCAGGTCCAGATGGAATTCCAGGAGATTTCTATAAAGCCTTGTGGGAAACAATGCAACCACTGCTGTTAGAATTGTATAACGAAGCATTATTAAAAGCAAAACTACCAAAGTCATGGGGAGAAACATACCGTATTTTCCAGCGTATAAGATGACCGTGCGTATAAGACGACCCCCTAATTTTATAGTTAAAACATAGGTTTAGGCCTATATTCGCTATATAAGATTACCCCCCCCACTTCCGAGGCAACTGTATGTACCACAGTGAGCCAATCACAACAAGCGAAGGTTCAAAGGTTATACTGTAATAGACTTCCTCTCTGACTCTGGTCAATCTGAGCAGGCTTTTTACAGTGTAGATTCGGGTACAGAACATTGTATAATTTGCATGCATAAAAAGCCTGCTTGGATTGGCTGAGTTAGAGAGGTGGTCCGAGCAGCCTTGCAGTGATTGGTGCAGGATCGAGTTGGAAAATTCGTTTCGTGGCAATATCCAGATGATTTTCGTTTAGCGGCATATCGAAACATTTTTCGGAATATACTCGGCGTATAAGACGACCCCCGATTTTCGGTTGACTTTTTTTCGTTTCAAAAGTCATCTTATACGCCGGAAAATACGGTACATATCACTGATACTGAAAGAAGGTATGGACCACTCCCAAATTCAGAGTTGAGACCAATCTCATTGCTAGATGCTGACTATAAAATACTAATGACTATTATGACAAAAAGATTGAAAAACGTTTTGAATGAAGCAATACATCCGGATCAAAATGGTTTCCTCCCAAAAAGACAAATTAGGAATAACACCAGGACAATATGAATATTTTGGAATATTATGAGGTGCATTCAGAGAAACCAGTAGCACTGTTTTTTCTGGATGCGCAGAAAGCATTTGACAATTTAAATTGGGAATTCTTTTTGTATCAGATGACAGAGATGAAATTTGGACTAAATTTTGTAAAAACGATAAAGGAAATTTATTCAAATCAAAAAGCCAGTGTAAGGGTCAACGGCAACTTCACAGAAAAATTTCACATAGTTAAAGGAGTGAGACAGGGATGTCTGATCTCATCTCTGATATTTATACTTGCAATAGAAGTTTTATTAAATCAAATTAGAAATAAAGAAGAAATTACAGGCACTAAGATAAAAAAGGAAAAGTATAAAATACAAGCATTTGCTGATGATATGGTATTTTTGGTAGAAAATCTGAATGAGGTTGGGAAAATATTGTTAAACGAAATAGAGGAATATGGTAGAGTAGTGGGTCTTAAAATTAATAAAACTAAAATGTTAGTTAAAAATCTTAGATCTTCAAAAAAAAAAAAGAATTAGAAAAAGAAATGGAATTTCAAATGATAAATAAAATTAAATACTTGGGTATTTGGTTATCAGCAAAATGTTTGTCCTTAAAAGAAGATAATTATGATAGGTTAATTAACCAAACATAGAAGGATTTGGAAATATGGAGAAAATTGCAGCTCTTCTTAGTAGAAAGGATTGCTGCAATAAAGATGAACCTGGCACCAAGATGGTTATATATATTCCAGACTGTAAAGTTAAATAAAAATTTCTAGGGATACTAAATAAGATGGCAATAAAATTTATATGGGAAGGTAAAAAACCAAGAATTAGACTAAAACTATTGCAGGATAATAGATACAGAAGTGGTTTCGGACTCCCTGATTGGAGTTATATCAACAGGCAGCAACATTAACTTGGATTGGAAACTGGATATCTTTAAGCAATAGGAGAATATTAACATTAGAGGGACATGACCTGCAAGTTGGATGGCATGCCATCCTATGGGAGAAAAACCAGAAGATGTACTCACATGCTAGGTAACATTTAATTAGGGAGGCATAAAAATAAATCAAAACATAGTAAGATACTGAGTTGGCTTTCAACTGTGGAAGCAATGTCCAATCCAAATACCATGGATATTTCTAAAATGATCAGGTACAACCAATTATTGGATAAACAGGGAAACCTAAAAACAAATAAAAAAATTAAGGAAAAAGGAATCAAGTTAGACTGGTGGCCCTATCTGCAGGTGCAAACAAAATATAAAAAAATATGGAAGAATTTGGTATAGAGTTAAGCCCTCAACAGCTCGATCAAATTGTATTAGGACCAGAAGAAAAATGTCTATCCAAAATTTATAACTGTTTTCTAAAATTTGATACAGAAGAGGAGGTAGTAAAACAGACAATGATTGCATGGATGAAAAATTTTGGATATAACATTCAATTAGAGGATTGTGAAAGACTTTGGAAGAGAAATTATAAACTAACAATGGCAGCCTCATATAGGGAAAACCTTTGCAAAATGTTTTATCGTTGGCATCTAGTACCATCGAGATTGGCCAAGATATATCCAAATTTGAAACCAATATGTTGGAAGTGTAAACTAACAACTGGTACCTTCTTTCATATGTGGTGATTGTGCCCCAAAGTCAACAAATTCTGGAATAAAATTAAAATTTGGCTGCAAGAAATAACAAATGAAAAAATAGAACTCAAACTGGAAATGTTTTTACTAGGAATAATTAGAGGTGAATATAAAAAAGAAATTGAATATCTTATAATACATATTCTGACAGCAGCGAGAATAGCTTATGCTCAAAATTGGAAACTGGAGAATAATCCAATGTTAATTTTAAAAAAATATTTAAAAAATTATGGATTGTGCAGAAATGAATAAGCTTATTCATTTCTGCACAGTCCATAATTGGAGTTGCAAGAGAAGGAAAAAAAGAATTCTATACGGTTTGGGAGAAATTGTATGCTTGGATAGACAACAGGAATAATAGATAATGTATAAGGTAAATATGAACAATGTATACATATGTATATGAATAAGAGAAGATGGGAAAAACCAATGCTACGATGAATTGCAAAAATTGTAAACATGATTTGTTTTTTTTTAATTTTGTAAAACTTTAATAAAAATTTTTTTTTAAAAAAGAAAGGAAAATTACAAAACAAGAAGCAATGGCTGGAAACTAACAAAGGAGAGAAGCAACCTGGAAACAAGGAGAAAATTCCTAATGAGGAGAACAATCAACCAATAGAATAGCTTGTCTCAGAAATTGGGTGCTCCATCACTGGAGGCTTTCAAAAAGAGACTGGACAACAGCTTGTCTGAAGTGATATAGGGTCTCCTGATTGAGCAGGAGGTTGGATTAGAAGACCTCTGTCTGAGGTCCCTGTTATTCTGTGTTCTATGTTCACTCCTAAAGAGGAATCCAAAGGGATATCTTTGGAGCTCCAGTGTCCTTCTGTGAATGAAATCTTGTGCTATGGGTGGAACACACATTTAGACCAAGAATAGATAGTGTTAAATTTACAACCTTTCATGTAGTGACCATTCAAAGTAACAACAGGTTCTTCTACACTCACACCTTTGTTTTTAAACGGTACCATTACCTCCTTATGATGTTTTATCACATCTTCAAAAATACATTTAAACATTAATAACATTTCTTCATACAATGTATTTATTTTTTATTATAAATGTTTTGAGGATGCACTTTTACAACTTTACAAAATTCAATGATTTCTACCTTAGAGGAAGAAAAAATACCAGAGAGCTGAAAAGAAGCCAGTTTAGCATTAAAACCAAAAGATTTGACCTTAATGAGAAATTATAGCTGATGTCATTGTTGAATAATTATTAATGATTAATAATAATTATTCTGATGGATAAACTGAAAATAATTTTTCAGGAATTCATTAATCAGTATCAATGTAGGGTTTTACCTGAAAGACAGTTAAGGGACAATATAAGCTGTTGGATATTTTAGAATATTTCGAGCAACAAAATGAAAATTTTCTTAGATGTAGAGAAAGCCTTTTGAGAATTTGAATGGGGCTTGTTTAAAGTTTTGGAAGATATGAACTTTATAGAAAACTTTACAAAATGGGTAAAACCAATTTATACTTCACACAAAACACAAATAATTGTTAATGGACATTTAACCTTAGACTGTCTACTATTGACCTCACCCCTTTCCTAAGAGGTCTGTAGGGGGCGTGCATAAACGCACCAACATGCCTACCATCCCTGTCCTATTGTTTCTTTTATTTTTCTTATATGTACCCATTTCATGTATTCATAACTATGTATATACTTATACCTATTATCTTGTAAGCGATTGACAAATCAAATAAATTCTAAAATAATAACAATAACAACAACAATAATAATAATATTTATTTATATATCACTCCTCTCCCGAAGGACTCGGAGCGGTACACAGCCATACAATTAAAAACATTAAATATATAAAAGTTAAAACTAAATTAAATTAAAGACCCTGGCTGAAAACAATTAAAACCCCTCTCTTAAACCTTAAAATTTGATATAAAAATTAAAATACCTAAATCTAAAATCAGCCCAAGCCAGCCTGGTCAAAGAGCCAGGTTTTCAAGGCACACCTGAAGGTCCCCAGGTCCTTGGCTGTACGTAACTCTGGAGGCAACCCATTCCAGAGGGCAGATGCCCCCACAGAGAAGGCCCTATTCCTCGGGGTCACCAGCCGGCAAATAGATGCCAACGGGACCCTCAAGAGACCCTCCCTATGGGAGCGCACCGGACGGTGAGAGGAAAATGGCAGAATGCGGTCTTGTAAATATCCTGGTCCGATGCCATGGAGCACTTTAAAAGTTAACACTAAAATCTTAAAGCACACCCAAGAGGCCACTGGCAACCAATGCAGCTCGCGCAGGAGGGGCGTCACATGCGAGAACCTTGACGCCCCCATAACCACCCACACGGCCGCATTCTGTACCAGTTGAAGCCTCCGGATGCTCCCATTCGGGAGCCCCATGTAGAGGTCGTTACAGTAGTCCAGTCGGGAGGTGACCAGGGCATGAGTGACCGTGCGTAAGGCATCCCGATCCAGAAAGGGCCACATCTGGCGGATCAGGCGAGCCTGATAAAACGCCCCCCTGGAGAGGGCCGTAATGGGCAAGGACAGCTGTACATCCAGGAGGACACCCAGATTGCGAGCCCTCTCTGAAGGGGGCAAAATCTTACCCCCAATAGCCAGCGAAGGAACTACCTGGCTATATCGGGATACCGGAAACCACAGCCACTCAGTCTTGGAAGAGTTGAGTTGGAGCCTGTTCCCGCCCATCCAGTTCCGCACGGCCTCCAGATAACGGGACATGACTTCCATGGCATCGTTGGGGTGGCTTGGGGTGGAGATGTACAGCTGAGTATCATCAGCGTACAGATGACACTTCACCCCAAAGCCATGGATGATCTCCCCCAGCGGCTTCACATAAATGTTGAACAAGAGAGGAGAGAGGACCGACACCTGAGGCACCCCACAGTCGAGGGACCTAGAGGTGGACCTCTCCCCCCCCCACCAACACAAATTGCAGACGGTCGGAGAGGAAGGAGGCGAACCACTGTAACACGGTGCCCCCAAACCCCAACCCCCCCAATAGGATACTATGGTCGATAGTATCAAAAGCTGCTGATAGGTCTAATAGGACCAGGACAGAGGAATAACCCCTGTCACAGGCCCTCCAGAGATCATCAACCAATGCGACCAATGCCGCTTCAGTACTATGTCCGGGCCTGAAGCCCGATTGGAAGGGATCCAGGTACGTATCTTCATCCAGGTACTGAGGAAGCTGACCTGCCACCACACTCTCAACAACCTTCGCCACAAAGGGAAGGTTGGAGACAGGACGATAATTGTTCAAAAGAGTTGGCTCCAGGGAGGGCTTCTTAAAGAGGGATCGCACCACTGCCGTTTTCAAGGCAGTGGGCAGCGAGCCCTCCATCCAAGAGGATGGAGGATGGAGGATGGAGCAAACTCTGTGTCACCTCTCTGGTGGTAGAAACCAGCCAGGAGGGGCAAGCGTCCAATAAACATGTGGTGGCATTCAGCCACCCGAGCAACCTGTCTATACCCTCGGCGGTCACAGGGTCAAATTCGTCCCAGATAACCGTCTCAAGACTCGCCTCCCCCGGGACCTCCCAACTAGAGTCCAACCCGGCCCGAATCTGAGCAATTTTATCATGCAAAAATCAAGAAAACTCCTCCGCTCTTCCCTGCAAGTGATCCTCCTGCACTCCCGGCCCAAGCAGGAAGCGGGTTACTCTAAACAGGGTGGCGGGTCGATTTTCTGCTGATGCAATAAGGGTGGAGAAGTGAGAATGCTTCGCCGCTTCTATTGCCACTAGGTAGGTCCTAATATAGGACCTAACCTGTGTTTGGTCGGATTCGGCACGACTAGCCCTCCAGATGCCCTCCAGACGTCTTTTCCGGCATTTCATCTCCCTCAGTTTCTCCGTAAACCACGGAGCCGAGTGAGATCTTTGCCGGGTCAGAGGTCGCAAAGGCAGAACTCGGTCCAGTGCCTCGGCAGCCAGCCTATCCCAGGCAGCTACCAAGTCTGTGGCCGAGTTATGAGTCAGAGCTTCAGGTAATGGCCCAAGCTCCATCTGGAACCGTTCAGGATCCATCAGGCGCCTGGGGCAGAACCATCTCCTCGGCTCCACCTCTCTGCGAATCTAGCAAAGCCTTGTGAATCTAGCAAAGCCTTGTGAAATACAAAAAGGAACAAGGCAGCAATGCCCATGGCTTCCTCTCTTGTTTATTTTGGTTATTTTGTTACAAACTTAGACATAATTTTTATAAAATAATGCACCATTGGTATATTTCATCAGATAAATTGTTTAGAATATAAAACTTCAAATTTATATTAGAAATGTGAACAAATAGGGGTATTCTATCATTCCTAGTGAATATGCAAAAAAGTTAGAACATTTTGAATTGAAACACACACCCTGATTCAGAAAAAGATTAATACACAGATGAGACCAGAGGGTGTGGTTTTTTTTGAAATTGAGGAATAAACAGTTGAAAAAAAATCATTGTAATTTTAAAAAAATATATGATAATGGAAGTGACATTATTGTATACACAAAGAAAGATTTGGCAACGCTTATAATGGAGGAATGGTTGATGAAGGTGATGGAACCTGCTGAGATAGTGAAACTGACTTTGTTGACCAGAAAAAAGACAATACTATATTTATTGCTAAAAGCCCCTTATGGAATTTTTGTGTGAAACAAACGAACAAACAAAAAAAGATAAAGCCACGACTTATGGTTTTGATAATTAGGCAATATATATTGTAGAAAGATATATTCATATAACTTTAGAGACAAATATAAATGTATAATTGTATAGCACATATAACTGCTGTAAAGAAGATTGGAAGTCTATTCTTTGTATCATTTTTCTTTCTTTTCTATTGTTTTTTTCTTCTTTTGCTCTTTTAGCTTGGTCCTTCCATCTTTTTTTTCTGCTATATTTTATATTAGTTTGTCTTAGTTTTTAATATTTCTTTTAAAGATTTTTAATAAAATTATAAAAAAAAATTTAACCACATTTTTAGAAAAACACTGTTTCATCTGCATGATCCAACTTTCATTTTATACCAGAAGCTGAGCAAAAAACCTTTCAAATTGCTCCTATTCCTTGCTTGAAACTTGAAACCGTGTTACAGATGGCCTTTCTCTAAATTCTCTAAATTGGGTATAGTATTTACTAACCTGCTAAGTGAACTTCAGCATAGAAGAAGACCTCATAGAATGAAAAGCACTTGTGGCAATAAATGTGCTTTTCTGTCAAAGAAAAATTGAACAGTAGCCCAAAACTAAAAGGACCTTGTTTTAGAAATTGCAACTGTTCTTTAACTAGAAAGCAGAGGTGGTATTCAGCAGGTTCTGACCAGTTCTGGAGAACCGGTAGTGGAAATTTTTAGTAGTTCAGAGAACTGGCAAATATCACGTCTGACTGGAGATTTTATAGTATCCTTCCCTTGCCATGCCCACCAAGCCACGCCCACAGAACCAATAGTAAAAAAATTGAATCCCACCACTGCTAGAAAGCAACTTTTCTTTAACTAGAAAGCTGATGTAGAAATAATCTTATTTCAAGAAGCACCTCTTCTCTTCAAAAAATATTCTGAACAATTTAGATATATGTGCGCTGAAACATTTTTTAATGAAAAGAAGTGGGAAAAGCTTGTTTCCAAACCAACAGTCCAAACCAAAAACTGATAAAATCCCATTATTTTTGTGTAAGCCAGTTTCTGTGCTACTTTTATAAGGATGAACAGCTGCAGAGACTTGTGGAGTGATGGTAAGGAAGATCTAAGACTGGATTATCTCAAACAAGAAAAGTCAAAGTTCGATTTCTATACTGGAGCATGAAACCTAGCAAGCCTAGGGCCTTTGAGATGAAGTCCAAAGAACCGTGGGATTATACTGTTATTTATATTTCAATCAGACATGTGGCACTGAAACTGATATTGAATGGTGCAGAGTGCTCCCTTGATGTTACACTTATGGTGTGACAAAATACACCTGTTATGGTGTGGAAAAAATACATCTTTCATCAAAGTGATGCTGGATAGAACTCTTGGATGCTATGAAAATAGCCTAGATGATTTGAAGTCCTGGGGGGATTATTTTGCCATTGGAAAGGAATGCTCGTTGGGAATATAACAATATTCTTGACTAGGAATAGCATGGATATCATATTTAGTACCCCTTCCTCTTTCGTTGACTGTGCAACCTCAGTACAATGTGGGTGTATTACAGTGTGAAAAATATGCGAGTGAGACCACAGAAATAGTATAAGACAGTGGTGGCTAACCTTTTTGGGCTCCTGTGCCAAAAATTGTGTGCACATGCATTCATGTGCCAGCACCCAGAAGGCAATGTGAGCGCCCCCTGCACATGTGTGTGCAATCCCCCCCGTTGCCCTCTTAGCTGCACTGCGCCTCCCAGCTGATGTTTGGACCGTTAAAGGCCTTTTTCGGCCTCCCAGAGGCTTGAAAACAGCTTCTGCAGCCTTTGCAGGCCAAAAAATAGGCCCATTTCATCACTTCCGGTATTATAGGAAGTGACGAAACGGGCCTATTTTTCGGCCTGCAAAGGTTGCAGAAGAGGCTGAAAAAGGCTTTAAACAGGCTGAAAATCAGCTGTGAGGCACATGCATATGCAGTGAGGTAAGTTTGCCTGCAGCTCGCGTGCTGGCACAAATGGCTTTGCATGTCACCTTTTATTTTTTTTCTTTTCTTGGGCTTAGTTAAAAACCATCACAGGGAAAAGATAAATAATAAACAATTGTAAGATCACTTTCAGGATAGCTCGGAAGACCATTATTTAGAACTGAATTTTGGTCACCTATAACTAGTCTTCGACTTACAACAGTTTGTTTAGTGACTGTTCGAAGTTACAATGGCACTGAAAAAAAGTGCCTTGGCCCTTTTTCACACTTACAACCATTGTAGCATCACCATAGTCACGTGATTAAAAATTCTAAAGCTTGGCAACTAACTCATATTTATCATGGTTGCACTGGGATTATGTGATCACGTGTGCGACCTTCTGACAAGCAAAGTCAATAGGGAAACGAGATTCACTTAATAGCCATGTTACTAACTTAACAATTGCAGTGATTCATTTAACAATGGTGGCAAGAAAGGTTGTAAAATGGGGCAAAACTCAACCACTGTCTCACTTAGCAACATAAATTTTGGGCTTAACTCTGGCCATAAGTCAAGGGCTGCCTGTATTTCCATTGCTCTGTTCCTTAGAAAGTTACCTTGGGAGAGAATAGTAAGAAGATTAGAGGTGAAATAGGCAAATATTTGGGAGATGAAACAAGTGGGTATTCTTTGCCCTGCCATTTTGAGATCTTAAAAAAAAACCTCTAAATCCAGACATGCACAAATCAAAGCAACCAATCTTTCAGAGTGGAGGAGCGTGTCCTTCAGATGTATTCTAAGAATTCAGAGTATCAACAAAACTCAACTGAAGCAAAGAGCTGTATAAATTCTTGCTATCCAGATCGGCCTTTCTGCTTATGCATTTCTTTAAATATTTTTCATTCTTCATTATCTAATGCTAGAGCTCCGGAGTTTGGTTTTGAT
Organism: Bungarus multicinctus; assembly: GCA_023653725.1. Lineage (NCBI taxonomy): Eukaryota > Metazoa > Chordata > Lepidosauria > Squamata > Elapidae > Bungarus > Bungarus multicinctus. The sequence goes on along the minus strand of CM042836.1, from coordinate 50,111,077 downwards.
GAAGAAAACCACCCAGGAGTTTGAATGTTTATCTGATGTTGGCCCAGATTATCTGGTTCCTCAGGAGCCAATTTCTTCCTTGCTATATAAATCCATGGAAATGAATTATCTTGATTTGCTGCATTTTTACTGTACTTTTTTTTTGCTGCTGGAAACAGCTTCCATGTGAGAAGAAAACATTGTACTGAATTTGATCCATTATTCCTTTTGATAGAAGGAGTGAAAATATGAAGCATACTCCCAAATGTGTATTAAAATGTAATAATGAATTGTATTATTTTTCTATTGCATGCAATATGTCAATGTGGTATATGTAGGTTGTACCAGGGGCTTAGGATATTCTGCTTCAAGAAATGTTTTGAACTATACTCTGCATTTGGCTTCTACAACAAAATACTTTTCTCTCAGCATTGTACTGAAATACAAATGCTGACCAATTACCAGAACATGGCAGTGGAAAGGAGCAACCGGTCTGAATGAGCTGAGAGTTGTCAGTTGTGGTAAGTTGGGTGTGCAAAAGTCTTTGAACGAAAGTCAGAAAATAAACCCAACAACCCAAGGAAACAAAGGAGAATTGTCAAAATGTTGATTTGTTTTGGAAATCAGACCCATTGTACTTCCAAACTTTGAATTGTTTGAAAGGAATCTAAAAGCATCCAAACTCTTCAGCAGTATCTTTTTTGAATGGTTAAGGATCCTTGTTAATTATAGTGAGAATTTGTTTGAACATTTTGTTTTCAGACCCATTATGAATCCTCTCATTCTTAAAGATCTAGTTAACACCAGTCATGGGAAGACATCACAGAGATTTGTTTGTAGTGTGCATTGGCATTCTCTGGCTTTTCTCTTATATTTTTTCAACATACTGATCTTTTTTTATTATAGATTTTTGGCATGTAGGTATTTTATTTTTCAATAGTTTTTTTCTCCAGTAGGATTTCTTCTTCTATAGACATCCTATCTGTGCATAATCATGTGGCTTCTTGCTCTACTATTAATAACATTAATAGCATTAACTTCAACTTCTTTATCTTTGAAGCTTTTTGAAAACTAACTCAGATTTTCTTTTTCTAAAAATTGTTTGTACTTTCCAGTACCCTAATAATGATGTGGCCATGATACCAGGAAATACTTACTTGGATTCAAGCAATGAATGTAGGGGCATTGCTAAGTGTGTGTGTGTGTGTGTGTGTGTGTGTGTGTGTGTATGTCAAGATGGTAGCCATTTCTGTATGATCAGTCCCTTTTTTCATGTGTTGTGCATGCCACATATAGGAAAAAGAGAAGGGGCTTTGATAACATGTTCTTGGCTGCCTTCTTGACTTTTTGCCCACTTTTGTGAGTACCCCTGCATGTAAATCGAGAAAAAAACGGGGCAGAAAAGCAAGAATATCTCATTTTCAATCAACAGTGGTGTCATCAGCACATTTTGCTAAACATCCAAATAAATGCATATAAATGCAAATGTTCTAAGGCGTAAAATATAGGGATAAGAATTTTGTTAGATCAAGTTAATAATAAAGTAGAAATATATGGTTCTATTTTTACTCTGTTTTTAAGGCACATCTAGGATTAGATGGTGTGAAATATAAATGGAATTAATTTTTGTGTTGGAAAAGATCATGCTGTATTTGAATTGTCTAGCAGATATTTAGATGTCATGTGATGCAAAACTACTTCATCATCGTTTAGACAGAGGGAGTATTATCTAGCATACTGTATAACAAATGTATACCAAATGAATATTTTTCTATAATATAATGCTACAGATTGAGAGTCTTGCATAACTAGAGCAAGTAATCATGGAGAATAAGATAAATGCATCCATGACTCTTTGGAAACTTTCTGAGGCAGCTTTAGAAAATGTTAGTCTCACTGTGGGCTTGCCTTGATTGTCTTGATGATATCTGGGCAGCTTATTTGTGGGTTTGGGGAAGAGTGGATGAATAGGTTCTTTGGTTAATTACTCTTGCACTGGTAATTGGGTTTTCTGTTTATAGGTTGCTTGCTTAATGGAGATGTGCTTTCAGTGATCTTCCCAGCGATCTTCGTTAAAATTCACTTATTTGATTACAACATCGTTTCTAGTCTTGGTCAATTGTTTCAGACAGTGGGGTAAAGAATCTCCTATGATTATTATTGATTATTAAAATTCTTCTCACACAGTTAATGGGGAAATCAATTCTGTATTGTTACCAAGGAAACTATCTGGATATGTCTGTGTAGTCACCAGACGCTTTGTATTTCCCTCATCACCCAAAATGATAAAGGAGGAAGTAAAGAACAAAAGAACTTACCAAGAATTTTGAGCATTACTTAAAAAAGAGGCTTTATTTTTAAAATGTGCATGGGTTTCTCCTTCACTTTGATACCTAGTATACCAAAATTTGAAAAGAGATCTACCAGGACTAGGATGTTGCAGTTTGTCAGAGCATTCAGTCCATCCTTGCCCACTTTTACAGAAGTTTGAGAATGTAATTTCTGCATAAGGATAGATAATTTCTTATTTTCAAGGTTCTCAGTAATTAATGGTAAAGAGTGCTAAATATTTATGTTATTATTAAGAAGAGGTGAAACATTAAACTCAATTGGACAAATAGCTTTGTTCTTATAAACAACTCCTGCAATAATAAACCATTTCTTCAAGGGGGAAAAAAGTAAAAGAAAACCTGTACAGAAAAATGGCATTAAAATTAAATTCCTGTTTGCAACAAAATCCCCCAGCCAAACTGTTCAAGTAGGCAGCCAAGCAAAAGGAAATGGTAACATATTTTTGCAGAATTTACACTTTTCCTGCTATTGATGGAACACACAGTTCCATGCATGGATTATTGGAGCAGGGCACTGAAGTCAGTAATATTCCATGGAAAGAGGCAAAAGGAATAACTCCCATGGTGTAACTTTTGAACGCAGAATTCTACCCATAAAATGAATTAGGCACAGTGTCAGCACTGAAGTATCGCTCTTCTCCACTTAAGTCATATGTTTATACTAGGACTAGTTTATATGCTGCTTTTCCACTGTAGGCTGTGCCCAAAGTAGCTTAAAAGAAACATCACCTTTGGAAAAATAAGACAAAAGAATTAAAATAACTGAAATTAAATGAGCATTTCAATACGTTAATCTAAGTTTTCACTGAAAAAAGATAAAACAACATTGAAATTAACATGCTGAATAGCTACTGCTTAGGACGAGCACTTGACCTGCTGTTCTCAAAGTAACTGCACAGTCTGGCTTAAATACAGTTCAGAGAAGGGTGGCTCTTTTGGCTGGCCTAAAGGATTCACTACTGGCTGCCTAGCCTGTACTCCATGGGGGATTGGCAGCAGTAAGAGGAAAATGCTGGAGAATAACCATAGTAGGAAGTTCTTTTCTATCATTCAAGTGTTCCAGAAACTGGAATACTTTTCTACATCATACCCACCTAATATTTTGCTCTTTGCCTCAGACTCTCAGTTGGAACAAATAATCCATGTGATTATTTGACACACCGCATTTGTGCTGCACAAACCTAAACAATGAGTTATTATTTGGATTCTCACTTCCAGATATGGTGGCTAGTTTGGGTCACCTTAGCATTCAGTTGAATTGTTGTTAGATTCTGCATCTTTAAATAGCTGGTTATTGCAAGTATTAATAGGGGAGTGTTATTCTGCCCCCATTCTTGCCAGTTGTCATGCATCTATCAAGCTCTACTTCTGTATATAGCATTTTCCTAGGAATCTAACTTTTTTTCAAGTCCACAGCTTATTGTTGAAAAGTTGTTCTAAGTCTCACCTAAAGAGAAGTATTCAATACACTGTCATATAGGGCTGATCTAAGCTACTTTCATTTTTAAGAGGATAAGATGGTGCCTCCCCTACCATTCTCAGCAGCAGAATTGGTTGATTAAGCTTGTTGCCCAATTAAAATATTATCTTGTATATTAACAAGCAGAAAACCCCTGATTTATTTATTTTTTGCAGAATGCAAAAAATGGGACCAAAAGCAACCTCCCTAATTCCCTATTCCAGAAGTTATTCTTCTTCATCCATTCTTTTATAGATTCATTTTAACTTTGTGATCATGGGCTGATGTTCGCTTGGAAAAATCTGTAGTATAAAACAGAGTTCATGCTTCTTTAAATGGATGCAAGATATCAAGATTCGAAGCCAGCAAAACAACCCAAACCATGATCTTGCTACTTCTACATTTGATAGTTGGTATGAGGTTCTTACTGTGGAATGTTTTGGGTTTGGGTTTTCCCAAATGTAATGATACCCACATAATCCAAAAATTTCAATTTTTGACTTATCTGTCCACAGAACATTACTCCAGCAGTTAGAGAATCATCCAGGTACTATTTAGGAAACTTGAGATAACCATCAATACCCTTCTTAAGCATTGGTTTCTACCTTTGTAGTCTCCCACAAAATATATTTATATGCAGGGTTTTTCTTCCCATCTTCAAATTCCAAATCAATTCCAAATTTGTATGCAGGGTTTTTTCTTCCCAACTTCAAATTCCAAATCAATTCCAAAGGTGAACTGGGTGATTCTGATTGCTGCAAAAAATGATGCCATTTTATGTGGTTTTTCATCATATGAATGATGCTGAATTTGCCAGATTTCTGTGTTGTTATTTTAAGATATGGCATCCTCCTCTTGAATAAATTTGTTTTGAGTCACACTCAATTTAGCTCACAAATAGGCAGATGTATATGTTTTAGCATAACTGTAACTTTAGAATGATTAATGTAGTGCACAGGATCTTTTCATTTACGAGTGGCATGGAAAAAAGCTAGCTAGTGCTAATGAATCATCAGTTATGTGATGGAGTCATCTTTCTAACTCCACCAAAACACAAGACTGATTCAATTTGTACTGAAGCTTTGAATGTCTATATTTTAAGAAGAATCTTTTGATATTGGTGTCTAATGTTTCTTTTGAAAAATTCTTCAAAGTCTTGTAGAAGGCAAAATTAAGCTTCCCTCTTTTCTAACAAAAACAAAGTATTTATTCAGAGCCAGTAATATGTAAACTTTGGAGCAAAATAAGTGCTTTTTGTTATCATAACCACTTAAATTATTTTTCTCTAATGTGATCTACAGCACTTTGCAGTTGGATTTTATTACTAAAGCAGTAAGAGGTCATTTCAGCAAATTGTCAGGTGACTGGTAAAATATATAATATATTTTACAGGTTTGTTATTTACTGAAAATTTCAACTTTAGATAGGCTGTTCTTCAAAACTCTCTTCCAACTTTGGACTAAAGTAGGAGATTCATCACAATTATAATTGGAGTTTGGATTGTCCTCTTTAAGATTTAATTTATTTAAGTAATCATTAAAGACATGTTGGTGGCAGTTTTTGGAAGGAATATGGAAAGTCTAGGAAATTTCTGAAGACTGCTGAAAGCCTAAGAGGTAATAATCATATGATGATGTACAATATAGGAAGATTGTAGCTTGGGTGCTGAGCAAATGCTTTGTACACCAAAAGTTCCAGGTTTAATATTTAGCATTTTTGTAAAGGTCTGGAAAAACTCCCTCTGGAATCCCAGGATTTGTTTCCATTTTTTGTCAACAATCTATATTTCATGGACCAGCAAATGTATTTCTAAAAGTTTGCATCTCAGCCAGCTTCAAAGCATTCCTCTTAAGCTGGAATAGAAAAGAATCAGAGAAATCATGGGATGAAGAAAGTATTATTCTTCAAAGGAAGAAGTAAAAATCTTTCCCACAATGTTTCACATCTCAAACTGCAAAATTCATCCTTCTCCTTCCTTTCCTCTCATCTCAGTAGCCAATTTTAGAAGCCTGATCCTAGTCAACCACCGAAGTATCACTATCTAAAGCAGTAGATACTGTACTATCTATAACAATACGTGGGAATGAACTTGGGAGACAGGGGAAAAAGCTATAGCCAGGGGAACAGTCAGATAAAAGGCATCTTAGCAAACAGAAGGAATATGGGCATGGCAACTGCCTCAGAAGAGATCCTTCCTAGTTTCTTTGGCTGTAAAGGAGACAGGCAGAAAATGTATATTCAGACTTGCAAGAGTCTGTTAATGTAACTTTACAATACAGTAAAATTAGATCATCAGGGCATACTTCCTATTTGGAGTACTTCACAAGTCTGATGCTACTGCTGTCATGGCTCTGGTTTTGATGTCTATTTCACTCCAAGCAAACTCATGTAAGTTAACATGTGTTTTCAAAGGAAAAGTAAAATATAAATGCTAAAATAAATAAAGTTTCCCTATAGAATAGAATACTTTATTGGCCAAGTGTGATTGGACACACAAGGAATTTGTCTTGGTATAAATACTATCAGTATACATAAAGAAAAGATACATTCGTTAAGAATCAAGAATCATAACATACAACACCAATGATAGGCATAGGGTACAATCAACAATCAAATCATACTAGGAAACAGTCAATATAAATTGTAAGGATACAAGAGACAAAGTTAAAGTCCTACGATCACAAGTGGGAGGGGATGGGTGATAAGGAGTGATGAGAAGATTAGCAGTAATAGTAGTGCAGACTTTGTAATAGTTGAACAGTGTTGAGGGAATTATTTGTTTAGCAGAGTGATGGCTTTTGGGAAAAAACTGTTCTTGTGTCTAGTTGTTCTGGTGTGCAGTGCTCTATAGCATCGTTTTGAAGGAAGGAGTTTATGTCCGGGATGTGAGGGGTCTGTAAATATTTCCACAGCCCTTCTTTTTGACTTATGCAGTATACAGGTCCTCGATTGAAGGCAGGTGGGTAGTAATTGTTTTTTCTGCAGTCTTAATTATCCTCTGAAGTCTGTGTCTGTCCTGTTGAGTTGCAGAACCAAACCAGACAATTATAGAGGTGCAAATGATAGACTCAAAAATTCCTCTGTAGAGCTGTATCAGCAGCTCCTTGGGCAGTTTGAGCTTTCTGAGTTGGCGCAGAAAGAACATTCTTTATTGTGCTTTTTTGATGACGTTTTTGATGTTAGGTGTCCATTTTAAGTCATGTGATGTAGTAGAACCTAGAAATGTGAAGGTCTCTGCTGTTGATACTGTGTTGTTTAGTATTGTAAGAGATGGTAGTAAGAGAGGGTTTCTTCTAAAGTCTATCACCATTTCTACAGGTTTTTTTTTTTAACAATGGTTTCACTTTATTACTGTTTTTTTAAAGATCTCTTTGATAGTAAAAATGTGTGGGCACACCCAAAACTCCATAAAGGTCAAGGTGACTGGCACTTATGAAGAGAGCTCAAGTTGGATACTGAAAGTCTCCAAAATTTCAGTAAGTGTACAAAACACAAAGAAAGAAAAAACACCAGCAATTTGGCAGTGAAAAATAGTATTATGGTAGGAAGGAGGTAGAAACTTTCTATATATATATATATAATAGGTAGAATAATCACATCTTCAGACTGACTTCTTTCTTGACAATTATATAGAACTCTAGGGCGTTTTGGAACCCAGGTACTGCAAGGGGACAACAATGCATAAGGAAATGACATATTACCCAATCTGTTGTATCTCCTAAAGAACTGAGAAAAATTCTACATATAATTTTCCTTCTTTCTTCACACTCCTTGGGGCATCCTGCTTATTATATTCCTCTATAAAGTGGTGGGCACTCTATTGTCACAGATTACATGTGATTTCTGAGATTCTTTTTTTGCAGATTGCTCCCAGAATGTGATTCCCAATATCCCAGTAGTGCCATTTCATGCCATCTCAAGGCAGAAACATATGAGAACTGTACAGCAAGCACTAAAAGGTAAATTTTACAAATTTGCCCCAAACCTTCCTTTCTGCAAAAGTAAATGAAAAAAACAAAACAAAATCCCAATGTTGTTTTTATTTGGTGATGTGCCTCCCCACAAAAAAAAAAAAAAAACCTTGCGTAGTACTGGCTACCAAAAGGAGGCTCATCATTGCCCTATAAGTCTTAAGATATTTGCTTTTGCTTGCATAATATTTTATTTCTTTTTGTAATTAACTTCCATATAAATAAAGTAATAGAGCTCTGGCATATTTAATAATTTCATGGAAGAAGGAATTCTGGACACTTTCCTTTCTTCTGAGCTTCATCTACCAAATCATTTTCCCTTGCCGTCAGTTTCTGTTTCACTTAGCTCCTTCCAATCTGTTTCTGTCTCCTTCTCTGGCAAAGAGTCTCTCTTGCATCACTTATGTGCAAATAGATGGTACAATAGAACTTTTCGTTGCAATGTCCTTTCTACTTAAATAGAATCCCGGGAGTGGGGGGGTGACAACTGCAAATTACATGCAAATGATATAAAGGAAAGCAGATTTGGAAGATTGTATTTTCTGAGCCTTGGGCAAATCAGTTAGTATTTTTCCACTTGGTAATGACTGAAAATTGTTGTTGACCAAATAAAAAATAAAAAAATCCCCTCAGTCAATAAGCCCACCTGAGATCAGGTTTTTGGGCAGGCATTCTTAGGTTTTCAAACCATTTATTTAGATTGCAATCTAATTATCATTTTCCATAGTTTGTAAGTGGAATGAGATTCAGTATGATAGCCTATGATTTGATCAATTTGAATTATATTGTGTGCTGAGAAAAACATTTGGTGGTCTATAATATTTGAGGAAGAGTTATTTCACTGAGATAATTTCTTCTGTGTAAGTTAGGAGGATATCCAGGTAGATATTGAACAAATTCTGTGTTCATTTATTTGGAAGAGAGTGCCACTAAATTCAGAGGGATTGTATTTAAAATACAGAAATAGGTCATACTGCAAGATTGCAATTTCATGTCCATAGATAGGTAAAAAAACTAGGTTGATCTCAGTATGAAGTCCATCCTATTCATCCTATTTCAGCTCATTTTTGAACCATTCACGACTCCCAAATCTTCTGGAACATGCTGCCTATTATCTGAAATTGATGTGAATAATTCTGGAACTAGATACTAAATTCAATTGCATTGCTACAACACAACAAGGGGGAAAGAACAAAATGTGGAGGTTTTAAAAAGTAGCATAGCAGGATTAAGAAATTATTCATGAGTGTCTTCAGGAGCTGCACATTACTCTTAAAGAACAGCTAATTTCGACTAAGATCCTTGTTAGATATTGTTTCTGGCCAGGCCTTGTGCAATTTTGAGAAGAGGGATTATGTTCTTATTGATAATTGCTATCCTAGCTTTTTACAAATTTTTAAACAAGGCCTTGATAAAAGTGGTTGCATGATGGTCCTTTAAAAAGATGGCTCATTCTCTTATCTGAAGATGAGGCATTTTTTTTCTTCCTCATTGTATGTGATAAGACACGTAAACCTCTTTAGAACCTACAACCAAAAATTTACCATGTACCTTCAAACACAGTACAGAAACTATCCAGTAACTGTTTCTTTAAAAACTATTACCTGTTGCAATTGGATTCATCTCAGAGTCAAACTGAGCCAAAATCAAAGTGCAAAAGAGATTATCAGAAGTTAACTGCTGGTGCCCCGCAGAAGTGTATTGAATTACACTCCATATCATCTATGTTGTCTGGAGATGATAACAATTGTAAGCTGACACATCTGGAGGGGTCTAGGTGGATGCTGGCAGAGGAACAAAGTAATGCTGGCATACTAAGAATATTCTCGATAGAAGCATCAACAAAATGCACCATCAAGTCTTAATATATTCTTTGGCTCACAGCCTGTTCTCAGTTCTCTGACAAGTCATTAATTTCTGAAAGACCACCCTAGAGGACACTCCTCTGTTATACAATCAGGACATGTTAACCTAAATTGTGTTGCTGTTGTTTCCCCTTCAAAAAATTGAGAAGGTTATATATGGTGTTTGAAAAACAGATTATAGCTCTCTGATTCCCAATCCAAGTGTTGACTTTCTTACTTATGTGGCCTGAATATAAAATGGTTTGCAAGTTTTGTATCAGCTGTCAGTCCTGTATTTCATGTCAGTTATGCACTGGTTTTAGTACTGATTGGAAATAGTTGAGATTTTTTTTATGAAGGAAGAAACAAGTTCAAAATATTTTTAAGATTGGTTTAAGGACGAAGTTCTTTCCTACTAATAATCTCCGAAAACCATTTGACATAATCACCCATGTCACCCACCTAGGGACAGTCCCCATGTTACATAGTTGAGTTATGCAGAGGAAGCATGTCCCTGAATATGACAAACATTGAAGAGAGAGAGATTGCATCAATATATGCTTATTGGATGTCTGAATCATTTTTTTGTTCTGTTCCAGCAATACGTTTTGCTTGTTCTGATGTCTCAGCTATGAATTTTATATACTGTATGTTGAACAATATTCCTAGCTAGTTCTTGAGAACCATCAGCTAGTCAGGCTCCTTACCTGCTTCGACAGTTAAATACAACCAATACCTTTTATCCTGCTGAAAGATCATATTGAGATAAGCAGCATCAGCTTCTATCCTGAGCATCTGTGAGTGTTAAGAATGCTACTAATGGAATGCTATTGTCAGTGAAGGGGGAGAATGAGATTTTCCTAAGACATGAATGAGTACCCAAGATTAAACCACTGGTAAGCTCAATAAAACTTATTCTCAGATAAGCCCTAGTAGGATTTCAGCCTTAGCTTTTAGGATGCCAAAGCATTATGTGATTTCCACTTCAAAACCAATGTATGTTTAGAGTCTAAACAAAGGATATACAACCATTTTGTAAGCTGCCCTATGGCAATTTACATTTGTCCTGCCTGAAGATTCTACTGTAACGTAGCTGGATAATAATCCTGTGCATCAGCAGAAGATTTTGAAAGGGTCAATTGGTAAAATAAGGGCCTTAAAACTTAGTATCTCTTAAATCCTTCCCCCAAATGGGAAAATTTGCCCGGATTCAGATCATTGCAAGTGTGAAATAGTTCAATAACTGGATCTCTTAAATATTAATAAACCTCAAGACATCTAACCTTTCCCTTCAAATCCTTCCCAAATCACCAAAACACGAAAAGGGTCTAAATATTTTCAGCTCTTCATATTTGGGGATGCTTTAGGAACTAAATGGAAATGGTAAGTTATACATGTATAGGCAGGCCAGACACCAAGAGACTTAGATTGGAGACAAGATTGGAGACAAGAGATTTCTTGTCTCCAATCCTTTCTTAGATGGTGTTCCTCAGTTATCGATTTCTCGATTCAAAAACTGATAGCTTAACCTCTCTTCAGTTTCAATCCAACTTTTCTTAATGACACTCAACATACTGCTATCATTGGCATAGCAATGATACTTTTTCTATAGTACATCAATGTTTTTAGACTTTTGCATGTAACTCAATTGTACAAACACATTCTGGCCCGAATCTGCGGATATAAAATTTCAGCCCAGGGGATTTTGAAGCAAAGGCGTAACATCATGAATCTCCTAATTGTAATACTTCTAGTGCTTGTGGGAAAGGCTAAGTCTCACTTCCAGCTGTGTGACAATGGATAACACTCTTGTATGTTTGCATATACTCAGTGGAAAGAACACTGCCAAGTTGTTCTCTTCATTCTATGTATAAGCAGCTCCACATTGAAGTTAGCAGAAATGTTCATATATTACTGAAAACAGATTTTGGCTCACTACCTTAATGTATGTGTTCTGAAATACCATTGAAAGTTATTGAAATAACATGGCATGCCCTCCAATTCATCCTTGAAGGAACAAAACAGCTAGTTTCTAAACTTCTATGACATACTTTTTACATTTCTTAAAAACAATAAAACAGGAAATTACTTCTCAAAAACAAAGTTAAATGACATAAACTTTGATGTGAACACAGCAAAAAGTAGAAATTCAAAGCTATGAAGATAGTGCTTCCTTCATCTATCTCCCTGTAAATACCAGGGTCATAGAGAAAAGGAAAGAAAAATCCTTCTACTTTCATGCCATCTAGAGAATGATTTATTTATTTATTTTTATTTTATTTATTTTATCAAGCGATTATTAGATAACAGGTATATGTATAAACATGGTTATGAATACATGAAATAAATATAAGAAAAAAAAGAAACAATAGGACAGGGATGGTAGGTACGTTGGTGCGCTTATACAGACCTCTTAGGAAAGGGGTGAGGTCAATAGTAGACAGTCTAAGGTTAAAGTTTTTGGGATTTGGGGAATGATGCTCTAGTGTCTTTACAAGGGGCAGAGCCTGAAGACCATTTTTAAAAAAGTCTTTACTTTAACATTCTTCTATCAAACAGAATATTGGGTGCCTTTCATGAGGGAGAATTTTTCTCCCCCACTGCTTCCTTAATTTGCTCCAGGTTTTCAATCTCCCATTTCTACCACCGATATGCACTTATCACACATAGTGACAGTGGCTATGTTTTTATTGAATGAAACCAATTTTCTGAGTTTGCACAATACACTAAACCATTAATTAATCGTACTGATGGGCTCACACAAATCACAGAACCAAAAACAACCTGTCCTGTCCCATCCTATGTTAGGTGGACCCGATCAATAAGTATCATTGTTGTTTGTAGCTAATGGGTGACTGCCAAAAGGTACTAAAGTTGTCTGTCTTGCATGACAGAAATCCTTTGAAAGTCAATAACTTATAAAAAATGTATCCTTTTCAAATAAAACCAAGTTGCTTACCCACATGAAAATTCCAGGCAGATGCTGATTAGGTTTCATCTAGTTAAACTAGTTAAGTTAAACTAGTAAGTATGATGAGATAGTGAGATGCTCTCCACCTTTTCTAGAGGGAGGTTTGACATATAAGCCACTTTAACTACAGTAATATGTCATTCTAGCTTCACTATGCTTTGATTCAATAGTACCATTAGTGGCTGAAAAAGATTCATATTAACTACCAACTCAGTTGCATGCATATGCAACTCAGTTGTATGCATAGAGAGAACTAATGACATTAGGAGAATGCATTGAATTATGATTGTCCTCAGGATTACCCTCCATCTTTTACATGAGTCATTACTTTCAAAAGGCCATTACTTTAGTGCATATTTATTTATTTATTTATTTATTTATTTATTTATTTATTTATTTATTTATTTATTCGTACTTCTATACCGCTCCCTCTCCCAAAAAGGGACTCGAGGCGGTGTACATCCAACAAACAAGATAATACAGATAACAGAAGTGAAAATCAGGTAAATAATCTAAGATGGCTAAGAATCACCCTTATTAAAATTTTAAAATATAAACCCCAATGATTTTATTTGGCTAGACCGGCTTGTTTGAACAGCAAGGTCTTAACTGCGCGCCGGAAGGTTAGGATGTCTGACATGGCTCGTATCTCCGGGGGGAGACAATTCCAGAGGGATGGGGCTCCCACAGAGAAAGCACATAGTCTCGGGGCCGCTAGTCGACAGCGATCCAGTGGTGGTACCCCAAGCATGGCGATTCTGTGGGAGCGTACTGGGCGGCGGGAGGTTGTTGGTGGCAGCAGGCGATCCCGTAAGTATCCAGGTCCCGAGCCATGGAGCACTTTGAAAACTGTAAGTACCACCTTGAAACGAATCCGGAAGGCCACAGGAAGCCAGTGCAGCCAGCGGAGAAGAGGTGTTATGTGGGCGTCCCGAGGGGCGCCCATGATCATCCGCGCGGCTGCATTCTGAACTAACTGTAACCTTCGGAGAGTTTTCAAGGGGAGCCCCATGTAGAGCATTACAGTAGTCCAAGCGGGAGATGACGAGGGCAGAGGTGACTGTGCGAAGTGTGTCCAGATCCAGAAAGGGTCACAATTGGTAGATAAGACGAATCTGATAAAAAGCACTCCTGGTGGCGGCCACAATATGATCTTCCAAAGACAGTCGCACATCCAGGAGGACACCCAAGTTGCGTGCCCTTTCCACAGCGGATAATGTCTCTCCTCCCACGGTCAGCGATGGAATAAGCTGACTGAATCTGGGGGCAGGAAACCACAGCCACTCGGTTTTGGTCGGGTTGAGACGAAGTCTGTTATGACCCATCCAACCCCGCACGGCCTCCAGGCACCGGGTCATCACTACGACGGCTTCGTTGGGGTGGTCAGGGGTGGAGATGTACAGCTGAGTATCATCAGCGTACTGGTGGAATTCCACCCCAAAGCCACGGATGATCTCACCTAGCGGCTTCATATAAATGTTAAACAGCAGGGGAGAGAGCACCGACCCCTGAGGTACCCCACAAAGTAGGGGCCTTGGGGTCGATCTCTGTCCCCCCGTCAACACAAATTGCGAACGGTCGGAGAGGAAGGAGGAGAACCATCAAAGAACGGTGCCTCCAATCCCCAGCCCCTCCAACCGATGCAATAGGATACTGTGGTCGACAGTATCAAAAGCCGCTGATAGATCCAGTAGGACCAGAACAGAGGAATAGCCTCTGTCCCGTGCCCTCCAGAGATCATCCATCAACGCGACCAACGCCGTCTCAGTGCTGTGTCCGGGCCTGAAGCCCGATTGGAGGGGGTCGAGATAATCCGTTTCATCCAGGTACTGCGGGAACTGATGTGCCACCACAGTCTCTATGACCTTCGCTACAAAGCGAAGGTTGGAGACAGGATGATAATTTGATAGTAATGTTGGGTCCAAGGACGGTTTCTTGAGGAGAGGTCGAACCACCGCTTCTTTCAAAGCGGCGGGTAGAAATCCCTCTCTCAAGGAAGCGTTAATAATGCCTTGGAACCAGCCTCGTGTTACCTCCCGAGTGGCTAAGACCAGCCAGGAGAGACACGGGTCTAATAAAAAAGTGGTAGCGTTCAGTCCCCTCAGTATTCTGTCAACGTGTTCTTTGGTAACAGAGTCGAACTCAGCCCAGTTGACCTCACTGATATCTGACCTCGCCCTCTCGCCCGGAGATGACCAGTCGGAGTCCAGTTCGTTCCGAATCTGAGCGATTTTGTCCTGGAGAAATATAGAAAATTCCTCAGCTCGACCCTGCAAAGGGTCTTCCCGCGACTCCACATTCAAGAGGGAGCGGGTCACCTTAAACAGGGCAGCTGGGCGGTTTTCTGCGGACGCAATAAGGGTGGAGAGGTAAGTTCTCCTCGCCATCCTTTTCGCCACTAAATACGTCTTAATATAAGAACGTAGTAGTGTTCGGTCAGACTCAGAGTGGCTGGCCCTCCAACTACTCTCTAGGCGTCTTTTCCGGCGTTTCATCTCCCTTAGCTCCTCGGAGAACCAAGGAGCTAATGCTAAGCATATGCTAAGGCTTTCCGAATAAGAACTTATCTTACTTCTGGGATATCTAGTAGACAAACACATATCTGTTCTGCTCCACTTTATATTAATTCCTCTTTAATCTGAGAATGAACATGAATTTAGATTATCATTTATTTTGACTAGATGGAACAGACATTATATAACAATTGCTCCAAATCATTCCCAAGAGATAAGTAAAAATGTCTTTAAATTTATTTTTTGAACTTAAATGAGCCTGGATCACAGCAGTGTATTCATGAAACTGTAGTAAATGCATCTTCCACACTTTATAAATCTGTTCATATAAACTGTTACCATTATTTCTCTGTCTTGCTTGCACATCAATAGAATTGGTTTGAGTTTGGAAAGATATTATCTTTCCTTCTTGTGAAATGATACATATGCAAATTTTCTTTAAAATAGTGTTGTATAAGGCCTCTTGTTCTTTGATGCACAAAAAATGCCAGGATTTAAAAACAATTGTGCAATCTAAAAATCCTGTTGGAGCATTTTATATCAGATTAACATGCACACTAAAATGTATTCAGAACACATTTGAAGCCCGTTGCTGTGCACTAATTCACATTAGAGATGGATAATTACTCCCCTCACCTATTCTTTTTTGAATGTCCATTCAAACACTTAAAAATCCACAAGCACTGTGGGGATTTAGATACATCTTTACTGTCATATAGGTCATTCCACCAGCTTATTTCCTTCCTCATAGTAAAACATGCACAATCAATATCTCTCCTTCCACAAGTAAAGCTATCATTACATTCACAGAAATTTGTGTCACTCACAAAACAGGAGTCATCTATAACAGGAGCATCAAACTTGCGGCCTGTGGGCCAGATGCGTCACATGCTGGCCCCACCCCCACCTGGTTTAGTGAAGGGAAAAAAGTCACAATATGTCATGTGACACTGCTGTGATGCCACGAGTTTGACACCCCTGATCTACAGCATATAATGTAAGGGCTGTAATAGTCACTATGTAGAAAAGCAAAGCAGAAAACTAGCAAAGTGTTTACATGAACACCAATTAATAGTCAGAAGATACAATGAAAATTTCTTAAATTAACATGTAGACATTTGGGAAACTATGAGCATCCTAAACCAAGCTAAATCCAAAAATTCTAAAGGGTCTGGAAGCTTGGCATTGAGACAAATCAAACATCAACAAGCATATAGAGATAAATAACATTTCCACAGCATTCAAATGTGACAATAAAAAAACTAGATAGGAAACAAAAAGACCATACTAGCTCCTTGCAAACAATTAACACCCAGGGAAGTATTACTATGCAATTAATATCAGGCAATAATAATAATAAGAAATTTCTGTAGTTGACAAGAGTCTTCATATCTTCCATTCCCTTCAACTATATACAGCCATAGTTTAAATGGAAACAATCTAGAATACTAGGCTGAAATTACCTATCCTCCCAGAGAATGGATGTGGAAACAGCCAAGAAACAAGAGCCCAATTTAAGTCAAACCTCAGCTACCAAAGAGTAGGCCATTGGAAAAAAATAACTCCTTGTAAGTAGGACTTTGTCATTGAATAAGCTTTACTCATGAGGAGAACTGTGGCAGTAAAATAGTTATCCAAGTCAATCCTATAAAAACAAGACTAAAACGAAATTCGTAAAGATTTAGTTTACACAGTTTTCTTTGGTTAGAACCACAATATATAAACAGCCAATGGAAAGTTAAACACAGTAGTGGTCTAATTTCACCTAAAAAGTAAAAACCAAAAGCCATCTTTTGCCCAAAGAAAATTATGCTATTATTTTCTTGCAACTTAACATCTAAATCTTCATCTGATTTCATCTGAGAACCTGAGCTTCAATTATTCTTCTACAGGCAATTAAATTCTTCAGAACTGTGCAATCACAGCATGCAAAATTTGCACTGTGGCCAAAAGGCCTGTGATAACTATGCAAATAAAGCAATAGCAAAGATACAGAAATGGATTCCTCATCATTTTATCATTCAATCATGAATTTTATTGGTGCATTTTTTTCTTATTTAAGATGCTGGGAGTCCATAATGATTATATTAGAGCTTTCTGACATTCAACTTTCCAGGTGACTGTTTTCTTATTGAGCTAAATCAAACAGTTGATAAGGTTTACACAACTTTCGGTAATTGCTGCTGCTTGATAAAGTGTTGGTGTTTCCCATTGCTTCTTTCTCAAGAATCCACAATTCCAATTGAAATTCATCTGTATTACATGGGGAAGGGGGAAACATGGGGAAGAGATGATGAAATGTGTGTGATGACATCACCAAGCCAAAATTATGACTTACATATTTTTGAAAGACAATGAGAAACAAGAATATAATGGTAGCATTAAGGACTATTGTCATTTTGGCATTAGTGCAATTTGCTGAAGACATTGCTATTGTCTAGAGGAGTTATGGCATGAATAAATAAATAGACATATTATAAAATGCCAATATGTGCCCAATGACCATATTCCAATAGAAATTAAACTTTACAAAGTCTGCACCATTGAGTTTCCCCATGCAATGAAATGGGATATGCTTAACAATCTTAAAGAGGTGGCTTTTTGATAAAATGATGCATGTGTAGAAAAATATAGTCATAGAATAATAGAATAGAATATTTTATTGGCCAAGTGTGATTGGACACACAAGGAATTTGTCTTGGTGTAAATACTCTCAGTACACACAAAATAAAAGATACATTCGTCAGGAGTCGAGAATCATAAGGTACGACACTTAATGTAGTCATAGCGTACAATAAGCAATCAATCATATTAGGAAACAGTCAATATAAATCGTAAGGATACAAGCGACAAAGTTACAGTCATACAGTCACAAGTGGGAAGAGATGGGTGATAAGGAGTGATGACAAGATTAACAGTAATAGTAGTGCAAACTTTGTAATAGTTGAACAGGGTTGAGGGAATTATTTGTTTAGCAGAGTGATGGCTTTCGGGAAAAAAATGTTGTTGTGTCTAGTTGTTCTGGTGTGCAGTGCTCTATAGAGTCGTTTTGAGGGAAGGAGTTGAAACAGTTTATGTCCGGGATGTGAGGGGTCTGTAAATATTTTCACAGCCCTCTTTTTGACTTGTGCAGTATACAGGTCCTCGATTGAAGGCAGATTGGTAGTAATTGTTTTTTCTGCAGTCTTAATTACTCTCTGAAGTCTGTGTCTGTCCTGTTGGAAGCAGGACATGTTTGAAGCAAACTATGCATATGGTAAGTTTTTTTCCAGTTATTGTTGTTAATTGCTATTCAATACATTTAAATCCCATCTTTCACTTGAGTGAAGTACAGGGAAAGATAATTCCCAAATCTTGAACCACTTATCAATAGTTACCAGAGCAACCCTCTGTAATCTAGGAATTAAAAGGTTTTGTTTTGAGTGTAGAAATTTTGCAAAAAACTTGCTGCAAAAAAATAGAAGAATTAGAAATTTGTATAGCTGTCAAGTAAACCAGAATTTCAAAACAAACATACCCCACCCATTCTCTTACACAAGGAGTCTTAAAAATCTTCAGTGCTCTCTGAACGGGGATCACCACTTTGCTCTTTTCCAAGAAATACAAGAAGCTTTGCCATTCATCTTTCCATGCACAAATGAAACCGTCTTCACATTTTGCAACTAATTAAAGGCATTTTCATTTATTATCCATAACAAACTGAAGCATTTTTAAAAAAGAGATTCTACAAAGTACTTACACTGAGTCATGCCAAAACATATTCTTAAGTACTTCATTGTTCATGAAAGTTATCTGAGTGGAAATTTGTGGTTTTGAACGTCTCCATTTCTAATATCCTTTGTCTGGGAAGCAATATAAAGATTGGTTAAGCAGCAAGTTACAAACTTCTTTGTTCCATAGATTTGACCTTAACATTTTGGCTTGCTGTAGAATGTTGGTACCTGATCCACCATTCAGTTTGACCCAAAATTTACAATTTTTTGTGAAACTTTAGAACTCCCCAGAAGCTTATCGTTTTCCCTATCCAGCAAAACACTTCTGACATTCTTCATCAAAAATGTATTCTCAGGGTTACCTAACAAAAGGCCTCAACTGTTAAAAGAATTTATATAAATACAGAGTTTATACATTCAAAATGTATTCTGGTAATCTGATCTAAGAGTCCTGATTTTAAGAAATAAACAAGTCATTAGAATTTAGCTCATAGCTGTTTGTGGATAGGAAAGTGATGAGTATTTATTTCGGTTTATTTTATATACTGTATTTACATTGAAGTATAACTTAGCTAAAGGAGCTAACAACAATAGCTTCAGACAGTTGAGCATGCAATACCCCCCAGCAATAAAATAAAGTAACCATAAACTAATCAGCCATCATAAACAAACAATAAAACAGCATTGAAATATTATCCACTAAAAGCTTCGGAGAATAAAACTGTCTTCATGTGCTGCTTAAAAGCTATTAAATTCAGCATCTTGCCAATGACTCTGGGAAGAAGGTTTCATAACTGGGCAATGCCTATGAAGGAAGCTTTATCTTTACCCACATAGGTTAGGAATGTAGGAACCCCTGATGAATATTTTAAGTGAAAGTGGGTCCTGTGAGAGCAAACAGTCTTTGAGATACCAAGTAGTAAGAAAGTGCTTTATTTCGGTTGTTGACCAGTCTTGACAGTACAGATCAAATCATATTCCTTGAATTGGACCCTTGGAACAAATTAAAGGCCAGACATGACTTTTTTAAAAATATGGGCATAATGTGTTTCATATAGTCTGTGTTATCCAGGAATCTGGCCAATATAGGCTGAACTAAATGATGTCACCAAGTAATCTTCACAGACTCATGTAGCATCTATAGTATTGTATGTTGCCAGGAGAGCAAGACTTGGGAGCAGAAATCCAGAACTCTGCTCTGTGAACAACAAAGCTGGATAAATGAAATAATACAAATTGTAATTTAAAAAGAGAAGGCCTTGACAGACCATTTGATAGTCTTTCATTACCTTACTGCTTCATGAATATCACAATACATACATTACTTTTGTAAATCATAGGGTTTGGGCCAAAATAGAATAAAACAGTAAAAAAAACTTTGCAATTGCTAGCAGTGCTATGATTATTAAATTATAATCTTGTTTGAAACATAATTTTTGCACCCCCTGGTTTTCTTCTGTTGCATTATGGTCTTTTCTGCAGCATGGTGGAAGGCAGATGTTGATTCAGGAAAATAGTGAGACCTTAGAGATCTAAAATAATGAGTCCCAAGAGATTTGTGTCTGATTTTATGTTCACAGATCATATCCCAAAATCCACTACAGTGTGTTTTAAATTGTCCATGGCAGATTTATGGGAACTCCAGATTCTTGGAAGGTGAGTAGTTTGAAACTGAGTAGATTTTATTGAGGTATCAAGAAGGATACCAGCCATTTGGTCCTGGACCTGATACTCTTCAACACATTTCATTTTTAATTTGAATGAAAAGATAGCAGAAATATGTATTAAATTTACAGGAGCTACAAATCTGTGTGGGTTAGCTGTATAAAACAGAAAGAACATTCTAAATCAAAGGTAGGGATAAAAAAGTCAACTGAAAAAATGTAACAACTATACTAAATGCAAAGGCATGGGATGTAGTTTACCTGGTAAAAAAGGGGATTATGAGCACGGAGAGGCATGACCGTAACTCCTGTCTTCAACTTCCTAAAGCAACTGCGTGTTTTCCTGTACTATTGCCAGAAAATAGATATTTGTTTTAAGGTTGTGTAGACTATTTCTACATTCATGTTAGCCAAGGGTGGGATCCTATCAGCATAACAACCGGTTCGGTGAGTGCATGTGTGCATATGCATAGTGTCCAGTACTTGTAAAACAACTTCTCCTGCAACCAATCACCATCTCCTTCTGATGCTGTGCAAAGCAACTAAGGTAAAAATAAAGGACAGCCTAGAGCAATGGGCAGGTGGGCCCAACCGAAGAAATGAAGATCTTCAGAGAGAACAATTACATTCAGTTCCTAATGACTACATGTATGCACACATGTAGGAACTGAGTTCCATTTGAGGGCCTTGCTACCTTTTTTATGTACAGACTACTTAAACAAATGTACTCATTTTATTTAGGTGAAGTTATATTTTTCAATTACAAGTTTTGGGTGATCACCCATGGTGCCAATAATCAACTGACTTGGGCAGTTATAACAAAATAGGCAGGATTTGTTTTTATTGCCTCTTTTCCACAGCTTATCTAGTGCATCGTACAAATACATAATGTACAGCAGCGTAAGCCTGCATCTGCAGAGAATTCTGAGTACAAAAATGTAAGAACGGGGAAGCAAAATAGATGGGAGGCAGGAGAAAAGGCAAGGAAATCTAAATAAATCTAATTTCTAAAGCCTTCACTATCCCCCTCCATATTTTCCTATTGGTACAAGTCATTGTTGTTTCCATCATAACTATACCTTGATTTCACACATTGCCTTTTGCTCTTAAACATTTCATGTCTCATAAACTTCTTATCAGTTCTATCCAAACACAACATTTTCAGTTTTTTCTTTTTCTTTCAATCTGTTTTCTTCCTTTATTTATTTCACAATTTCATCATTTCCTGTATATGACCAAGTCACCTCAATACCTTCTTTCATAATTTGCACTCAACTTACTTTATTCTTTATTTACACAGTGTTTTTTCTTTGCAAAACAATTACCATCCTTTTTGTCTCTGTAATCTAACCATCTTAACATGTTTCATACTGGTCACATACTTTTTAATGCAATCCAGACATTCAGAATTCATTCATTTTTTTTAATTCCTCTCTTGTTTTGCTACCCACATTTTAAAATACTTTAGTCTTACTGGTTTCAGTTTAATATTTGTCCGGAGCTATCTAATTCTCATTTCCTATAACAAAATGAGCAGAGAAGTATATTTTTTGTATATACAGTTGTTTGAGTTTCTTTCAACAAGGATGGAGAAAGTTAGGACACCAACAGAAACTGGCACTTTAATATTTTAAGCATTCCACCCATAAGCCTATTGACAAATAGTAATGGTTGTGTGCAGCCATTAAAGTCATTTAAAATGTTGTTTTATAACTTTCAAAAAAGAAGGGAAATGTGATATAAAATTTTTACATATGCTGCCTGACTGTAAATATACTGGGCTATATGGGATTCCCTCCAAGTTTGTTCTTTGGTAGATTGAAATTTGCTTACATTTGAAATCTCTGTTGGCTACAGTTTTCACATTGTTCTTCCAAATCTAATCATTTCTTCCTTTTATCTGATCTTCTGCAGTCTTGCTGTTTTCATCAATATTTGACAGCAATTCCCAAAGATCCAATATAGTCCACTCTAATATTCTTGTGTGTTCTCTTCTCTCCCTTTGAAATCCAATACCAAAGCAATGAAATAATTTATTGACTTTTATTTAGGTTTTTATTTTTTGCATATGTTTTGAAGTTGTCCCTTTGAAATCAAGCGAGTTGAAAATTTAAACCAACTGTTTATTTAAAAAAAAAAGTTATGAAAGCATTCTGAAAAATCTATGTTTCCCACCCTTCCAAATAAAACTCTTATAGTGTTAAGCTTTAATATCATCAATAGTATGTACTTATTTTTGCTGGCCACCTGAAGATTACAGAAATGAGGACATATTTTGCTACTTTGGTTTAAAACTCTGCTTTCATTTATTTACCTTTTTCATGATGATTTTTATGAATTACCATTAAGTTTTTTTTGGGGGGGATAATAATTATTATTAATAAATGTTATTCATAGATGCCTACTGCTTTTTAATTTTACATGTTCCCTTAATCCCTTAAGTGATTTTAAAAATATAAAAATAACAACAACAAATAAGCATTAAATATCATAACTATCAGCATTAAATCTATGTTTTAATTCTAGCAGCAAAGGATTGTTATCCATTTTTCCCCCATCCAGTGCTTATCCAGTCATATCAGATCTGGCATTAATCTCTCTTACAGCCACCAACATTTTTGAGGACATTTAGTCTGAAAAGTTTGGCATCAGGAGGAGTTCCAGATGTGCCTAATGCTCCAAAGGAAGAACAGAAACAAGGGTGGTAACTTTTTTTTGGTAACTGGAGGTATTTGGGGAGATGCCATAGGCTATAGATGTTGGGATGATTATGCAAAGGGAGTGGGTTTGCATCATACATCATATACTTGAACATAACTCTTTTTCCCATTGGGAGAGAAGTAAAAGTTTTTTTTTAAAACAAGAAACACAAAATTGCTATGTTTTACAGCTTATTGCTGCCATTTTTGTACATTTCTCACTGCCAAAGCATGAGAAAGGCAAAAAATAAATACATACTCTTGGTGATATTAAATTTCAACAATTGCCGGACCAGCCCATTTTGTTTCTTGACCACAGTTGTCAGCCAAGGGCTGGTATACTCCCTGCCCTAATTTCTGGCTTTATTCCAAGCACAGATTTAAGACAACTGGCTGGCAGAAGACTGACATGTGTCTGTCTCCAGCTATCCCCTCATGCAGTCGCTTATGGATAGTACGAAACAATACAGATAGTCCCCATCTGATGATCAAAATTGGAACCAACAGCTTTGCTGCTAAGTGATACAGTTATTAAGCAAGGCATCACATGACCACCACTGACTTATGAACTCATTACTGGTCTTAAGTTGGTCACTTGCGGTCATTAAGTGAGACATTACATGGCCTTGACTTGCAATTTTATTGTTGCCAATGGCAAACAGGTGACTGCGGAATTCTGCAATAGTTGTAAAACCCCATCAGTTGCAACCTAAATCTCAATCATCTAACCATGGGGATTCTGCAACACTTGTTAGTAGACCTGAAATAAAGTTACTTTTTCAATTCTGTTGTAACTTCAAATGATCACTTAACAGCAGTCATTAAGTGATGATTACCTGTACTCTGCAGATAAATGGTCATAATGGCTCTAAAATATGCCCCATGATTTCTGAGATCTCAGTGGTGCTAGCTGTGGAACCTGACTATCCATTGGTTCAATTCTCCAGGTAATACCTAGGTCAGTAGTTATTGTGATGTATTTCGGGGAGGAAATCCTTAAAGTTGGTATGGGAGGAGCTGGTACATTCCAGCAACTCTCTGCCTAACTGACTTGCTCTGACTGATGAAGCTGTTTGGATCATTAGCAAACCATCTCAAGTTAACAAAAATTTCTTTTTGAAGTTGCTATAATACAACCTTCAGATATCTTTGCCAGGATGACTGAGAATCTTCACTGACACCTAGATCAGTATTACTGAACCTCAGCAACTTCAAAAGTTGTTGACTGCTTTCTTCCTTTGGCTTATTATTACAATATTTTAAGAAATAACTAAGTACAAGTTGAAGTGCAAAGCTGAATATCTCTGAAGTGAAATCAAACTTTCTCTATTTCCCAAGGTGTATTTGCTTATGCTTACCTACTGGTAGAAGCAAATTTCCAAACCAGGGAAATCATAGATTTCTTCCTTATTTTCAGGAAGTCGTGTAATTTCAGAGATTTTCTTCCCTATCATTAGAAGATATGTTCAACTTCCCTCCAAAGGATATTGGAGAGTAGAAGAGGAATTCCTTATTTTTTCACATGATCCTCATGCTCTTCTGACTGGTGAATTTATGTGATGCAATCCATTTATTCTGATGGTGATAGTAAGACAGTCAGAGATGTCTACATAAACCTAAAAGGTTTTGCCTTTATTTTGAGAGTACTCTGGTGATATTTATTTATTTTTATTTATTTATTAGATTTGTATTGTTCGCCTATTTGCCATGGTGACTCAAGGCGGCTTATAATATATAAAACCACAATTTAAAACAATCATAAAATCAAATAAATTAATATAGTTAAATCATCCCCCCACCTTCCCTCCCCAGCAACAGCAGATTACACAAACCATTTAATGGACTCCATCCTGCTCTGGGTTCCCTAGGCCCGCTGGCAGAACCAGGTTTTCAATGCCTTCTGGGAGAGAATTAGAAGTAGGGAGGCCAGTCTAATCTCTGGAGGAATGATGTTCCAGAGGGAGGGAGCCATCATGGAGAAGGCCCTTCTTCTGGGACCACCAGGTGCATCTCCTTCAAGAACAGATCCCATAACATTCCCTGCCTCCCTTTTCTGGTGAGCCAGGTAGATGTGACTGGCAAGAGACAGTCCCTCAGATAGCCTGATCCCAAGCCATGAAGGGCTTTAAAGGTGACAACCAGCACTTTGATTTGCACCCGGAATTCAAATTCATACTGGGATCTGCACAAAATCATGCAGGCCGCTGCATTTTGCACCAACGTGAGCCTCCGGATGCTCTTCAAGGGCAGCCTCATGTAGAGCACATTACAATAGTCAAGAAAGGAAGTGACTAAGGCATAAGTGACTATGGGTATTGTTGATCCAGGAATGGGCATAACTGGCACACAATCCACAGTTGCGTGAAGGCCTTCCTGGCCATGACTGTCACCTGCTCTTCAAGCAGGAATAGTGAGTTCAGGAGAACCCCTAGATTATGCACAGGGTCTGTTTGTGGTAGTGCCACCCATCCAGGACCAAAGGTGGCAATTCTCCCTTAGCCACCAAACCCAGAGCCACTTGGTCTTGCCAGGGTTTAGTTTAACCCATTGCTCCCCATCCAACCACTAACAGCCTCCAAGCACTGCGAGAGGGAGGACACAGCATCACTTAACTCACTATGGGCTGAAACATACAGCTGAATACCATAAGCATATTGGTGATACTTCAGTCCATGTTGGCGGATGATCTCACCCAGTAGCTTCATATAAATGTTGAACAGGAATGGAGAGAGCACCGAGCCCTGAGGAATCCTGTAAAGCAGTGGATGAGGGCTGGAGCTCTCCCCTCCTATCAGCCCTGACTGAGAGAAGCTGCAGAGGAAGGAAGTGAACCAGAATAGCACAAGGTCTCCCACTCTCATCCCCCGAAGCCATTCCAGGAGAATATCATGGTCAATGGTATTGAAAGCCACCGAGAGGTCAAATCGAGCAAGGATGGCTGAACTACCTCCATCCTGCTCCCACCAGAGATCATCCAAGAATGTGACCAATGCCATTTCTGTCCCAAAACCAGGCCGGAATCCTGACTGGTAGGGTTTGAGATAATCTGTTTCATCCAGAAATCTCTGGAGCTGCTGCACAACCACCTTCTCAACAACCTTCCCCAAAAAGGACAGACATGTCGAAAATTGTCCAACTGGATAGAGTCCAGCAAAGGCTTCTTAAGAAGAGGGTGGACTACAGCCTCCTTAAAGTGCTGGGGCACTTCCCCCTTCTGTAGGGAAGCATTAATCACCGCCAGAGTCTACCCACCTCCAGGGAAGCTTTCACAAGCCAGGAGGGACATGGGTCTAAAACATAGGTGCTTGCATACATACTCCCTAGGATCCTATCCACTTCCTTGGGAGCAACAGGATCAAACTGTTCCCAGAGCCTGCCTCGGGCTTTCACTGGACCAGCAATCATGCTGGCATCTAACTGGGAATGGAGTCAAACGATTTAGTCTTCCAGAAAATCCACAAATTCTTCAGCACATCGCTTCATGTGGACTTCAATTTCCTCCTTCACCAGGAGGAGGCAGGTCAGATGTAATTAGTGTTAAGAAGTGTGTACACTTCGCTATCACCATGGATATCTGAGTTTTTGGATGTTACTTCCAGCAATTTTAATTCCTATTTAATTCTTATTTCTTCAGTCCCCTATTCCTCATGATATGCTTTGGATGCATTTTGATTTAAATATGTAATGTAACAGTACACAACCTTGAAACATTTCTTTCTTAATTCTAAATACTATTCAAACTATTGCTTCTTGGCCTTACCAATATCTCCAATATGTAGATGAAGTCAACTAGCACATTCCTGTTTTAAGGAGTATTCACAATTAGTTGTGGTCTACAGTCAAAAGTCATACTATAATCAATAAAGATTATAGAAATTTTTAAAATTCCTTGGTCTTTTCCATTATCCATCAGATGTTACCAATGTAATTCATTTGCCCCTTCTGAATCCAGCTTGTACATCTGGCAGTTCTCATTTCATTAAAAGCCAAAAGTGATTGTGGTCAAAACCAAAAGTGACTGTGAAGAACTCCAGAAGAATCTCTTTAAACTGGGTGAAGAGTCAACCAAATGCAGTTAAGTTTAAGTAAATATAAAGTGATTCACACTATCATAATCCCTTCTCCAACTTCATATACACAGTGATGGGTTTTGAGCTTGGGATCACAAAGGGTAACTAAATAAAGGTGCTCAATATATATGTCAGTCAAAATGAAAGAAAATTGCATACTAGTGATAATCAGGTATGAGAAGAAAAATGAAACTGCAAACATTGCAAAACCTATCACTGTATATACAAGTCTATGGTACATCTGTATCCAAAACTCTGTGAATAATTTTAGTTGCCATATTTGTAAAACCATATTGTAGAGCTGCAAAAACACAGAAACAGTAGAGGCAAGCAATTTGGGATGCTTAACTTGGAAAAATAGTGACTGAAGTGGGCACGTGATTGAGGTGCATAAAATCATGATAGCATGTTTCTTCCTCTCTCACAATGTTAAGGACCAGAGGTCATCTAATAAAGTTGATTGGAATGAGATTTAAAACGGACAAAACAAAGCACTTGTGCATACAGCACATAATTAACATATGGAATTCATTACCACAAGATGTGGCGATGTGGACAAGTCTATCAAGACATATTAATCTTGAAGACTCAGTATTAACTCTGGGTAGGGGACAACATGCCTCCAGATATCAACCACAGTGCAACGTTAGGGTGAGAAGAGTATATCTCAGCCTCAAGCAATTTAAAACCTTCCGATTAGCCTCGGTGAGAAGTAGAATACTGGACCAAAATGGGGCTTGGCCTGATCCAATAATGCTAATCTTACATTCTTAATCAGGGGTGGAACTATGATAAATTTATTACCTATGGACTTCAACTCCCAGAATTCCTGAGCCAGCCATTCACAGGCGCACATTCAAATACACAAATATATACACACACACACACATGCATACACACACGCATATCACACACACGTAATTTGCAGATCCTAAAACTGTACTGCAAATTGCTTTGGAACAATCCTTTCTCATACTCTTCATTGGTTTCACAACTGTCATTCAAGATAGAAAGAACAAATTCACAGTAATGAATTACATTTAACTCTGGATTACCTCCTCCACCCCCACATTCTGAATAAAGGATAAAATCTCCAGAAAAATATTACCCAACAATTGCAAATGAGATAGTAGCAAACTTTATTTACAACATACAATCTCTAGTCTTATTATCTGCACATGACTTATCAAGTTATATTTGTAATTCTGAAGAATGCTCTGGCATGTCAAACATAATTATAAACACAATGACAGAAGATTTATGCCACTATTTTTGACAAATATCTAAGTATTCTGAAATTCTTGGCACACAAATATGTTTCAAAAGCAGTTATTGGTAACAAATATTATTTTATGTAGCTCAGTTTAAACATGAGTGGGTTCTGGTAATATTAATTTGAATCATAAAAAAAGTTTAACGTTCCCAAATTATGCATTTTCTGACAAATTATCCAGTTCAGCAGCTTTCAAATGAAGAAGCAAAGATTTTCAAATGCTTTTACAAAATATCACAAAGGATCTTTTGTGCAATCCTAAGCAATTTTATTTAATTCTTTAGTCCTTTATATATTGATAATTGGGCCCAATTGGTGGGCCCAAGGTGTTTTGGGAAAAATAAATGAGTGATAAAATGTACATTTAAACAATATGTATCTACATCATTAAGGTCATAAATAGAAAGAGAAATTAGTAAAATTTTATGGGATTATAAGAAATTCTGTACAGTGATCAGGATTTGGTATATGAAACAAATGAAATAAATAAATATTTATAAATATACAAAAATACACACACATTCACTCATAAATGTATATACACCTATAATCCCTCATTCCCACCAATTTTCTCACGGGAAAATGAAGAATCTTCCATATTTGCAACAACACTTCTATCAAGCTCATCCTCGAATTAAGAGACCAGCATCTTAACACAGTATTTATTGATCAAAGAATCACATCAACAAACAGAGGGAAGCCCGTAGATACTGGCTGATTACAGCACAGAATAGCATGCAGTAGAGAGAAGTTAGCCAAAGGCCACTTACATACTTTTCTGTGGATGACGCCAGTATTCTAAACCCAGCACAATATGAACCAGAGCCAGAATTTGGGACAGAAAACATTAATGGTGCTGATAGACAATCTCCTGCTGTTCTTGGGTGGAAGGGAACTATTTTATTCACATGCTCTCTGAAGAATCCCATACAGTTATCTATGAGATGCTGTTCTTCCTTCTATTGGAGAAAAAATAAGCACTGAAGGACATAAACCCAGATCTGGTTACTTCTTATAGGGATCTACTAAAAGGTTTGGGTCTGGGCTCTAAAGTTGAGCTCATTCACTTTTGAATCCCGTGGGTTATCAACATTTATGCAAGACACTGTCCAGAACTTATTTTTAATCCACTGTTCTATTCTTGAACCTGTAAATACAAAATTAACTGTCTGGGCAAACATATTATTCACCGAAACCCCTTGCAGGCATCAGATACTGGATCCTGTGCATCTGATAGACTTATTCAGGAAAATGTATTACTGCACATTGGATACCTTCTGGAACATTGTGCTCAGCATGAACTGACAACTATTATGGTGTAATAGGAAGACTTAGACCAAGAGAAAATCAAAACGATGTTATATATTTTCTATGCTACCCATATACATTTCAGGATCCATTTACTGAATGCACTACTCAGAATATTTCAGTAATTATGAATTTGGATGAGATAAAAACATTTAAAATATATTTCTTGTTACTTTTGAAATATGTACACTAAACTTTGTTTTCTATGTCATTAGGAGCAAAATCTCTATAAAAATGTCAAATAATCTCCCCCTCCCTGTCATTCTCTCTTCCAAATGATTAGAGAGAAAATACAAAAATGATATGAATACATAATTATGCACACACACACACACACACACACATTTAGAAGCATTAAATATGCTCAAAATGCAAGTGGACTGGATAAGATGCTTGAAGCACAAAATACATTTTATTATGCTCAGCTCAGAATAATACATAAATGGATCCATGAAAAATGCAATACAACTTAATATAGCTAAGAGGTCTTTCTCAAGCTGATTTAAAGTGACATCGCTTGTATTTGAGCCAGCATAGCATTGATTGCTCCCACTGGCCATTTCTATCCTGCTGTGGAGCAATGCAGTCTTTGTTTACATTGTACAATCTAAATGTACAATGTGGCTGATGTTCCCTGCTTGCTTTTGTTCTCTTCTAACCTCCAACATCAAAAATAGTACTTTCAATTGATCCATGGATCTTTTAAAGTACTTTGGATCCTAGTCCCAAATGCTGAAGCATCTGCCATCTGTGGTGTTCTTTCCTCTTCTCAAATAACAGAAATACTTTTTAAAATGTTGCTGTCTTAGAAAGCTACTATGAGAAGATAGATAGCAAAATGCAACAATCAATGCAACTCTATATCTCTCCTACAAAGCAATACTGTGATGCTGTATTTTCTAAAAACAAATTCACACATTTTCTAAAGTATTTTCTTCTAGGGCTGCCAACTTTGGAGAATGTTCCCTCTGCTTTCTGGTAGAAGTATCTGTTCAGTTGAATGAAGTGTTCATCCCCAACATCAGTTCTTCTACCCCACCCCACAACCAACTTTCAAAGAAACAAAACAAAAACATTGGAGAACTTCCAAAATGTATGATTGGATCTTATATTTCATAGAAACATCAAACTCAATATTAAACAAATAGTACCAAGAGAGACAATGTGCAGCTATGGAGAAGTATATCATGAGTCTAATCAGAATTGGTACATAGGAATTTTAAGAGGCAATTTAAAAAATGTGATTATGGGCTACCCACCTTCCCTGCAACCACCCCAATCATAGTTTATTTTATGGATTTTCCATTGGCAGCTGAACAATTCATAGCTTGACTCCATCTTAAGTTGTAGCAAGTATGCATTATGTGTCAATGATGAACAATGTTATTGTTAAGATTTATAAATTGCAAGTTGAAATTGAATTTGGAATAAAGAATATGTTAAAGATTGCATAATCCAGTGGACAAAGAATTTTTATTGTAATATATATTATAAATTCAGTCTAACTAAATGAATACCAGACAATCTGGAAATGAAGACTTGAATAGCCGTGCAGATTCTTCATCAACCAGGGACTATCTACCAGAATTTCTTTTTCTTTCACTCATTAGATGGCAGAAATTGTCAAATAAACAACCTTTCTTAGCATGGAAATAATGTGATTGGAAAAAATATATAATTTCTACTCCAAGGGTTAGATGCATAGCTTGTTTTAGAACAATTTAATAATTTCTAGGCCTGTGCAGAATGCTACTGTTTTATTTCAGTGAAGTAATTTGGGCCCTACAGGTGAATTGATTTGTATTTCTGAACAGAGATTGCTGAAATGAATGGTCAGCTTCAGGCAAGTCTGCAAAAGAAGACTTCTCTCAGCCTTCTCCTCCAGTGTCTTCCAAGCCCAAGAGCTTTGGGGCTGTTCACAGCCTTTTTTGAAGTTGTCCAACCTAGAATTTCAGCAAGTTCGCAAGAGTACCCAGGCCAGATGCTTTTAATATCATTTAGACTGGAAACACTTCAAGCAGCCTTGCAGCAGGCTTCTCCCACAGTTCTTCTTGAATAAGATCTTTCATTACTCCTAATGAAGGAAGCACGATATATTCTTCCCGACAGAGAGCCTCTTTTAACCATTCATTGATATAAAGAAGTTAGAACATCCCAGCAGCATGAAAGTAACTCTTTTTTTCTGATGGCTTTCCAATTATATGAATGCCTATAGGGGGCTTCCCCATACCCTGCAATGAAGATGCAAAGCCCAGAAGATCCCTCCAGTAATGAAGAAGTTTCCTTGAAGTATATCAGAAGATCCAGACTCTGAATTCAATGTGACAAAGCTAAGAGGGCTTTGCAGCAGAACAAGATAATTGTTTCTCTTCAGTTGTAAAAGCAAGGGGATAACTTGCTTTTCAAAGAAGCTGAGAAGGGTATTTGATTCAAAGTTTCTTCCAGCAATACCTTTATTTGAAGCTTCATATAGTCCTAATATTTTCCACATTCAATTATCCCTATTGATAATGTTCCTATGCTTTTTTAAAATAGCATTTTTATTTTTGAAAGTTCTTAGCACTTGCTTAGTATATTCCTCAGATTCGATAAGCATCAGCTGAGTTGCCTGGGAAATCCTGTTTAATTCATTCATGTAGTTAAGTTTGGGATCTCCAGTTTGGTGCCCTTTGCAACTTTTCCCATTTTTGCTCAAGAGACAAGTTCCAACCATGTTTCCTGTTCCAGCTAAGTAAGCATTAGTCAGTTCTGTTCTTAATTAGACCAGAAATGCTAAGATTATTTTAATAGTCTATTTCCTTTAGATGGACGTGGTTTACCCTGAAAACTCAGCAGTTCAGGAAACAGTTTTGCATAGCCCTGGCAATTTTATTATTTCCTATTAACGAGTGCCATATCCCATGGTAACCCACAGAATTACCTAATTAACTGGAGAGTTTCTCAGAATATAGATAATACTATTTAATTTAATGGTGTGATAGAACATTATTTTGCAATTTGTCATGAAGTGGTTCAGTACCCATAATTATAAATATGAAAGGAATATTCTTAAAATAAATCTGGCCACTGCTCCTTTCAATTCTTTTGAGGGATTTAAAAATTTAATACAATATATGTATTTATAATTCAGTAGTGATATGTATAATGTGTTCATATCTTTTTTATGTAGGTTACAAACCAATTCACACATCTGTATTAATAATTTGAGGATTATAGTTTCAATCAATTGAAAATTAATTCTCCCTCTCTATTGCTGTTACTGGCACTATTGTATACCACTAGAAAAGATAGTGAAGTATTAAAATACACATACATATACATACAGAATCATACACTTGTTGCTATTATTATATACACAAAAATGTAAAATTACAGTTGCCAGTTCTTAAGCTAGTGTTGGTTTTCATACATATCAAGTTCATCCCAAGAACCTAGGGAGCCATAATGAATCAGTATAGCATGTGTCCGTATCCAAGCATTAAGGTCTTTTGTAACTGACAGATGGAAATTTTTGTCAATACACATATTTTCTAAATGCTATCCAAGATTTTTTGGTGTAGCACCTAGTGTGCCAATAACCATTGGAATCAACACAGATGGCTTATGCCATAACTTTCAATTATTATTATGATTGGTTCAACCAGATGTTTAGACTGGATTTGGAATTTCTATCCATCTATTGCAGGGCCGTCAAACACCTGGCCCGCAAGCCAGATGCATCATGCACTGGCCACACTCATCTCTGGTTTAGGAAAGGGAAAAAAGTTCTGACATGTCACATGGCGCTGCCATGATGATGTGAGTTTGACACCCCTGATCTATTTAGTTCTTCCCAAGAATTTGAGATAGACAAATATGATTGTTTGGTGATGTTTAAAAGTGTTATCACAGGATGTTAGCTGTTCCAAGTCAAGGTGCCTTTTGCAATTGATGGTGATTTTGTCAATGCCAACAGAGTTCAAGTGATGCTCTAGTTATTTTGGGATTATACTGGAACACTACTTGAACACTATTGGCTTATAGTTTACAATACACAAAAGGAAAAGATAAATATAAAAGCTGAGATCCAAAGCCATTTGTGTGCCCATATTTTACTAATTTGATGGACTTTTATTATTTAGTGTGCTTCTAGATTTACTAATCAGTAAAACATATAATAAACAACACAATAGAATCAACATACACTATTACACACAAACACTAAAACCAATAACAACAATAACACCAATCAATTTTGCATATAAGAACAATAATAAAAATAACAACAGCATGTGAAATTC
This sequence comes from Bungarus multicinctus, assembly GCA_023653725.1. Classification (NCBI taxonomy): domain Eukaryota; kingdom Metazoa; phylum Chordata; class Lepidosauria; order Squamata; family Elapidae; genus Bungarus; species Bungarus multicinctus. The sequence goes on along the minus strand of CM042836.1, from coordinate 50,076,982 downwards.
TAAAAGTGTTAACATGTTTTTAAATGCATAGAAGAAGAAAAATGGCTTCTGAAATTATTTTCCACGCCTTTGCAGGAATCACCATAGGAGGCATTTCTGTGTAATATAATGAAGTGTTGTTTTTACTTATGCTTGTATGTATGTTAAGAAGAGCCCTAGATGAAGATTATTAAGCTACGAATACTGTGGGAGTGGGGTTATTTTTCCCTGTTATCCTCTTTTTTTGGAATCTTTCAATGTATCCATATAATATTCTCCAGACAAATAAGTGTGTGTGTGTGGGGGTTTCTAGGTCCCAGTCCCTGTCAGGTAAGGTGGTCTATCAATTAAGAAGAAAAAAAAAGCTACCCTGGATTCTGTAGATCAAAGGCAAGTGACCCAAAACCTTCCAGATGTGTTGGACTTCAACTTCTACCACCCTCAGCAGCATGAGGAAACTGTAGCCCAAAACACTGGAAGGCTACACATTGCCTACCTCTAGTACTGATTTGCTGAGAGAAATGAAAAATGCAAAACCCTTGCAACAAGCTTGTTTTGGAGGTGCTGTTTAGTCTTCTGGAAACATTAAACTGCCACCCACATGAAATAAAAGTCTGTGGTCAAAGAATTCAAAGTCCCACGCTCAGTCCAAATATTTGGAACCATATACAATGTCTGCAGATGGAAATATGATCCATGCTGGATTTTTAATGTGTAAGTTGGAACATAATGGAACAATTCCTAAGGGTGTGTCAGCCTTATTAGTTGAGAGTTCACCATTATATGAAATCACATGGCTCAATAAGGGAACCAGTTTAAACTAGAACACTTAGTCCCAGTAGGCATTGCAAAACAGCTTCCTACTCTGGAATTGCTTAAAAAGGACAGCAAAATTATCACAATGAAAGGTAATCCAAGGATTCTGAAGACCCATAAACTATCCATTATGTAAACCCACAAGTCAGTTCATAGTTTAGAGCAGAATTAGCAATGGAAATATCCAGCAAACAATAGACTTTCTCACTTCTGAAACATGTAACCCAAGCCTAGGAAGCAATAAAGAAAAGAATAATGCCTTACTATATTGAAGAGTTTATTCAAAGAGCCCACATGCAGAGTATTAGTTATCCAAAACTTTAAAAAAATACTGTACATACATTCATCTGTATGTAACTTAAAAGTTAGTTGTATTTAGTTCTTGCAATTGTTTCAGCAGTTCCATTCATTTTTCTCTCTATAGATTTATGTAGGTGCAAATATAGGGAAAATAAACCTATATCTGCATCAGGTTTCACTCCCTTTCTTTATGAGCTTTGTTTGAGAATACATGTTCTTTCTTATACAACTGATCACTCGAAATAGCTCTCCCAACTTGGTGTCCACCAGATGTGTTGGATTGCAACTTTTTGACTATGCCAATTGGATTCCTAGATTATGGGAATATGGGATTTGAAGTCAAACACATCTGGAGGGCAACAGGCTTGGGAAAGCTGCCCTAAATACGCAACTTAAACTTTTGCTCCCAACACGATCATCCCTTTTCAGAAATGCTTCTCACTAAAAGACCATTTATTTCCAGGAACTATTCTCCAATCATTCTATCTCTTTAACAGTCCATATATTTGCATGCAAGAATGAATGATGAATTAGTGTTTGCCAGAAATAAATTGATAATTTGTAAGTCTGGCATGTTCATGACTGGCTTTTCTAGTATTTTTATATGATGATTTTCTTCAGCCTAAAACTAATGTGGAAGAATCATGCTTAAGTTTTAAATTGTAGCCATGTGAAATTCTGAGACCAGTTTGAAATGCTATGTTACCCAAAATGATAGTACAGGTGTAGCTCTTTCTTTGATATATCTAATATATCTTAGCCTGTAATCACTGCATTCCCTCTTCCTTTGCCAATAGGAAGCAATGATGTGAAGCTGAACAGCAGAAATGATAATAACTCTTCAGGTTATCCAGGAGATATTGGCAGGTGTTCTCAGAAAGCCAGAAAGGCCCAAAGATCACTACCACTACCATTCCCACCATTATAGTATCATTTCATAGCAATCAAGTAAAAATGAGAAACATCAACAAAAGAAAACAAAAGATGAAGAGTGAGATTTATTTTCTACATGAAATTTTAAAAATTAGCAGGTTCCTAAACAGCTTGAGGTCAAAGTTGAATAAACTTCCTTATTTTGCTTTCCTCTTTTTTTCTAAATATTGTACTTTGTAGGAAATAGCATAAAAGTGACATTCAAAATAATCCGTAACAAATGTCTGAGAAGCACTTGCATTCCTATATTTTTAAATGCTCACAATTTCACTAAATTGTGAAACATTCTAGTCACTTGTGACAGAGATTGATTTCTTTTTTAAAAAGAATATCTTAGACTTTTGGTTGTCTTTGAAATAAGTACTCTATTTATAAATGTAAACTATTACCGGTAAGACAGATACATTTCCATAACACAGAGAAAGGCAACTTGAGATCCAGGACTCCATGTGGCCTCAAGCCCCTTTTTGTGGCTTCCTTTGCCCTAATTATTGAAAATTGGTTGCATACAGTTTAAAAAATTCAGTTTACATGGCCACCCACTCTTTAAGTGACTTTGGATGGCTAATAAACAATCTGAAAATATATTATGAATAAAGATCCAACAAACCAGTAGAAAAACCTAATAGTATAGGATGAAATAATTCACAAAACACATACAGTGATTCTCCAGGAAATACCCAGGAATAATCCAATGCCCCAGGAAAAATCCAGATCTAGAGTGCTTTTGTAAAGATTAGCAGAGTTCGAGCCATCTGAACCTCAAGAAGGTGCTGTTCTATAGGAGAACTGCAGTGAGATGGAAAGCATGCTTTTTGGGTCTTAGAAGATGCTAGTGTTAAATAAACAGGACTCAAAGCATTCCAATCCTGTCTGCATTCCAATCCTGTCTGATCTTTTTGAACAGCTGAAAACAGGTAGTCTTTCAAATATCCTAGTCCTGTGACATGAAAGGATTTATAGGTGAAACACCAGAATCTGACTGCTAATCTGCAAAACTAATAGAACATAGGTATTGCATGGGTATACCAAGATGCGTAACTACCAGAAGTGGAATTCAGCAGGTTTTGACCAGTTCTGGAGAATCGGTAGTGGAAATTTTGAGTAATTCAGAGAACCAGCAAATACCACCTCTGACTGGAGATTTTACAGCATCTTTCCCCTGCCACACCCGCCAAGCCAGCCCAAGAACTGGTAGTAAAAAAAATTGAATCGCACCACTGGTAACTACCCATGTTACTGCAATCTGTTCTGAAAGGTACCTCTATGTAATGCACATTGCTGTAATGTGAGAGCTTACAAATCCATGAGTGACCATGAACAGTCTTCATGTCATCAGATGACTTCTGCTAATGGATCCACGTGGACATTAAATAAGAGGGGAAACAACATCCTAAAAAAAAAAAGAACTTAAGGCTAGATCTCTGCTCACTGTTAACACTGACTGAAACAACTGACCTGAAAGAAAAAGGACAACTATCACAACTCTATGCTGCTTACTTCTGCTTCCTGAGCTGGCCCAAGGAATACTATAAACATAGTACTAAAATCTGCTAAAAGATCAAAAAGGCTAGACTGCCACAAATTAACAAGTTCAACCAATATTTTATGTTATATCTGGTCCCAAAATATAGCTGTAAGAGGTACAGAAAATCTAAGCCATCCAGACTTTTTGACTCAACAGCCTCATCACTGTCACAATCTTTCCTCACAGGGGGAGTTGAAGATCAGATGAAAGTTGTCCAGAATTGTTGGATCCTGTTTCTTAGGGAAGAGACATCTACTGCTTCAGTCAAGGCAGCTAAAACCTCATCCTTTCACTCAAGAATGACATACCATCCAGACCCTACTACATGCTGTCTCTGGAAAGCCATCAGCAATCAGGGAAGACATAGCTATAATTAAAAAAAACCCCAATCTTATAGCTCCAAGGATCATGTTCACTTTTTCAGGAACCAAGATTCAAACTCCTCTCCAGCAACCAAGCCAGTATATGCCTTAGTCACTTCAATAGGATCTCCATAGCCAGAGTCCAGCTCAGACCAAATCTGACTGATTTTATCTATCAGATGCGTAAAATAATTCTCATTGTGGCCCTTAAGGTGTTTTTTTTAACCTTTCCCTTCTGAGGTCAATATTCAAAAATTATTTTTATTTTTATACAGGAAAACTGAGATGGATACCAACAAAATCAAATAGCTGGTGTCTTCTAGGAGTGTTGACTAAAATTCTTATAATTCACTATTCTCCATGCACTCTAGGGCAAGAAGTGTTTATATGTGAATGGGATAACTAATATATACTTAGATCTAAAATATCCAGAATGCAGAGGTTAGAGGGAAAGGAATAATCCAACCTCTCAGATCTATTTTTTTAAAGTTATACATTATTGTTTATTTGTTGGTATGAAATGTTGCTTCGTGCAAATGAAAGTGAAGCTCTATCTGATCCTCCAGAAACATTAATGGACTATGTCCATGATGGAGAGCACAACCACTTGGGGAATATGTTTCAGCAGGAATGCTAATTTAGTTATAGTTTTTAAGGCTGACTGCAAACAGATGGCTAGCATTAAATAGATCAGGGAAACAAGAAAGGTGGAGTAAAAAATCAGGGACTGAGGCAGAATGCTGCCAAAAGTATGGAACAAATTTGGGACTCCAAGAATTGAGTTATGGTTGGACCCACAATTTAGAATCATGGTGGTGTACTGTGGATTTTCTATAGGACATTCAAGTATATGCTTGTACAACTGGATTTGTTGTGAACAATTTCTGTGGCTTGTGGCAAGCCTTGTGCCAGATCATCTTCCTGTGAAACAACAACACATATCCTTCTTAGCAATATGTGCTGTAGGCTAGAATGAGTAATATTTTGAATACCCCTTGACAAGAAACAACAGCTATTTTGATAAGAGGCAACAGATTTTCTTCCCTGGATAGCATGACCTTTATTGAAGATACATCCTCAAAGAATGAGAAGAGCTAGGGATGCCTTGAAAGCAAATGAAGCTTCTTGGATGAGAAGCAAAACATTTTCAAAGGAAAAAAACCCCCAAGAAAGTCCACTTGGCTTTTAGAAAAAGCACCTTTGCACACAATAAATGAAACAATATAAATTCAAAAATCTGAATAGCCACAGTAACAGAATAAAAACAAAAATACTAAACCTGGGCGAAAGAATGATAAAATGGCTCCTTCATCAATGTAGCCATGGGGACAGATCTTCAGTTTTCTGGGAGCCCAAGTATAACCAATTCTTGAATACTTACAAAAAGTCAAAAGGGATGGGGCCAATCTAGTTTCAGGAGAAAGAATGTTTTATATGAGTATCACAACAGAAGACATGTCTTCTAGGATCCATCAGACATAGGTAGATTATTAATGGAAATATGTATGGAAGATAATTAAAAGCCTTTTTCCACTACTGTGGTCATGGGAAAAATGCCTTCTCTGAAGCTAGTACAGGTAATCCTCTTTTGTCCAAATGGTGTCCTCCCTGTCCATAAATGCCAGTTTCAGAAAAAGAATTTTCTTCAGGCCTATACCAGGGAAGGAAAGGGATAAATTGTCTGACTGTGTTTCATTTCTTGTCAGATAAATTATTTATATCAAATGTACAGATGCATTTTGGGACCCTCAGAGCACTGTGATATGTGCCTCTTGACATTTCCTATACTTTACCTAGTGACATTCAAGGCATATTCTCACATTTGTAGGAGAAACAAACTCTGCCTTTGTTAATTTTAATCCACTTCTTACAGTGAGCCAATTCACTGTCCTCTTGAAAGAGTTTTGGCATGCCACCACAGACCCATTCTCTCTTTTAGCATTTAAAATATCATGTAATGATATCATGCCAAATGCTGATAAATATGTAGAGTGGGGAACAAACATGACCATTTTACCACAGGATGATGTTGTCTAAGATTTAACAGGGTCAGGGATTTTCTATTGCCCTCACCCCTTGAGTGGCTCTAAGAATAAACAAGGAGTTTGTATTCATTTTGGAATGAACATAAAACCAGACTAAATAGGCCTCATCTGGCACAATTTCAACTGGTATCAAAACATAAGTGTGTGTGTGGGAGGACTATGGAGGACGTCTCATGAATCGAAGGAGTTTACTTTCTCCTCTAGTGGCAAAACAAGCTGTCTGTTTTCTTTAATTTGCTTCTGGTGTTTGAGGGTGTCTTTTGTGGCTGTTCTGGTGTCTGCCACAATGCTTTTCCTAGTATGTTCTGGGTTTTACGTTCTGTGGAAAATCGGTGGGCAATTGGTGAAATCACTTTCTCCAGCCATTGGCCGCAATAAAACAAAATTAATGAAAAAGAAAGGAGGAAAAAAAGGATTATCAGTACAAAATCCAGTAAGTGATACAAAAATGTATTGTTTCTGAAGAAAGGACTTTTGACACTTAAGAATCACAAACATATTCTAACATGAAGTTTTGTGAACCAAACCCAAGAAAGATTAGGCTAAAGTACATTTGTTAATTTTAAAGTGTCATAAGATTGCAAAACAAAAAACAAAAACAAAAAACAATGCTAGGAAAACTATTATTCTACAAGCTTTCAAAAGCAGAATGAGGAAAACAAACTGTGTCAAGAAATAAAATGGTAAAACTATGCCTTGAATCCATGTTCCTAGGTTATCACATTATAACAGTAGTTTTCTTATAATAGTCTAACTGTATGAAATCATGTATGTTATGTCAGCATCCTTTAATAGTGACAAGCTTATCAAAGTTTCAATTCTTGATAATGTCCTATCCTATTGCTTCTGTAAGGCAACATCCTGAAAAGTTTCAGGTATCTTTTTTTCAAGAACAAGAGGGACTTTTGGCTCCTGGTCAAGAGAAATTTCCTACCTGAAAGAAAACAGGAATCTTTTGCCACGCAAAAGAAAGCAGCTAACTAAGTAAACTGAACATTTTCCCCCTTATTCAGTTCATATTAAAACTCTATGTTAAAGAGAAGTGAGAATGACAATCTAGTTTAAGGGTATCACCAGAGTTGCCAAGTCCAAAGTCCATATAAGTTGAATATTCTCTGAATAAAATGGAAACTCTATAAGCTCAGTGTAAAGATAATATATATGTTAAGCACGGGAGTCCCAAAGGCACTTTTTCAAGAGGCAACTGGACTTTCTGATTTTTCTTTGAAAAGAAAAAAGAAAAAACGGAAAGTTCGGCTGCCTCTTGAAAAAGCACCTTTGGGACAACCATGACCTGGATGGCTGAGAATCTCCATAGACATTAAGCAGGGGAGCATAACCCGAATTGCTTGGAAGAATGACAATAAGACTTGGATAAATGCAGCTAGTACTTTGTGGCTTTTTCCTTCTCTGAAAAAATTCAAGAGTCTTGCTATATCTGAATATCTGAGTGCCCACATTTACTTTTTCTTCATGGATTCTTTTCTATGTGACATATGTGTGCAGGAACACATATGCTTCTTGTTTGATGATAGATAAATAATTTTGTATACACTCCTGTAAACTGAGTAAAATAATCATCATCCCAAAATTTAAACAATACAGCTTCTTAAGTTATACACAGAAGGTCAGAAGGTACCAGTAGTTAGAAGGGAAGGATTTGTAAATTTTAAAAAAGCCCATTCAATGACATCAGAGATAATCTGATTTGTCTAATTTCAGTGGTTGACTGTCTAAAAATATTTGCAGCAGGTTTTAGTTATTCTCCAAAGCAGTGGTCACCAACCGGTGGCTGCAGCCCACTGGTGGGCCATGAGAAAATTGTGGTGGGCCGCAGAGAAATCTCACCCCCAGAGCATCCCCCCAAAGCAATTAATCCAGGCTTTGCAGAAACACAAGGCTGTGCCGTCCACATGGCCCGTGGGAAACCCTCCCCACCTACTCACTCCTTATCCGGCAAACTTGCCTGCTAAACTGATATTTTTCCTTTTTCTGACCATCATCTATTCTGCTGTGCCAGGAGATTTAGATTAGCTAGGAAGCAGGAAATGGTTGGATTTCTTGCTTTCTAGCTAGTCTTTAGATCTTTGGCTCTGCTCCCTTAGGACTGAAAGTTCTATTATTCGATGCAGACTCACGGCAAGCAAATTTGAGAGACTGAGCTAGCCAATGGCAGATAGATTTCTGAATGAATCTGTGATTCTGTGAGCAATTCAATCTCCTTGTCTGCTTTGCCTGATTTTGGGTAAAAGTTGCTCTTTTTTATAAAAAAATCAACATTTATATAAATATTTATAATATTTACATATAAGCCATGCTCAGCCAGTCACATGACTACCAAGCTACACCCACAAATTAGGCCATGCCCACAGAACCAGTTAGTGGTCCCTGGGATTAAAATTATGAGTTTGGTGGTCCCTGAGGTCCAAAACCCCTGCTCTAAGCATATGAGGGCAGGACAAGAAGCAATGAGTAGAAACTAATCAAGGAGAAAATCAACCTAGAACTAAGGAGAAATTTCTTGACAGTTAGAACAATTAATTAGTAGAACAACTTGCCTCCAGAAGTTGTAAATGCTCCAATGCTGGAAGTTTTAAAAAAGATGTTGGATAACCATTTGTCTGAAGTGGTGTAGTTTCCTTCCTAAGCAGGGAGTTGGACTAGAAGATCTCCAAGGTCCCTTCCAACTCCTGTTCTGTTCTGTTCTGTTCTGTTCTGTTCTGTTCTGTTTTGTTCTATTCTATTCTATTCTATTCTATTCTATTCTATTCTACTCTACTCTACTCTACCCTACCCTACCCTACCCTACCCTACCCTATTATTGTTTGGCTTCAGAATTTATTTAAAAACATTAATTTAAATTACCAAACTAATTTAATTAAGAAATAAAGCTATTTCAGTAGGCTTGATTTCATTCAGATCTTACCAATATATATTTGATCCAGTGGAAACCATGTGCACAGTTTACTTCGGTATTCTCTGAAGTACAGTTAATTGATTAAGTAAAAATAAATAGGGTTTCAACCTCGGAAAAAGAATGCCAGAGAATTTGGGATTAGGTAGTAGGTGATCAACAGTTTCAAAAATTGTGATAGGATGCCTAGCAGATCTTATGAAACAGAGCTGTTAGAGAAAAGATTCTTGCCAAACCTTGCAAGGCTGGCAAACTCAGTAAAACAAGAACCACTTGGATTTCTGGAAAGGTTTTTTGCTGGTAGCATAATTATAACATGCTTTTGAAAACTTACCAAAGTAATTATCCTATACAACTTATACTTAGTGGGATTATTCTAAGTTTATTTCTCATACCTCTCCTGTACTTGGATATAATCTTAGTGGCCTGGGGGTTAGGGACCCCTGCTTTACACTAGGGCTAATGGTATTTCAAATCATTTTGTTATATGTACTGAAAACTCAAAAGGAATGGACAGGTTGTACCGTCAAAATTTTACTAAAAACTTCACTAAATTTTGATAGCATTGCTTATCATCATTTTGTGATTGGGAAATCAGAAAAATAAATAAATTGTAAATTTGGCTCAACAGAATTATAAACAAAAACAAAAAACAGAATGGAAAATCCTGGTCCTGCTAGATGTAGCCGTTCTTGGTTTGCATTCTCTATTTCTTCTTAGTGATAGCAACAGCACTAACACTAGCAATAGCACTTAAACTCAGTGGTGGGATTCAGCCAGTTCACACCACTTCAGGAGAACCGGTTGTTAACTTTCTGAGCAGTTTGGTGAACTGGTTGTTGGAAGAAATCATTAGGGCAGAGAACTGGTTGTTAAATTATTTGAATCCCACCACTGCTTAAACTCAAATACTGTTTCACAGTGCTTTACAGTGCTCTGTAAACAACTTAGAGAGGGTTGTAAAGCACTGTGAAGCAGTAGTGAGAGTAATCTTCTCTAAGTGGTTTACAGAGCAAGCTTATTGCCCCCAGCAATCTGGGTCCTCATTTTACCAACCTTAGAAGGCTGAGTCAACCTTGAGTCGGTCAGATACTGCCTGGCCAAAGTTATTATCCATCTACCTCAGTACCTATCAAACACATGGCCCATGGGCCAGATGTGTCATGCACTAGCCATATCCATGTCCTGTTTAGCAAAGAGGAAAAAAGTCATGGAATATCACATGACAGTGTCTTGATGATTCAAGTTTGATACTCTGATCATCAACCCTAGTAAGGCTGACTTGGAATATGGCTCTGATAAATGTATAAAGTTTACAATGAAAAGTAAAAGGAGAAGAGAAGAGATTTTGCAGAAGTGTAACATGCTTTGAAAAATATTACACATTAACAGAAGCCTTTTATTACTGCCAATATGACTGCAAACATATTTATATCCTCTTGAGTAATCATTACAATTGCAGCTGCTCAAGCTTTTAGGTTGTACTCTGAACAGGGTTTTATGATCACAGGTGGAAGCTAGGTTTTGAAAATGGACTTTAGTTTAAGTGACCCAGAACTGTGTCATCAAGAAATTCTGAAAGGGAAGAGTGATTTTTCGCTGACTAGAGGAAAGAGCCACTGTTGTTAAAGGACTTGCCAACAGACAATAAATCATTTGTGCTGACACTTCCATGATACATTGGGCTGTTTGGAAGTAGAGACAAACAGGTTTAGATTTGGAGGCAAAAGGTCAATGGTTAAGGTTGGGCCTCATTATTATTGACGTCTTCCACAACAGCATTCTTACATGCCAAGAGGCATTACACTCATATGGGATGTTTGTTAACATAAAGCATTAAGCTGCAGGTGTTCTGCCCTATACAAAATCCTCAAAGATCACTCACAATTGTTTTTGTTACCAGAAAGAGGATTAAAAGGATTTTAAAACATAGTGGCTCGGCCTGACTGATCACACATTTGTTACAAGCAGAAAAGAAGGGATTTGTATCGGAAGAAAGATACGAGTCATTCAAGGTTATGCAGTCATACAGTTCCTCCTGGAAAGGATAGTCCTTTCAGTGGAATTTCATTCAGAATTTGTGAGGCAGAAAATGCTCAAAGCAATGAATGGAAAACTTCACCTTCAGGAGCTAAACTTGAACTGCTGTACATATTAATCCTTAACAATTACAGAAACAATCTAGTGGATGATGTAGAAGGATTGGCATCATAAATTCAGAGGGCCCTTGCTTCCCTCCCTGCTCTCTCCAACTCTGCACAATCTGGCTTTAGTGAAGTTGTGTGCTGCAAGAATATGTGGGTTGACTGCAAGGTCACACACAATACCATCCACTTCTGTTTAGTAGGGATTTCCCTTTGTGTGCTTGAATGTCATACAGTGTTCCTTGAAAGAAGGATGTTGTAGGGTCATGCTTCATAACTTCTCAGTTTGAGACCCTTTCACATATGGAATTCATCCATATGAGAGAAAATCCTGATTAGGTCTCAGCACTTGTGGGTATCATTCGCTCTTTATAGTCTACAATTTCCTTTCACATTTATGTATTCTATATTTGAAGACTGGGGTATAATGTTTCAGTATAACTAAATTTAATACAATGATAATCTAATGAATTGCCATGCTACATTTTGATGGTTTTACATTGATCTCTGAAGAGGATTTTTGGAGCCCATTGATCTCTCAGGAGGATTTTTCTTATGATTCCTTCCCACTCCCAATAACTATGTTCTTCTCTTGTTCTGGATCAGGAATGTTATTCAGTGTCAGGAAAACAGAGATTGATTTAAAATATATATATTCCATAGGATGAAATCACCAAAGAATGTTGGGTTCCAGGGATCAATTCCTCCCTCTCTTATATTTCTGAAATACAAGAGTTACAGCTGACTTATAAATCAAACTTAGCTATCTGCTTCTGAAAATAAACATCTTATTTTTTGGCAGGTTGGGATTACATTCATCCAATATCTTCACTACCTTCTTGAATGGGGTACTCTCTGGAGGTGTTAGAATTGCAACTCTACAAACAAATGTACTGGCCAAGAATTCATCGAATTGCTATCCTAATTATCTGGAGAGTATCAGATTAGGTCTGATCAGTCTACTCTAGATCTTTTCAGAATGTGCATTATCTTGGCCACATCTAGAATCTCAGGTCACGTCCAAACAACTCTGCCTCTTAATTCACATTTTTATCTTCATTCCAGTCTGACCAACAGTGAAATATTCTGCAGTTTTTATGAATTTAAGGAATGTGGTGGTGAACCACAGGTTTCCCCCACCTACAGTTCCTCCTTTTACCTGCCAACTCCTTGTCAGACTGTAATTAATGAGAGTCACTAGTAGTTATTCATTTTGGGTTCTTTCTGTTTCCCTCTAGAGAATTTTTAAACAGAATTCAGAATGTTGAACACACACTTTTTAAAAATGTTCTTCCCTCTCAGCAGTTGCTTAGAAATGCTATTAGTTCTGTTTTCTTGCATTCAAACTTCAGTCACTGGGAGGTAATGCTAACCAATTAAAATAGTCAAGTGAGGCAATGTCCCCCCTGATATCCGACAGTGCAACAACTGAGAATATTTCTGTTCATGTACTACAGAAATTATGACTTCAACACTTATGGGGCTTACTGACCCAGGCTCGGCAGTCATCATATTTATATAACAATTTAGAAGTCAAGAAAAAAATGGCTTCCTTGTTACATTGAAAATAATTTAAACAGGAAAGTGACATGCTTTTATGAAGAATCCCTCCTCCCGCCCTCCAGATTGCAGATAGAGGATTGGCATTTGGGCATCTCAAGAAGACAGTAACTACATTCCCTCAGAATGCTTGGATAAAACCTTGGCTCCAGAGTGAAAGCGCAGAAATGAAAAGGAGATATGTGATCACCATCCTGTTTCCATCCCCAGTATCTAAAGATAAATCAATCAGTAAAACATTCCCACAGGTCAAAGTATTGTGGACCACTTGCAGATCCATAACAGCCAAAGCGCCTTCCTTGTCTATGCTGAGGGGAAGATGATAGTGGGAAGGCAAGAGGAGATCATCTTCGCAGAAGCCAGAGCTCGGGGAAAACCTAAAAGCTCTTTGAGGACTAACACCACATTTCACTTGCATAAAATAATACCCTGAGATTTGCCTACAGTATTAATGTTGTTTCTTACAATAGTTCAAGTGAATTAAGGTTACGGGGGGTGGGGGGAATGCTGGGAAAGAGCAATGCTCATTCTATTTTAAAATCAATAGTATTTTTTTTCCAAGTCTGAACCTATTCAGAACCCATGCATTCCTTATAAGGCAACAATCTGAAGAGAAGAAAAATGTGTCAGCTGGTGAAAGTTGTGTCCCCTTTCACTCTTGGACAATGTAATATAATAATAAGACATGCTGGATTCTAAGGATTCCCTCCCCAGGTAGCTGAATTGGTAATTTATGAAGCAGAGAATAATAGCTAAATCAGTATAACTGGTATGGTTTGTTCCTAGATTAATAGGTATATTTCCCAAATATTTAATAATTTTGTCATTCTTGTATATAACCAACACTGAAGAGTTTGGGGGCCTTTGAGCTGCCAAAATCTTTGAGAGGTATATGTGATGTTCAGTCTTCAGGTTATGCAGCCATACATTTAAATCTGGAAAATTTCAGGCATGCTGAATTAATTTTGGAACTAACACTTATGAGCCTCTTGCCAAGTTCTGAGATAGCATGCTTGGTACTATATGTGTATTTTCTTGAAAACATGAAAACTCCATGATGTTAATTAGGATTTACTTCCTTGAAAGTGTATGTCACATGGAAAAGTAACTTGAAAGGAGAATGGCCACTGCTTTCTTCTCTCAGTATGATCACTGCAAATATTATTTTTTGGGGGGTACAATTTAAATGCAATGAGTCTACTGAATTAGCCCCTCAAGTTTGTCACACATTGTAAAGGAGATTTCTACCTTGCTCGAAATCATTAAATTGATGTCTTTCTAGAAGATCTGGAAATGTTCCACTGTCCACTTCTTAACATTAGATCTTTAAGTGATCTTTTGCTTCTGTAGAGTTACCATTTTGGACCCACCACTAGATGTTTAATAATACTAGAAAGCAATCTTTATCTTTTTAGAAAAAGCATAAGTGAGAAAAGGAAGACAGAAGAGCTGTTTTCCCTATTTGAACCCGGGTCTGGTCTTAGCAGATTTCTTTCCCGCAGGCCTTTGTAGGTAAAGAGAAAACTGGAACTTTTTTTTTTTTAAAAAAATATATTTATATTGGTAGCAATAAGAACGAGGCCTGTTCTAATAGAGTAAGATAGGTAGGTTTATTTACATGTGTGAGGGTTTTTTTTTAAAAAAAAAATTGGCTGATCTCTCAACCACTTACTGAAGATAGCACCTTTTATGCTAACTAAATGGGAGAGTTGTATCCCTCAGCAAAGGTGAACAGTTCTTGAAAGCTATTAAAATGCAGCAATACACAGCGGCCCTATTCTAAGTGATCCAGCAAGGTTCAGAAAAGCATCTGTGTACTAGAGCTTAGGAGGCAGCACAGATGGCATATGGTGCCAGGGTCTAGGCATTCATAATCTGGAAGAACCACAGAGGCCTTTCATCTGGGCTGTGATAGAGATGTCTTTTTGCTAACCTACTGGAAAGATTGGAGAAGTTTTTTCTCTGGAAGCTCCATTTTGGTTTATTCCCCTCTAATTCCTGCGGTGTAATAAAAAGAGAGGTTATTTCTTTTTTTTTTGAATTTCTGATGAGTGCTTCTCTGGCACAGACTTGGATTACCCATCCCCATGAGAACTGGCAAGCCGCAACCACCCTGGCTCCTAAAAAACCTTGAAGATCAGGTTGGAATTGTGGGTGGTTATAGCCCAGGAAGGTTGTTTATGGATGTGAGAGGTGTGTTGCCTTTGGGAGTGCCAAGAGTTTTTAAGTTTTTACCATTTGTATTAGTGTTTGTAAACCACCCAGGATTATGCTAAATAAAATAGACAGCTATATACATCTTTTAAATAAATAAATTAAATTAAAGAAGGCTTGAAATGACATTGAACTGGAAGAGAGAATAATAAAGGACAGAAAGATCTTTCTGGAGAGGAATTGCATACTTTTTTTTTTTTGACACAGAATCATTAGCTGAAATTGACACACCATGAATCTTTAGTCTCATTAGAATGAGAGGTTTGGATGCATCCCACCAGCTCTTTTCTTTCTGCCCTCTCAGAACATTTCACTCTGCTGAATTTTGGTAGTAAAATTATGGATATAAATGGGCTAGTTTCTTCCCTATTTGAAATTATAATCTTATGTAAATAAAGGGCCAAATGGCTACATTCATTATTAGTAAACTTAATGGAGTTGTTTGACCTACCAAAGAGGAGAATTTTTGGAGTAGCTCTAAATGCATCCTATGTAGATCTGATCCTCCATTTGCATTCAAGTATTGTGCCTTACCTTAGAGCTGTGTTTCTCAACTTTGGCAACTTCAGACAAAATCACTGCATTTGGGATGATTCAGAGAGCTCAATCTGTTTACCTCATTGAAGAATGAAGGCCTTCAATTTAAAACAGAAAGCGGTGTGTGTGTGTGTGTGTGTGTGTGTGTGTGTGTGTGTATGTGTGTGTGTGTCTTTCATTAAGAGGATTCCTATAAATCTTTTTACATACCATTGGCTTGAAATAATAACAATAACACAATGCGCCAGATTAAAATAACACACATACTTAACAGCACGATCCTATTTTAGCTGGGCCGGTAAAGGTCTTTCCTTTCAAAGACTCCCCAAGGAGGCTACAACTTTAGCTTAAAAAAAGGTCAGCAGAAGTTCTTTCAGCTCCTGAGGAAGCAGTGACTCATCATTTTATCAACCTTTTGGTTTTTATGTTTCCCAGGGATGATTCAGCAATCATGTTACAGAGATCCAATGTTGTAAGTTAAGACAAAGGATCTGCTGTTGATTCTTGCATTGCCAGTGGAGATTACCAGCTTGTATATCCAAAGAAAGAACATCTCTGTGTGATTTTTTTCCTACTTTTTATGGTCCTTGCACCCTACTATTCCTGAAATCCAGTTATTCTTTATTAGAGACCCAAGGGCTAATAATTAATTATTTCAGTCCAAAACAATTCTAAGACAAAAGATGCTACCATAGTTATAGATATCGCAGCAAAAGAATGTACTTTTCCTCTCTATTGTTTTTGCTGTTGTTATTATTGCAGAATAATGTATAGTACAAATAATAGAAACTATTCCAAGCAGGCAGTGAGATTACTTTATTATCACATCCTTTTGCAAATCATGAGCATAGTGTACTATGTAGTTTGCAACTAATTTTGAAATACCTACTCCATTTTATGAACAGAGGCAGATTTAAAATCCTTGATCTCAGTAAGTTTTGATTATCTACTTCTGTATAGAAGGCTACTGTAAATGGTTTATATCTTAATGTAATCCTACTTAACTGAACCTGTTAGAAAATTGGAACAGCAAACATCTACATTTTTTTCTTAAATATTGTAATGCAGTTTACAGTTCAAGATACAGTAAAATGTATGTATATTGCAAACAATAATAATAATTCTGATATTCATTATCCCCCTAGGATGTGTGGCCTGTAAAAATATTAATGTGAAAACAATGAAAACAAATGGAATTTGATTGAAAAAGAAAATATAAGAATCTGAGCAAAACTGAATTTGATCCATTCAGATGTAGAGGAGACACATTTTGATATGATTCAAAGTTGGTGGAAGACCTGAGATAAGTCTCAAAGTTCTGTTTTTTATTGACAGCATATTCAACACTGTTACCAAAATCATAATCTCCTCCCCATGACTTTTATCAAGAAGCAAAATAATAATTTGTCTATGAGGAAGGCAAACTCTACCTACTTTTTAAAGGGTTGTGAATGAAAATGAATCTCCAAGCATGATCTTGAGAGCCAGCCCACTTTTTCTGAGCATGATTTCTAATTTTAAAAAAAGTTCCCTTAGATATGAGATACATTGCCTATTTCTATGAAAATCTATAACCTTTGTATGAAGCTGCTACTTTAACTCAGAGCTGAGGCTGATGTAAATTAATTTTATTTTGTAAGCTAGGTTTTTATCTATGTCCATTTGTTGATGCAAAGGACAATACTTGTAGATTTAAAGTTTGTTTATCTGGACTGATGAAAGAATCATTAGAAATATGTAATCCTTGCTGTCTAGTGCTACTGATTCTTTGTTCAGGGCATATAAAATATTAGATGGACTTCAATTTATAGTAGTTCAAAAGCCAAAATTTAACCTGTATGCACATTGCCTATTTACAATCTGCAATCTTAAGTGATGCATCTGTTGCTGAATTACAGCCCTGTAGAATTATTATGATGGTGGTTGTTTTTGTTTTTGTTGTTGCTATTATTATTATTATTATTATTATTATTATTATTATTATTATTATTATATTTTCTACATTAATTTGACCAAGCGTACTCAGTGTATCTGCAAAACAACAAAATATAATAATAGTTCCAAAGTGTACAGCCAATAAAAGGGGAAGGTAAAGATAATAAAAGGCATAAATAACAATACTGCAGCCCACCCTATGTGTTAATATGTATACACATTAAACAAACAAACAAAAAAGCTTAGTAGTGACTATATTTTGTCAGCTGTGAGAATTAGGTGCTTAGCAGAGTGATAGTTTGAGGGAAGAAGCTGTCCCTGTGCCTAGTTGTCTTGTCATACAATGCCCTGTAGTGCTGTCCTGAGGGGAGGAATTGAAACAGTTTATGTCCTGGATGTGAGGGGTCTGCAGATATCTTCTCAGCCCTTCTGACCTGTGTAATACAGGTCTTCTGTGGAAGGCACGCTGGTTGTAAAAAAATTCATGTAGTTTTAACTATCCATTGGAGTCTATAACTATTTGGTTGCTGTACCAAATCAGACAGTTATGGATGCACAAATAACAGACTCAATAATTTCTATATAAAACTTTATCAGCAGCTTCTCAATTTAAAACTAATAAACCATAAATAAGGAAAAGCTGGCTTTAGAGATGCCTTTATAGCACCAACACAACAAATTCTATTGTTGGTTAGAATCTTCCCCCAAATGATGAAATGGCTAATGGTGCTTATTTCTAAGCTTTTCTGAAATACCTTCAGCACGAATCTGAGAAGGATTGACATGAGCAGCAAATGCTGAATTTAATTGCTGTTTTCTCCTGTTCAGTCTTCATTCATTCAACTACCGTTCATTTCAGTTGAAGAAGGCACAATTTCCTTATTCTGTTTTCTTCTGTACCATTCTGTCTTCTCCTAGGTATGCAAACAACAGAAACAAACCTAAGTAGTTCTGTTGTGTTGATAGCTATGAATATGATGGTGACATGCGATAGGATCATTTAAAATGCTATCTGAAATAGCATGTTTATAAACATGGATATAAAATTTCCTCATGCGGAAGTTCCAATTCAGAAATAAAACAGAGGTAAAATATATGGAGTGAAGTTGTGTGGAATCCAGTTAGTATAACCTTTATACTTGTGAAGAGCTTATCTCATAACTGCAGAGAAAGGATCCAAACATTCCAATTAGAACCACAATTGTGTCAGCACTGAAGATTAGGTTACTTTTCTTTCAGGTGTTTCCCACTTCTATTTATACAATTCTATATGGACCCATTCAAACTTTTATCAGAAAAAGCAGAATAAGAAAAATATATCATTTCACCAAATCAGCAATGCCACCCACCAGGAAAGGGGAAAAATATTTTTGGTCCTTGCAACAATCTGTTTACACCAGTTAAATTAAAAGAGCTTCTTAGTTCAAGTTCAGCCCAGAAAGAATGCATGAAAATATGAAAACAAGATTAAGAGGGACAACAAGGGGAAGGGAGAAAAGGAAGATGCCAAGATTTTTTTAAAAGAGTTTTTGTTTGTTAACTGATGGATTTAAGTGATTTTCAAAAAGTTATTTGATAAACTGCAACAAATAATTATTTTTGTATTGTGTATACAAAATGAAAGGTATAATTTAGATGATCCACAGGAGGTATTTAAATATGTGAGAATTCCCTTAAAACTCTTATTAATTAATCAATTTGCAAAGAACCAGAGAACTTGGAATTGATGTATTCAACCATCTGCTCTCTGCAACACCCTTCATAAAAAATAGGAATTGCATGTGGAAAGTCTGGAACTACTCCCACTTTATACTTCTTTTGTTGATTCTTTATATTGGTGTGTACTGAATGGAATATATTCTATTGACCTTTCCTGCCAAAATATAATAATTGAGGTAGAGCCACACAAACATTTAACCCATCATTCTCTTGAATTGCTCACTCACTTATTCATTCAATCATTTACTATTTCTACTTACTATTCTGGCTTTTTTCCTCTTAATTTTTTTTTGGGAGGGAATTATGGTTTCCATTCATGCAAGCAATTTTCAAGATTGAAAGGAGAGGAGGGAGAAATGGGCAAGAAATCTCTATTCTGATATTGATCTAGGCACAGCAGAATGCTGTGACTCCATAATCTTGATGCCTGTCTTTGCTACAGTCCTAGATCTTGTCTGTTCTTGGATTTCTGCTGCTCACCCCCAAACATGATGGGTTGATTCTGAGGGAGGAGACAGGACTTTGTGAGATTAATGGTTTTCATTTTCTTTCTCCAATGTATGTAATGGCCGTGTTTGTTAAATCCACAAGATCCACATTCAAATCACCAATCAACAATGGAGACAACCAGGTAACTTTGGGGCAGCCATGTTCTTTCAAAAAATTGTCCTTTAGGAGCCAAAATGAGGGAAAACTCACAATGCTCACTACTTTGCACATTCAAGAGAAAAAGTGGAAGGAAGGAAGGGAGGGAGGAAGGAAGGGAGGGAGGGAGGAAGAGAAAGGCATATGCAACTTAATTTCTTAAAATACTTAACTCAGCTTTCCGTAATGTGATGACCTTCAGATGTCTGTACACTACAGTTCCCAAAGTTCCCTGCCAGAAAGGTCTGTATGAAAGTGTAAGAGTAAGAATGATAGTCTCAAATAAATGACAGTATATGTTTTCTTTCTCCTAGATGATGACCCTATGATGGGTGGCCAATGACTCAGATAGATGATAGATAGATAGATAGATAGATAGATAGATAGATAGATAGATAGATAGATAGATAGATAGATAGATAGATAGATAGATAAGACAGACAGACAAAGAAGAATATAAGGCAAATAGGATCATCAGCATCTTTTTGCTTTTGGAAAAATCACTCACATGAAGAGAATTCTCTGATCTTTTGTGGTGCTTCTGATGGACTGTGTGCAGTCCTTTTTCAATTGCTTTAGTGAATACAAGTTTTATTATGGCTGCTACATTCCTCTTACCCAGTGACCCAGTTATCTTGTTTGTTAATATCTAGTCATAGTTTGTCTTGGGACAAAGTAGGCATTGATGGATTCTGTCTTCTTTGTGTATTTGGTGAATAGCTTTTTAGTCTAAATGAGCAGTGAACCCTCAATTCCTTTTGTCTTTCTCTCTGATATAGCTCTTTATTATTCATAAATACCTCCCTCCCATTCCTAGCTGGCTATAACCATGCCCTTTGCCCCTGCTTGAATTTAGCCCATTCACAAAATTGTTTGAAAAACCAGCACTTGAGAAGCTTGAGTTGCACAGTTATTTGTTTTAACTCAGGGCTTTAACATTTTCTAAACAAATTGGGAGTTGCATTTTGTATTTGAGCTTTGGTTGTAAAATGCACGATCAATTTTGAAGTATAGCATATCCATTTAAGAAAGAATATTAACACTGTTCAGGGACAGTGTGATGGGCGGCATATAAATTTGTTAAACAAGTGAAATAGATGCAGCCATATGCTTTAGCTACCCGTAGCAATGGACCTCATCCAGTACTTCCCACTCATCCACTGAACTTTCCCTTCCTGCATTAGAGACTGACTTGTGTGTATTCTCTTTATAGGCTTTGCACAGTAGACCACAACAAGAGACTCAAGTAACTTTCTCCACCCAAATCAATGATTGGGTTAATGTAATCTAGATCTTTGCTTAAAAAAAAGCAACCATTCCTCATCTGATTTGCCAGAATTATTGAGATTACAATTTTCCCTCCACAGAGGTAGAGGCCCAAATGTTGTTTATCAAACGGGTTTGATAAATTGATAAAATTAACTAAAATCACTAACACGATTGTTTTGTTTTATAAAATAAGGGTGATAATGTCCATGCAGGAAAAAAGCTTCTGCTATAGACAAGCATTGGAACATATTTTGATTCTGGGAATATTTTTTTAGAGATGGCAGCCAGATCCAACCCATTTTTAAATTTAATTTTTCTTTTCCTGGCTCCCTCTTCTTCCCCGCCCAAATCATATTTCACTGTTTTTTGTTTTAGCTTCATAGCATCATTGTGTTAATAGAGAAACAAACTGACAGAACGACAGGCAGACAGTATGTCAGGACTTTTACATTCCCCCTCCCTGTTTGGTTGGAAAACTATAAAAAGGGAGGTTAGGAGAGGAAGGTCCTGCTTTCGCCTTGTTTTTCTCCTGGATAATGAATTTACTGAGCATAATGCTAATTAATTTCTAGCATCACAGAACTGAATTTTCAATGAGTTATGAATGTGCAGCATTATTTCCTAAGAAACAATGACAATTGTGGAATAGGTTGTGTGATTAAATTAGATACAGTAATCTTTCTGTTCTGAAAAATACGTCTTTCAGAGAAGTCAATTTAGACTGTGGGAACTCAGATCAAATTAAGATAAGAACCTTACAAATGAGATATGCAAGAAACGATATGCAAATGCTTAATAATAATTAAGTGTGCTGTCAGCATGGATGTTTTTGCATTCTTGATAACTTACAAAAGGGATGTGGCATTCATATATAACATAGAGTAACAAAGCAAACATTATCAATGTTTCTAGAAAGAAATGTTCTAGAAAGCATGGAGTGAAAGAGATTGATACAAACTGAGCCAGCAGCTTTAGATGAACCCACAATAGGAAAAAAAAAGAATTTTTTATTATTAAAACTCCAAGCTTGAGCAAACAATTACCAATCAAAACCATTTTTTCCCCTAGGATTCAGATATTTTTTTCCAAGATTGGTGGAGCTATAGTCCATTATACCAGGAGAACACAAGCCTGGAGAAAGTTGGCATAGATCGTTTGCTATAATAATAATTCCCTTCTCACCCTTATGGTGGTATGTGTCTTCCTTGATCTTAGGTCCTCTACCAGAGGCTTGAGAGTTTGAAGGTTCTACACAGAATCTTACCTGTTCTTAGCACTGCACTCTTCTGGGTAAAGAGTTCTGAAGTTGTTTCTGGAATCTGTTCGACTCACTATCACAGCTTGGGAATCACAGCCCCATATGCTCCTATTACCACTGAGATCACCACTTTGGCTTTTACTTTCAACATCCTCTTTAGTTCATCCTTCAGGTCCTGATACTTCATCAGCTTCTCATTCTCCTTTCTGATGCTGCTGTCACTTGGCATCACACCAGTCTATCACTATTTCTGTTTTCTGGTCCTTGTCTACTATCATGATATCTGGGAGTCCTATGGTACATTAGCCCTCCTATTCTTTTTGACTTCCTGTGGAATCTCCCATTCAGACTTGGGAGAGTCTAGCCCATACACTGTGCAGATATACCTGTACACAATCCAGCTATTTGGACCCTGGTTGGTACTTACACAGGCACCCCTTGTTAAATGACTTGGTCAGCAAACATTCAAAATTATGATGACTCTAAATGAGGGATATTTACAACAGGTCCTTGTAGTTGCAGCCATTTCATTGTCCCCCCAGCCTCAAAATGTGATTTGAGTGCGCAGCAATTGGCTAGCAATTACAATGTCACAGTGTGCCACATGGTCATCAATCACCATGTATGACCTTCACTGCTGGCTTCTGACAATGGGGAAGCTGGCAAGAGATTATATCAATCCTGTATCCATAGGATATTGCTACAGCATCAGATTTACCTAAAAACAGCAAGTGGGATTGCCAGAACTGCTGTTATAAATCAACACAGTCATGCGGTGTCCTGCTGTATGACCACAATGCATAGCAACAGTGTTTCTGGTCCCAATTACTACCTGTAAGCTCAGACCACCATGGGAAACAAAAATGAAACACTATGTAAATCATATTATTATTATTATTATTATTATTATTATTATTATTATTATTATTATTATTATTATTATTATTATTATTATTATTATTGCTCTTTCTTGCTTACTTTTTCTTTCCCTTGTTGCCTAAGGCAAATGTCTGTGGAGAGTCTCAGTCCATCAGGTCATAGTTGCCCCAAAAGTGCTTTTTCAAAAGGTAACTGGATTCTGTTTTGTTTTTTCCTTGAGGACGTTTTGCTCCTTCATCCAAAAAGCTTCTTCAGCTCTGGCCAAATGGTGAAGGATGGAAGGATTTATATTTCTTGCTGTCATATGCTTGTTAGCATTCTTTCTGATAATCTAAAGCAGAAATTATCATCTCTCTGGACACAAAATCTAGGAAATAGTTCCCTGACCTCTAAAGACTTTATCTCAGGTAATTGTGCAGAGGACTGTAGTTTGAATGTTTCAAAAACAAAGCTTGGTGACTACAGGTTTTCTCCTTTGCTACATTGGGACATTGCACTGCATTGCATTCTGAGCAGTGGTGGGATTCAATATTTTTACTATCGGTTCTGTGAGGGTGGCTTGGTGGGCGTGGCAGGGGAAGGATACTATAAAATCTCCAGTCAGAGGTGGTATTTGACGGTTTTCTGAACTCAAAATTTCTGCTATCGGTTCTCCAGAACTGGTCAGAACCTGCTAAATACACCTCTGATTCTGTGAATTACATTACATGAAGGTGCTTGACAGTTGCATGTTTAATTCAGTGCTGCTTGCTCCTGTCCACCAGTCTATGTGAAAAGTAACAGCTTGTCTGCTCCCTTCAAGCCAGCAAAGAGACAATATCGTGCTTGATATATGCCTGACAAATTCTTGTTGAAGCCAGCACTGAGTAAGTAGCTGGAAAGCCTGGGATTTTCCAAATCAGGTATTAACCAAAATGTCCTGATTCTTCTGAACAGAAGGTTATCTCTTCTGGCACGACTGGCATGCACTGCTTAAACAGAAGCAGCCAGTTCCAGCATTCTTTTACAGTGATGCAAAGTTTGTGAACTACAACAGTGAACAACCTCTGGGTTCTTTTGAAAATGCTTCCACAAAGATTGCTCACAAAATCCTTATAAATTAGTGTTAATTCCACACCATGTTCTTCTGTACAAAGGGGAATACTTTCTTTATTCCAAAGAGGTTTCCCCCCTACTGTTGTGAAGATTTTCTAAAAGGAGAAAATAGTATTTCTAACTATTGAACATGTGATGAATGTGACAAAGCTAAATTAGCAGTAATGAATCACACTTTTATTTATTTATTTTAATTAAAGACAAACATTTCTCCCCAAAAATCAGCACATGCAATATTTTCAGTCAGAAAACAGTGCATTTCATAGTTTCTCATCCCAGAACACAGAACGCTAAACAGAATATGATTCCAATATAGTTTTATCAAAACAGCAATCCTGTAACAGCTTAAAAACTAAGATATTGGCTAACTTGGCAGCTTTCATAGGTTGTTGTCATTTTATTAGACACTTAAGAGTTGTTTCTAGATTTATTTCTAAGGTATTTCCCCACCCTCATTTTTAATCAGTCAAAATTGTGGAGGAATTTGGCAATCATAACGCAAATTCTACTAAAATGATCTTCCTCAATATTGTAAGCATCTATATAATTTGGGGGAGGAGGTGATTATTATAACCTGGCATTATGTGCTTAAACACAGTGTAAAAGGAATTGTGACAAAATTATTTGTACTACAATTTTATTGTTGCTTGGTGTGTTCTACTCAGTAGTTCAAAGATCAATTTTGAAACACAGATGAACTGATTATGGCCATCTTTGTATACTCTGAAGGAAAAGCCAGGCATGTTTCCTTGCCAAAGATCATATTATACATCTTTGTATAAGAGATGCGAATATCCTTTTCAGACACATGTGTAACATAATAATGTTTGACCTCATTGGATAGCAGAGGGCCTGAAAAATAAAATAAACATTTAAATATATAGGGCCAGAGCTTTGTGACATTGCCAAATTTTGTGGAGTCTCAATGATCTCATCCTTTAAAACCTTGCACCTAAAACTGTGTAAGATTTTGTGTGACAATACCAAAATTGGTCAAGATGTGGATGACATTCAAACAAAGACAGGAAAAAAATTGCAACTAGCCTGCCTTCCATTGGTTGTGCTTGGTTTTTCTCCTCTAGATATTAATGGTTTGTTTCTTTCTTTTTTTTAAATTGTTCTTTTAAAAGGTAAGTTGCCCAGCATTGTTTGGAGTCAGGCAGCTTCTCAATTACATAAATAAATAGTATTTTGTTGTTTTAAAAAGCCAAAACAGCCATATTTTTACCTAAGAGACAACTAAAAACATATTCGGGCTGATCAGGACAACCTTTGTAACTGATGGCTTGAGAAATGCAAAGAAGTGATTAGAAGGAAAGATATTTAGATAAGGAAGATACATATATAATGGCCCAATGAGTATTGAACATATATAGTCATCATGAAGTAAACAATGGAGATTTCATATTGCCATTCTTTGGGCTCTTTCATAACATTGCTGTTGAAAACTAGGCTAACAAATTTTCCATATTTTCTTTGCACACTTGCTATGTGTGTGTGTGTGTGTGTGTGTGTGTGTGTGTGTGTGTATATATATATATATATATACTTTGTGTTACAGCTTAAAAACCTTACACACACACACACACACACACACACACACACACACACACACATATATGGATCTTTGGTTCTTCGGGTTTTCTCCCGCGTAGAGTTGGAAATATCTAGGCGACGTTTCGATGAAGTCTCATTCATCATCTTCAGGCTTGTGTCTTCGGCCTTGTGCTTCTCAGAGTGATGTGAGCTTGCAGCTGCTTCTTCCTTTTAACTACTAGTGGGGGTGTGATTTGATTGGGTGGGGGCTTGGCTATGTTCTGATTGGGTGGGGGTGTGTTCTCATTGGTTGGGGGTTTGGCTGTGTTCTGATTGGCTGGGGGTGTGTTCTGTTCTGGTGGGGGTTTGGTTGTACTCCGGTTAGTCTCAGTTGCTGGGGGATTTGAGCTGGTGAGCTGTGATCCTATTGTTTGGCTTCGCGTTCGTGGTCGTGCCACATCTTCATGGTGGGCATCAGTTCCCTTCATGTATGGGTTGGGGGGGTTTGAAGCAGGTAGTGATGCAGCCGCAGCTCGAAATAGATCTATACTAGTCTCCCTTATTTATTATTTAAAATTATCAGCTTAAAAACCTTACACACACACACACACACACACACACACACACACACACACACACACACATATATATATGCAAAAAATGTAGAGAGATTGAAGATTTTCTGCTTAGGGATTCTAAACAGAACTCCATGTATGGTTGATGATGTCAGGGGCAAAAATGAGCAGATTCCATTAAAAACAATTATTACATTTTTAACTCTGGAATTCCCTCTGGTAAAGTAGTTAAGATAGTATTTTCAAAAGAAAAGGAAAAAGTGACATAGATGTCTTAAAAATGAAGAATATTTTATTCCTATCCAAACATTTCAATACAAGACTGTTTGTGGTAGTAACAATACATCATCTTGTAAAGACAGAGCATAATAATTTCAGTCTAGCGGATTTTTTAAAAAATCTTTTATTTTGAAGACTAGGTAGACCCCACACAATCAGTAGCATGTATTCTTACAACATAGGAACAGCTGCTTATACAAAATAAATGTTTCCAGGTTGGTAATAGCAACAGTTATTGCTTACACTGTCCCACCCTCTTAACAATGGACAAAATAAATTGGTCTTTATAAACTTGTGTGCACATGGGCATTCTCTGGAGAGGAAAGAGGGGGCAACTAATGTCATGTGATGATTTAATCACATAAGTGATGTGAATTACATGCTGCAAGTCATTCCTGTAACAACATCACTAATGTAAATTACATAATTCACATCCTTTGCACCATGATATAATGACACGTGTTATCATCTTTGCTTCTACTGTGAATGAAAATCATTTTTGTTTTATTAAATGAGCAAATAATCTTTCTTAACATAAAAGTTATAGAAGTGGGAAATAGCTACTACACATCTCTCTCTCTCTCCGCCCCCCCCACTCCGTACAAAATGTTACAATGCATAATTTGGAACCTGACAGTGAATGTGTTTAAATAATATATATGTGTCCTTCCCACCTTTTTTAAAAATAGATGTGGAAAAGCTGTGACATATTATTATTTCCAGTAACCGTGGCCTGTTGGGGTTAACTGTAGCATAATCATATCTATAGATGTTCCTCATTCTGGTTTTAGGTGCAAACAGAGCATGAGAGTATAATTGGTAGAACATAAGACAATAATTAAGATACCTTAAATGAGCTAATTCACATAATGTGTCCAAAATCTGGGAGCCATGACATCCGTGGGATTGAAATGTGGCAATTTGTGGTGGCTTCAGTGTCTGTGCACCATCATTTGGAGGTTCAGTAGATGGGTGTTGTCCTAGCCCTCTAACAGATGGTACATTGGTCCTGCCATCAGTTCTAGAGAGCAGTCAGCCATAATCAAGCTGACAGGAAATCAGAAATTGCTTTCATTCCCACTGCTTTTTTCCCCTCAGATGTGCTGTTTTTCTGTTTAAGTAAAGAAATCTGTCTAAAGTGATAACCCAATGGGTCATGGGTTGTCTATAGTTAGTTTTTAAACTAAAAATGCAATAGAGTTTCTTATTATTGTTGTTATATATGCACTTAATAATGTACTAAAGTGGAAACATTGATAGATAAGAATACCGAAGAAAGAGAAAAAAGTCAATTTGTCTTAGTTTCTCTTTACCATTTGGATTTTCTATTGTCCTGCATTGGATTCAATGGTTAACTTGTTGCATAGAAAGTATAAGAAGGCTAACTCTGGATCTAGTTCTACTTCACTGCTTGCCTTATTCATTTAGCCTATTCCTGACTAACAAAGGATTAATCATGCTCTTTCACAGATTAATCTGTGCATATCAGTCTGAGCTTTGATCCCCACAAGCTACTTCCAGAAAATAAGTGAATAGGTTACTTCTTTTGTATCATCAAAATGATCAAGCCAGTTCTATAATGGCTGCCTTTTCAGAAGATCGTACAGACAGTAGAGGGACTTCAGAATGCTTTGGTGTGCACTGCTTTCCAGCAAACCTCTTGAATATTTTTTTTTCTGAAGAACTAGCAAAATTTCAAGGTGAATTAAATCTGGTGAATCCCTATCAGATTTTACTTTTACATTCTTTCTGTACCAATAAAGGAGAATATTTGTAGCACAGGGTTGAAATGTGGAGCCTTTGGTGCTCTCTGAGTTTGATTGTATTCTTGCAGACATTTCATTACACAAACTAGTTACCTAATTTGGCTAATGAAACGTCTGCAAGAAAACAATCAACCTAAGAGAGCACCAAAGGCTCTACATTCTTTCTGCACTGTGTTACCATTCAAAGCATATCAGTGAAGTCTGTTAAATATTTGTTTTGATAAACATTTGCATTTTTCATTCTTCTATGAATGTTAACTCAAGTATATATTTCTCTGGAATATATTTATTATTATCTCCTGGGTAAAAGATAAAGATTGCAAGGATGGATCCTAGGCCAGACTTACATTGTAGGCTGTGGCTCTTCCTCCCATACCCAAGTTTCCATCTACAGGATGGATGCAGATGGCATTGGGTCAAATGGGTAACTGTTGATGTATTCTTGTAGGAACAGAGGTTGGATAGCTGGTGCTTAAGCTGTGAGAGGCTGGAAGCAAGGCAGAAGAGTTTTCGACACTGGTGCCAGCCTTTTGATGGTGTTGTAGTTGATTAGTAGGATAGTATGTTGAGACCTTTGGGCTTGAGGTGAATCAACTTCAGGGAATATGGGATGGCTGGTGGAGAAAAAAGCAGGTGATTCTTTTAGGATGATCATGGGGAGAGGGAAATATGGTGAGAAACAGTGGGTCAAACTGTTCTCAGGATGGTGCCTTCAATGTTTAGTATTAATGTCACCTTCCAATTTTCTGTACTATGTGTAATCCAGGGTCTAGTCACTACATGGACCATATTGAATTACTATAAAATATCTACATGAAGCTGTCCTTGAAGAAGACTGGCAAGTTGCAACTGGTCCAGAAATAAGTGGCACAGGCAATTTTTGGCATTTCTCATTACACCAAAATAATACTGCTGCTAAATGAGTTTCACTGGCTACCAGTAGGGTTTTGAGCTTGGTTTAATGGCCCCATACAACAGAAAGCCAGGTTGTTTGTTAGACTGTTTTCTCCCATTTTCTTCATCACCTGATCAGTTCTGGAAGACAACTTGAGCCCCTTCTATCAAACAATGTCATTTGTTGGACTCCAGAATTGTACTTTATCAGTGCAGCATCCTAGAAGTCCAGGTGGTTCTGATCCTATTTGCTTTTTGAGAGGCACTGAAGACCGCTTTCCCCAGGCATTTGGGTCAGAGGTTATGCGAGCTCAGCTGCTGTTGATGTGTTTCTCTATGAATGGGACTGTTGTTTTCTCCTCAGATGCTGGGAGGTTGTATCCATGGTTTTTGTGTGTTAATCAATGAATGCCACCCAAAGCCATTACTGTGAGATGGGCACATATAAATTATGTATACAAGCAAACAAACAAATATAGTCTAAAGGCAAGGAACTAAAAGTTTGTTCAAGTTACTAGGTTGCTCTCATGAATCGTGGGAATAAACTGGCTTCCCTTCCCAGTGGTTAAAAGCATGTCACAATAATTTTCAAGGGCTCATCTGCATATCTTGCTTGCTTGAGCATTAGAAGGCTCACTATTCTAAAGAACAGGAAAGCATATCATCCTCAACACATTCCTATCTTCTACAAAGGCAATTCATTAATCTTTCTCCCCCTCCTCCCACTCCTCCTCCTCCTCCTCATTATCTGAAGTAATTTTTTTTGCCTTCTGCTAACACAACAATCCTATGTGGTCTGTTTTCTGTGCATTATTTCCTGATTGATGTGGAAGCCTGCACTATAATTGGCTAGTGTACCTTGTACTAGGAATGCACTCTTGCCCTTGAGGGCACTCTTGCCCTTGAGGGCTCATGCAGATCACCTAGTTAGCCCAACTGCCAAAACAGAGGAATGGATTGTAATCTGAATAATAATTATTGATGCCAGATTAATTTGCATCCACTTTCAACAC